>OZ023213.1:12526574-12900128 GCA_963995525.1 Escarpia spicata
AATTTAGCGTATTCAACAAACACATTTTCGTTGATGTGGCATAAGGGAAGACATATTACTGGATTAGATAGACAGGATACTGATGTTGTGTAGTTGTGCTTACTTTTAACCCTTGTCGATTGCGAAACATATTAACAAAATAATAATATATTGCATTTGATAAAACGCTTTATCCAAATATATATATATATATATATTATATATATATAAATAAATACATGTGTGTGTGTTTGTTTGTGTGTGTGTGTGTGTGTGTGTGTGTGTGTGTGTGTGTGTGTGTGTGTGTGTAACAATAAAAGGGTGTACAATGGTCTACAATGGAAAATATCTAAACCAATATATAAACTGCTAGTAATAATAATTATTAACACATTAATATATCAACATAATTACATAGCAATAATGTTTTTAACTATATTGATAATTAAATGATTATATATATAAATGATTTATGTATATATATATATATACATATATATACACACACACACATATATATATATATCAATGTTTATATATATATATATATATACAAACACACACACACACACACACACACACACACACACACACACACACACACACACACACACACACACACACACACACACACACACACACACACACACACACACACACACACACACACACACACACACACACACACACACACACATACTAGTGATAGAGCATCAGTTTATTGTTATCACTTAAACTATTTAAACAATGTTTTACAAAATTATTATTTATTTTTAATCATATATATATGTGTGTGTGTATGTGTGTGTGTATATATATATATATATATATATGTATATGATTAACAATAAATAATAAGTTTGTAAAACATTGTTTAAATAGATTAAGTGATAACAATAAACTTATGCTCTATCACTTTAAGAATAGGTGCAACTTTCATTTCTTTGCAGCTATGATAACCCTTAAGCAGTTTCAAATACTGACCAGAATTCACGCATGAACGCTTGTCCCAAGTTCCCATCACACGCGTTCTCCTGATACGACGGGGTCATGAAGTCAATGGCCTGTAGAGGAGGGTAGATCAGAACCTGCAGCTTGATCCGAGGCCGCCAATTCATGTCCCGAAATTTCAAAGTTATTGCAGCGGCTAAATTTCCTCCAGAACTATCGCCTGAATGCCAAAGAACACGTCACGTTAGGAATGTGCACTTAAAGTGAAATACGATTGAATTATAACATATCCTGAACACTGCATGTACGCAAGTTGATTCCATATATATATATATATATTGGGAAGGCTACAACTTAGTTATTCATCTAGTGATTGCCACTCGACATCGTCACAAGAAAACATATCTTAGCGCCAATTAACACTGACGAAGGAACTGTGGAGGTTCCAACTAACAATGATTATATTATAGCTTATTTCACAATGATCATCAACTATAACAATCATTGGCCATAACTGACATTCATAACTATATTTCGTGTGTGGTATTTTTATACAACAAATCCGTTGTTCTCTGCGAGTTGTACAAACTGTGGCACCTTGTTCCTCGTACTTTTAGATAAAATATAACACCCCTGTGATTGGGATCACTTACGGGTGCGCAGTGTTGTTAAATCACAAATATGTATGGCATAAAAATGTCGTTTATTTGACTGACAAAGTACGCATTATACAATATCCCTCAGTATGTTTTAAGCGGGTTGGAGGTGCGTCAATTAAGCTCCGACGTTCTAATGTAAATACATACTATTTATCATCCATTATGAGCCCTAATACTTAGGAATAAGTGTATATTTCAACTTTAATACATTAAATGTTTTCGAACACTCCAGCAGGCGAAATGTCACCAGAATAAATTATCGAGTATGATTAGATTAAGTTGTATATGCCTTTAGAGCAAAAACGTGTGGATAATTGCGTAACTCGTCGTGTACCCAAATCATTGTTAAACTAAAACATCATTTTTGTGTTGATCTGGCATGTCCATCCTCACAGTCGTGACCTGATAGTAGACACAGATTACCTCCGACTGCAATACGATTTTCATCCACGCCAAACTCGCTTGTATGTGTCATGAAATACCGCGTCGCCTTAAGTACGTCATTGAGCGGTGCAGGATAGATGTGTTCTGGGGCTCGGCGGTACCTGAACATATAAACCATATACTCATGTGTACGTGTACATGTGTGCATTTGTGAATGGATGCTTGTATGAATGCTTTGCATGCATACATGAATGCATATAGTTTTGTCCGTATGTACATACCTACGTACGTATGCGCACACTTACGTTTTTACATAAATACATACGTACTTATGTATGTATACCTATGTGTGAGTATATATATATATACATACAGCTGTATATATATATATACGTTCACATGTATATGTGTGTGTACGCATGTATGTATATATTTTTATGTATGCATATTACTCTTGCATATGCGTACAAAAGTATACATACACAACATGCAGTCGCGTATAAGCAAGCGCACACATATACACACAGGCACACACGCACGCTCAAATACAAATACACATACACACAAACATGTAGCTACGCCAGTCACTTACTCAATAGATGCAATGACGATGTTCGAAGCTTTCGCCAGTCTTCGCATGTTAGTGTCGGCAACGCCTGTTCATAATAATAACAAGATATATGCATCAGTCATCATGTTGGTAGTATTAAAGTTAGTACTGATGGTAGTCGTAGACATACCTAGAGATCCGCCACTCCTTTCTTCTAATGGGCTCAAATCGTGGAGTACGGAACATGAACAGATTGGCTGGCATGTATATACCGGTAATGTGTATGCTGCGCTGTTTTCAAGTAAACAACATGAAGACATATAAGTACTACTTCATGATGTATGATATACCAGTGGATAAACAATATATATATATATACTCAATTAATTTGTGATCACAGCGATATGTTTGACATACAACGTGTCGCAAACAACTGTGCAGTTACCACATTTCTCCAAATAAGTGCCAAAGCGAATATGAAACGTTCTAAGTAAATAACTAAACATTACCACCTTTGTGTTTTTAATGCATAGCCAACTGGTAGATCAGAGGCTACATGTCCTAGGAAGCGAATTAGTATATACACATGCCTAGCCAAAAATACATATACAATGATCCACATATGCGTATTTATATATAGAAAGTATCAATACAACAAATTACCAACAGTTTTGTCACCTACTCTCTATCACTTACTGAACATTTCTCAATACGATTATTTGACCTGTTTTGTTTGTGTTGTGGAATGAACATAGGACTCTCTCATATTGAATATTACTGCAAATTTGGTGATATACCAGTGTGACCGTAAAAATAGCTTGCACTGGATTACGTGAGTTTGTTGTGTAACAAATATATTTACTTCGTTAGAGGTATTAACTATTATTATTATTATTACATGTTTTGATATTTAAAAAAAATTCCCTGTGGATTACATTGATCAAGGAGTAAGACGTAGTTGTAAATATATAAATTCACCTGCAGACAACACGGCCCAGCCACCGCCGTACATGTACACCAGTCCACCGCGTGGTCTGTCCTGGGGAGTTGTCGGCTGGTACAATATCACTTCAACACCATCGAACATCTCGTGCGTCACCTATAACGGGAAGTCGGTAATACATTGGCTTACTCTCACCTAAAGAACAATAAAACAAGGGCGGCAGCAATCACAATAGCATTGTTCGATTTTGACTGGTTGATAGTGTCACCATCTGGAGAGAATGTATCAGGTAGGACAACTGACAAAGTGAATCGCAATACGTAGTTATATAAGGCTGAATAAATAGCGATTTTTTTCTTAAATACTTCGGTACTTGGTAGACATCAATGTACACAGTAGACACGTATTATTTATTATAATGCATATAACATTATTGAGATAGAAATGTAACCATACCGATGTGCAATATGTAATCTAAGGAATCACCATATATATATATATATACATATGTTCCGCATTTAACGTACGTGAGTCCCGGTCGAAATAGCATATTTTTGGTTTTCACTTTTGACCCCTAAAAAGTACGTTACCCAAGCAACAAAGAAGATGGACTCGGTTGGGAATTTCAATGTCGTTGGTTAACTGAGTTACTTGTACAATGATATCATATAGCTTGCCTTAAGCAAAGGATCGTCAGGTGGCGGAACTGGCTTCGGGAAACTTGGCGGCGGCATCGCTATCATATGACGCATGATGACAGCGGCGTGAGCGTCATATCCGAGACATTTCATTATCACTGCCTGTCGAAGAAAGAAACAAATAGTAATAGTTTTGTTACAGTAATACAACACGCACAGTGCAAGACAGGCGTTACTTTGTAATAACTACGGATGACTCCTAACAAGACACCTAACAAATGTTCCGTATGCTTTCACCGTTAAATTCCCACAAGATGACGGTCACTGGGAACAAATAAATATGACACGTGACCTATTGATACTAATTATTTCTGAAGGTACAGGTATACACATTTATATTATTATTGTACATCAACACATATACCTAAACGTTTGCATATTCTCCACGTCACGTTAACATTCACCAATCCACTTGGAAAACCGGTGGCGAACACATTCGACGATTACCATAAGATATGCACTTATGGCAACCATGGCGGAATAGACGAGTTCACCGCGGACTACATAATTGCACAATTGTCTTTAACGTTTTGTCCAGTATCATATATCGTTAACCAGGATATTATTGAATAACAAACAGTTTTGTTTTAAGTGACCCAACATTTCATGGACATTCAGAAACAAACACCCGAAGTCAACCCGATATAACCTCGATTTGACTACTCACAAATATAATATTTATATGGTAAAATGTTGATTAATTGCGCCAAGGAACGTTTATAACAGTGAGGATGTAAAGAGGTACCTAAAGCATATCGTGTACACTTACCCAAACCTTCACTCTCCTCCCAAAACTAAACGATGCACGAAATTTATCCGCTTCTTCAAAATCCTCGCTAAACTGGACGTCGCTAGTGAACTTGAGAAAAATATCGGGCTTCCAAGGAAATCTTCCCCTTGGCAAGGGACAGGGATAGACGCGGGATTCGATGCATCTTTCAACCTCAGTGCGCCGCCGGAGAGTCCTTGGCCATCGGCGTAATCCTGATACGGTTTGCAAGAATCCGAGAGATGTCAGCAGCCAGATACACACGGCGAGGTTCGCTGTCGCCATTTCTGTGTTGAGATAATTGTAAACAATATAACACGTTCCACTTGAGTAGAGCATGTTCCGTGATAAGCGTTATAAATCATCACTTTGCACTTGAATAGAGCAGTTTTATTAACCGGCAAATATAAACGATTCACGTGAAATACTAATAAAGAAATGAATACATAATATTTTATTTTGAAACATATAGGCCATTTAATGTATATTTGTGTTACGAACATATGTGGTTGAATGTTCTGGAGATAGTTGCAACTACAACAACAACAAAAACTACTACTCAGAATACGTCCAAAACATGAAATTCTACGGTCACTGGCACTCTCATGGCTCGTCCTGTCCCGACGATTTTGGTATCACTTGAAAGGATGCACTTTTTGTTATTCTAGCGTCATTTATATTTCCCGGTAACCGTTCATAGATCACTTATAAACGGACCTACAATCGAGCCGTTTTCGGTGTTCTGTACGGTTGCGAACGATGTTGGCGGCGGGTACTCAGTACAATAATCTTCCGATTGCGGCGGTCATTTGCATACGTTCAGACGTGCGCACTTTACCATTTATTAATTTCATGTTATAAGCTCCACCCACTTTTAAACCGCAACGAAACTGATGTGCTGTGATCGCAGCAAAGTCGATACATATCTATGTCAGCGTGACGTCATAATAACGTACGCCAACCCAAGGAGCCTCTATTTGGACAGGAGGCGTCACTAAGCGAGAAAATGGCAGTCTACACTGAAGGTTTGTGTCCGCCATTCGGGAGGCATGGGCATGCGCCTGCGGGACCGCAGCGCGCGATGTTAGCGTATTTGTTCAGGGACCTCATTTCATCAGAATAATCACCAAGCTGTGATGCGTCATATAAAATATAAAATATAAAAATAATCCTTGAAGTGTTTTCAAAATAATGAAATTTGCAAACAAATCACGCAGAAACGTTGCAATTATTTATTGAGCCAACTGAACTTCGTCGTGTTTCATCAGAATAATCGTCAGGCTGTACCACTTGTTATATAATTAAAATATTTAGGTTATCGTTGAAAATGTTGAGCAATGGTAATGCAAAGAACTGCATTTTCTGCATGCGTATGGTCTGGCTTGGCGCAACTCCAGAATGGCGGACGAACTGCTTACGTACTTTCCTCGAACAATGTAGATAGCGCGCGCTGCACCGTCTTGTATTGATATACGGTCTTTGCGCCAACCAACGGGTCAACATTCGTTGGGTTGGTTGGTTGATAGACGTGATTGTGACGTCACGCCTACTTCGCGTATGCTATTTTAGCATCCGTTTGAAACTGGGTGGAGCGTATACCATGAAATCAGATAGTGGTGCCTCAATCTGTAGATTGGTGAACTGTGTCGACAAAACAACATCGTTTGCAATGTTTAAGACACCGGAGTTGTATGTCCGTTTATAATTTATTTTAAAAATGACTGAAACAATTTACATATTTGAATAGTAGAAATCGTAAGCTTTCAAATTATACCAAGACTGTTTGGATTGACCGAAACGAAATGGTACAAGCAATCGTTAAAAAAACACTTTTGGGACGTGTTTTCAGTTGTTCATTTTTCGATCGCTTATCTATTTTGATTGTATACAAACATACATGCACAAACAATTGCATAATTAACACTGGTAAAAACTGCTCAGTCTAACTTACCGTCGTCGTATGCACCTCACGGATGTAAGCTTCGTCAGTTGAGCCGATGTGTTTACTCATCGGATGTATCAACTGACACTATCGCTATAGCACAGCCAATTAAAGGTATGGACGGGTCCAAAACAAGGAAATGGGGTGTGCCGAGACTCCCTCAACACAACAAGTTGGCAGGTTAGGTGTCTGCAGGCACACACCTACGCACTCAGGCACACATGTACCCACGATCGCATACGCAATTACACGCGAGTAGTATTATAGAGTTTGTAATAAGTCACCGCGGCGGTGCTGGTGCACCCATGGATAAATTATAAGATGCCGTCTGTCTAAGGTGAGAAATTCAAAGATGACGTCTGTCTCAGGTGTGTATATATCTGTGTTTGGTCACGTGACCGGATGTAGTGTACCTCTTTGCGGAAAGAAGTGTGTGTAGTGCCTCCTGTGGAAAGGTGGAATATCTGGTGACGCGGACCGGCGGGTAGAGAGGTGGGTGTGTATGTATGAATGCGCGTGTATGAAATAACGAACGAAACACGAAAGCACACGAGTGCACACGAATTTAATTGACTAATACATATACAGAAGTTTCCGATCCGAGTTTGTAGTAGGTTTATTTCGAGCTCGTTTTGAAGACAATCACATCGTACCCTACAGTCGACCATGAATGTTTCACGTCTGTAGAAGGAAATAATTTATTAATTATGTCTTGTTAGTAGAGTTAATAACTCTTATATATTAGATGAAGACATGTTTTATTTAGGGTAGAACGTATTTGTCGTACATATATATCCATATAACCAACACGATAAACCTGTCGTGTAACGTGTAATCATTGTATAGTGTATTATTATGATTTCTAACCATACCACTGTCTTACGCACACGTTGCTATTGGTTTCAATGCTGTTACACTTCAAACAACCAGTGTGAAGAATGTTGTTTATTCTGGTGTAATTATAAATGCTATACAATAGCTATTAGGTATTTTAACAACTTTATAATGACCTAACGCTGAATCAATAGGGATTATTTTCAACTTATTAATGCACTTAATCAATTTAATCAATGAACATTACCAGAAAGTAGTGTAATTTTGTTAATTAACTTTAAAAAAATGGGCTAATTTAATTGACAACGTATCATTTAAATATAAATCAATTAAATGTTCATTTAAAATTGGTCACTAACATTATATTCATATCACTTAGGTAACGTAACCGTTTTCAAACGATTACTTTATCTAGACGGCGTAATTGATTTCAACATTTACACAAATAAAATACATATGCATACATATTCATACATAATATGTGGATACAAAATTCTATTACAGAAATAAATTAGCACTTGACTACTAAAATTGTCGTCCATTTATTTACAAATAAATATATTTTTAGATTTTCAAGTCTTGATGGTGTATATTAATTTCAAATAAGGTGTAAGCATGCACATTTCGTTTGTAACCTAGTCTACCATAAACAGTGGAACAATGAAACATATATTTAAGCATTGAATAAAATGAAAATGTTGAAAGGAAATGCAAGGAGTTGTAAACTTATAAATAGCATTCCCCATGCTATTAAATTGCACTGGAACAATACATACATAATGTACAAATTACAATGAAGCTAGATTTAAACTACTTGATATGAATTGCCTATCACAGGTGTCACATTTATAGGGTTTTTACAGTGTAGATGCGGATATGTTTCTTCAAACTAGCATGTCGTGAGAAGTGAACTCCGCAGATATCACACTTGTATGGTTTCTCCCCTGTGTGGACGCGGACATGTGTCTTCAAATTACCATGTTTTGAGAAGTGCGCCCCGCAAGTATCACACTTGTATTGTTTCTCACCTGTGTGAACGCGGCTATGTTTCTTCAAAGCACCATTTATTGTGAATTGTGCCCCACAGGTATGACATTTGTAGGGTTCTCAACTGTGTGGACGCGGACATGTGTCTTCAAATTACCACTTACTGTGAATTGTACCCAACAGGTGTCACATTTGTAAGGTTTCTCAGCTGTGTGGATGCGGATATGTTTCTTCAAATTGCCACATATTGTGAATTATGCCCCACAGGTATCACATTTGTAGGGTTTCTCAGAATTAGGATCTGATCAGTTCAAGCGATGACACGGTGAAGTTGCCAAAGCCAGTATTTTTTATGACGAGTTTATTCCGGGTCCCTCAGAGAATGGACAGTGACGCGTAACGCTCAACACTGGATTTCAAGACCACGTGTTTTTTTTGCTTCTAAGGTGTTCTTGCAATAACGACAGGATTGATAAAGAATATATTTGTCTTGACATGCACATATGACAATTGCCAATGAATGATTAAATACAACAGTGCAACTTACCCCTTTTTGTAGATTTGAAAAAGTCATGCATTTTTCCACTTGTGATGCCATTGAAGTTGTATTAGTGCAGTGAACTACGCTCCGGGTTTATACGGAAGTTGAACTGAAAAAGGAAAATGTCATTTGACAGTTGGCTAAGAACAAAACTATTTGATCTAAGCGTTTTGTTATTCGACACCCGGTTCTGATAGTAAGGATAAAATCGACCCTGCAAAACAGTTGAATTGTGAGAGGCACTACCACCGCGTTAATTGACATATGATACTAATATTAAACTGTCGTTCGGTACTGTGTATCAAGGACATCTGTTTTCATTAGGTCACCAAGCACATAGTGTCGTCTCTGTCACCAAACTCCCAAACATAATCGTGTTGTATAGATACGGTATGTTTTTTACTAGAAATAAAAGTTATAACAAAGAGCACTGGTGTGAGACAAAGAATTATGAAATGTGTATAACAGTTGATGCACATTACCGGGGTAAGTTTGTAAACATTTAGCTGACCAACACGCTGGACTTGTACAATTTTCTTACTTTAACGCATATATGTCGTAAATTCTTGCCAGTGTTGAAAATTGTTAGTGTAAGAACGCGTGAAAGTCGTAAGTTCTCGTCACATTTGTACATAACCGAGGTAACTTTGTAAACAGTTAGCTGACCAACACGCTGAACTTGTACAATGTTCATACTTTAACGCGTATATGTCGTAAATTCGTGCGCGTAAGTCGTAAATTATTGTCATTTTAGTACATTTCCGAGGTAACTTTATAAAACTTTAGCTGTCAAACACACTAGACTTGTACAATGTTCTTATTTTAACGCGTATGTGTCGTAAATTCTTGCCAGCCTAGTGAATAATTATTACTGTCCGAACGCGTGAAAGTCGTAAATTCTTGTAACATTAGTACATTACCGATGTAACTTTGTAAACATTTAGCTGACCAACACGCTGGACTTGTACAATTGTCTTACGTTAACGCGTAGGTGTCATAAATTCGTGCCAGTGTAGTGAATGTATTGTGTATGAACGCTTGAACGTCGTAATTTCTGTATTACCTTAGTACATTACCGAGGTAACTTCTTAGAATTTTAACACGTGAACGTCGTAAATTCGTACCACTTTAGTACTTTTCCGAGGAAAGTTCTCACCAGTGTAGAGAATTGTTAGCGTATGAACGCGTGAACGTGGTAAATTCGTAACACTTTAGTATATTAGTGTTTTACTTTAACGCGTATGTACTTTCATAAACACGCACACACAATGATATACCGGATAAGAGACGGTCTCTAGCTGTCCACCAACCCGTCCTAGCCTTACACATATGCACGCACGCACGCACTAAGAAACTCTGCGAGATCTCCCACCGTCGTCGCCCCCACTCCAGTCCGCCCTCTCCACAAAGGGCGCTGGCGAGGGCGGACTGGAGTGGGGGCGACAGCATGGAAAATTGTATATAAATGCGTTTGTATAAATGTAAGGAGCATGGCAAACAAAAGAAGTGAACTAAACGTTATGGTAGAAGTTATTGACCCTCACGTAATATGTATAACTGAACCGTGGGTCACCATTGATATATCAGACGCCGAATTGGAACTGACAGGCTATGCAATGTTTAGGAAAGATAGAACAGGAAGAAGGGGACGTGGAGTTATTTTAGATAATAAAGAATATATCCAGGTTGATGACATAGAATTAGAAAGAGAAGCAGATTGTGAAGAAGCTGTTTGGTGTAACATAGTTACAGGAAACTCAACGTTAACGGTTTGGTTAGTTCATTGAAATCCAAACATAAGCATAGAAGAGAATGACAAATTACAAAACGCCATAAGGGAAATGAACAAATGGGACTATATTATTATGAGGGATTCTAAACGTGGTAATTTTCAATGGAAAACTCTACAGATTTTGGGCAGTGAGGGCCACAACTGTTTCGTTTTATTATAAGATAGTTCCCTTTCTCAACATGTGCTAAAAACCAACAATGGGGGTTATTGTATTTAAAAACATTAAAAGGCAGTACAGGAGAAATTCCACAAAGGAAGATATAAAGTCATGAAGACATATTTAGGAAAGATATACTGGAATAAAACACTGAAGAATAAGACTGCAACAGAAAGCTGGAATAAAACACCGAGGAATAAAACAGCAACAGAAAGTTGGAATAAAACACTGAAGAATAAAACAGCAACAGAAAGCTGGAATAAAACACTGAAGAATAAAACAGCAACAGAAAGCTGGAATAAAACACTGAAGAATAAAAGAGCAACAAAAAGCTGGAATAAAACATAAGAATAAGACAGCAACAGAAAGCTGGAATAAAACACTCAGGAATAAGACAGCTACAGAAAACTGGAATAAAACACTGAACAGCAACAGAAAGCTGGAATAAAACATTGAAGAATAAGACAGCAACAGAAAGCTGGAATAAAACACTGAGAACTAAGACAGCAACAGAAAGCTGGAAGAAAACACTGAGGAATAAAACAGCAACAGGAAGCTGGAATAAAACACTGAGGAATAAGACAGCAACAGAAAGTTGGAATAAAACACTGAGGAATAAGACAGCAACAGAAAGCTGGAATAAAACCTGAAGAATAAGACAGCAACAGAAAGCTGGAATAAAACACTGAAGAATAAGACAGCAACGGAAAGCTGGAATAAAACACTGAGAAAAAAGACAGCAACAGAACCTGGAATAAAACACTGAAGGGTTGGGACAGCAACATAAATCTGGAATAAAACACTGAAGAATAAGACAGTAACAGAAAGCTGGAATATCTTAAAGAGTGAAATTGAGTGCATAGTCGATACATTCGTTCAGGATAAGGTCGGTCATCTAGATAGTGCTGGGAATATAATATCAAAGGGATTTTTACTGGAAGAAGACCTGAATGAATACTTTAGTTATGTGTTTACATAGGAAAATATTAGTTCACTGCAGTGGCTAAAATTAAAGGAAAATAAGGGCAATGAATGATAGTAAATCACCTGGAGTGGATGGGATTCTACCCAAACTATTACTAGAAATTATAGAACAAATTACCATACCGCTTGCCGCAGTTTTCCACATAATAATATTTAATATTTTTAGAGCGCAATATCCGTATTATGCCCAAAGCGCTGTACAATAAAATCCAATCAAGCGATTCAATGTATACTTATACAAACTGCCAAAAAAAAACTTCAGATAAATGTAGAACAAATTAAGTTAATTATATTAAAACTATTCATTAAATAAATAAATAAAATTAGATAAAGTATATACTATTTTGGACCTGTTATTACTGTATTTACATATATGCATACCTATCCATACTTACCCACACACATGCACGCACGCACGCATACATAAATAAGTACTGATACATGCACTCAAAATAATATATCTATATGTATAAAAGTAAATGTTAAAAATGTCAGCAGTAGTGAGCTTTGAACATGTGCGTCTTTATTGTCTTTCTGAACGCCGACAGAGTTCTGCTGCAATTGATAGCAATGGGCAGTGCATTCCATAGTCGAGGTCCAATCACACGAAAGGACCTGTCCCCGAAACTGACCAGGAACTTCAAACAAAAGTTGTTCAGATGAACGTGTGCGTCCCGGACAGTGCCTGGTTAACAGGTTGGCAAGATACAGCGGCGCCGTCCCGTTCAGACATCTGAACACAGAAAGGTGTATTTTAAAATCGATTCGGCATTTGATTGGCAGCCAGTGTAATTCTTTTAGAACCGGAGTTATGTGGTGACGGCGAGGTGTGAACGTGATTATTCTGGCTGCCATGTTTTGGATTCGCTGGAGTTTGTGAATGTGGTCACGTGGTAGTCCAGCCAGTAACGCGTTCCCGTAGTCCAGTCTAGACATGACGAAAGCATGCACAAGTGATTTAGTCGCATCTGTTGTGAGGTATCGCCTGATACGACTGATGTTGTGGAGGTGCATACACGCTGTTCAGCAAATGGCACTTATGTGGTTAGTCATGTTGAGGGATTGATCGAATACAACGCCCAGGTTGCGCGCACTTGAAGACGAGGTCAAAAATGCGTATCTCCTTTAGCAGTGGCAACTTCTGTTTAGTGCCAAACACCTTAACTTCAGTAAATTGGTCCGAGACTATTCACCAATTTCTTCTAGGCAACAGCACAGACGATCCATTGAGTTCAGTTGGCCATCTCCACCAGAACAAAACGAAACATAAAGTTGCGTGTCGTCGACATATAGGTGATATTCTAAGCCGGATTTCTCGACGACGTCGCCAAGTGGTGTGATATATGCAGTGAACAGCAATCTCCCGAGTACGGCCCTTGCGGTACACCAAACGGCACAGCGGTTGGGGTGGATTTGACACTTCCAATACAAACGACTTGATGCCGACCTGACAAGTAAGATCAGAACCACTCAAGCGCAGCGCCAGTGACACCGAATCTGTGGGTGAGTCTCCTCAATAGAATGCCGTGGTCAATGGTGTCGAATGCGGCGGTCAAGTCAATCATAACCAACACAACAACACAGCCACGGTCTACTGCAGACAGAATGTCATTGTGTACATGTCAATATTGAATTTTCTTTTTAAACATAACTTGATAAAACCTTCTTAACATGGGATTCTAAAAGCGGGATCATACTTAACAAATATGTTATGATTTTTTCAAGACATCACTGACTGGGTAAACCAGGGATCACGAGTAGATACTATCTACTTAGATTTTCAAGAAGCTTTCGACAATTACTTTAACTAAAGGACCATGGCATAGCGGATGGTATAATTAGTTGGATAGGAAAATAGCGGATTGACAGAAGTCAATGGGTAGTAGTTGATTGGGAGGATGCAAATTGGAAATAGGTTTTAAGTGGGGCACCATAGGGTTTAATACTGGGACCAATATTATTCGTAATATATATCAACGATTTGGATGATGGAATAGCAAGTAAGGTGTTGAAATTTAAGAATGATTCAAAAGTTTTTAGAAGGATTGGACGTGATGGAGATCGACAGCATTTACAAGACGATCTTGACATGTTGATGAAAATTAATGGTCTAAAAAATGGCAGATGTTCCCTTTGGGGAAATGTAAATGACTCTACACAGGACATGGGAACGGAGATGTACAACGATTACTGAACTTTATTCAGGATAATTCGTTTTCAAATCAGAAACTTTCATTTTTTATATCCAAGATGTTTAATTTACCTGAATGCCTCAGGTCTACGATGACGTCATTCAGCGTCATCGGTACTGATGAAGTCGACGTGATACGTCAACGAAAGCCTCTACCAGGTAAATTAAACATCTTGGATATGAAAAATGTAAGTTTCTGATTTGAAGATGTACAATATTCAGTGGGGTCCTGTATTAGGTTATACTGTAAAAGAAAAGGTATTAAGGTTAAATATTCGTGCTGATATGAATGTTTCGGAGCAGCGTAGAATGACAGCTTCAAAGGGAAATCAAATCATTGGATTTATTAGGCGAAATATAGCGTATCAGGAAAATAAGTAATAATACGCTGTACATAACAATACCTATGCCTCGTTTAGAATATTGTATACAAGCGTGAAGGCCATATCGCAAGAAAGACATATCTAAGTAAGAAAGAGTACAGAGGAGAGCGACTAAACTGATACAAAAACTTAGAGATCTTAGTTATGAAATACGCCTAGAAGAATGTGGCTTGACAAAAAAAGAGACCGACAGATTGAGAAGTGATAAATATTGAATGGTTATGAAAATATTTATACAAATAAGTTTTTCTAAGTTAGGAAAGATGGATATAGGGTACATGAATTTAAATTAGTAAAGGAGCATATTAGATATAAGAAAGTTCTCATTTTCCCGAAGGACTGAAACAATTGAAACACATTTTCTGCTGATAGTGTGGGTGCTAGTAGCGTAAATATATTTTAAAATAAAATTGTCACGAAGGGCGGGAAACACGTAGATAATAAAGGTTAGACTATCGATGAGCCAAACGGCTTCCTTCTCCACCTGCCATTTAGAGTTAATTCTCTGAGTCACAATTGTGTTCAATTGTGTTACAAAGACGGCCCTTGTAAGACGATGACTACTTTGTTTGACGCCTCCGTGTAATTAGTCCAATTTCACTAAGAGTGGTAACTGATTAGCCTTTGTAGACAAAAAAACAAGACTAATGTAGCAATCACTCATCATGCTATTGTTCTCATCCGCAAATTGATATATGAAATAATATGATATGCAGTATGTGTTGTAACGCAATTTGCATCAATACACCTCTAGTACATGTAAGTATGTATGTTATTTAAAAAAATGAATGTGTACTGATCCCTAATATTTTGACGTAGATGTAACATTTGGTTACTATTTTTTATCACACACAACCATTGTACTTACGGCGTCAGCTGAATACTCAGACTGGGCGTTTCATCACATACGATATCGATGGATATTGAATATCAGTAATCGCGTCACTTGTCGTGAACATCTCGTATTTCAAGTAGTCCGCATGCAATGCGTAATGAACAAAATATGTATATGTCTTTTTAACGTTCTCATGTATGCGTATGTACTTGGCAGGCCGATATGAACAAAAATGGTTCTGTTCTTGGGCCTTTGCTTGTTATTCTTTACACCACGCCACTAAGCTCCGTTGCACAAAGACATAACTTGGACCATCATCTTTTTGCAGATGATACTTAGATCTACATTTCGTTGGCTACCCTTGATACAAATCCACTGGATGACTGACAGCAAGTTGAAATTAAATGCAAATAAAACTGACTAATTAATTGCTCATTATTGGTACTCCAATGCAGCGATGTAAACTTGACGGGTTTTCCCTACGCATATTTTGAATCAGTATATTTCGCCAGCAACCTCGGTGTTGAATCTAGGAGTGATCTTTTTATCTCAAACGTGCCGCTGCTGTTTTTATCATATTCGTGATCTCCGCCGTATTCGTCGACATATGTCTACCGCAACAACGTTTGTTAGCAGCATACTTGACTATTGTAATTCCCTCCTTTTTAATATCGCTAGCAAGGATATCACAACACTTCAGCGTGACCAACATTGTCTAGCAAGAGTAGTTACAAGATCTCCTCGTTTTTCACGCTCTGTACCACTTTTGGAGTCTTTGCATTGGCTTTGTACGATATCGTATGATATTTAAGATATGTTGTGTATACCTTCAAGGGACTGGTCATGCTAACAGTGTGTGCTTGTTGTGCCTACCTTCAAGGGACTCGTCATGCTAACAGTGTGTGCTTGTTGTGACTACCTTCAAGGAACTGGTCATGCTAACAGTGTGTGCTTGTGTGTCTACCTTAAAGGGACTGGTCATGCTGACAGTGTGTGCTTGTTGTGACTACCTTCAAGGGACTGGTCATGCTAACAGTGTGTGCTTGTTGTGACTACCTTCAAGGAACTGGTCATGCTAACAGTGTGTGCTTGTGTGTCTACCTTAAAGGGACTGGTCATGCTGACAGTGTGTGCTTGACATAACTATTAAAATTGAACTCTTCTCATTTCAAGCCTGCAATCATCAGTTAGTTATAGGAATTATTACCAATATTCATTTTAATGCAAGTCTGTGAGAGGACTAACCTGCATTGAACATAAAAGGTAAAAAAGGTAAGTTCTTAATTAGCGCGGAATCCGGTCAATTATACAGCTGAGTATACTGAAGTAATGTGGACTAACAAATGTCCAAGCTTCAGAGTTCCAGAAAGATAAAACAGAGGTGTCATTATATTACGCTTTGGGAAACATGACCATTACTATGCACCCCGACATTGAACTATTGTCACTGTCACTCAGGCCCACGTACCTACCCAGAAAATTTGGCCAATTGTTTCTGACTGTTGTTTACGTGCCCCCATCGGCTAACTGGGCACGTGCAGCTGAAGCCATTACAAACTGTGTGCAACTGCTTGAGTCGGTGTCGCCAGACTCGCCAAACCTGATTCTCGGTGATTTTAACAGCTGTAGGCTAGACAAAGCATCCCCACGTACCAGCAGTAGGTGACGTGCCACACACGTGGTAGTAACACCTTGGAACTTTATTATGGTAATATCAGAGACGCTTACAGATCTGTGAAGAAAGCGCCCCTGGGCACAGCTGATCACAATGCAGTGCACATGATACCAATGTACAGAACAGTGCTACAGAGACAGAAGGGGGTGCGGAAAACACTGAAAACATGGACTAAAGACGCAACAGAAACACTTCGAGGTTGCTTTGATTGCACATCATGGGGTGTCTTTATTGACTCCAGCTCACCACTGGATGAGGCTGTTGATGTGATTACGGACTGTATCAACTTCTGTGAGAAAACGATCATTCCAACTAAACAAGTCAGGATCTTCGCCAACAACAAGTCCTGGGTGTCAAAAGAGCTGAAAAACACTTTGAATGAAAAGAAAAGGGATTTCATGGCACGGGATCATGTGGAGGGCAAACATATTCAATGTGTGTTAAAGAAACAGACTAGAGAAGCCAACAGAGAATACAGAGACAAAATCGAACGGCATTTTCAATATGGCAACATGAGATCAGCATGGCAGGGACTTAAAACTCTTGCGGGTTCTCAGCCCCGTAACTCACCTATCTCCAACTCAGGAACGAAGGAGGAGAGCATGAAGTTCGCACAGGACATGAACATTTTCTTCAGTCGTTTCGATCGTCACGACTCCACATGCGAACGCCGAACTGCGGCGGACCAGCTTCAGTCCCAGCTAGGTGATCATGACTTACCTGAAACCACTCCGGATGACGTCAGCCGGGTTCTCCAGCGGGTTAATCCCCGTAAGGCATCAGGACCGGACAACATCGGCGGCCGTGTTCTGAAGGAGTGTCATTCCCAGCTTGGAGCAGTTTTCAGCATTCTGTTTAACTGGTCCCTCAGGCAGCACCATATCCCTCGGATACGGAAATCCTCCATCATCTGCCATGTTCCGAAGAAGCCGCGACCATCTGCTCCGAACGACGTCAGGCCGATAGCGCGTACCTCTGTGGTAATGAAATGCTTCGAGCGCCTCATCCTCACACAACTCCTGCAGCAGGTCGGCAATCAGCGTGATCCGCTCCAGTGTGCGAGGAAGTGGTCTCAGACTTTGCCCGGTGGTGTGGTGATCACTTCCTGGAGCTTAATGCCTAGAAGACTGAGGAGCTCATCATCGACTTCACGAGAGACCCTACCCAACCCAAAGACCTGGTCATCAATGGTGAGACTGTCAAGCGTGTACCTGAGGACAAGTACCTAGGTACCGTAATTGGCTCTAAACTGACCTTCAGTGAAAACACAACATTGAACAACAAGAAGTGCCAACAGAAGCTTTATTTTCTGCGTAAACTCAGATCCCTCGGGGTGAGCCGTCATTTTATGAGGACCTTCTATGGCTGTTACCTTGAGAGTACTGTAACCTTTGGCTTCCTGGCATGGCATGGTGGATTGAGTGTCACCAATCGGAATATCCTGAGTCGCGTCATCAGCAAGGTGATCGCTTACCAGTGTAGACGACCTGTATAGGAGGAGGGCAAAGAGGAAGGGAAGAGGGAAGGCAGATCTCTCTGGATCCCCACCACCCCCTAAATCATTGTTACAATCGGTTACCATCTAGCCGTCGTTTTCAGCTGCCTCAACTAAGACTCGGTCGCTCTCGAAATTCCTTCATCCCATCCTCTATTCGTCTTCTAAACGAATGATCAGAAACCTTCCTCCCCCCTCTCTCCAATGCCTGTCTGGCCGCTTGAGAATAATAGGGGTTCGTGTGTGTGTGTGTGTGTGCGTGCGTGCGCGCGCGCACGTGCGAGCGCGTGTGTGATTATAATGGTAATTGCACTGTATTCCACCTAGTTAATTAACATCTGTGATGATGAAATTGTTCCTGTACTGATGGCTGTGATATGTAAGTGTAAATTATGTTTCCTAACAACTGGCTGATTGTTCTGTGCTGTTTTATTTTAATCATATTATGTAATTCATTGAATCAGTGTTCTCATTTACACATGTGTACTTATTTATTTATTTATTACGTTCTTAAATAGCGAACAACACAAGAGAATTTCCCCATGAGGGACAATAAAAGTATTTTGAAAACTTTGAAACTTTGAAAAATGTTTAAAAAATGATAAGACTATTTACAGCCATACTCAAGCATGCCTTGGTACAAATTTGGCTCTAAAGTTACACAAATAGAAACACATTTGTATTATCAGTTCTGAATTGCCAGTGCAGACTCAGTGTTAAATACCGAGTGTTATCCATAGGCTCCTTTAAACTTGTATAGGTCTTTGTAAGTCCTATGATGCGCTCTATATGAACTCCTGCTGCCAATTTTGTGGTCAGTCTGTTCTTTTTTGAAAGAAGGTTGGAATGTTAATGTAACTCTCAAATAGATCTTGAACATTAAACCCACTGTCCACCATGATGCTGTCTCCAGGTTTGATATCTCACAAATCTGACGATCACTGGTTGATTCACCATATGCGGGTGATACATAGGATACAAGACCTCCAGGTGAAGCCTCTTCTAAGACTGTCGGTTTTCTTGTTTTTATAGGTAGAAAACGTAGCTTGTTGCAGTAATGGTTCTTTTGGTTTTTGTTATTGGACACTCTGTGCCGTCAACAACAAGTCTTGTCGAAGGGAACTTATCGTTAAAGTTAGTTGGTGAAAACTGTGACGGTCACCAATCTGTTTCCCCCTCTGTCAAACCATGGAATTTATCCACGTATTAAAAATATTCGCCACAGTGGCCTCAGTTATACCAAACATTCTACTCAGTTTAGAGTTAGTTTTGTGCTGTCGCATCTTAACAAGAGTAACAAAGAATTGACCTTCCACCGATATAACTGGTATCACACCTTGATAATAACTTAGGTTATATGCCGTTGGGCCAAGTGATTGTAAGACAAAAAGAAACTTCTCAAAATGTTCCAGGCCTGAATAACAGTGCATTCCTTCATGATCGTGAGCGAACCTCCTTGCACTCCACATCATCGAGTCACTGGTTTGTGTTGGTGTACTGGCTGTGCAGACTCTAGGTGTCTCTGTATATGTGTCACTTGGGACATATGTATGCAAATATGAACAAAGTCAGATGTCAAGTACTAACAATATATATTATCAACTATAATTGTAAGTCTTTTTGAACCACTCATGAAGCCTGCGTCTGAATATTGTCGACGAAATCTATATGATGATGTTTTCATGATTTGTACTGCAATCAGTAATCTCCACACTTGTTCATGATAATTATAGTTAAAACATATTAAGAGAGGAGTTTTAAATGGTGGGCCTTATATAGTGCTGGTGTGCGTTATAGTCCCAAATACCTATACATGTGACATTCAATGCATATATGTGCTATTTTCCTTTGTTAATAAACAGTAATGCTTCCCACCTTATACATGTTATTTGTCTTCCGTACTGATGGTCTCTTCGGCATATACTTCACGCAATTCTGTCAGTCTTTCTTCTCCAGCATATGTCTCTGTCTGCAGCTGTTTCCTTGCCCTTACACCCCGGCTGACAGCTGCTGACGTGGGGGGGGGGGGGGGGGGGTTGACCATGGAAATATAGCTATGTCTTCTTCAGTGTCTTGAACATAGTTGTTGTCCCTGGAAAAAGGCAAAACATAAATTCAATGGATAGGGATGGATTATTTTATTAAATAAGTTCAATATTAAAATAAGGTTATTAGTAGATCCATGGGATACTTTTTTCAAAGGCAAGGGAAATTTGAGAGACTGGCGGCTAAATGTGGGAATGTTGGAGGTAGTATTCCCATAATGTAGATTAGAAGGTACGAATCCATTTTCTTGAAAAGGGGGCGGCACTATTACAATGAGAATGGTCTGTCACAAGGGTAGGACTTTAAACTTCACTTCAGCCAAGTGCCACCACCCTCGAATGGAGCACAGGTGTATTCAACCCCTCCCCAGCGAAACGACATGTTTTCTTGATGTTAATGTGTGTATTAGCGTGATTCATTTTTAAATAAATTCCTTTGCCGTGATGCACTTAGCGTGTTAATTATCGCTCTGAAAGAGAGCAATTTTTTTTAAATAAAATAAATGTTAAAACATTTTCCGCCAAAATAAATAAAATTATTAAAATAACAAATATACACCTCTACGTTTACCCATGCGCATTCGTGATACCACGACGTCTATAATTTATATTGATCGATAGATCGCAATCCAAGTTTTAGTATGTTCTTCAGCAACAGGTTTAGATGATTAAACAATAAAAAATGGCAGGTTGCCTAAATGGCAATGGTTTATTTGAGTGCAATGATTCACGTTGATTGACAGACCACATAACATGTCTAAAAGTATAATCGTCTCTGCAATTCTGGAACATCGCCTACAAATTGGCCCGAACCAGCGGGGATGTGGCGGCGGCTCGGCGGCTCGGCCTGTCCGTTGATGGTCCCGAGCGCCTCAAGGTTGCTTCTCTGTCATATTGTTTGACAATGTTTAATCACAGAACTATATGCTAGTCGCGAAGCAGGTGAGCACCATATTCATAACTTTATTTCGAAATTATTATTATATTCCAAAAAAAGTAAGGGATATTTGCAAGTTGGAATATTTCATTATAGGGCAGCACAAGCTTGGGTTAACAAGTGCTTATTTGAGCAGACTTTTTTGTACAAACGTATTTGAACAAATTTGTGATCAAACTTATTTGACCAAACATATTTGACCAAATTTAATTCTAGTGAGTTATTTGACAACAATCTTGCACAATGGCAGCATATATGGACAATCCAAAGTCAGAATTCGACAATGTAGCATTGTGGAATTATAGCACTAATATCGTTCCATATAAAAGAAATGCGGAGGAAGACAAGCACCCTGGTAGTGACCGCCCTCAGAGCCAGCACATCAAGGTCGGTTTGGCTATAATGTTCTAAAAAGGCTGACCAGTTGAATGAGAACTTCTAAGACTATTACATTGTAACCACAGTAATGTAGACTAGTCAGTTAATATAACGTTGCCGAGCGATGGAATGAACCAGAACTACATATATGGAAACAAATACTAAGATGCTAACTTTACAATAACAATTTACATAATGTCAACACAATACAAAACCTATCACTGTGGGATGGGAGACTCCACAATGTGACCTTTAATAGTATTCACTTAAAAACAGCCTCTCCCCATGCATGACATAGACTGACTAACGCTCATGCTTCATAGACGAGACTACACTGACCGTTTTATATACATATTAGATGGATGTATATGTTGCTTTCATTAAATGGGACACGTAGTGGTACCAAATTAAAGTACATGACAATCAATTCGCGTTTTCTGCACTGCTTTGCACTTCATTTCTTCAGTTCATCTTTGTGTTCTTTTAAACTCTAACTTTGATAAGACATAGCTCATAACGTGGGCGACAAATGCCTGATATAAGTATTATGTACACTGAGTCGTGACGCTCGTGATTGGCAGCACAAGGTCTAACTTGCCAGGGATGCGTCAGTGTTTGCAAGTTGGTGTAGTTCGCTTGGGAGCAGCAAAGCTTAGCTCAAGTCCACGAGCGCATTTTTGATTAGAGCATTTTTCGCAAACGTATTTGAGTAGATTTTTCTGTGCAAACTTATTTGAACAAACACATTTGACCAAACTGCATTCTAATGAGAATTCGACAATGTCAGCGTAAATGGATAATATAAAGTCAGAATTCGACAATGTCAGCGTAAATGGATAATCGGAAGTCAGAATTCTACAATGTCACCATGAATGGATAACCGAAAGTAATAATTAAACGATGTAGCATTGTGGAATTACGGCCCTAATATCGCTCCATAGTTGTCAGAGCTGAGGCTGGCCTCGATTCCCTTCCATGATTTCAGTTATATGTTTGTCTTCTTCTTTTCACTGATTTATCTTCCACTGCTCTCTCCACCAACTGGCTCCATTTAACTCTATCTTTCGATCTCTTTCAACACTCTTCTGCAAATATTTCCAAATCTCTTTTTACATAGTCCTCCCATCGCAGTCTAGATCATCGTCGCCTCCATGTCCGCGCCACTCTCCAGGCATCTGATTTTTTTGCTAGCCGTTCTCCCATTCACTACACATGCGTAGCCCACTTCGACGGATAGCAGTTTCCAAAACTGGAAGCAGTACCAGTAAAAGTCCATTTCCTACGTTAATATAATATTGAAACAGGATACTACTTAGACATACAATATTTACTGCTGAGTTAATGAAGAAAACTGGAAACAGAAACAATGTTTACATTCCAATAAATTACAGCTCGTTAATATCACACATTTCAGAGTTGTTTTTTATGAGCATCACCAACGGAAAAAGGTACCTACAAAAACTAGAAAAACAATTAGAAGCATTCCCCTATTATACCCAGATGGTAATACTACGGGATTTCCTAGCCAAATGAGAACAATACGCAAAATACATGTCCGTCGTCACCTTGGGTCGAACAACACAGTTAAGAAAACTTAATAAAAAACGCCGCTCATTAAAGTTAACTAATGGTAACTAACACAATAGTGTAACTAATGCATCCCAATAACAAACATTTACTCAGTTGACCAGTGACTTGAACTTACACTCGTTCCCACGGCAAATTAATTCCTGTCTTAGCCGACTGTGGCGTTCTATGCTACTCCACAGTGGCGCCACGTGGTGAGTGATTTAAAACTACAATTGTCACTAAAACATAAACAGCACTAAATAACTGCTTCACACTTGTTCTCAAATACATCGCCAAGTGGCCAATGGTCAAAGAAAGCCACCCGAGAGGATGCCTTGTTAGAAGACAGTTGTGAAAGTATTTTTTAGGAAATGTTAGAAGACACAGAGGATCGTTACATTAAAAACCATAACGCGTTCGCAGATACTCGTTGTTTGTTAAAAAATACCAATGTCGGAGAGAGAGAATGTGATGTTCACGTCAATCGATAGGCTAGTCAAGATAGTGTAGACTAAACTTAATTTTTGTTCTGTAATGCAAAGTCAATAACGCAGGAGCCGTTTATCAGATATGTTTCACCGCACGCACGTGGTCCCTTGTTTCGTAACGTATAGAAACTGCAAGAGGATGGCGATCAATGCACTAGCTGAGCAGATGTGTGAAGAAGAGGGGGTGGGATTCACAGATTTATGGGGATACTTTGTTGGGAGGGAAGATATGTACATGCGAGATGGCCTCCATCTTAGTGGAAAGGGGGCAGCAGTTTTCTCAGAGAATCTGCTGCAATCTGTTGACAGTGGGACAGGTTGCATCTGTTTAAACTAGATTCGCAGGGGGGACTCACACAAAAGCCTGAAAATGGAGGCATAGATAAAGACAGCACAAATAAATCAACAAATAACTGTCTGGAAAACTCTTCTGAAGCTGGATATAAATGTGTTTGTTTAAATGCAAGGAGTATAGTAAACAACAGAAATGAACTAAACATTATGGTAGAAGATATTGACCCTCATATAATAGGTATAACCGTATCCTGGACCACCACCGATATATCAGATGCTGAATTGGGACTGACAGGATATGTAATGTTTAGAAAAGATAGAATAGGAAGAAAGGGAGGTGGAGTTATTTTATATATTAAAGAATCTATTCAGGCTTATGAAATAAAATTAGAAAGAGAAGCAGATTGCGAAGAAGCTGTTTGGTGTAACATAGTTACAGGAAACTCAACGTTAACAGTTGGGTTAGTTTATCGAAGACCAAACATAAGCATAGAAGAGAATGAAAAAATACAAAACGCTATAAGGGAAGTAAGCAAACGGGACTGTATTATTATGGGGGATTTTAACTATGGGCATATACAATGGAAATCTCTACAGAGTATGGGGAGAGAGGACCACAAGTTTTTAGTTTTAGTTCAAGATACATTCCTTTCTCACCATGTGCTAGAACCAACCAGGGGTGAGAATGTGTTAGACATAGTTTTGTCCTCACAGAATGAATTAGTTGACAATGTCAAGATATGTGAGCCACTGGGGAGTAGCGCTCACAACCAGATACATTTTACCATCAAAGTAAAATCAGAAAGGAATAGCAAAAAGCAGTATAGGAGACATTTCCACAAGGGAAGGTATAAGGACATGAGGAAATATTTAGCAAAGATAGACTGGAATAAGACACTGAAAAATAAGACGGCAACAGAATGCCGGAATATATTAAAGAGTGAAATTAAATGCATAATCAATAAATTTGTACCCTTCAAAAAACAAGGAAAACGGTCCAAAAAGAAACACTTATCGAAAGAAGCCATTAGAAAAATTTAGTATAAACAAATGATGTGGAAGTCATATAGATGTACTGGAAATGATGAAGACTACAACAATTATAAAGAAGCACTTAACCAAGCTACATCTGAAATTAGAAATTCAAAGAGAAGCTATGAACAACAATTAGCTAGTAATATAAAACATGACAGCAAGAGTTTTTATGCGTATGTTCGAAGCAAACAGAAAGTTCAAGATAAGGTCGGTCCTCTAGAAGATAGTGCTGGAAATATAATATCAGAGGGATTCATAATGGCAGAAGACCTGCATGAGTACTTTAGTTCAGTGTTTACCAGGGAAGATATTAGTTCACTGCCAATACCAGAGGCTAAGTTCAAGGGGGCAGATTCAGACTATTTAGGACAATTAATTGTAACCCCGGAAATGGTAGCTAAGAAAATAAGGGCTATGAAGGAGAATAAATCACCTGGAGTGGATGGTATTCCACCCAAACTACTATTGGAAATTGTAGAACAAGTTAGCATACCACTTGCAACAGTTTTCAACTTGTCATTAGAAGAGGGAGTGGTTCCTTTAGAATGGAAAGAAGCAAACATTATACCGTTATTCAAAAAAGGTTCGAGAAACAAGTCAGAGAACTAATTACCAGTGAGTTTAACATCAGTGATTTGTAAATTATTAGAAAGACTAATTAAATATCACATGGTGTATTTTCTTGTTAAACAAAACTTGATAAACCCATCTCAACATGGTTTTTTTAAAGCGAGGTCATGCTTAACAAATATGTTATGTTTTTTGGAAGACATCACTAAGTGGGTAGATGAGGGATCACCAGTAGATATCGTCTACTTAGATTTTCAAAAAGCTTTTGACAAAGTACCACATCAAAGAGTACTGCTTATACTAAAGGCCCATGGCATAGGAAATGGTATAATAAACTGGATAGAACAATGGCTGATTGACAGAAGACAACGTGTAGTAGTTGATGGGGAGGCTTAAAACTGGAAATCGGTATTGAGTGGGGTACCACAGGGATCAGTATTAGGTCCTATATTATTCTTAATATACTTCAACGATTTGGATGATGAAATAACAAGCAAGGTGTTGAAATTTGCGGATGATACAAAAGTGTTTAGAAGGATTAAAAGTGATGGAGATAGACAGCATTTACAAGATGATCTTGACAGGTTGATCAAATGGTCTGAAAAGTGGCAAATGATGTTCAATTTTGGGAAATGTAAATGCCTCCACATATGACATGGGAACGAAGAGGTAGAATATACAATGGGGGGTACTGTACTAAGTACTTCTGTAAAAGAAAAGGACTTAGGGTTAACCGTTAGTGCTGATATGAAGATTTCAGAGCAGTGCGGAATTGCAGCTTCAAAGGGAAATCAAATCCTTGGATTAATTAGGCGAAACATAACGTATAAGGAAAAAGAGCTAATAATACCGCTGTACAAAACAATAGTTAGGCCTCATTTAGAATATTGTATTCAAGCGTGGAGGCCATATCGCAGGAAGGACATAGATATGCTAGAAAGAGTGCAGAGGAGAGCAACTAAAATGATACCAAATCTGAGGGATCTTAGTTATGAAATACGCCTAAAAAATGCGGTTTAACAAAACTAGAGACCAGGAGATTGAGAGGAGATCAGATAGAAGTGTTTAAAATATTGAAGGGTTATGAAAATATTGATAGAAATATGTTTTTCTCAGTTAAGAAAGATAGAAGGACTAGAGAACATGATCTTGCATTAGCAAAGGAGCAGAGTAGATTGGATATAAGAAAGTTTTCATTTTCACAAAGGACTGTAAATGAATGGAACAGATTACCTGCTGATTGTGTGGGTGCTAGTAGCGTGAATATGTTTAAACATAAAATCGACACATACCTCAGACGGGCGGGATACACATAGATAAAAAGGTCGGGCTCTCGATAAGCCAAGGGCTTCCTTGTCCACCTGCTACCTAGAGTTAATTCTCTGGGTGGCAATCTTGTTAAATCTTGTATTTTGCGCTCATTACATTTTAAGTTCAGAACCGCTAAGGAACGAGTTATTTATCCTAAATACGAATTTGGCATAAATGTGGTATTTTTAAAAATTATCGGTATTACATCCTACTCTAGGGATCGTTGATTAATCCCTGAAAGTTTAGCGATCGAGGGAAACAGTAATGCATATACGCTAGGTCGATTATAGTTAGATATGTGTTAAACAAGTATGTTTGTGTGTGTGTGTGTGTGTGTGTGTGTGTTTGTGTGTGTGTGTGTGTGTGTATATATGAAGGTTTACATAACACATTCATTACATCATAATATAATGATATATATATATATATATGTATATATATATATATATTTGTTTTGTAGTAGTTCAAAACTTTTATTTCTGACCTGCCACAGCGAACAACGATTTAAACGAACAGTCGCAATTCGCAATTTTTTTTTTATTGCAAACTAATATTATGCAGTATAAGTTATATATATTATGTCTTACTGACTGCCCGCATATGTTTTAATGAACAATTTTGTTGAAATGTGCACATAACACTTTGTATACATCGACTGCGAGTCGCTTTCGAAAGCCGTTGTTGGCGTGGCTAAAATCCGACTACTAATGAGACAGAAATGCGTGCTCACGTGGTACGTGATCACGTGATCAAGTGAAAGCAAGTTGCATAGTTGTTGACATTCGATCCTAATGGCGGGTAAGAAAATGTTGCGTCGGGCAGTACTATCTTCAGCGGCAAAGAAAAAACAAACAGAACGTGACAAATTCCTGTCTACTACACGGGTAATTTTGGAAGAGCAGAATGTACGATGGGATCTGATCATAAAGTAGCGGGAGTTCTGCTTGACACGTAAGTTTTTCAACTTGACTCTTGGGTTCGCATCACCAGTGACCAGGCATTACATCGTCGTCGTGTTTTGTTGTCAGTGAGTTCCAAGTGAACATGGTGTAGTACAAATTATATTTAATTTGAAGTAAATTTTATGCCGATAGATTGGTTGCATTTATATTCAAAATCTCCCGTACAAGCATCATTTCGTTCACATACACAGGCACTGCCACATGCTCGGCCTCGGGAAGGTATCGTCACTGACACTGTCCATATATCCTTGTTGCTAGGGCTCAGGCGTAAACGTAAGCTAGGTATAATGCAGGATTACCGAATGGTAACCCGGTAGAATATAGGAAGTAAACTTCGTAGCTCAACCATCGCCCATCTGGTCGACAAAATTATTGTCTGGTACGGGTATAATTATCGTCGTGTCGTAACTTCGTGCATCGCGTAATACCGTGCCCTGCCAACGTCATATTGGGAATTTTATGTTAGTTTGTTCAATTCCATCTGAGACTGAGTAGGTTCATGTGGGCTAAATACAATTTTTTTAATTTAATATGACAGCTAGTTGCAGCTGCAATTGTTAATAAACCTGGTTGAAATATCATCATCCGTTATAATCTTTTTATATTCACCTACAAAATTGGCAATGGCATCAACATGTTTATGTTTCCTGACTGCTTTTAGCAGTCGTTCACATTGGTGAAATAGCATAGCATTTTAAATGACATGTTTTTTTATGTCAACATGATAATAATTTTGTATAATTTTGTTACAGAACAACATTTGAGTACGTCTGTTTTTGCAGCCGATTCACCATCATCCCAACCTGTGGCAGGGCCTACATAACTACCTTCACCAGCGGCAGGTCCATCACAGAAACCAGACATCATGCATATCTCCGTTGAGTAATTTTTCACAGCTGCATATTTATAAATGTTAGTATTGCTTCACTGGAATGTTACTGTATGATATTCTACTAAAATATATACAAGTAACATAAGACATTATATTATGCATGCCTTGTTTCAGTTTCACATGAGTTATGTGGTTGACATTAAAAAAGAGAATTAATTTTATGACATACCATTACATACTCATTTGTGGAGTTTAAACAGATGTAGCAATTGTATGTCAACTAAACATATCATTATTCCATAAGTATGTGTTTGTAGCTCTCTGTCATGTGATGAAGACAGTGAGGAGGGCAACGATGATGATTCATGGGTACCATCACAATGCACGGAGGATGCTTCATACGAGCTTGACATCAGTGTCACTGAAAGGTACACATTACTCTTAGTCAATATAACATGGAAGAAAATGGGAAATTAGCAAAACTTTAATTTAGCATCAAGTAGTAATATAGGTCTCTTAGCGTAGGCACTGGCGCGCCCCGGTGGAAAGCCCATGTTAAAAGATAGGGATTTCCACCGGGGCGCGTCAAGTGTATGGTATATGTATGTGTGTGTGTGTGTGTGTGTGTGTGTGTGTGCGCGCGCGCGCATGTTTGTACATGTATGTGTCATGATCTTTATGAATGAATAAGGGACGTTAATTGAAGGGAATTTACATCGAATATGTACTTATGCTAGTCTCATGACTACTAAATGTTGAGTATGTGGTAACGGGAAGATGTCAAAGGGTATACTAAGAAGAAAATACAACGATATACGAGTGCACACGTGTTTTATTGACTACCGGAAATGAGTCAGCATCTTCACTGCTTCAATTTCATGTAGCCACATCTGAAGTCCATCATCCTCTAAGATATTACTGACGAATTTGTTTATGTTTCGTGGTTTTTCCAAAATGGTCCACAGAGCAAAAGTATTCTTGTAACTATGCTAGGGTATGTCTTACTTTCAAATGTCTTACACTACATTTGTTTCTAATTTGATACTTTCGAAACGTTATAGCGTGTTACGTATACCAATTTTGCCCGTTTGTTTGGTAATTTTACTCACTCATTTTATAAGCAGCCCCTGATTCTGAATTATATATATGAGTGATAACCTTGTGGTTGAGAGCTGCTGGGACTTACTTATTCATTGGTTAATTATTTACATAATTCCAAAATGTTACCGCCTGTCGGTTGTGCATGGGTGTGCTATCCAATCATTGTGAAACAGGTTCTGTTTCGACGTTATGTATTCGAGTGATAACCTCGTGATGGAGAGGTACCGGGTCTTGTTTATATATTGGTGGATTCATTCATGATTACCATTATTTGCCGCTTGTCGGTTGTGTGTAGATGTTTTATCCATTTATGGTCAAACTTGTTCTGGTTCGAAATTATATATTCGGGTGATAACTTAGAGATGGAGAGGTACCGGGACTTGATTATTCATTGGTTAATATTAATTACATAATTCCCAATGTTTACCGCCTGTCGGTTGTGCTTGGATGTGTCATCCAATGATTGTGAAACAGGTTTTGGTTCGAAGTTATGTATTCGAGTGATAAACTCGTGATGTACAAGTATCGGAACTTGTTTATATATTGGTGGATTCATTGATGATTCCCATTATTTACCGCTTGTCGGTTGTATTTGGATGTGTTATCCATTTATGGCAACAAAAATGTTCTGGTTCGAAATTATATATTCGAGTGATAACCTCGTGATTGAGAGGTACCGGGACATGTTTGAAATATTCTTTAATGAGCACATTCTGGTTCGAATTTAATATGTCGTTTGCTAGTCTGTAGATGTCGAAGTACCTGGACCTGCTTTGATTTCCATTAAATATTGCATGTCGGTTTTTATTCGGATGATGTTATCCTTATGATGAAACAGATTCCAATTGAAAATATATTTGAATGATAACCTAGTGGTTAAGAAGTATTGGGACTTGTTGAAATTGTCAGTATGAGTTTGTTCGATCAATTATTCATATGTAATTTGTGTATTGGTGCAGTTTTTACACATTATAACATAATTTGTTTTTGCTGAATACTTTCCTGCGGTTGTGTGCATGTTACAGATGCCACCACAACAAAATCATGTCCACGTGACCAGGACCCAGACAGGGAAGCTTCGCAGACGTGTGACGGCTGCTGCTGAAAAACTGATGTCTCCGGACCTGAGGTCTCCGGGCCTGATCTCACCACAGGGACAGCGCCGAGTGGCGTGGCCGACGCGATTGCCACTGCTGTCATGCGACAGATTGAACAGTCTGAGCGTTTGTTACCAGCACATGTTACCGAGCCAGTGGTTCGTTAAACTGGATGAGCAAGTCATCTGCCAGGGGCGACTCCGATGTCGTCAATATCCCCGAGCCATCATGTCGCGGATGCATCATCAGATGACAGTAACGCTGACGATGTTGATGCAGTCCTCTGCGGCCTTCTAGGTGGTCAGTTGTACACTCCATTACCAAGTCAAAACGCGGTTAACATAGTCCAGTCAATCCATGCCCAAAAGAGGGTCAATCTCAAACAAATAGCAATAGTAACTGTGACAGTGTTTTTAGACGGTACTATATGTCTACATTACCAAAAAAAGTCCATCGAAATCCATGTGGCGGAACTTTGTCATGTTTGACTACAATGACAAGAGGTCAAAAGTTGCTGCCAGTTTTGGCTTAGTGAAATGTAGGGGCAGGCGTTATTTAGGCTGTGATATATATTTTCTTTGCATATTTTATATACATTTTGCATTTCATTGACAAATCATTAATTAATTTACCCATCGATATATAATATGTATAGGTTGATTAAACATTAATGTGAACAACCGTTTTTAGCCGCTATGGGGGGAGTAGCATTGCGATCTAATGTTGACAATGACACATATTAGGGACCGTTCCACATCTAAATATATTGTCTTTCCAATGATATACATCGTCTTTATAGTATTCTCACATAAAATAAGTTATACAACATGAATTACGTGTATCCCCCTACATTTCAGTGAGACCTACGACCACTTGGTAATATGCGAAAATGACAATGTTCCACCAAGTGGATTTTGGTGGACTTTTTTTATGGTAACATAAACACACAGTAGCATCTAAAAATGCCAGAAAACGTACTATTACACTTTTTTGAGGTTGAACCATAGAACCATAGATAATTTTTCGGACATTCTCAAATGCAAGATTAAACGTGGGGACTGTTTTGATCTCCAGGTTTTGGCTAATGATGACGACGACGATGAGAACGAAATGTACAAACAGCAGTACCGGCGCCTAACGTTAGACCATTTGCCAGCAGGATGCATTATCCCTAGTAAAACCCTCTCATACCAAAGGCAGAACCATTGGTCAGTGGGTGACAGCATTCACTGTCTATGGGGCTGTACTCACTGAACATTCCCCACAACAAGCTCCAGGCTTATTTAAGCATATAGCAGACATCACTGAGATGGCACGTAGGTTTGGGGGCATGGCAAGGTATCGCTGTAACAATGCTTTCCGAAGGAAGATGGGGGCCAATTACTTGAACTTTGGTCAGGTTAACTGGGACATGCGGTTTCGCTGCCTAGAGCGGGCCGCCAACAAATCATGGGGCTATTCCTTTCAGGGCACTACCAACCGCAGTCCATACGTCCGCAGCCGGGCCAGTTTTCCCCTCGGTGACAGGGATTACCAGAAAGGCCAATGTTACCAGATCGCGAAGTTTGCCCCAGTCCCAGTCCTGTATGTCAGTTCAAACAGACATGTGCTACGTGTTTCGGTAATCCTCTTACCAGTCACTGTACCTTGAGTAGTAAAGGAGACCGCGCTGGCCCCCGACTCGTGCCGAGATCAAAGGAGATCAAAGGCCCGCGGGTCACAAAGATCAACAAAGGTCAAGCAAGTTGACCCGGCACGATTGAAAAATCTACTTATAAAAAATGAAATATCTTAAGTGGGTTTGACAGCTTACTTATAAAAAACGTATGATTGATGAGTGTGGCAGGATGATTGATGAGTGTGGCGAGACAGTACGTAGCCGAGACAGACAGTACGTAGCGCCCCCTGGTGGGGTGAGATAGTACCATTTCACTACCCCCTAGCGCCTCCTGGTGTCTTGTACTAGAAGGATATTCGTCTAGAAGGTTCGGAGATGGTTATGCTAGTACGAAAGAAGGTTATATAGCGGTTATTTACCCTAGCGGTGGTATATTTGCGCCCCTGGTGTAGCGAGATAGTACCATTTCACTACCCCCCCTAGCGCCTCCTGGTGTCTTGTACTAGAAGGATATTCGTCTAGAAGGTTCGGAGATGGTTATACTAGTACGAAAGAAGGTTATATAGCGGTTATTTACCCTAGCGGTGGTATATTTCACCGAACTTATATAACGATATTAGTAGCGCCCTCTAGGTAACGGTTCTAGCACTTTGTATATTATAACAAGACCTTTGAACGAATCCCTTAGCTAGCGGCTATGCTATTCTTTCGCGCCATTCTTTTTTACAAACCTTCACCCGGTATGACGCTTGTTGTTGTTGTTGACACCAAGCGTAATCGGTAACAGGCGTCCAAAGTCCATTGAACGATGCTGGCTGACTGAGCTGCTTTGGAGAATAATGCTACTGTATTATTCATACCGTAACTGCGTCCAAAGTCCATTGAACGATGCTGGCTGACTGGGCTGCATTGGAGAATAATGCTACTGTATTATTCATACCGTAACCTAGTAGGTAGATGTAAGCTTGTCTTTATAGAGGGTTCAGAACAACTAGTTGGAATATAGAGTTCAAACGGATAATAACGGTGTGAACATAAAGACAACGAGGAGTGCGGTGAGCAATATTATTATTATATTCTACTATCCCCAGCGTACGCCGTAAGCACTGGGTGGTCCACCACCACTACCAGTACTGTTATAGGGAGGTCGAGGGGGGTCCGGATCAGGTCCGAAGCCGGCGCGACCCTCCACCAGCCAGGCGTCGGGGCGCTCCACCAGCGAGGCGTCGGGGCGCTCCACCAGCGAGGCACTGGGGCGTCGTACACCAGTCACAACGCACGTGCGAGCGGCCGGTACCGCGGGGCGGCGATATAACGTCGGCGGCGGTAGTTGCGTGTCCGGGTCGACGGCCGCCTCTGGCGGTGACGTAGGAGGTGCCTCCTGTCGTAGCGGCGCGCCCCTAGGCAACCCCGCCGATCCCCAGCGACCGGTCGTAGGAGGTGCCTCCTGTCGTAGCGGCGCGCCTCTAGGCAACCCCGAGCCCCAGCGGCTAACGGTGGTCGATTGAGTCCGCCTAGCGCCGTACCCATCGTCAAACCACCGAGGCGCCTCATCAGGGTTATTCTTCCGGTCCCTGTGCCGTGGAAACGGCATAGCGCATTTGGCCTGTAAGAAAACAATAATAAACTATAATATTACAGTGATTAAAAAAGGTCTACAGTTTAAATTGGTGGTGATAGCGCATTTGTCCTGTAAGAAAACAAAGTCTTAAATAATAATAATAATAATAATTAAATATACTACAGTGATTAAAAAAAGGGTCTACAGTTTAAATAATAAAATAGACCCACGGTATCGAAGGAACTGTAGTTTTTGTAAATATCGCTTAAATATTAAAAAGAAAGCGTGAATGTTAAAAAGGTATATGGGTAGTTACGTACCGTCCGTGAATATGTCATGGTTTAGACTAGTCGAAAAGACCGTGTAGTTCCATAAACGCCTTGTAACGGAATGTTGTTTACTGTAGAACTTCTAGAAGGTTCTATAACACCACCTGACACGCGGCACGTAGGCCTCGTCACGTAGGCCGGGTTGCGTAATGTTAAACATTTTAATAAAAGCTTAAAAGCATAAAATAAACGATCTATAAGGAGCTGTAAGGACTAGAGAATCTTATGGTAAACATATATTTAAAAATAAGACTCTATAAAAGCAATACGCCGTTTGTGCACTTCATAACCGAGCGGTTTTTTCTAGTTTCAATAACCTTGGCAGACTCGGCTGTTGTGTGGTATACGTGTTTACGCGCACGCGCGCTATTCACCGTCCGCTTATAAGTAGTTAGGCTAAGAGCGTCTATGTATTCACTCGGTTTTGACTGTTTTAACGTTTACGAACTTCCTCAGCCGCAGCAGTCATGTCGACGACGGGTTCACCACCACCTATCAAACGAACGAAGAAGGCGAAGGCGAAGGGGAAGGCGGCCACCGCAGCAGATCAGACGTCGCCCGTCGGTATCAACGCATCCGGACCCCGATCGACACCACCCGCCGTCGCCGGCAGCAGCAGCAGCCGGGGCGCGCCCGTAGCCCGACCGTCGACCATCGTTGCCGGTATCTGCGCGCCCGTAGCAGTGGCGACGTCGCCGCCGCCGCCGAGCTCCGAGCCTAGCAGTGCGTCGTCGCCACCCCCGCTACTCGTCCTTCCACCTTCGGTGAGTGTAAGCGAGCTTCTACAGGCGGGCGACGGTCTCTACTCGATAGCGCCCAACGTAAAGGTGGCCGCTATCTCATGGAGAACCCGGTGCACGTACGAGGGGTGTACCCAATGCCGTCGTAAGGTGTTTAGATCGTCGAACAGCATTCAGGTATGCGCCTCCCACGGGGTACAGCGCGAGGTGAGACATTATTTCGCGGTTCGGATGATGGTGAGGGAAGATGCGGAGGGGTCGGCCGAGGTATGGATCAGTCTATTCGACGACGCGATGACCAACCTCGTCCCCTACAAGGCCGACTATCTCGCCTCGATGAACCCCGACACACTGCGCGACACCGTCCTACAGATCGTCGGCACGGTCATCGAGGAGCTCGTCGTACGAAAGACAACGTGGGGGTCGGGGGCCCCGCCGACGTACACCGTTCGGAGTGTGGCGTCTAAGAAAAGCGACGATGATGATGATGACGACGACGACGACGATGAGTATATTAACCGCTAACGATTCGTTTTTGTGTACTGTAGGACGTCGAAGAGGCACGGGCGCGGGCCCTCGACTCTATAATCATCGATGCTTTGAGCGCCCTACCCACCGCCGCCGCCGATCTGCTACCGTCGGACACGCCGATGATATCTCTCGCCCTGCTCGAGGCCGCCACCACTCCGTGGACACCCTTGGTCGAGCCTACCTATCAACCACCGCTGCTAGTCGCTTGCGACTCACCGCCGTCGTATTCGAGCTCGACAGCATCGCCGCCGCCGCCTCGGTCAACCGATACCAGTCTAGCAGGGGAAACTCGTGGCGAACCGCCGCCGCCTACGTATACGAGCCTATACCCGATCCCGATCGACAGACCGGCGGATGATGAGGCGGCATCGACCGTGCTAATATCATCGGGAGACTCGAACGCGCAACAGGGGTCGTCCGGCTCGGCGTCACCGTTTCTCGAGTTACCATCGTCCAGGCCGCCCCGAGCGTGCTTCGCGCCACCTCAGGATGCGGATTTGATGAGGGGGCTGATGAGCAATTTCGCCGAGGTGATCGGGGAAAGCATACTCGATCGTGCACGCCGTTACTGCGGTGAATGCGAGTCCAACGAAGGGTGCCCCTTTGTACATGTACAAGGGTACAGAGCCGGGCGCCCTAGCCGCCACTATCGGCGACTGTTCACGGATGTGTTCAGTATATGCACTCGCTTCTTCCAATCCGTATTGACCGACTACTCGGATCGATCGTTAATACCGTGTTTGACGCGTATGATCCTGAACGTTCACGACCGATACGAGCTTCACGCGGATCGTCAAGCCGAAGTTCGTCTCGTACACCGGGTAACCGCGTGGTTCCTTGAGACCGACTGGCTCCACAGCCGCTCCGATTACGTGAGACTGGAGTCGGCGGTAACGGCCTACCTACTGGGAAGAGCTGATATCTGAACAGTGCTTAAAAAATGAACTTTAATGGCGAGAATTGCTTAATACAACCTTAGATCAAGAACTTTATTTTATATAACCGAAAAAGAAGAATAAAGCACACTTGTGCTGAATATCGCTTAATAACACACGTTTGTGGAGAACGTTTTAATAGAAAAATATGCCTGCTTATTCGAATATGCGGTGCTTAATAAAGCACGTTTTGCTTGTTGTACGACGCTTAATAAAACGTTGAAACGTATAAACACTCTTGTTGTTTACTATTACGAAAATCACCACTCCCGTCCTATACTTACACTCGCCTGTGATAAAGGCTGCAACACAACACACATAGTAGAAGGCGACCCTTTATTTTTAGCTCCACCGTTTCGCCTCACCGTAACTAGGGCAAAGATCGCCGTAGGGTCAACCCCGGTAATCAATAGTAGTAGTAGTCCTAGCGACGGCGGCGGCGGTGGCGGTAACAGTCATCATCACCACCACCACCCCACCCACCCGTATATAGAGGCGTGTAGAGCTTCTTTTCAACTAATAACGTGTTTGTTATTGGTCGCTCCGGCTGCAACAAACATGCCTACTCGTTGTCCCGTATGCAATCGAGACGTCGTTAGTTTGGTGGGACATACGTGTAGTAGTAAACCACGGGAGTACCGATGTCCGAATTGTGATCAGACGTATAACGGGCGTAGGGTCCTAGTAAGACATTTAAAGAATTGCGTTAACGGAAATCGAGATGACGATATCGCCTGCCCGAAATGCGGTAAATATTTTCTTCATCGACATTCTCTGTTGAATCATATGAGAGTTTCGAAAACCTGCGGTACGAAAAAAAAGGTAGTACCACCACCACCACCACCACCACCACCACCACCGCCACCACCACCGCCACAACCCGATGATGATGACGCGGACGATGAGGGGTGGTCGGCCGGTCTACGGCGTACAGTGCAAGAGCACTGGTCGAGTATACGAACGTCGATATTCCGGGGCCCTCTTCAGTCGAGATACAATCACCAGCTGACTCATTGCGTGGACACGTCCGTTCTCGAACCGCGACTAAGACAAATGTTTGAGGAACAAACTCGAGCGTTCAAGATCAATTTAAGTTTCGGGTTTGTGTTAAGACACAAAGAGACGGGTCGTTTCCGGTATTATCATACATCCTGTAATTGTTGCGGACGCTTCCTCGAAGCCCCGATGCTAGTTACCGACGCCGCCTCGTTCGACCGCTTCCTCGAGACCGTCCGACAACCCGACGTTCTGCAATACGCGATAATGCAACGGCCTGACTCGGGGTGGGTCGTCGAATTGGTAACAAATGTTACCTATTTCCTCAATGCCATCATCCACCACCCGATCGGGTGTCTGAACGCTCAACTACCCGCCTACCTGTACGCGAACAGATCGATCATCGCGCTCGCGAAAGACCGTCGAGGTAAGCCGTACACCGATAATTTATGCCTCTTCCGGTGCCTGGCCCTACACCGAAGAAGACTACTGTCCGCCCCGACCGCCATGGTAAACACCAGCCGTTTGACGACCCCCGCCTTACGGCTCTACGCCGACTACAACGACGGGGTGGTGAGTCCCTACACCTTCGCCGGCGTGTCGCTGAACGAGCTCGACCGGGTGGAGACGTGCTTCGAAACCAACGTCGTCGTGTATCGACTGATAGATCCGACGACGACCGACGGCGGATCGACAGCCGAATTGGTCCGTCGTTCCCTCTACCGATACCCCACTACCATGAACGTCAATCTATACGACACTCACTACTCGTATATACCCAACGTCTCGCGGTATACGCGATCGTACCTGTGCAGTAAGTGCGGTGACTCGTTGTGGCGAAAGCCCTCTACGCTACGGCGGCACGAAGCGACGTGTGAGGGTGCCGTTCGCCACGTCTTTCCCGGCGGTGTCTACCGCCCGACACCGTCCGTGTTTCAGCAGCTGGACGACGAGGGCATCTGCGTACCCGACCACCTCCGCTACTACCCGTACAGAGCGACATTTGACTTTGAATGCTACTTCGACGATAGCGACCTGCCGGCGGATAGCCCTAAGTGCCGGTGGATAGCCCGGCACGAGCTACTCAGCGTGAGTATCGCCTCGAACGTCCCCGGTCACGAGGCGGCGCAATGCTTCGTTACGACCGGCGATTCGAACGATCTCGCGCGGCGCCTGATCGTCGCCCTAGAGGCCGTGAGCGAAGCGGCGTGCGCGGCTCTGCGACCGTCGTACGACCGAGTCTTCGAAGCGATCGAGACGCTCGACGCCGAATGGCGAGTCGCCGCCGGCGACACCGACAACAAGACCCCGTACACCGCACTCGCCACCCGCCTGTGGACGCATCTACGCCAACTCCCCGTCCTCGGCTTCAATTCGGGCAAGTACGATTTGAACGTAGTCAAAAAGTATCTCACGCCCCTCTTCCTGATCGTCGGTCAGCCTACCTCGACGGCGTTCGCGATTAAACGGCAGAACAATTTCATGTGCCTGTCGACGGAGACGCTCAAGTTCCTGGACATCACTAACTACCTGGCCCCGGGATTCAGCTACGATAAGTTTCTGAAGGCTTACGGCTGCAGCGTAACGAAGGGCTACTTCCCCTACGAGTACGTCGACTCGTTGGGGAAACTAGACGACGACAAACTACCGCCGCGCGAGGCGTTCTACAGCCACCTGAAATGCGAAGGGATCTCCGCCGAGGCGTACGAGGGTTGCGCGGCGGTATGGCGCGCCGAAGGGATGACCACGCTAAGGGACTTCCTCGTGTGGTACAATAACCGAGATGTGGTCCCATTTTTGGAGGCCGTCGACAAGCAGTTCACCTTCTACCAGCAGCACCGCATCGATATGTTTAAGGACGGCATCAGCGTCCCGGGTCTAACGCTCCTCTACCTGTTCAACGATCTCCCGTTATCGATTCACTTCACACTCTTCAACGAATCGAACAAGGACCTGCACCGGCTCATACAGACGCAGATCGTCGGCGGTCCCTCGATCATCTTCGCGCGCTATCACGAGGCCGACGTAACCGTTCTACACGGCGGCCACCCGTGTCGCTCGATCGTGGGCTTTGACGCAAACGGGCTCTACCTATGGGCGATCACCCAAGATATGCCGACGGGGTGGTATACGCGCCGGCGGGCGGAGACCGGCTTTCGGCCGCAACGCGTACACCGCTACGGCCGTATGGCCGTGCAGTGGCTAACGTGGGAGGCCGAAAGGACGGGGGTGCGCATAGGACACATGCTCAACGGGCGCGAACACCGCGTCGGCAAGTACCGGGTCGACGGCTGGTGTCGCGAGACGCGAACGGCGTACCAGTTCCAGGGGTGTTTCTTTCACGGCTGCCCGTGTACGGGGCGCGAAATGAACGACGTTAACGGGCGGTCGATGAGTCGCCTCTACGCCGAGACGAACGCCGTCACCACCTACCTTCGCCGGTTCGTCACCGTCGTCGAGATGTGGGAGTGCCAATGGCGCGAACTGCGACCGCTGGCGCCGCCCGAGGAGAGTCGCTGGACGACCCCCGGCGCCGTCGTTACGACGTCGACGATCCTGAAGGGCGTACGCGACGGTACCCTCTTCGGGCTGGTAGAGTGCGACATCGCCGTCCCGGACGCGCTGCGCGATGTCTTCGCCGAGATGCAACCGGTGTTCAAGAACGCCAACATCGGCCGCGACGATCTCAGCCCGTTCATGCGTCGCTACGCCGAAGCTCACGACCTCCTGAAGCGACCTCAACGGACGCTCGTGGGTAGCTTTTTCGGCAGCAAGATTCTACTCGCGACGCCCCTACTACGGTGGTATCTGGAGCACGGCCTCGTCGTCGACCGCGTGTACCAGATCGTCGAGTACGTCCCGGTCGCCTGCTTCCGCCGCTTCGGCGACACGGTCTCGGCGGCGCGACGCGAGGGCGACACCGACCCCGACAAAACCATCATCGCCGACACCTTTAAGCTAATGGGCAACAGCTCTTACGGGAAGACTATTACGCGCGTCGATCTCCACAGGGACACGAAATACTGCACGACGACCGGCGCCTCGACGCTCGTCAACGACCGCCGCTTCCGACAGCTCGACGTCGTCGTACCCGGCAGCGTCTACGAGGTGGCGCTGAACAAGCGAATCGTCCGCTACAAACTACCAAACCAGATAGGCTACTTCGTCTATCAGTACGCGAAGCTACGGATGCTCGAGTTTTACTACGATTTTATCGCCTTCTACATCCCGAGACCCCTCTTCCAGTACTGCGCCATGGATACGGACTCGGCGTACATAGCCCTCGCGGGCCGGAACGTCGACGACCTGGTGGAGGAGGCTAAACGCGAGCATTACTTTCGCCATCGCGGCGACTGGTTCCCGGCCGAATGCTGCGACGTTCACGCGGACGCGTACGCGCAGTGCCGACTCGCCGGGCGAGCGTGGGACACGCCGCCGCCCTGTTGCGCTCGACGACGCCTGTACGACAGGCGAACGCCGGGGCTCTTCAAGGAGGAGTGGTCCGGGCGCGGAATCGTCGCGCTCTGTAGTAAAACGTACTACTGTTTCGGTCGGGACGGCGACAAGTACAGCACTAAGGGGTTGAATAAGCGTCAGAACGACATCGACAAGGACGTCTTCCTCGCCGTGCTGCGCGATCGACGGAGCCGCGGCGGTACGAACCGCGGCTTCCAGGTGCGCGAATCGTCCGTGCTGACGTACATTCAGGAGCGCGCGGCGTTGAGCTATTTCTACGCTAAGCGTCGCGTCCTCGACGACGGCATCACCACGGCGCCCATTCTCGTGTAGTAGTAGGCGAGGCGGGGGAACTACCCCTCTAAGGGGCGCCTCTAAGGCGAGGACAGGGCCTAAAGGACTACCTACCCCTCTAAGGGGTAGGCGGCGGCCGGGTCTCTAGGGGTAGGGTAGGTAGGTAGGTAGGGTCCTGGTACGAAATAAAACAAAATGCAACACCTACAATACGTTTCATCGTCTTTTATTCGTAGTAGTAGCGGTAACAAGCTTGAAAGCGATACTAGTAGTTAATAAGAGTCTAATGCGGATTTAGCCAGTCGAATACGAGACAGTCGTTAGTCACCCGATCGGCGCCGAACAGGTACTGGAACCCCTTTAGCGGTAGACCGCGGCATCGTAAGAGTAGGTAGGCGACGCAATATTGTCCGCATACGTTAGAGACCACGCTCTGCAGTCGCTTGTCGTTGTACGTCCAGCGCGCGTCGCAGTTGCGGCGCAGGAAGGCGCGGAAGTCGTCGTGCTGCGGTGGCAGACCGTACGAGTCGAAGTAGTCGCCTCGCCCGTCGACGTCCACGTAGACGACCACCCAATGTTCGCCCGGTTCGCCGCCGTCGTCGGTATTGCATACGAAAGCCGCCGGTAGATCGGTGAGCCGTCGTTTCGGTAGCGCGTCTTTGGCCACGACGCCGACGACCACGCGTCTAGTGAACGGGTCGAGGCGTAGGCGACGTAGCAGCTGAAAAGTGTCCATGTTAGCGATCGTACAGGACGTTCCGGCTTTTGTCGATCTCGAGCACCGCCTCGAACTCGCCGTACACGACGACGTTCACCGTGCGCGGGAGAGCCGCCGCGAAGTGGACCTCGAAACGAAGGGCGCCCTTACGCACGACGTTGAAATGCGGGCCATCGCAGCAGTCGGGCGATAGGTCGAAGCCGAAGATGGCGTAGCCGTTACCGTAGTCGTGGCGCGTCACATCGAACCCCTCGTCCTCGTACGCTTTTCCCGTCGCCGCGAAGAGGTTCGCGTAGCTGCGGATGTAATGACCGTTCGGGAAGTCCGGCTGCAACGGCTTGCTCGGCACCTGACGTCCGTCGACGTAGAGAGCGAGAAAGTTTATGTTGTAGTGCTTCGCGTTGTACGGGTTTTTAGTGTAGTCCCCGTTATAGGCGTCGTTGTCGACGAACATCAGGAACACGCGTCGCGGGATCGTGCCCAGGTAGACGTTCTCGTGCGTATGCGACATCGTCCCCTGCGCTATCGAGAACGACTTGCAGTCGACCCGCCGTAGCGGGTACTTGGCCGTGCCGATCATCAACGCCTTGATGTGTCCGAGCTGGACGTCCGGGTTCACTTTAGCTTTTCGCACTTGTAGGTAGGTCTCCAGTATGACGGCTTTCCAGTCCCCCGCCACTCCCATAAGCGTGAAGGCGTCCTTCGCGCGCACCGCTCGAAGCTTTATGTCGACGCCGCTCAGCAGGTACCGGTCTTGCATGAACACGTCGACGTGCAGGCGGCCCATCAGCTCCACCTCGTGACCGTCCCGCGTATAGTGACGCCGCGAGGTGTACCCGCCGTTAGCCCCCGCGGTCGCATCCATGAAGCCGGCCGTATCCTTGAACCACAGACCGCTCGTGAGCTGCGTCTTTTTCGCATCGCTCCCGTAACTCAGCAGGGTTTCGAGGTAGGCCCGGTACGGATACGTATTGGTCGACGGCGTCACGAACGTGCCGTTCAGCGACACGTCGATTTGACTGAACAGGGAATGCAGGAAATTGTTGGACGGCGCCACGTTAGCGTCGTGCGCGATATCGGCACCGTCCCCTTGGGTTATTTTCACGCGCACGTACAGTCTAACGCTCGACAGGTCCGTATACTCGTCGCCCGAGCCCGGGATGAGGAACTCGATGGGGCCGCCGGCGTCGAGCGTCGTCAGCGGCTGGTGATCGATCCACTGCCCGCTCTCGACGCTCGTCTGCGTTAGCGGCGGCGTGAATAGGTCCAGTTCGCTCTTCAAACCCTCGCACGACTGCGGATGCACGAACGCCATTCTAGCTGCTGCTGCTGTCGACGTCTGTCCCGTTCGCCGCCGTTCGCTCCGACTGCACGCCGCCGCTTCGACCGGTGGCTTTATCCGTCCTAGCTACTGAATATATCGTGCGGTTCTTTTTGACGGCGACGGCGTTGTTGTTTCTTCTTACGCGGGGTCGCCGTTACCGCTTTACCCGGTGGTCGGCGTCGCTTTTTCGGCGGCGGTGCGTTCAACAGCCCGTCGAGAAGGTCGGCGCCGGCCTCCTTCGCGCGTCGTTTCATCGACTGTTTCAGGTCCCCGCCGGCGACGACGTCCCGCGCCACGCGCACGCCTGTCTTGAGCGCACGTTTCCCCAACGCCATGGCGCCTCTCTTGATAAGCGGCATGGCGCTTCGAAACAGGCTCCCGAACAGATTACCCAAGCCGTGTCCCCGCTGCCCCTGGCCGCCGACGAAGAACGGTAGCTGACCACCGACCTGTCGAACGTAGTAGTCCTCGTACACGTTGGTGCGACCGGCGGTTCTTGTCATTTTCCTCCTCCGCCGTTTCAAAACAGTTTAGATTTACAGCGTCTGATGTGAAGCGTCGCCACGAGTTTCCCCTGCTCGAATGGTATGGGTTGACCGATGTCGTCTCTTATATCTATCTCGACCGAGTCGAATTCTCGCCGCAGGAGCGGTACGTATTGGACGCGGTCGAAGACCTCCGAAATAATCCCCCCGTTCATCCCGTAGATGGGTACGGATCGAAGGAGCGGGGCGAATACATCACCGACGATGCGCGGTTCCACGAGGTCCGTATATACGTACAAGGTGTCGACTCCCCCGTTCATATCCACCGTACGCCGACCCTTGTGCTCGTAGGTATACGCGACGGGGGTGGTATCGTCATTGACGAGAGGGCTCGTGAGGACGCCCGATTCGAAGCCCAGTATGGCCCTCAGACGGCTCCAATGGGGTATATTAAATTCGACACCCGGTGATAGACGCAACGTCATCCGGTGGGAGACGGGGCAGTACTCCAGTCGGACCTTGACGAGGTCGGTAGTCTGTTTCAACAGCGCCTCGTTGATTTTATCCCTCAACTCGTAAGCGCTATTGTAAAATCCGTGCGGGATGGTGCATTGCCGGTAAATCAAAAGACCGTCGGCGGAGCGGTACATTCCGTAATCGCCCGTCACACAAGACAGGTAGAAGTACGCGTCCTTCTTTCTCACGTTGTACCACGTATGCGGATACTGTAGCGTCACCAGACCGCATTCCCACTCTCCCGATAGGTCGATGCGTCGCGGTAGTTTCGTAGTGTAGTGAGTCAACGTGTTTTCGGGGTGCGCCTTCGTAGACGCGTTGCTCGGTAGGGTTAGGTAAAAGTTAGTCGCCGCCATCCCCTCTCCGCTTCATAGACGGACTCGGGAGTAGGTAACCGAGACAGCTACTCAACAGGGCCGTCCACAGGTTGGAGTCGCCCTGACCCCGCGTTAGATTGTATATACTGACGACGATAACCGTGTACAGGACGACGATCTGACACAGGAAGATGATCTCGGCTTTAGGACATTCGTTCCCGCAGAAATGCCATGGAACGTGTTCGCGGTCGGAGTGGGTCGTAGACTCGGTAGCGTCGACGTAGTCCGCGAGCACGTCGCGCTCGCAGTCGGCTTGACCAGCCGTAACCGCGTCGTCGGGCATAGTAGCACCACCACCGTCGGTTAACGCTGCACGCTGTAGGGTAGTCGTCGGCGGCAACGTCACGTAGTAAGCGCCAGCACATCGAGCGTCGTGTCCACATAACAACTACCGGCCGATGTTACGGTACCCTACCCTTTATAGTCGACGAGGGTCTTGGCGGCGATCCAGCTGTTGAAGGAGGCTGGATAGCCGCTCCATTTAACGAGCGCCTCCTCAACACCCCGACGACGACGCCGTTGTAGAACGACCTCCACACGATACAGTTTATCCTTCGGAACGACTACTCGTTGCAGCTCCGGCTCGTAGAAGGTGCCGTCGAGCACCGTCCCGGCGTCGTCTTTCAGGCGGTAAACGGGCGGGTCGGACGGGTGCGTTTCTACGATGGTGAAGAGCTCCTCGCACCAGTTAGGCATGTACCCTTTCTTGAAAGGGGCCTTCGCCTTACTGACGCGTACGCGGTCTCCCTCTCGTAGTTTCGGCTTACTGCCTCCTCGACCTCGATCGCCGTACAACCGTTGCCACACGCTCTCCTGATTCGCGGCGTTGACGCTCGCCGGCGTCCTACCGATGCTTCGGTGATAGGTGTTGTTGTACGATCGCACAAAGTTCTGTAACGCCTCTACGTAGCGCAGTGTCTGATACTTCGTAAAGTACCTCCACATACGCGTCTTTAAGGTTCGGTTGAAACGTTCGACGACACTCGCTTTAGTTTCCTCGTTATGCGTTACGAAATGGTGGATGCCGTAGTCCTTCAAAAGTTTCTGAAGGGGTCTGTTGAGAAACTCCGTCCCCTTATCGGTCTGCAGCGCGTTCGGCACACGCCGCCGTTGTAGCAGGTGCTCGAAGGCCGTAACGAGCGCCGGACCGGCTTTACTCTTCAACGGGACGCACCACGCCACCTTCGAGAAGACGTCGATGACCGTCAATAGGAACGTTACACCGTCGTTGTGCTTTTTCAGTTGAGCGACGTCGACGAGATCGGCTTGCCACTGCTGGTGTCGACCTCCTACGATAACGCAACGTCGCTTGAAACGTCGTTTCACCGGTTTGTGTAGCGTGTAAGCATCCTGTGCCGCTAGCCACTGCTTCACGGCCGGTTTGCCTACCGTCGACGCCACCGCCCGATGCAAGGCGTCGACACCGCCGTAACTCCCCGCCTGCTTCGGGTTGAAATAGGCGCGCTTCAGGCGGGTGTCGTCGTCTCGTTGTCGAGCACGCCGCTTTCGTTGCGTGCCATCACCACGAGGCCGCCGGGACACCATGACCACGACGACGATCGGTTTACGACGAATAATATATACACCAAGGCCGCCGCGCCGATGACGAAGACGACGACGCCGACTACCGTCCTTCGTAGGTCCATTGTGGTGAATGGGTCGGACGTCGACGTTTCAAGCTCTTTAATATGACTCCTCCTCCCACTTGGCCGGTAGATCCCAGGTACGTCGACGACGATGATACCGGCTCCTACCGGGGGTCTCCTCCGCCTCCTCCTCCTTCTTCGATCGTTTCGGCTGCTGCTGCTGCTGTATGTACGCTCGATGCCGGGGGTTACCGACGAGTTCCATGGGCACGTTCAGTCGTCTCATACCATCCCCGAACGCTTCCCAGCCGACCGGCGGCACCCCCTTCTTCCTCGTCCGCATAAGATCGTTCACGAGGTCGACCATGTTACTCCCCGCGATAGGGCGACCGGCGTACACGAACTCGCCGCGATCGTTCCATCGACACAACGGGTCGGTCTTCATTTTCTCGATCAGGAGGAGGGCTTTCCCTCTCAACGTTTTCGGTACGCTTTCCACGATCTCGCGCTCTATACCCTGCAGCGGTGCCTGGCCACCCGTCGGTTGAGGAGGCGGTCCCTCGGTCGGCACCACGGACACGCGTACCGGCTGCGCCGCTCGAATCGCCTCGCTCGAATTGTAGCGACTCAACAGTCGATTGTACGACGCCACCTTCGCTCGTTCGGATAATTCCGATCGATCTAGCACGTCCTTCATGTCGCTGTCCAGGCTGCTCATCGTACGCGAACGGATCGTGCTCGGCGGCTGGTCGATCAACGGCAGGAGGCTCTCCACCAACCGCGGGTCTACCAATGCCATCTTTTTAGCGTACTGCATCAGCCGATCACCTGTCTGAGCAGCGGCAGCAGGACGGTGCTCGCCAACGGCGCTAGCAGCGCCGCCAGAAAGGCGCCCGACCCCGTTTGCAAGATTTGCCGTTTCTTCCTAAGACCCGTCTTTTTATTCACTAAACTTCGCAGATGTTTCTTGTATTTTATCAGTGTTTTTTTATGCGCCGCCGTCAATTTTACATTCCCGTTCAATATGTTGTACGCGCAGTCACACAGACTACAAATGAAGTCAGATTCCGCGTTTCTGATGATAGCCTTGCTCACCTTAAGATGTTTATGTTTATTCAAGAGCTCTAGCATGAGGACGTGCTTCTTGATACGCTTCAGCGTCATCCTGACGAGTGAAGGCCCACACGTGACGCTCACCTCTTTTATGTTCTCATCACGTAGACGTACTGAAGACGATCATCGGGGAAGATACAAGTGCGCAAGCGCATATTTTCAGCTGTTTCCTGTTTTAGATCTACTAGCAGATACCCGTAAGGTGCTGACGTGGCGTTTTCGAAGGATTCCATCATAAATTTAACTCGACCCGGGTACATCTGCTTCGCCAGGTGACCTACTTGACCAGTGTCGCGTGGGTTCTTGAATAACACCATATATTGAGCGTTCAAGCTGATTGTACGGTTTTCTTTCCCTTTCGGAAATATATTCTGCACAAGCTGTACGATGGACGCGTTGCAATGATGGCTTTTTTTAGTGAACAAGGTCGTGACCCGGCTATCGGTTTCCTCCATAAGGTCATCGAGTACTAGAAGGGTCCTCTTTTTGCCGTCTAGAAGCTTCGGATCCGGTAAACCGTCTACGAATTCTATATCGGCTGACATAGAAGTGTAGGCGCTTTGCCATTGGCCGTAACACCATAGAAACTTCTCCGGAGGCGGCTCGATCATAGAAGAAGCAAACTGTAGCAGGCGAGTAACGAAAGTAGTCTTACCACACCCCGTAGGGCCGGCTACTATACACGTAAAAGGGTGCTTCCATGTCCCGCTCATATCGACGACTGGCGTATACGAAACGAACGATGACTTATTATTCGTTTATTCTATACGCACCTCCATCAATAATTTACCAAGCATATTTTGACCTACTTTACCGTCTTTACCGATACCCCAGAAGCCTTCGGCCGACGGTACGTCCTCCACCAATTCGACTTCCCCGGTAGCCAATAGGAGGTCGTTCAACTTTTTTGAACCTCTGAATTTACTCGTCAACAGCGACTTCATGCACCCAACTCTAACCGCGTTCCATTCGACGCTCGTTCTCTTCTTCACGATTCTGTAACTTCGACGTTTCGCTATATAGGCCGTCCGCGCCTCTTTGATGTACACCGCGCTTTTCGTGTCTTCATTAAACATTGCTTTTCTAAACTGATAAGCGTGCTCGACGGATTTGAAACTTAGACCGTACGCCTTGACTCGACAAGGGTAGAAATTCGATAGATACGATGCCGAACCGCCGAACTGTATAGGAGACTCCATTATACTGTCGACTAATGGCTACCAGATCTCGTGACACCACATCTCAGTCATAGCCTCGTCTCGTGTGTCGTGTCAGGGCGCTAGGGAGGTGTATAGCCGCGTTGCTAGGTAACCGCTTTAGTGTATAGCCGCGTTGCTAGGGAGGGCAGGAGTGAAATGGTACTATCTCACCCCCACCAGGGGGCGCTACGTACTGTCTGTCTCGGCTACGTACTGTCTCGCCACACTCATCAATCATCCTGCCACACTCATCAATCATACGTTTTTTATAAGTAAGCTGTCAAACCCACTTAAGATATTTCATTTTTTATAAGTAGATTTTTCAATCGTGCCGGGTCAACTTGCTTGACCTTTGTTGATCTTTGTGACCCGCGGTGCCTTTGATCTCCTTTGATCTCGGCACGAGTCGGGGGCCAGCGCGGTCTCCTTTACTACTCTCTTAGTAGCCCTCTGTCGAAAATATTTGATTGGGTTATAATGATAAAAAGTTCTGATGCTCTTAAAACAAGTGATCTACAGTTTGGTTTCAAACCTCAAAGCTCTACAGCTAAATGTACATTTGCGTTAATGGAGACTGTGAACTATTTCCAGCAGAATAAATCGGATGTTTACGTGTTATTACTAGATGCGACTAAAGCATTCAATAAAGTAAATTATGTTAAACTTTTTAACTTACTGATGGATAGAGGAATGAATCCCCTTTTAATCAGATGTTTACTTTATATGTACACTAATCAACATTTAAATGTATCATGGAACAATTCCATGTCATTGCATTTCTCCACTGCCAATGGTGTGAAGCAGGGTGGGGTGTTGTCCCCCATTTTATTTTCTATCTACATTGATGAAATGTTAACAAGACTCTGCATGTCTGGTTTTGGCTGTATGATCGGTCATAAGTACTATGGTGCTATTGGCTATGCTGATGATATATCTTTGGTAGCTCCATCGATATATGCATTGAACAAAATGTGTGATATATGTCAAAAATTTGCATATGAATATGATTTACAATTCAACCCGGCAAAATGTCAACTTATTAAATATGGCAGTGGTACCGACTGCCCATTTTACTTTGATGGTTTAAAAGTGAAACATAATAAAAAAAGGGTTGCATTTAGGCCACGTTATTGGTCCTGACGCTCACCAGGCTATGGTAAAAGATATGTGTCATGATTTTATATGGCGTGTAAATGCATTATCTGCTAATTTTGGGTTTTGTAATATAAACATAAAACGTCAATTATATATGTCGTACTGTACATCTTTCTATGGTGTATGTCTGTGGAACTTGCAAAACAAACATCTTGATATGTTTTATACTACGTGGCGCAAAGGTATCAGAAAACTGTTTAATCTACCAGTTTGCACGCATTGTAATATGGTGCCACTTTTAGCAGACTGTTTACCGATTCAAATTCAAATTATGAATCGAATGGTACGATTTATGCAGAGTTGCTTGAAATGCAGTAACTCCAGATTGTAAATGCTCTCTCATCTAGCCTTTCAAGGTAGTGGGTCATATATGTCTAAATGTTTTAACTATATCATGTCCAAATTCAAACTTGATGCCATGACATTCTTTCGAATGAAGTCTAAACAGTTTTATGGTATGATTCAAGACCACTACCAGGAGGGGCTGGATGATGAACTAGTATGTAGAGTCTCATTTGCAAAAGATGTATTACATAATATAAATAATGTGGGTAGCTCTTCTTTTTTAGCCATTGACGAGCTGCGCTCATTGCTTACTGTTTTATGTACACAGTAACTTATATACATTGATTTAGTTGAATTGTACAATATTAGTACGAATAAATGTAGTATTATTATATAGACCGGTCTACGCATCATCAATTGATGATTACGTCATTTTTCCCACTTGACGAAATGGATCCGCGACAGGACATGTTTCCTCATTTATTTCGTCTTTGTCTTATTATTATTATCATTAATATCATTAACAAGATTTAACAAGATTTAACAAGATTGCCACCCAGAGAATTAACTCTAGGTAGCAGGTGGACAAGGAAGCCCTTGGCTTTTCGAGAGTCCGACCTTTTTATCTATGTGTATCCCGCCCGTCTGAGGTATGTGTCGATTTTATTTTTAAACATATTCACGCTACTAGCACCCACACAATCAGCAGGTAATCTATTCCATTCATTTACAGTCCTTTGTGAAAATGAAAACTTTCTTATATCCAATCTACTCTGCTCCTTTGCTATTGCTTATTATTACATCCCTTAATTGCTGTTGCACTAAACGCCCACGATGACAGGAATTTGAGGAAGGATTGTTCGCGAACTTCGACCGAAAGAGACGAGACTTACTATACCGCTCAAGTTGACGAAGCGGCTGCCTAGCCTTAGGGACTATTGTGTTATTAGTAATTATCGGACGTTAAATATTAAGGTGTTGACAGGTTTGGATCATGGTAATTTATTTTAGGTAACCATGGTTCGGAGGAGAGTAAATTCCTTTCGCTGTTGAAGCACCGTGGTAAAGCACAGCTCCTCCACCCGACTGGTGTTTGAAGTTATGTGACCGGCTTGCAGATTCCTTCCATGGCATACCCGCCGTCTTCAACTGTCAGTCATTTTAACCGGATATTGTTTTTTATCTGAAGTAAATGACTGGTTGATTGCTGACGGTGCCATTTTCGTTATTTGATGTAGGCCTACCAATTCGTAAAAATAAAACTGAAAACGAAAGAAGTGTTGTGTTGTTTGTTTCGCACATTTGTGTAGTTAAAGGAGGGGTAGATAATAGACACGATCGAAGCTAGTGACGTCGCTATGGCAACACCCATACAAGTGAGGGGTATGCTAGATAATAAACACACATAACAAAGAAAAATGACGATAATAGACACACATAACACTGTTCGTATTTCATAATTCCCGAAATGCTCCACGCCGAACAAGATATAAGTTTTAATATATTAAAGGAGTCGTGTTAACGTCCAGCTCCTTGAGATGTGTAAGCTCTGTGCAATTTGATGATCCATCGCATGTTGTTTCGATCACCACGATATTCGAGAAAGGGTATGTTCAGGTGCTGGAATGGTTGGACCAATCGATTTGAAATGTTTGTGTATGATTATTTCAAAAAACAGTCTAATCTGCATAGACAATATTATACAGTACGTACGGTTAAAAATAATTTGCGCCAGTATCAGTATGGGGCCTATACATATAGGCCTATTCTACCCACGGAGGAAAGGAGAACTCGATAATTGTCGTAGTGAAACACGAGGTTGGCGATGGTAGGCCTATAGACCCAATGACCGAATTCCTTCTGCTAGCTTTGCTAACCGTTGATTACAGCACAACAGCAGTTTATCTAAGGCAGGTATTATGACTGGAGATATGCACTTAGGTTGTTGTTTGATCATGACATACCCAACGATAACTTCAACGTTGTGATTAGGTCAGGGCAGGTAAGGTACGCGAATTAAGAATAAATAAGGTAAGGTAGGATAGGGTATGGTATGGTAAGGTAGGATAGGGTATGATATAGTAAGGTGTGGTGTGGTGTGGTGTGGTGTGGTAAAGTAAGATAAACTAAGGAAATAAACTAAGGTAAAACTAAGTAAGCTGAACTATGTTGCCTCAGCGGGGGTGAGTGGGTTGCGAACACACACACACACACACACACACACACACACACACACACACACACACACACACACACACACACACACACACACACACACACACACACACACACACACACACACACACACACACACAGAACTTAGATTATTGACATTTAATAATATTTGTTAATATGTACAACATGAATGTTTGGGGCTGACTGTAATGAAGCCAGCCCGGCGTTGTTGTGACTATTCAAGGATGTTACTTATCACTGACACACTAACACAAGTTCCAGTACGGCTAATCGTTGTCCCGTATTGTTGCCACGTTCACTGGTTCCCGGAAAAAGTCTGGGAAAATTGTTCGAGCGTATGTCCAAAATACACTTTTCTGTACTGTGGTCACTGTCGTATCGTCATACTTGACTCGCTATGCGTATCCTTCTCTTCCCAGGCGCCTGGACATGGGCGTGGCTGTTTCGTGGCAATTCGACGTCGGCATCGCGAAGGTGGTGGTCGAGTTGGCGTCGAACATCGAAAGTTGAAACGACGTTGTGATGAGGACGCGGCCCCTTGAGAGTGCGACGCGGGGACGAGACTTGGCCGTCGGGTGTTGGCTCATCGAAGGACCCTCGACCGCTGTCGGGCTTACTGTCCTCCGAACATCCGCTTTCCGAAACCTTGTCGCCGCCAATGGCTAGGTGGAGCTCAGACGTGTGTGTAGTTGGTGTAGACCTATTCTGCAAGCAAACGAACGTTATGGTTATTGTGTGTTATGGTGTTTGTGGGGGTGATGTGTGTGTGTGTGTGTGTGTGTGTGTGTGTGTGTGTGTGTGTGTGTGTGTGTGTGTGTGTGTGTGTGTGTGTGTGTGTGTGTGTGTGTGTGTGTGTGTGTGTGTGTGTGTGTGTGTGTGTGTGTGTGTGCGTGTGTGTGCGTGATTGCGTAACGTCTATATTAACTAAGTCCTTTGTCACTGTGGCGTTGCGTTAGTGACGTATCTACATGTAATCGCGGAGGGGGGGGGGGGGGGGGCAAAGGTGTAAACTATTAGTCATCCCTAATTGTTTTATCATTGTTAGTGGCGCAACAGGTTGCACGAAAAACATTGTGTCTAATTCTAAAGGAATCATAGCCCAATACGTGGCGTATTTAAGCAGATATTCAGCCATGACCACTTTTGAAGTATTTTTAAAATAAAAAATAACTAGTTGTGTCATTACATTTTAGCGCAAAAACTAACGGCTAACTAATGTTGCCTGTATTTGCCTCCCCCGTACGAGATCTTAGATACGCAACTGATCCAATGTCAATGCCCCCCCCCCCAATATTTTGTTTGGCGTTTTTACACTGTACTACGAACGAACGCCGGTTATACTAGAACGGATGCGTAAAGCGTGTGGAGATCTCCGTAAGGCTGGACCGCACTCTAGCACCACACTTGAGAGACAGGATCAACTCTCGGGCTGAAGTGTCACACAAAAACTGCTCACACGCATCGCATGACGGTGTCAATAGACGTGTGACACCTGTCACCCCGACAAGCTGTCACCGGACACGACGTCGTTAACCGGTCGTACTCGACTCACACCCGAGGGACGTGTACTTGGCGAGCACGTTCTATTGTCGCGGAAAAATCTCGTTAATTCTCATTTTGTTGCGTTCTCATTTTGTTGCGCTACCGAGCGGGCACTTCAAACAAGGGCCCGTGCGGTTCATTGGCTTGACCACCCTTTTGTTGTTGGCAGAAGTACCCTGTGGGGAAAGTGAATAACCCCCGTGGAAATACCCTGGAAGTGTGTGGTCATTACCGTGAAATGACGTAACGACAGTGAGTGGTAACACTTTGTACAACGATGTTTTAAACCGATTTTGTCCGTTCCTCTTTTATTAATATAATGTTCTTAATACTGGAACATATATGTTGAACGCATACTGCCCGCCAAATTGCGTTTAACAAGTCCGAAGCAATTTCCCCAATTTTAATGTTTCGTCGACGATGCAGGCGGGGGTTCACCACAAATTCCCCTACCACCCATCTCTGTTGTACAACACTGCCTATACATTTCCCTCTCATCGGGAGTGTTATTACGTCCCACGTACGGAGTAGGTCAAATGAGAACCTTCCGCGAAGTTGTCGTCTGTCTACACATCTCGGGTGTAATGGACGTCGGTGGCGCCACCTAAATTATTGATTACGAAACTTATTTTTCAATCGGTTTCTTTGTCAGTTTATTGAATCACTGCGCCGATTATTCATCGATACGACACCAAATGGCGCTAATACACAATTACTAGTTTAACCAGATTTAAAAATTTTGCCCCCCCCCCCTCCAGATAATTATCTCCAGACGACATGTGGACATGGAAGCAGTTGGCTTATTTGAGTCCAACTTTTAAAAATCCATATCTCCCGCCCTTTTATCGGTTTTGTTTTAAAATACATTCACGCTACATGCTTCCTCACCATCAGCAGACGGTATGTTCCATTCATTACGTTCTCATATGTATAATATACACTGTTCCTTCACTAATGTTAGGAGGCCTATTCCGTGTTCTTTGATGCTTCAGTCTCTCTCAGTTGAGAAAAAGTCTCCAAATTGACCTGGAAGCCCGTAGAATAAATAACAAGACGCTGACCAAAATAGAGACGAACTGTAGAAAAGGAACCGAAGGCTGCTTGAACGACATTGGCACAACGGCAAGAAGAACACAAAACAGAATTTTTGAGATCTGCCGAGACCGGTGTGCTACCCCTGAGCACGAAGTCTCGTCGAAGAGAATAAATAGAATAATCATAAGTTATTATGATACAATTCTTGATCGTTGGACACTACGCGGTACATAGCATTACTGGTTATCTATTGGGGTGTTAGCCCCGTTAAGACCTACACCCGCAGGAGATATATATCACCTCGGCAAAACAATCCCCCTGCCCAACCCGGCCCCGCAATCGTTGCATATTAGCGAGACATTGATGACGTCAGACCTCATCGGCAATCGGTGACGACGGCCTATTCACCAGGGGGCGGCATAATCAAAACAGGGCGCAAGATACCCACATCTGTTCTCTTACACCTTTGTACTTTCCCCGCACCCCATTGTCTCTCGTGCGCCTGGGAGAATTGGTGGGAAGGCGGTAATTGTGACCGGTTAACGACCGATTAATAGGCGGTTTGAAGGCACCCATGTACGTCTCTATTATGGGTAATGGCCCGGCATTGCACAGCGGCCGGGGAAGCGATAATCGACCCCGGGATGTTCGATTCAATTGAACGACACCGACGGCGCGATAGGAAAACGTTATCCCAGGTAATGGCGCGCACAAGTGGCAATAATGTCCGCTGTTAATTAAAGACTACACCTCTACCGTCAGAAGTCGCTGGTTCGGGTGTATCATTTCACTTGTTATCTGTTTTGATCCGGGTTGAGATGTTGTGGCTAAACGAGGACCTTAGACTTGCTAAGGTAATGTTCTGTGCGTTAATCGATTTTTAAACATATGATTTTTGACAGATGTGTCAATCTTGTTCCATAAGTGGTCGTTTGTTAAATGGTGCGTTAGTGCGTGCAATGAATGGGTCGGTATCATTCTCCCTATGACGGCCACTCATGGGAAATGACTTAATCATTGCAGTATTGACGTGTGCTTTACCATTAATTACAAGGAATCTCTAGAGGTTGCCTCTGGTAATTTAGCTGTTTCCTGACGTTACTGTAATGTTTACTTTATCAGAATGTGCAGCATCGAATTGTATAATGTACTTATCAGTTAACATGTCCATGTTAACTTCGAAAACATAGGCTTTGTGGTCGTGTTATCTTATCGCAGTCTACATAGCTACGACTGTGTATCCAGGGTAGCATATTGGACTGAATATAACCAGCTTTCGAAATGACATCCCGAAACCAGCAACGTTTGAGTCGGACCGCCAGCCTTACAGAGTAGAAGGTCCGATGACAACCCACTTTCAGTTCAGGTTTTAAATACTGGTTTATAAGTGTATTTTTTTTATATATTTGCACCACCTACCTTTGAGTCGGATCGACAACTCTGTTAAGTTAAAGGTGCGACTGACCACCCACTTTCAGTTCATATTTTGAATACTGATAATAATAATAATAATAAAAAGAATACTAATATAGCGCCAACAATCCATTCGGAGGCGCTTAAAATACATAATCATATATTATAACGAATTAAATAAACTGGTCAGCATACTGCGATTTCTCACCTGCAACCGACACGATATCGATGTGTCCTCCGTGCGTGCGTCTTCGTGTTCCGCCGAGTGTGCGTCGCCGTTTATTGCGTCACACAACATGTCATGAGATCGGAGGCTTTCCCTTGAATCAGCGGCCCTAATTTCCCCCGGCCGAAGCGGGTCGTAGTTTCCCTGGTAGCCCAGCGCCGCCGACTCCACGAAGGACTTCTCGGGCGCCTGTGTCCATCGACATGGTTCGTTGTTCGAGTTCTGCTTCTCGCAAAGCTGAGAGTAATCGTTGTTGCAGCGGTCCACCTGGCGGACTTGCACCGCAAACGTCTTGCCCGCCAGGTGGCGCGGCTCCAACATTACCCTGGCCAATGATCGGCTGGTCTTCAACTCGCAGCGCCGTCGACGGACGAAAAGCACAACAGCGACGCAGAAGACGATAAGGAGGACAGAGATACTAATGACGACGAGGGAAACGATAGTGGCGACCCAGTGATCGCTCCCGGCGGCTGTGTAGGACTGCTGGAAAGCAACTGAGCTGTTGACGACCAGGAAAAGATGCGCAGTGCTCCGTTGTCGTGGCTGACCGCCGTCTTCGGCAACGCACGACAAAACGAATGTCCTCGAGTCGATGTCCCGCAGTTGTTTGGCGACACGGACGTACCCGGTGGCGTTATCAACGGCGAAGTAGATATCGTTGTCGCCGCCGTCCATACCGTAGGAAACGGCCCCGTTCCGGCCGATGTCCGCGTCGTACGCCAGCAAGCGGGCGATAATATAACCAACTGGCGTGAACGGCGATATGAGAACGGTCTCGTTGCCGGCTGTCGGGAAAAGAAGGACCGGGACGTTGTCGTTGGTGTCCCGGACGTAGACGGTGACCGTTGCGGTGCCCGTGCCGGCGTTGTCTCCGGCGGGAACCGCTAGTACACGCAGCGTGTAGCTGGACTCCAGTTCCCTGTCTAAGGAACCGGTTGTAGTTATCGTACCCGTCGCTGAATCGATGGCAAACAGTTCGTGCTGGTTTGTCTCCGTGTCGATGACGTAATCGAACTTGTTGTTCGCATCCGTGTCGTCGTCGATGGCGATCACGAGACCAACTTCGGTGATTTCCGGCCCGTTCTCGGGCACTTCAAAATCGTAGCGTGACCGAATGAACCTCGGATACTCGTCATTGACGTCGGTGATGCGTATGACGACATCAGCGGTTCCAGTCCGCTGCGGGGAGCCACCGTCGATGGCGTATACTTTAAACCGCATCTCGTCTGTGCGTTCTCGATCAAATGGCCGTCGCGTCGTAATCCGCCCGTTCGAAGCGTCTATGGCGAAATACGGAGCCATGTTGGATGGGATGGAATACCGGAAGTGAGAATTTATCCCTGCGTCGGCGTCTGTCGCCGACACCGTCATTACCACGACTTCCGGTTTGCCGTTCTCTAGTACGTCGGCGGAGTAGGTGTCTTGCGAGAAGACGGGAGCGTTGTCGTTCTCGTCTTGTATCGCCACAGTGAGTTGTTCGACGGAGAACCGTGGAGCGAGGCCGTTGTCTTGGCACTCGATCGCAACGACGAACTGCGCCCTCTGTTCTCGATCGAGTGCCGCCGATGTCACGATCTTGAACTCCGTCTCGTAGAGCTGCTGGATTTCGAACGAAGGCGTATGTATGGAACAGTTGAAGCGCCCGTTCTCTCCAGCGTCGTCGTCAACGACTGTCATGCGCGCGATGAAAGTCCCCAAGGGGGAAGATTCCGGGATCTGCGCCACGCCGTCATCTGTGAGCGTGTTCACGTTGATCGTAGGCGGGTTGTCGTTTTGATCAAGCACGTCGATGAAAACTTTCGCGCGGACAGGGGATGTGCTCAGATCCGGATTCCGTGCGGATACCGTAAGAACGTAGCCGGACTTCACTTCGTAGTCGATATGTCCTGTCACCGAAATATCACCGGATTCGTTGATATCAAACAAGCTGCCATATCGCCGCTTGGTCTTCCGGTCGAAACTATAGACGACCTCTCCACTTCGACCGGAATCCGGATCCGACGCCTTCACTTTCAGGATCACCGTCGAAGCAGCTATGTTTTCCGGAATCGAAACCCTGTATGTGGTGTTCTCGAACACCGGACTGTTGTCGTTGACGTCAGTGACGTCAATTGTCAACGTCACCGAACCAGACTTCGGCGGCGTCCCGCCGTCAAGCGCCACCAAGGGGAGAACGTACGCGTCATTCTGCTCCCTGTCCAGTTTCCCTCGTAGGACCAGCTGGATGTCCGATGGAATATCGTCTTCCACCACAACGACCAGCTCGAACTTATCGGAGTCTGCCATCAGCTTGTACTGTTGCACGGTGAATTTGGGTGAGTCAGGATCTTCGGCTAACGGGAGGGAGATCACCACCCCGGGTACTGACGCCTCTGTCAGGGAAAATCGTAGCGAGTCGTTCGGGAACTGCGGCGCGTTGTCGTTGATATCCATGATATCGACATCGATTTGGACGATGGTGAAGTAGCGGATGGGCAGGACTTGTACGGCTAGATGCACCACGCATTCAGCGAGGTTGGCGCACAACGAGTCTCTGTCTACCGCCTCGGCTGTTGTGACGAGGCCCGTCTTACGATTGATGCTGAACAGGTGTTGGTGCTGGGAGCGGGTGGGCGAGAAGGAGAAGACCAGCTGGGGGAGCTCCGACGACGGCAGGGTCGTTGCGAGGCCGGCGTCGTCCATGACGTTACTCACCAAGGTCCCCCGCGGGCTTTCCTCTTTCAGCGAGTAGCGCAGTGTACGCTGCGAGAGGCCGCGAGACACCACGAAGCTTGTCAGCAAGATGAAGAGAACGAAGCCGTGACGTGTCATGTCGACAGGTGGAGGCACCAGGTGAAGAGTGACGTCACGCAGTCATGTGACCTGTTTCGATTAAAGAAAGCGAGTTCTGTCGTCTGGATGTGATTGTGATTATGTGTGTCCGCTCCACTACGAGTTTGTGTCTGGAAACAAAGAGTGTCATGTAGTTTAGATTTAAACAATGGTTTAATATTTTGTTCTCACCACATCCATGTTGTATATAATCATCAACTTCATCCACATTGTCTACACTCACAACAGTGCGACAATGCTCCATAGTGGGATTATGCACTTAAGTGGATGATGATGAAGAAATTTAGTATTTAGGTGAATTCTAAAGAACAGAACAGAACAAAACAGAACTGGAATTATTTTTTCCAAACTGTACAGGCATTCAAAACTAATATACATTTTTTGTTATAAAGTTACGGTGTACAGAGAGGGTTATGGAGGATCTTACTTAGACTTGTTGAAAGTCGCTACCGCAGTCACCACCAGTCGTGATATTTTATTTCAGTTTCTGGTGAAAGAAAATGATATATAATATATGTTATATAAAACTTGAACGTTAAAATGTATTGATATATGTATTGATAGTGTGAGGTGAAGTGAGTAGGTGAACACATATCGTATAGTGCTTGGGCGTAGATGACATCAGTGCAGTTGATTGCGTATACATGTGCAGGCATAACAATTTATATTTGTGCACGTGTTTTCGCAATTTTCAATGATGTGATACTTTGCATAATTTATGAAACCCTGTAAACTGTGTGTATAAAGTTTGTCTATCACACTTTGGGAGGTATTGTTGATTGTATGTGGTAAACTGTATTTTAAGACAATGTTTTGCAGATGTATGGGTTATACCGTAATTGTGTATTGTTTGTTGGTTGCATGTATTGTAACCATGAATCATGGTGTTAGTTGCTGTCCGCCAATGTTGTAGATATGTAGGTAATTTATTATGCATACATTTATAATAACATTTTAATTCCTGAATGGCTAATATATCATTCACTTTTAGTACGTTTAGTTGTCTAAATAACGGGTCAGTATGTGCACAAAATGTTATTATACGTACGGCCCTTTTCTGAAGTTTATTAATTCTTTGAGAGCTGATCCCCCAAGTCGTTAAGCAATAATGTATGTGTTACTAATAAGTTAGTTTGTGAAAATTATATTTAATTTAATAAAGATAATTGTTCCAAGAATGAAGAACCTTGCGGTACACCAGTTGTTATTGATAAGTTATCTGATGTTACATCACCGATTTCTAAATATTGTGTTTTATTTGATAAATAACTTTTACGAAGTTTCAGAGATACCTCATCAATACCATAGTGTTTCAATTTACAAAGTGATGTATTATGGTCTAAAGTGTCAAGTGGATTAGATAGGTCAAGGAATATGCTGAAATGTACCTCATTATTATCCATGTCGGTTGTTATTCGGTCTGCCAGGTCTAATGCAGCATATTCAATCGAATGACCAGAGCGGAAGCCATATTGAGATTTCGAAAACTGTTTTTTACTTTTGAAGTAGGACGATAGTTGAGTCCCATAATTTTTCTAAAACTTTTAATATACATGTAGCTGGTAGAAATGAGATTGGTCTATAGTTGTTGATTATTGTCGGGTCACCATTTTTAAATAGCGGAATGACTTTTAATTTTTCAGGGAAGATCCCCCGTATTTATAAGTAGCGTTAAAGATTTAATATTTTTGGTGCGATTTGTTTTAGTAAATTAGTTGAAATTGACTCACACCCAGTAATGTTTTAGACGGAAGGTTATCTACTGTTTTTGTACAATTACTTCATCAACGTACGAATTTGCAGTTACAGTTTGTGTCAAGGAAGTGCTTGAAATCTTTATCTCCTGTTTTGCTATTAGCCGGTTTTCTGCCGATGTTTGTAAAAAAATTGTTAAATGCGTTAGCTATACCTAATTTGTTTGTTGTTTCTTTGTTGTTTACATTTAAATATTCGGGAAAAGATTTGTTGTTGCTTTTTCTTGAATTAATTTCATTTATAGCTGTCCATGTATTTCTGGTGTCAGATTTATATTTAGCAAACGTGGACGCATATTAATGTTGTTTGGATGCACGTGGGCTTCTCTTTAATATGCCACTGTATGTTTTAAGTTAATGAGCATTACTTCGTATTGCCGTGAATTACGATTTTTAAGTTTCATTGTGTTGTATAACCTGTCTCGAAACGTTATGGATTGTAGCAGGCCCATGGTGATCCATTTGGATTCTTTATGTTTGTATTTATCAAACCTAACTAATATGCTCAAAGTGTGATTGGCTTTATCAATTACTTCGAGTATAATATCGTAACTTATATTAAGATCTATCTTAAGATTTGTGTCTAGTTTGTTGTACAAATCGGATGCATTTATATAATTTATTATATTTTGAGTGGCTTTGTCGTTTTGTATGTAAATTTTAATCCATTTTGGGTTTGGTGGATTGACTAAAGAACTTTCCGAGAGACTAATGGGAGATGATGAGGTAACTTGCTTATTAATATACCTGGTGTAGTTCTGGCTATAGATCTCTCACTTTTACATAATATATTGTCAATTAGTGGGCTGCTTCAGCGGGATGATCTGGTAGGAAGTGTGATTTGTGGAAATAAACTGTGGGAAGTCAACATATCAAAGCATTCGTTGCATATTGAAATTTCGTTTATCTTAAGGAGATTAAGATTGAAGTCCCCGGCTACGTTAATAGTTGTGTTTGCTTGTTCTATTGACAAGATAAGTGTGGTGAATTCATTAATAAACTGTCTGACATGCTCTCTTATTGTGCTTGGGGGTCTGTATATATCACTAATACACCTGTAGTAACTGCTTTTGGTAGGCCACCGCCAGTTACGTTAATTATCAGTCCTTCCCAGTGTTCGTACATGTTGATGTTTAGTTGGACTTTGTGTTGGAATCTGTTATCAACATATATTATTAAGCCACCATTGTTACTGCTGGTCTTTCCTTGAGCAATGCAATCCTACCCAGGTAGTTGCATATTTGCTAAATCGGTTAAATTGGATAACCAACATTCTTGTAGGCAAATTACATTAAATTTATAGTTTATGTCCTGTAGTGAGCTGACGAATAATGTCAGTTCATTAAGTTTAGAATTTATCGATTGAATATTTAAGCTGAGTACTGAGAAATGTTTACTTTTTTCAGCAACAAGTATGTTAAAGTGATCTATGTCGTAATAAGATGAATGCGTCATGACTTGCAGTTCATTGTTATCAATATCTAATATGTTAATTAAATTGTTGTTATCAATTCCACCCAAGTGTGAAAGAAAAGTTCGATCAAAATGTTCTGTCATTAATTCGTTGTTTAAGAAGAATGGATAGCAAACACGAGCACTTGCATAGTCCTGTGTGTAACGAAGGTATATGGTATATATATATATATGTATATAGGTATAGCCTAGACTAACTAAGTGTGCTAAGTTTATCTAAACACTGCTTATAAAAAATAAGTAAAATGTAACATGTTATGTAAACCAATATAACAGGCATACCTTCCATCATTAAACCATATTGGAAAGATATATACCATAGGATACCAATTCCTGGACCACTGGGTGTACAAAGTGTGTTTAAACATTGTAAAGCATTTAAATAAACATATTTGACTTTAATTAAGTTAGCAAACAATGCGTGTCAAAGTTACATCGAACAATGTATTTATCTGTTCAATTTGATATGGGTGAATAGAAACGAAAGAAAAACATAATAAAATATAATACAACGTTATTAATGATAACATAATTACAATCATTCATACCATACTAAAAAGGTGTCAATTATTAGTAGGTACCCTAAAATAACCGGTTAATCAATGTCACTTTTAATACTGCGTGGCAAAAAACAAAGCAAAACAAAAATTAATACGTGAAACGTAGCATAATTTAGTAGAACAAAAATGAAAACATAACATCTCTTATTACAAAAAAAAAAACATAACTTGACCATATGATGCAATCGTAAACCACTGGTAGTAGTGGTGGTGTACAATGTATGTATAAACATTGTAAAGAACAACCAAATAATGTGACATAACGCTAAATTCCTTAGTCTCTGTTTGGTACAGTCTACCATTGTTGGAGAGGTCTTTGAGTTTACCCCTGCCATTAATACACCAGTTTCTACCGCGCTCATTGCAGCTACTGCAGGAGCAAACACGTGTAATTTGCGGTTATGCGTGACCATCGGATAGCGTGTATGAATCGGAGGCAGTTTACCATATTACTACTTGCGGTAAACACAAGTAGCTTGGTAGAAGAAGAAGTACATTATAGAGAAATTTTGTATTTGAGTGGATTCTGAAATATTGCGTGGACATAGGCCAGGAATAACATACTAGCCAGAAGATTAAGGATCTTAGAGATTATATAGCAAAAGATAGGTAACATTTTGCAACAGAAACATTACGATTTGTGCAAGATGACACGACATGGTGTCTCTTAACAGGAAACAAATCACAAAACCACTGGACAGTACAATACACATTTGAATGGATTGGATATAGTGAAAAAACAAAGACAATACAAAGAAATGAAGAGAAGAACGGAACATCTGGCGACACGAAACGGGGGTAAGCCAATGATCTGCTACATGGCCGAAAAACAAAAAAAATATTAATTAGGACAAACCATCTTACGTAATTGTACTTAGTTGTTAGTTCTAAGTCGTTTTCTCTTATGAGAGTAGAGAACACAGTGGATCTCGGTAATTATATGTAGGCCTACATAATCCGATCGTTTCATCATAACATATTACATAACACACCATAAAATAATTTTATTATAAACTACATATATCCCAAAATACGCCGATCGACCAAAAGTGTTTTTATGAACAAATTTTTAAATATAATTTAGCCTATGTATATTTGTGAACGTCGACCTCTCCGCTCAGCATGCGATGTTACAGAGAGGTGAAACGCTGAGATTAAACAGATGGCGATCAAAGTGTATTTAAACAAAATTGTTTTCATCAACACACATTCGACCCGTCAATGTGTTAGAGTCGACAGCAGCTACTACACTTAAGCAGCTACAGGTGTCTATAAGTGCCCGGTTGTTGTACTCATGTTGCTTTTCTTGTACACATCTAACACAGGTGAGCTCATCAAAGACAATTTCTTGTAACAACCCTGAAGAACGCGTTGGACATGTCCGATCATATCCCCTAGCGAAAGTTAAAGCCATCGACATCAGTTAGCGGTTTAGTCAACGCGCGGCTTATATATATAATTACACATTAAAGATCTATGTACGCATAAACGGAAACGTTAGATAATGTGTTAACAATGCCTGTATGCGGGCCCACCTGTCAACATCAAAGGCGGTCCACGCCCTCAAAGACACGCGTTATAAACAATGGCATGAATCGCTGGTGCACTTGATCCGTGTTTGTTTTATCTCTACGTCGATAAACGTGTTTGTTGACTTTGGTAATTAGTATATTATGTAATTAGTTGAATACAAACAATAGCTGTGTATTTAATTAAGCTTAGTGTAACTGTCTTAGATGTGTTATCGTTGGTTCATGCAGGTTGCACATTTATTTTGAAATTAATCAGAACACACATGTGAAATTATAGAAAGCCTCTAAAATAAAGGAAATGTAAAGGCAAACAGGGCAACGAGTGTGGCAGATTAGTAACAGTGAGACAGAACATGCTGTAAATTAAGTATATCCTGGACGACAGTGTTTGTATTGTGAGAACGTAACATAGAATCATGCATAGATTGCGGAGTTACACAAAACTGCAACGATCGAAATAATTAGAAAGATGACATTAGTAAATTAAAAAAAAAATTACATAATTGTGCCTCTTTAAAAATATTGAGCATTGCATCATTTACACAAGAGTATTTTTGTAATGACTTGATCCAGACATACTAACCACGCGCACACAAGTCCGTCCGCACACTTGCCAGCACGCGCGCACTCACTCACTCACACACACACACACACACACACACACACGCACGCACGCACGCACGCACGCACGCACGCACGCACGCACGCTCGCACACACGCACACACGCACACACGCACGCACGCGGTCACGAACGCACGCGTGCACGCACGCACACGCACACACCAACTTACTATGGCAGAACTCTGTTGAAACATGTGCACCGGGCCAGATCGACTTCGTTTGACAGTCGGTATACAGACACTGACACGAGTATGGAGGGTCGACACCTGCGCTCTACAGCACAAGTGCAGTAAGGGGTGGATGCTGTCAAGTCGTAAGAGATGAACATCTTACGTAAATACACTTATGACAAGTGTCCTTATCACGAGTAGGCGCCCGCGCAGTGTCAATATCGCATCTGCCCCGAGCCATCGACTTCGACAGCCAACGAGAACACTACGCCCATTGTTGGATTCGACGGCTATTTGTCTTGCCATTGGCTTTGTAGATAACTTTTAACGCGGCTCGTGAAATTCTACGAGGGTTTACTTTAAACTACAAACATAGTTCTCTTCTTAGAGAGATGCAGGCGAATTATGTAAAGTTGTAGAATTTCGTTTTGCGGAATTCAGCAAGGGTTTCTGTTGAATGGCAAACAAAGCTATACTGTTAGAAAGATCTGTGCAAGCGAATTCCTTACAAGTTGCAGAATTTCGTTTTTTTCAGATGTTCCGGAGAAACTGATAAAACAACAACAGCTTTTGAATATATCCAGCAGAGTATTTGCAATTTGTCGTTCCATGTTCCTGTTTAAAAAATAATTCCAGGATCTTCAACTTTATCAAATTTGTCACGCAGACCGACCCTTTTTGCCAGTCCAGCCGAAAAGTTGACGGTCTTGTGCCTCCGAGTTGGTACTAATTTAGAATCCTGATTCTGACTGTCTGAATTCATTAGTATGCATTGAACGTAGACATTATGCCATGACACCTTATTACTTGCGTCAGTGGAGTGTTGTGTTCGATAAGATTAATCGTCCAATTACACCAAGACGTCATGCACACATCTCTCGTGCACGACATTAACATTAGCTTAATTTGGTATGACGGTTAAAATGTAACCAAGACCCAAAATTACCGACTGCTGTTCAAATTACACAAATATATATCTAGTACGTATGCTGCGTATCAATTATAATCACGCTGTACAGTTTGAACCTGCGAATGACTAGTAATGAACGTAAGTTTTTAGTCATTAGATTTGGTTTGGTTTTCCAGTAAGTGCCCACAATTATCAAGTTGTTTATTCTGACATTGGTAGTTTAGATAATTATATTTCAGCTCATTGATCGACTCCACGACAGTTTTTTTCATTTTTCCGTGTGGGATATTTTACTTCCCTTGTTACTTGGTAACAAGCGTGTTCGAATTCTACTCATTATATTTGTCGGTCCATATAGATACGAAGTGTTTGAAATCTGATCTTTTATATTATAAAATCATGTTATAATAGTTGTTCTCCTATTCTTTCTCTGGATGTAGGCTGGCCTCGATACTGGTTTTCAATTTCTGTTTCCTTTTGTTTTTCAGCAGTGCAAGAACTACACTGTTTTTGCACTGCTGTTTCCACCAACCGTCTCCCCTCTCATCTGTCTTTCACTCGCGTTCTCCACTCCTCTCCCTGTCGCTCCAAATCTCTCTTCTTAACACAATCCTCCCAACGCAATCGCGGTTGTCCTCGTCTCCTTTTACCTTCCACTCTCCGGGTATCTGCTTTCTCGCCAACCGTTCTCCTCCCATTCAGTCTACGTGACCAGCTCATGTCAACGGACTCCTCACTAGTTTCTTCAGTCTACGTGTCCAGCTCATGTCAGCCGACTCCTCACTAGTTTCTTCAGTCTACGTGTCCAGCCCACTTCAACCGACTCCTCGCCAGTTTCTTCAGTCTACGTGACCAGCCCACTTCAACCGACTCCTCACCAGTTTCTTCTGTCTACGTGACCAGCCCACTTCAACCGACTCCTCACCAGTTTCTTCAGTCTACGTGTCCAGCCAACTTCAACCGACTCCTCACCAGTTTCTTCAGTCTACATGTCCAGCCCACTTCAACCGACTCCTCACTAATTTCTTCAGTCTACATGTCCAGCCCACTTCAACCGACTCCTCACTAGTTTATTCAGTCTACGTGTCCAGCCCACTTCAACCGACTCCTCACTAGTTTCTTCAGTCTACGTGTCCAGCCCACTTCAACCGACTCATCACTAGTTTCTTCAGTATATGTGTCCAGCCCACTTCAACCGATTCATCACCAATTTCTTCAGTACACGTATGAACTTTCTATTCTAACATATTTATGAACAACAGTTCTAAATACAATATGACCATAACTATTTATGGATATCAAACTTGCCATTTCGCACGCGATGTAAACATGATATGCATAGCGGAAAGTGCAGATTACCATGAATTATCGCACAACGACACATACTGTACACTAGCAACATACGAAACATTTCTTGCCATGTTCTAGAACCCCGAATCCTGCTTGTACGGACGGAGCGGAAACGATATATAAGAGCGAAGGTTTATCGAGAGCAAATTGTTCCGGTCCCTGTTTGGTTAAAGGAGGAACTCATACAGTCGCATTCAAACGCTAAATAATACAGTCAATATTTGGTTTGGATAAGACGGTGTGCGTGCTAACGACTGTTCACATATAGGTCACTATGAACGAGGTTTACGTTTAATTATTACATATTTTATATCTACAAAACATTATAGTAATCCATATGGGGTAAAATACGCAATGATGGGGGTTCATTTTAACGTTGAAACCCGAAATGTTTTGACAAACAAAACACGTGTTTAAAATGTTTGGAAATACTTGCAACTAAACGCAGATCATGGATGGAGATTTGATTGAGCCAGCTAGTGCTAATAGATGGCTTATGGCTTTAGTGTAATATGATAATATTATCGTCAAGACAATTTGGTCATGTTTGTTGACACTGTTTAATCGTCGAATTTAGCCATATTTAACCGGACTCCTATATAGAGCTACTATAGTTGTGGCATGTGGCGTGTAAACAACGAAGCTGCTGGAGTACAACGAGTTATCTGTGTATTGGCCGCTCTTATCAGACAGCAGTCAATTTATTTTTTAAACGTTCACACTGCTAGTATTAACACAATAATTGCATCATTTATAATTGTATAATGTATTCCAGTCATTAACCGACATCTATGATAATTAATATTTTCCCGTTCGGACATTGCATGTACGCAGTCGTAAACAAAACATTACGTACCATCCGTTGATGAGCAAAGTTTCGTGGAACAGGCAGATGAAACCATGTAGAACAGCGAGAGATTCGTTTTGCTGTGTGTTCCCTTGGGCTCGCTGCCAGACTCGTTGACCGACTGGCGATCACTGGAGTAGACAACCCGATGAGCTCCGTCAATGACCACGGCGTCAGTTTCCACTCCACAGCTCCGCCCACAACTTTACTTCCCCGCGCATCATTCGGTCTCGCGCCGCCACACACGGCTCGCTTCATGACATGCGCATTACGCGGCGGGACGCCGCGGTCACGCGTGGTCGCACACAACGGCTGCTCGACAATTTTCCCAACACGACACTCGCGCGGAAGACAACGGCGGACAACGATCGGACAATGAGTGGACATCGGCTGCCCGGTGGGTTCTCCGTTGACCCTCACGCCCCTGTTATTTCCCATTACCTAATTACTGCGCTGTTGGGGAAGGGCAGCGTGTGTAATGCCGGTTTCCTCCCGAGGGCCTTTTGACCCGGGAATTGGACATAGGGGACTATCGTCTTCAGGGGATGTAATGACGTCCAGTCTGGGAAACAGACTACACGTCCATGCATGCTTAATGATGTGGGCGGACACTAGAAAAACAATCGACTAGGAATTAGTGTCCCACTGCCTCGCAAGACAAACGTTTGGTTTTTACACGGAGACGCTGTTGTTAATTAACGGCAAGCCAGGGGCTGACGCGAGGGCCGGGGCGCCAAAGTCCGTTGATCCCGACAGTATAAATAGAAAGTTTCTCACGACGGTATACTAAGAGCCTACGGATATGTCCACAGGCATCGGGCAGGGAAATGGGTGTGAACACATCATCAAGTACTCATAAAGGTGTACGCAGTTATTTAAAATTGAATAGGAGTGTGCGTTGTTAACATTCCGGAATAAAATCAAATATAAAATCACCGTTGGTGAGATGCATAATACACTGAACACCAATACATGGACAGGCCTAACAAACTTCGTCATGACATACTCATCACACAGGCACGCAAGCACGCACATTATGTTTATGAATTAATTTACGTCATTGCGTCAACGCAATTTTCGAGTACAGCACTTTTAATCGCTATTTATAATTTGAATTTATGCAGTTGTGTCACGCCTTACTCCAAATCTGCGCAATCAGCTTCTTCTCTAATTGACATGTAAGTAAACACAACACTCAGACGAATTCTATTTCAATTGTTTCGTGCGCTATCGATAAGGTTCAGTAAGTAAATACACTACAGCACGATGACAAACAATTACAACTTTTATATAGGGTCTGGTTTCACCCTTAACACTTTTTCTTGAAGTTGATGTTTCGTTTTTCTTGTCTTAAAGTTGCATCTGAGTTAATCTACCATTTAACTGTCCATACAACACGATCAATGTTTACTTATTTGATAGTACTTACTACCCAATATCATACAATATAGGGTAGTAAGTACTATCTGAGCTCATATTCCTGGGGATATAGGCGCCATAGAAGTTCATTCTATATTATATTATTATTATGTTATTTTGGCATCCGATATGTTATTCAATTAATAATGGGATTTTTAAATACAAAATTACTGGTTGCTTTTCCGGCCAGCGGAATAATAAATTATAATAAACATATGACACGCGCATATATGTTGATTCACTTGAAATTTGCATTTAACAGATGAACGATCAAATGATACTACATGGACTTAAAAAACTATTTCGCGACAAAGTCAAACTTACCTAGTAGCCAGTAATACTAGCCACTATAACTGTTTAGTAGAAATTTGTTATTTTATATTTTATGAAATGTTCCAACAAACTGTTGAATTATTTTTTACCGGTTCTCTGTCAAAATTAAACGAAATAAGCAAACGTGACACAAAGCTACTCACATTTTGGTAAATTACCAGATCTAACGATCGAAGTGATTTCTACCGACGATCGCATTACGCAAAACTAATCGGATAGACTGGTACATTGACGTGGTTTTTGGCATTAAACCGGACGGGCCCATACACACTATTCGAAATATGGTACATACATGCATCCGGATTAAACACACTGGCGTTTGCAGGTTTCCATGAACGCATGGACGCACGCACGCGCGCGCACACACATAATTCCACCGACAACACTCCTCACCATTATACTAATTCCCTCGTCGTCAAACACTTTCTCTGCGATGTCAAACAATGTCAAACACTGTCGCCACGCCATCACTCAGTAGACATTGAACAAATACAGCGTCGTCATTTACATAACAAATGGAACTTAATCTAATCCATCACCGGGGTCATTATTTCTTCCTAATTCAATATTGATTGGATCTACCTAGTATTCCGTCTACTCCAGCGTCAACTGGTTCTATCACGGAGACTGGTGACGCAACCCGGGTCCATTCCGGGCGATCACCCGACGTCGGGGTGAGTCATTGACAGCGGTTATTGTATTCGTGTGACAGGAGTTGGGTGGGACGGCGGGGGGGGGGGGGGGCAGAGGAAATATCGGTGAATTAATTTTAACAGTTGGGTAAGAAGGTGTTGTCAGCACTTCCATTAATAGTTCTAAACATCCAAACAAATGAAAGATACACAGTCAACTTTAGGACTTGAGCAACAAGGTGTTGTCATAAAACGGAAAATAGTAGTTATAGTTTTTAAATAATCAAGTTTGGGGAAGGTGGTGTCAGCAATTCTATGATCAGTTCCCAAATTTTTGATAAAAGAATAGAGAATCAAGTTTAACTGTTGAGTACGAAGATGTTGTCACTATTTTCAATAGTAGCTCTCAACAGCTAAACAAACGAAATGTACAAAGTCAACATTGACACTTAAGCAATGTGTTGTTACAACTTGAATAGGTAATTATCAAAATCCGGATATAGAAAATATAGAAAATCAAGTGTAGGTGTTGAGTAAGGTTTGGTTAGCACTTTCGCAAATAGTTATGAAACTCCGACAAAGGAAATACTATTATTAAGAAATATTACAAAAAATATATACATAATCGACCTTAGCAGTTAAACAAAGTGTTGTCGGCACTTTCAGTAGTAGTTCCCAATATCTAAATAAACGAAATATAGAAGAGAGTTAACTTAAAACACTTAAGCAAAACGGTGGTGTTACAACATGTTAAGTAGTTATCAAAATATAGACAAAGAAAGCAATATTATGTTTTATAGAATCAAGTTTAACAGTTGATAAGGTGTTGTCAGCATATCCCTAAGCAGTTTCCAAATTCCAGACACAGGAAATAATTAGCCCCAAATGTAACGGTTGAATGAGATGGTGTGTACATCACTTCTTTCGTAAAGTTCTCAACATCAAAACAAAGGAAATGTATTGGGAATATAGTGTAACAGGTGAACATGCAAATCTAAGTTACGAAATTACAAAGCAAATATACAACTGGAACAAGGCTACAACATGTTACCGGTTTTTCAGAATTGCTGGATTATTTTTCAACTAATAAATGCATTTGTTGTCAATATTTCAGAAAGACTTGGGATAGTTTGATTTCAAGAAGATGAACTTAAATAATAAACAGTTTGTTGTGGGATGTGGACCACTATAGCCAGGCTGTGCAACTAACGCCAGATAGGTGATATCAACAGAATGCTTTGTGGTTCCGCACCACTAATTAAATAAGTAGAAAAAGAATCTTCCCAGGTAGCCGGCGCCAATTAATTGCAATCAACGATTTGACATTATTCAAAGCGTTTCCTTTGGCGCGTCATCGCCAATGATTAATTAGATCTCGTTAATGAGCTTGTAAATGAATATTTATAAACCGATTGCGATCACGAATGGTTTGTTGCGCCTTGCTAAACGCAATTTGCATGAGTATACGTCAAGTACTCCGCGCATAGTCCGCATACGAACCCGGGTTTGATGATACGTAGACACGTTGAGTAAGGTCATCCAAACAGTTGAGCGCGTATTGACACGATTTAATACGATTGCCACCAAAGCCAACACACTGACGGTGCACAAGAGAACAATTGGCGTATCTCGAGTGTGGACTGTTGTGTAATGTGTATTCATCTGAGTATAACCCGCTCTTTTAATATATTTGTCAATTTAATTTTAAAACATTCACGCCACTGGCATTGCGTTTTCACAATCAGTAGATAGGGCCTAATCGGTTGATTCATGTTCTCTGTGAGAAAGAATAATTTCCAATATCTAATCGACACCGTTTCTTCACAAATGGTGTTGTGTAGTTCTAATATCTTTCTCTACTGAAAAAACTACTTCTGTCTCCTCTTAATCTGTTTGTATCTAGTGTTGTTAGACCATATGCTTTTAGTATCTAAACATTCTTCTTCTTCAAGATGTCGTGTCTATCGCAGGTGTTCCAAACCTCTCGGTTGTTTATGTTTTCAAGCAGCTCTGTCACGCTCATTCCAAACAACGTTAGCAGACTTAATTATTTTAAGAAAAAGAATAATAGATTTTGCTTAATCGATAATTGCTTGTTTTGTAACAACATACTTAGTTTTACTTTATAGGTTACACAAGTCCACTCGCAGGCTTGTATACTTACAAATCAGACCATTTACAACCTATCACCGGTGCAAGACAACAGGTAACCGGGTTCGAAACAACGATCGAGATTGATTGTTGCACATTTATTGCATTCTCACCTGAAAGACGGATGTTCTACAAGTAAATCGTAAAATCTGCTTCATTGTTTAGGATCCAATATACGACGACCGCAGTGGGAATATTTGTAATTATTACATATGCTAAATTCTGCAGCAAGTCCAATTTGACACCTGCTGACGCAACAACATGGGAATCATCCCTGTCCGACGACCCTCTTCTTTTTACTATCAGCAGCGACTGGGACTCTTTCGGTGTGACAAAACAACGCATCTCCGAGAGAACATGAATGCCTCTTCTACGTTATCACAAATTAGAGGTGTGGCCCCCGATCGTAGAAGCTGTAATTACGTAAGATCAAAGGCGGGCGAAATTGTAAAGTTTCAATTTGAAGCGTGCATTTGTGTGCGTGGATTACGCAAGACGCGATTGACGGGGAGTCTGAGGCGGCGAGAACTAGACGGCGAGACGGTGGATTCTGTTCAATGATCCTCCGGTCGCCCAGCGGGCTGTGCGTCCTCGTTCGGTTCATCGATTACACCTTTCATTGCGGCGATTTGTTGTATCAGTTTGACAATAGAATTAAGAGACGCAAGGCTACGCAATGGGCGTGTTAGTTGCTCTCAAACTTCACACGACGGTGGGGTTAACAGAGATAGTGACATGCGGTTATTACACAGAAGATTCGCGGGATAATGTCAACATTGGAACTTCTTTGTTCGATGTATTAGTGTTGGTTGACGGACCGATCTGACGACCGTGTATATGCCGTGCTAAATGTGCGTGGGAATGCTGTAACTAGTTATAATGCAACCACAACACGTGAAATTAACCAACATTTTAAAGACAATGGTTTAAAAAAAAATTTCATGGAATAATGGTGAAATAAATCAATATTATTGTTTCACCAGACACGCGTACACCGTGTAGTCAAACCATGGGAAAAGATGTCATTGAAAACAATGTTTTTTAGCAAACACAACTTACACAAGAGAGGCAACTTAGATAGTTTAAGTACCATTGAGACACGCAAACCCTACATATACTTTGGCCAAATCTAGTACATTTGCTAACTTAAGACAAATCAGAATAGATAGCAAAAAGTACAACTAATATTTTAAGTAGAACACGTCTAAAGTGCCCACCCACCCGCGTGACCAACACAAACTGGCCTGATTAAAAGAGTGACCGGATTAGAGAAACGGAAACTCGTTTTTGCAAATTCGCAAGGCCCAGCTAAGCATCATCGATGCTCACAGAACACTGGCCTATGGTAATGTGGATGAGTAGATAATTTCCGACACCTGTGCGAAAGCAATACATCAAGCGTTCTAACATAAATCAACGATAAACTAAGTTTAGAGAATAAACCATGTAATTTAACTTCATACGTGTGTGAGGAGATAAGACGTCGCCCATAACCAGTCATCGACAACCGTGGTATTTTTTAGCATTCGACATTGCGTTCGTTTGGCTAAATGGAATGATTTGTACGAATGTCTAACGAAATATAACATGTTAAAAATTTGACGGGTCCGCTTTGCTTTTGTCAACGATGTTGATAATAGTTATATGTGAAATACATTACTATTGTTGCAAAACGTGTCATTTCAAAAACTTTACCTTGTGGTTTTGTCATAAGGAAACACTTTTGGAAACATAATTTCAACATAATATATAACGAAATGTTCAAACCCATCACGTATTCAGCATCCATATTTTGCTGGCTTGACGGAAGTTTTGCCAGGCAACAGGTCACATGATGCATAGATCTGTTCAAAGACAGAACCCGCAGCTACAACCTGTTTTCATCTTTTGACATTTAACAATGTATTTTATCGTAATAAAAATTGTCTAAGCTATTGCAATCATTATTGAATAAAACAGACGAACTGTTATAGCTATTTTTTATTAAATAAACTTTATAATATAAACTACAAGCAATGCCCAGTTAGTAAGAATTAATTTGCCGCGAGGAAAAACAAAGCAGATTGTGAGTGAGAGTGGCCGTTTTCACGTGGTGGCCGTTTCCGAAAGGTGGCCGTTTTGAGGGGTTCTACTACTAGAGAAAGATATTTCTGAGACCTTCATCACATATTCAATATAATAATCTTCCAGCTAAAATAGATACAAAAACATGATCGTTGTCAATGTATTTTATTGTTAGCTATAGCTGGTAATTGTAGGTCCCACTTGAGCAAAGGTAATTTGCAAGACGATTGAAACACTTGGGTCGACAAGTGGCGCCACCTGATGCATAAACGTACGACTATCAACATAACATTCGATGAGTGTACTACTGCTGAAATTCGGCTGTTTCCGTTGATTAACGGGAATTGATCACTTTAATGAAGTATTAACTCTTCCGTACAGCACATGAATTGCACATGTCTAGCACGCCACGCATCAGTTCGCTTCAGTGAACATCGATACCCGCACAAGTATTGTTTACCTTAACCAAATCCCAGGTGGCAGCACTTCGCGAGATTGACGCCGCCGTTCCTCTCCCGCGGGATTCGAAACGTTTGTGTCGTTTCGGCGTCTCAAGCCGCGGTCTTATTACACAGACAGCTACATTTGAAATCTAGCAATCAACATACCAATGTCCTATCAAAAGAGTCTAACGCGTTGAGTCGGTTGCGTCGGACATGTCTATAAGCTGACATCGCACTCATGCATACATAACGAGAAAGAGAAACACTATCGCACAGGATAATTCAGTCGTCAAGAGCATTACTTCCGCACACCGCACTGCGTTGTCCGTAGTTCCAGGGGTGGGGTTATATTATTTCTAGTGGGAATTACATACTGCAGACAGCTATCGAACAAAAGAAAACACAATACCTACACATACGTAGTAAACAAGGTAGACGAGAGAAGGAGGCAATGCTGGAAATGCTTAGACATGAGGAGATGTGGACAGTTGAGACCTAGGTGGGTGGACGGGAGAATGAGACAGTGGTGGACATGGTAGAAGGCAAGATGAGGAGAAGACGTTTGAGAGATAGGTGGAGGGTCGGGAAAAGGGGACAGTGCTGGGCATGATAGTAGGCAAGACGAATAGGGTAGGCCCGCGTATTATATGGGTGGACAGGGAGAAGCAGATTAGAAAGTTGAGGCTGACGAAAATTATGATGTCGTGACACTGATCGATATTTAACACAATGAAAAAATTACCAGAGAGATGCATCGGATGGCAGCCACAACTTGACGGAGATTAGAAGAAAACGTACACATTTAATATCATTTGAATACGTTGTATTACGTACTCGGCATTCGCTACATCTACCCTGTTAGAATCGACGGGGTAGGCATACAGTCAATCTTTGCCGAAGGCTACAGTTGTTGCTAATTGACACAAGTGTTTTCCTTTTTGGATCGAGTTAACAGTAAAGCTCATTGGCAAATTAGGCACTTCTCACACGCTCGTTTACTGATGTTCCGCGTAATTAACGGACTGTTTCTCATATTGACCCTTTTGAGGCTGTTCTTGTGAATATTGTTCCCCTTCCCCTGCCGCCACTGATGCCGTTTCACTGACGCCTCCATGAATCATCCACCTCCGCCACTACCCCATCTCTCATTCTCGACTCTCTCAATACAGCCATCCTCACAAGGATGAATACACCTAAATGATCTCTTCTCACACATTTCTCTCATCACAGTCGCGGTCTACCGCTTGTAGCTGTTTCTCCGCTCCGGTCGCATCATCCCACATCGTTCACCGACCGCTCCATGTATCTGGCAGCTTCAATTGATTTAGCCCGTCGCTGTTACGGTTATTTCGTGTCCAATTATGTAGTGTGTGATTAGTTTTAATTAATACCCGCTGTGAGTTTAATAAAAAGTGCTCACTTTGTTTAATTTGTCGAACAAATTGGCTTTTGTTGTTCACCTTCTGAGACCATTTTGAAAAACAAACATAAATTATACAATTCACGTCATTTTTAGTGGGTGTAATGTCCATGTTTATGCCAGGCAGGAGTGCCACAGATGCGCTTTTCATTCTCAAACAAACAATAGAGAAACACAGGGAGGGACAGAAGGACATCAGAATGGTATTTATCGACTTAGAGAAAGCATACGATCGGGTACCAAGGGAGGAGATATGGAGATGTGCGAGAGAAAGGAATGTACCGGAAAAGTACATCAGACTGATACAGGATATGTACCGGGGATGTGAGACAAAGGTACGCAGTGTGGCTGGTGAAAGCAGCAACTTTGGCGTAGAGGTTGGGTTGCACCAAGGATCTACATTGAGTCCATACCTGTTCCTCATATTGATGGACGTCTTGACGGAGAAGGTGAGAAAAGATGTACCAGAATCAATTATGTTCGCAGATGACATTGTGCTGTGTGGAGGCAGACATGACACGGAGACGTGGAGGAAGGCACTGAAAGAGAGAGGAATGAGGGTTAATCGACCGAAAACCCAATTCATGGACTTCGTGTTCGAACGCAATAAGGAGATAGACAGACTAACTGTAAAGGTATTGGAAGACGAGCTGGAAAAAGTGACACACTTCATATATCTAGGGCCAGTCGTGGAAGAGACAAGGGGCATGGAAACGGAGATCAAACAGAGAGTGAGTGCAGCTTGGAGAAATTGGAAGAAATGCAGTGGAGTGAAGGGGAAGATCTATAAAACAGTAGTCAGGCCAGCAATGCTGTACGGGGTTGATACCTGGGTAACAACGAAAGGACAAGAAGCAAGGATAGAGATGAATGAGATGAGGATGTTGAGGTGGATGTGTAGGAGTAACAAAGAAAGATAAGATCCGAAACGAATATATCAGAGGAGCAACGGGAGTGACACAAGCATCCACAAAGATAACAGAGAAACGACTGAAATGGTATGGGCATGTGATGAGAAGGGAAGAGGAGCACATAATGAGAAGAGTGCTAAATGCAGAGATACCAGAAAGAAGAAGAAGGAGAGGACGACCGAAGACCACATGGAAAGACACATGCAGAAGAGACATGATGTTCGCACATGGACATCGTGGGTCTGAGTGCAGATGTGGTGATGGACAGGGCGACATGGAGAAAGACAATTACAAACCATACCGACGACCCCAGATGACGGGAAAAGTCAGAGAAGAAGAAGAATGTCAAAAGAGGTCACTTTCAGCCATAAAAAGGCACACATGCACGCACGCAGACACAAATGCTTTGGGCAGATTTAACATATTCCAACGAAAACAGGGGTTGGGGATTTCTAAAAAATGCTCACCGTACTTTGTAGATGGCCCCTCCGCCATGTATGCGTGTTTCTTGTTGGAGAAACATGCTAAACAGTGAGTTAATTGAACAATTCACAGAGGGCGCCACTGCGTATTTTCGTTCGCAGTGAAATGCAGCCTGATTAATTACCAGTGGCAACTTAAATATTAAAACAACTTATAACTGCTGCCCATGACAAGTATGGTGTGGTCTTTGCAAATTACGAAGAATTGGATAGACGAATCATAAGCGGATCCAGGGGAGGGCCTGTGTGGCACGTGCCCCCTCTAGACTTTTGGAATTGGGCGTGCCCGTTGTCTGTAGACCATAGGCTCGGAAACAGGGGGGCAGCTGCCCCCCGGAAGAGACATATGGCTCTGCCCCCCCCCCCCCCCCCCCCATTAGATGTGAGCGTGTATGTTTGGTTTTGTGGCGAGCGTCAATGGCGGGTGGACATGTTATGAGATGATTAATGTGTATTTTGTCAACTTTGGAGCTCAGACATATGGTTTTCGCCGCATCTTCAGCTGTTCTTCAGTACTCCGCTAGCTCGCCTGGATCGACTTTGACATTGGAAGACGTGGGGGTGGGCTGCTGAATTTTTTCGCCGCCGCGTCAGCATAACTTCAGCTTATTGTAACTTCAACGGGGTACATTTCCTTTAAGGGTCTAGGGGCACGGTCACGAAGGCCCATTCAAAAAGGTCTACGGGCACGACCATTCCCAATGGTCTAGGGGGTACGTGCCAATTTGCAAAGGCGTACTGTTTAAATGCACATAACAAATTAATAGACATGGCCGAGGAAGATTAAAAAGTAGAAAGACGGAGAAAGATTAAACGTGGTCAACAGAGAGAGCTGCTAATATGGAGTAGTGGGAGGGTGGGGTGCAACGAAAAGAACAGGGCAACACTAGGACCCAAACCGTACCCCCAAGGACGAATAGTGATGTGTTGAATATATCATTTTACAATAAGCAGACCGATGCAGGGTCAATATGTTTTAGAAACAGAACAGACCGATATCTGATTTGTGCTATGAACAAGTGTTAATTGATAACTGGTATATGCATGTAGACATCTTATTATCAGGCTTCTGCTGAACAAATGCTGACACCATTCTACACAGATGCCCATGTATCGACTTGTTCTAGATTGTGATATATGAATTGCCATATCGGCGAATTAGCGTTTTATCTTTATGAAAACGTTCTCGCCACGATTATTTTGCACAACATGGCTGTGTCAGACACAGTTTGTAGGCACGGTGTACAATGTAGGCACACCAACGGTGTTCAATGTAGGCATACCAACGGTGTACAATGTAGGCATACAAACGGTGTACAATGTAGGCATACCAACGGTGTACAATGTAGGCATACCAACCGTGTACAATGTAGGCATACCAACCGTGTACAATGTAGGCATACCAACCGCGTACAATGTAGGCATACCAACCGCGTACAATGTAGGCATACCAACGGCGTACAATGTAGGCATACCAACCGTGTACAATGTAGGCATACCAACCGTGTACAATGTAGGCATACCAACCGTGTTCAATGTAGGCATACCAACCGTGTACAATGTAGGCATACCAACGGTGTACAATGTAGGCATACCAACCGTGTCCAATGTAGGCATACCAACGGTGTACAATGTAGGCATACCAACCGTGTACAATGTAGGCATACCAACCGTGTACAATGTAGGCATACCAACCGTGTACAATGTAGGCATACCAACCGTGTACAATGTAGGCATACCAACCGTGTACAATGTAGGCATACCAACCGTGTACAATGTAGGCATACCAATCGTGTACAATGTAGGCATACCTTAAACAGCTGGACACATTAAATCACCAACTGTTGGATATAGTCAGTAACGGCTGAATATTATTAAAAAGAGAATGTCTTTCATACGTGTTTTTATAGTATCTTAAGGCTGCATGTTATCATCAACAGTAATCGACTACCAGGAGATCTACACGACTGCAATTTATATGGGCCTCGTTGTCTGTTATCGATTTTCCGTTGCTGTCTAACCTATTCCGATTCAGCTATTTGCGTGCAGAGTAACACACATGTTGAATTCTTACCAGTACTTATCTAATTTGTATAGCCTAAGATCCCTGTTGTGTTTTTGTCACCCGAAACCACTCTCTGGTTGGGTTGACCAGTCGCTAACAATCCCCATTATGCACCTGTCGAAATAAGATAGGATAATACAACGGTTGCTTGTAGCGGCAACAAAACGGGCTCCCAATGATAACGTCTCGCTGAAAGCTCTTCCGCCCGTGGACATAACTGGCTTACGATGCTCCTTGTTGAATCCGCTGGGTGGCCCAGAAGCCACGCCCACACCTGTCAATCATTTTCAGACCAATCAATAGTTATATAAGCTGGGATTACGTCATATCAATTGTCTTCAGCCTAAGAGACGATTCAGGCCGCGACGAAAGAGGCAAATGATATATCGTCATTCCGACGTCTCGATTGCACGACAATACCCAAAGGTGTGAACACTCCAAGCGAAGTGGGAACATTGACAATGGTCAATTTCACTGGGATGGTGGTGGTAGTCCCCCAATATATAGGGAAGTATAGGTGCATTTTTGATTCAACTTTTTTGGAAAGTTGTTTTTGGAAAGCGTCGAGGTGTGTTTTGGCGAGCCTCAAAGAGAGGTGCAAATTGACATTTTTCGTGAGCCTGAAGTTGGATTGTTTTGGCAAGCTTCACCGTGTGGTGCAAATGGAGGTTTTTGGAGAACCTAAAAATGTTTTTGCGAACCTCAAGGGTGATGCAATTTGATATTTCTTGTGAGCTTTTTTTGTCTTTTGATGTCATGATCTGACAGCGGAGTGGTCCTGAAGCTTCAGCTCAGCCCGTCCAATACTAATTTAATTCCGGCGCCTATGTAATATGTTCAGCCTCCCCAATATTACGACAAGGGGGTGCAGTTAAAGGTTTTTGGTGAGCCCCAAGCAGTGTCTGAAATTAGCCAAAAAATATTTTTAAGTGGCCCAGATCAATTTTTAACTGACCTTGCTGAATTTGAACTGGCCCAACTAATTTACAAACCACATCGACACATTTCCATTTTTCCACATTCTTTAATCACATACGAGAAGGTTTGTCGTTTGAATTTTACACGTTTATGTAAGTATATAAGATATTAAACGTTAATAATTTTAACATTAACTATATGTACACTAACCTAACAGCGCTAAGTTACAGTAACATAATATAACTTGTGTGCGCACGCACGCACAAATAATTAAAATTAGGCCTTGACAAATGTACAAACATGTATGTAAGTACACTATAATAGTATGCAAATTATATTTTTTATTACCAAACTAGCCTATAATAATAATAAATATTGTTCCAAACGTATATCCTGATTGTTCAAACTCTGCCCAAAGCTAGTACTTGTATTGGACTATATTAATGTTGCACTCATATGCATGTATACAGTACATTTGCCTGTGCCAATTCTTTTTAGGTATTTCCCTGTTTTTTTCGATAGGTGACACCACCAAACTACGTGGCCTTCACCTTGCCGATGTTGGCTACATTACGAAATACTATTTTGTCACCGGTCAAATTTGGATTTAGACCGTATTTATTTGTAGATAAAGAACAGAAAGCGTGCCTGACTCTGACCTACAACCGAAACAACTTCCAAACACCGTAGAATGTTGTCCAAAGGACGCGGCAAAACTATGAAAAATGGCGTCCAGTCTGACTCTTTAAAACTGTACTGCCGGTGGCGATGCCACCGATGTTTAGACTATAGCGTTCGTTGGCTTTGCTATTGAATGCAACCGTTCGCGTGATAAGTGTTCAATTCTGACGAAGTATTGTTGAATTATTACCAAAATTGTGTTTACCGTCTCCTAAAACAGAGTCGGGTCTAGGAATTCCAACGAACTATGCATCGAATGCAGCTTAGCCGTGACCGCCGAGATACACCGGTGGTGTTTGTGAACCGGCAGTGTCGGGTCGATAACTTGAATATTTAGGCGAATTGAATCGGCGAGACGGATTTTGAATCGGCGGCCGAACACAGACCCCAGGGCGGGTGTAGTTGGAATTTTTGGTGAGCCTCGGGTTCATGGCAGACGGAATGGGTGCTGTTGAATAGTACATATAGTTTTAGTGAGCCTCAGGCCGAAATATTCACCACATTCCGACACCCACTGAAGGGAAAAATTCAACAGTAATGCGTTGTTCGTTTCCTAGCATTGAATTACCTAGCCATTTTAGTCTCGCCGTTTTTACTTAATAAACATTGGGTACAACTTGCAGCCCCGCCTATGGCACCTAGCTCAGAAAGGGATAACATTTTATGTGATTGCACAACATGGCATCCCATAGGTCTGGTGTAAAATACAGTGAGGTGATCTCATAAGTTTCCAAAGTTAAAAAGCGTTATGCGTTTAAAATTGGTTCAAACACCCATCCCCGAACGCGTGGTTTGGGACTTGTGATTTTTATTTGAAAAGTTGCTATTAGCGTCAATTTGCAATGACGTTTCACTTGCTAGGTGGCGCTACTGAAGCAAAGTATTCCCCCCGCAATATGTAATAATGACCATATCGCCCACACGTAAGGTTGAGGGCTGATTTTTGCCAACTTCAGAGGCCAACCTTTACGGTGGTTGTAAAATTTGTGATTATGACCCATTGGGAATCTCGAATTAAAGGTGGTTATCATCGTGAAATATAACCATTTTGCTTAAACATTCTCTAATAGGGAATCACAAATTTAGCCTCCCTGGTTAACTGGTTCAATGCTGATTCCATCCATTGCAACATTTTATAAACCAATAAAAACAAACCTGAACAAAGCGTCATTTGCAAGATTTATTAATGACATCAACAAAACAGATAGCGCACTTACATGATACCTACCTACTCAACACAAAATAGTGATATACATATCTTATAATATTCAAATATATATTTTTTAAATTGCTAATAGGTATAACAATACCATGTCTTACTTGTAGAATCAGCCTGGTTCACAATATCTACTGGGGGTAGATGACACAATCATGTGCGAATGTTGCTGTTATATCCAGCAATATTATGCAAAGAACCAAACCTTGTCAACTGTTAATGAGCAAGACAATTACTGCAGGTTAAGCAAAAACGAACCTCTGGCTGTCATCAGCTGAAGATAAATTTTTAAGAAATACAAACAATATTTTACATCATGGAAATAAATTGGATTAAAATTTCTTCCTAACTCAACAAACTAAATTCTCAACATTTCCAACATTTTGTTGCCACATTCAAGAAATGTTGCAAAGTAAGTTATTATTATAGTTACATTGTTATGAAGAAATTCAAACCAAATTTATTTTCCCAACGTGACACATATTTTCAATAAACTATAAAATTAGCTTCCATTCAACCATATAGAAAAAATAGTTTTTAGAATATTGCACAAAATAGCAAATAATCATCAATAAATCATTGGTAATTATACTCCCTCCAATTTCACTGCAGTCTGCATCATTTGCTTATTTACAGCTTTGTACAATTTTGTTTATAGTGACAATATCTATATTTTTTATAACATATATACAATGAACATATCCATTATTTGGTGTTTTTTATACCTTGTATCCACCATTACTATAAGCAATTGGTGTTAATTTAGTTTTATTGCAATACTTTAAAACGGAAGCAAACTAATGATTGCTTCTTGGCAGACCAGATATTAAAAGGTACATGCAAGAACTAGTTTTAGGTGTATATTATTAGAATAATTGCTTTGGCAGTTACGAAACATTGTTGAACACAATTTGCCATACACTGTAAGTAATTTATTACCAATAATAATATAATTAGACATATTTCTGAAAAAAATAAATGTCAATAGTGTTGACCTCTATATGACATATATTATTTATTAACATAGAACAAAACCAACGGAACAAAACAAATACATGGTATATATATTTACAAATGTACACTTAATACTTAACCACACCAAGACATCACCTTAGCGTAAGAACACATTTAAAACTGTCAGTTGCTATGGTAACGCAGTGGTTCATTCACACTTGACTCGCTAGGCGGACTCGCCGATGACCGTCGGCATCTACGAAACTGTCATCATTACCCATAGTGAACTGTACACGGTTGTCATGGGAACTATACATTGACGATGCCCCACTTCCTGAATCCAGCTTCACGCCGGTAGGATGGTAGTTGAATGGATGACGATACATATCGGCTGTGTCACTGCTGTGACTTTGGACTCGTTGGGGTAGAGTCGGTTTTCTCACAGACAGACTTATAGAACGCTCACAGTGTGGTCCTGGTGGTATATCTACGGATCTAATCGCAGGAGGAGGGTGACTTGTATCTTGTCTTGATGCGTCTGTGGGGAGCAGAAAGGAAGCACACATGAATGCACTCCATCAGTTATTAAAATATAATGTCATTCTGTAAATTATAAAAAATTAAGTCAGTATATTTTTTATTATCGTTTTATATGTACCTCTGTTGTGCAGATATTTATATACTTTGATTTTTATAGGTTTTTTACTATTTTCTTAAACACAATTTATATATATATTTTAAATATATTCTAACCTCAAATTCATGCATACAATTTACACAAATAGAATCCAGCATCCAATGATTTATTTCAGAGGCATGAAAGCTCCACTCATATATGTGCAGTTGGGAATGGTTTATATTCTATATAGCAGTATTTAATAATAATGTGTTAAGTGTAACACAACTGAACAAAATTTTTATCTAAAGCAACAAGAGGCAAATGGCAAGTCGACAAGGATTATAAAGCAAAAAATTCATTTGTCTATAACCCATAATAATCAATGTTATTTTTTAACATATTCCCACAATTCAGGCCCATTATATGAGGGTTGGGGGTGCACTCGGTACATATGCACACAGAGGCAAGAGTTCGCTTGTGGGAAAAAAGATCCACTTGGAAATTCCAAGAGGGGTGCAATTGGTATTGGTGTTCTATCGGACTCAAAGGGGTGCAGTTGAAGTTTTTTTGTAGGGATCTAGGGGGTGTAGTTGAAGGCTTTTGGGAGCGCGCAGTTGCAAATAAAAAATGCACCTCCAAAAAATTAACCACGCAACTGGCCAGTAATCAGCAGAAAGTTGGTTTACTTTTTAACACCAACTGTGCATGTTTAGTTTTTTATTGCTTACCCTTGTGTGGACTGGAGGGGGGCTGCTTGGTGTGGGATGGAGATTTTGGGGCCTCTGATTCGCCATCATTTGACCCGTGTCCACTGTCAGTGGTGTTGTCTCCAGAGAACGTACTGTCCATGTCTTCTTTGCGTTGTGGATTGTGTCCGTCCTGCATCAAAAAACATAATAATACAACTACTTTTACACTTTGGAATGAATGCAAATTTATGTGAATAGCCAAACTGAAACTGGTGATGCAACCTCACAAAACAACAATGAAAATGCTATCTGTTTTTCAAAAATGAAACTTGAGCAGTTGGTTCCTAAAAAAACAAATATATGAAAACAGAGTAAATTCTTGTATACAGCATGTATATAGTATCTAATCCTTAGACTGCTTTGAGCAGTTTACACTTCACCTTCAGGCAGAACTATTCATCCAAATAGCCTATTGACTTCTCTGGGAAGTATTCGGCCACGATGCAATTACTGCACAAAACCATCAATTTACATACATCCACCACTGCCTATAAGTATAACCAGAACTGAAGCAATGAAGAAGATTGCCCAAAACGGCAGCAAGTAGATTCAAAACTGCATTCTCTCAAATTAGAGTCCAATATTATAACAAATTTGCAACTATGTTCAACTAGACAACACTCTCAGTCATAGGCCGTCTAAATCTAAAAACGTATTCATCACTAGACACATCTATTGGTCAGAAATTAGTAGGAAACAAAAGTTGTATTGTACCTGCATGGGGCTGCGTGGAAGTGGTTTGTTTCGGCCTGAGCGTCGGTTTGATTGGGGGCCCAGACTGGCATGGCGAGGGGGGATTTCGGGGGGTCCTTGGGGGTCCCCCACAAACACATCATCATCATACATCTGCTGGAGCTGTAACAAGATAAAACTATTTTTAGGTTTTTTAAACAAAAAATTTGTAATCTTATAAACTCAGAATACAAAGAAAGTAGCAATGTCCAGCAGAGTACGAGAACAGAAGAACATATCTATATATAAATGACTATGAAAAAGGATATAAGAAAATAACAACATCCAGCACATTCTCAGAACAGAAGAAAGTGTCAATTTCCAACAAGCTCAAAGAAAGTATCAATAGCTGTTAACAGAAGAAAGTGTTAAGACACAACACATTGAAAGAATACAAAACAGATAAATATCCAAGACTCAAAGAGTATAAGAAGTTTTAAGAATGTATCTACATACCAATGACTGCAAGAATGGAAATAAGTATCAATGACCAATAGGCTCTAAGAATGGAAGAAAACATCAATATCCAACAACAGCATCTGGCAACACATATCCACTCAGACTAAGAATAGAAGACAGTATCAATGTCCAGCAGATCTTGACCAGAGAGGCACTCTGGAGTGATCTGGCCAGAAAACTAAACACTTGTCACAACACCCTGTACCTGTATAGATCTCTTCACAACAAACTGCCAGCATCAATTCCCACAGCCCCACACACACATACAGTCTGTCAACAAGCCTTCTCCAGGCCATCTAGACACTGTTTACAATCACTTTGCTCAGTGCAGAAAGACACAGGTCGGATAATTGCAGTTTAATTGAACCATCTGTCCTGCTTTGATGGACTCTGATCACAAACAACCCAGAACCCTGCCTTGTTGGCACACCAGGAGCGGCCAATTAAAATTAAATGAGTGCTCCTAATGGGTCTCATCTAAGTAGTTCCGGAGACTTGCTGGGGTGTGGTGTGTGACTTCGCTTGGCGAAATATGGCTTTGTTACACACTGTCAAGTAATTTCCTAAATGTCCTGACATTAAGGGAGAGAAAGAGATGGAGAGGCAAGGATTGAGAGGGAATAAGAGAGAGAGAGAGGGGGGTGTGGGGGAACGAGAGGCAGGAGAGAAGGAGAGGAAGCGAAGGCGAGAGGGAGAGAGGAGCAGAGAGAGAGAGAGAGGGGGGGAGAGAGAGGGGGAGGAAGAATGAGACAGAGAGAGAGGGGAGAGAGAGGGGAAGGAAGAATGAGAGACAGGGAGAGAGACATAGAGGGAGAGAGAGGGGGGAGAGGGGAGGAAGAATGAGAGACAGGGAGAGAGAGAGGGGGAGAGAGGGGGGAGAGAGAGAGGGAGGAAGAATATGAGAGAAAAGGAAAATGAGGGGGGTGAGGAGGAGAGGGAAAACGGAATAGAGAGAGATAGGAGAGAGAGAGTGGGGGAAGGAGGGGAGAAAGGGAGGGGTGGTGGAGAAGAATTACGAGAGGGGAGTGTCCGAAAGACAGGTGTCATAGTTGTACTCAAATCGATTTAAAAAGAGTCTGACCAGCCTTTTGAAGGCACCTGTGACACATGGAGACTCACCCTACAGGGTGCCTACCAAGTTATTGCTGCAGGACAGTGTAAATATCCAATTATAACCCAACAATCTGTTCAAAATTTAACTGATAACTCAATCTCATCCACAGGACTGTGTTTTTATAATGGCCAATAACAATAGAACAGGTATATTAAGATATATATATATATAAAATATTTTAAAACCCACTTTTTTATAACTGCACACATTTTTCAGGGGGTGAGAGTCCAACCATGTCAGTTACACCCTCCTTATCCCGATACCTGCAGCTTATGTGATTAACAAATGTTTGGGGCAACTTACACCTCCGACATCTGGCATCTGTTGCTGCAAGTGTCAGCTTATCACAGCAAGATTAATGAGACCCTTTTGTAGGTGGGCCAAACCTGCCTCATTAATCACCCGGAACACCAAGATGACAGCTAGTCAAGGATGGAATGTATCACTGGACCTCAACTCCTGGTCCAGGGAAGAAATCGCCTGGACGGAATTGGTGGTGGGGATATCTTGTCTGCCCTCTTCCTAAAGCCAATCTATCTCTTTCTTGCTAAAACTTATGTTGTCACTGATGATTGATCTGATATCATCCATCAATGGCCCAGTAAGTGCTTGCTTTGTGGAGATCATCGAATTATGATTGATGTTGCCATTTATTGGTGTCGTTCAAATATAACTTTAATTGTGGCTAATTTGGTATGCATTTGTAGCTGAATATTTGCATGCAAGAAAGTACAATCTGTTGACATCTACAGAGATCCTTACGATAACATTCAACTATAGTTCAATTATTTCAGTTATTTGTGACACACGTGGGTTTCTGCAAAATTCAGAAAACACAAAGTTGGCAATTTGAGTGAAACAGGCATTGTCTTTTCATTGTCTTTGAATTCATATTTTGCACTCCAGGAGTTAAAGCATGATTAGTTTGATAAAATACATTTTAACATCTTATGTAGTTTTGCAGTAGCTATGTGCATTTGCTCCAAAACAATGTTTCTTCTCTTTCATGCTAATTAAGTAATGAGCTATGAATAATTAAACATTCATATAAATAAACAATCTATAAACGTTTTTATTTTATTAAATCTCAACCATGCATACAGTAATCTGGACTGATTAAATTATTGTTTCTGCACGCTACTCGTATTATTCAATACATGTTTCAAGCATTTTCATATGCATGCTTACTGCAAAATTATTCTTTTGCATGACAAATTATGAAAACGAATTAAATGACATTACTAGTTACAGGGGGTGACAGCGTAAACAAATTTACCTCTAAATACCTACATAATTATGTTTCTATGCATCGGTAATTGTTTATAACAGGCCAATGGTCCAAGGAAGCAAATGAACACAGAAAGAGGCAGGTTGACCTCAACATCTGGGAGGAGATTCAGTTAACTGCTCCCAAAGTTAGCAAATTGATACGTAAACGTGCTGTATTTTCCCATGGGTAATGCTGAGACTCCACCGAACACAGTGTTATGCTTTGGCATAAGTTGCCGTTCTTCAAAGAATTTGTATCACCGTAGCTAATAGGATAATTGCACATGTCTTTATCATTGTTATTTGACCTAACACAAGACCTAGCAGGTTCACTGAAGACAAAACGATTGCGTGTCGTGTGAACACACTAAAAACATGTGTAACATTACTGTTTTTGTCACCGGAGACAGTGTTTTGTCAGTGGCTTTCACACGAGTTCAATCGTATCTTACCAGAACGCCAAATTAGCTGAGCAAATATAGGTGTTTATGTCATTTTTTCTATTCGTTTGATTGTGTTCAAAATTATGGAAATTTACTGGAATATGAGCCTTCTAAGAATGTTTTCAGTAGTGCATGTGCAGGAAACAGAGGATGTGCTTGCCAGGGATGGAGTTCAGAGGAGTTTCATGACAAATTCTTGACACATTATAGGTCTGAGTTATTATATAAAATTGCCCAGGTTCCACCAATTATGAAATCAAGAACCGTGTTTATAACTGAACATCTGTGCTTTAAACTCAAGCCTGGGGTCAGCTACATTTTTAGAGAGTGTTAAGTAAATTATGTGCGATATAATCATAAAAATAAGTAATTGCACAAACTACATAATATTAAAAAATTGAAGACATTTTTATTTCTTGGAAAATGACTGATATATTGACAGTCTGTTGTGAAATTTTTATTAAAACTCACAAAGTTACTTAAAGTTACTTAATTAGATCAGTCTATAAATTATCAGTGTGCCCTCCAGTCAGTCAACCAGTTTATTCAAAACTAACAACTTATTTACTTTAAAACTAACAACTTATAAATGTACAACTGAAAAGGAAAATGGTTTTCTGCTGCTAAAAAAAGAAAACATTGTGCAAGTATTCCATCACGTGTAACTACAAACATCTTGGAAACAGAGTCAATGAACAAAGTTAACTAAACTAACCAAGTAAATCCACCCACCTGAACATGTGAGAAGTCAGCGTCGTTGTTATCCAATCCGTTGTTCCTCTGCAGACCGTAGTTTGTGAATCCTGTCTCACCATTTGCGTAACCCTCAAGGCCCTGGGTGGAATATCCAGGAGGTACCTGGTCATAACTCGTGCCCACCAGCGACTTAACACTCAGTGTCCTGCCCTTATTGTCACCAGAAGTGTCTTTTATCGCCTTCTGCTTGTGGATGAAGAGCAATATTGCGACAATCAACACCAGGGCCATTATTCCAGATACAGACGCAATCACTATCACGATGGTCAGGTTGTTTCTCGCAACCTCACTAGTGTCGCCACTGGTCGCCGCAAACACCAACGAATCATCAACGGTGATGAAAAATGTCAAGGTCGCAGTTTTCGGTACATGACCATTATCTCGCACGTAAAGCCCGAGCTCGAATCGCTCGTATTTGATATTTTTCACTTCTTTCGCAATTGTCACTAAACCACTGTCATGGTCGATTGCAAAGTATCCTTTGCCACTTTCTGGAGAGAATGTGTATGTGAGTTTGGCATTGTCATCAGAGTCATCATCATGACTTAGGACATGGACAATGACGTGTCCGACAGGTGTATGACTGGACACGCTGATGGAGCTATTGTACACATTGGGGTAATCGATGACCGGTGCGTTGTCATTCTCGTCAAGTATTTTCACGACGACACGGACACTACTGGATAGATGACGTGGCGCAAGACCTTTCGCCATCACCTGAACTTCATATGCCTCCACAGTCTCTCGGTCGAAACTCTCTCTAGCGAACACTTCTCCTGTGCTCATGTTCACTCCAAAGAGGTGTGCATTCTCTTGATTTGGCAGAATCGAGAACTCGAACCAGTTGTACAGTCCTGAATCTGCGTCTGAAGCCGAAACGTGTCCTACAGTTGTGTTAATAGGGGCGTTCTCCTTTAGCGTGAATCTGTAAAACATTTCTGTAAATGTTGGTTTCTCGTCATCGTCATCAAGTATTTCTATTACGACAACGGTTGTCATGTTGAATTCTCGTTTGTTCTTATCTGTGGCTGTGACTCGGAATTCGACGCGTTTGGTTCGTTCGAAGTCAAACTTCATCAGTGTCGTGATGTTACCGGAGGTTGCATCGATGGATAAATAACCATGCATTTTTGTTTCGAGTGAATAAACAATGGCTGCATTGGCACCAGTGTCGGCATCAGTGGCTTGTACTTGAACTACAAAGGTCCCCAGTGGCGCATTTTCCTGAACCTCTGCTTTATACGATGCTCCCACAAACACTGGCCTGTTGTCATTTTCGTCAACAATGTTCACCGTGAATACCTTTGAGGATGATTGTGATGGAACACCCTTGTCAGAGCAGCTGAATCGAAGGTCATAGGAAGATTTCATCTCCCTATCGAACCTGCTAGCAGAAATAATCTTAAAGTCCGTCGATGCCATCGCCTCCAGTTTAAAATGGGTATCGTTCTGGGAGCATTCAAATTCACCACCAGACCCGGAATCGAGATCCCTCACTGTCAGGTGAGCCACAAAGGTTCCCTCTTTGGCGAATTCCGATATTTCGACTTGTCCGTTTCTTGTTAGCTCGTTGTTTATCTTGATAGCTGGTGCATTGTCGTTGAGGTCCAAGACATTGACAATGACCGCTGCCATGACAGGTATGGAGTTGGTTCCAAGATCTCTGGCTGTGACAGTCAACGAATGGACAGCCTTTGTCTCATGGTCAAGATTTCCAATCACATATATCTCACCACTGCTACTGATCTCAAATAGATCACCATATGCGGCCTTCGTTTCCGGATCAAATGCATACTGCACCTCACCATTTAGACCCAAATCAGGATCAGACGCTTTCACCCGAGCAATTTTACTAGATTCCGTGACGTTCTCAAACACCGAGATGTTATATGTGTCTTTCTCAAATATGGGATTATTGTCGTTTACGTCTGTCACATGGACTTCTATGGCGATGGATCCAGAATGAGGCGGATTTGCAGTGTCATAGGCCACGAATGTTAGTAAGTAACGATCATTTTTTTCCCGATCGAGTTTCTTCCGTAGCTCCAAATAAACTTTGTTATTTATTACCTTCAAGCTGAACACATCTGAGACTGGTTCTAATTTGTATTTCTTGATACCAAATACTGGTGAATCGGGATCGTTTGCTGTCGGCAGAGAGAGTGAAGTCCCAGGAACTGAAGCCTCTGTCAGTGACAGAGTAACTCTTTCTTTTGTAAACACTGGTGCGTTATCGTTTAAATCCTCTATTGTAACACTGACTTTGATGATTTCGAAATAGTCAATTGGTTGAACTTGAATTGCCAACTGTTTCATGCAGGATGCCTGTGAGGCACAGATGGCATCACGATCAATTTTCATAGCAGTCCGCAATATACCAGTTGTGACAACGATGGTAAATAAATTCTTCACAGATTCGGATGCATCTGAGAACGTGAACCTAAGCTGCCGAATGACATCTGCAGGATATTTTGTATCCAGCTTTGCATCGCGGATTATATTTGCAATCATTGTATGCGGGGGCTGATTTTCAGTGATGTTGTATGGCAATGTATCAGCATTACTTGCAGACATCTGCCAGCAGATGGCACAGATAATCAAGACAACTTCATGAAACATGTTCGAAATTGTTGCCGCAGAACAGAAGAGCACAACTTGATTTGCGACGAACTCGATCAAATTTGACTTGAAATTATTCTATCTTTTGAAGAAAACATTATCACGTAGACTTGTTCTCCAGGCGAGATGTGTAGTCGTTAGACTGTTGTAGTCTGCATGGTTCTAGCATTTGTTTTCTGAATGGCGAGTTTGATGTTCAGGGTTGGCTCGTGGAGTTTATCCTGTAACAAACAAAGACAAAACATTCACCATCACGTGAAATCAACATTGAAAGTTCTACGCAGATACAGGCACATCATGGAACAATGGATACTCATTGTAAGGACTCTTGATATAACGAACACCTCCTTGAAAGGAACGACTCTGAAATTCCCGTTCTGGCCCACACAGTGTTATGTGTCAACATATATTTATAAGGAACATTGGATACATCTAGTACAGAACAGTAGCGCAATGGCTTGGGCATCAGACTCTCAACCGAGAGAATCCAGGTTCGAATTCTGTGCTGTCGTTCGAACCTTGGGCAAGTTCGTTCAATCTACATTGCTACAGTTCACTCAGCTGTATGCATGTGTACTTGGCAATAGACAGTGGTGGATATTTGCATACAGATAGTCTTTGCGATTAATTGCAGCATGGCTGAATGTTTCCCAGAGAAGTCGAGATGGTGTTCAATTGAACATGTCTTTCAGGGAGTAAAGTGTAAAGTGCTTTGTGTAATCCTAAAGACTGGATACTGTGCTATATAAGAACTTACTATTTATATTAAGGAAATGTTTGACTAATTCACATCACATTCCTTAAAGTGAGTGTATTTATAATAATAACTGTTAACAATGTGAACCACTGCACAAATTCTTGGCCCTCTACATAAACCAATTTGACACACTGACTTTTCCAAATCATCCCGGACTTCCGATCTATGAAATTCCTCGGGTAAATTAAAATAAAATAACATAACTTTCCAACTTTTCCTGTTCTAACATATCTCCCTCTCCCATTCTCCTCCCTCCCCAGTCCTGTACCCTGACAGCAGACAGACTTACCCCGCCCTCCTGCTGACAAATCTATTAACAAATGCAAGTTACCCTGGGACAAGATGGACTTCAGAAAGACAGTGAATGACAGCAAGTAATTATGTCCCCATCTCAGTACATCTATGCATGCTTCACTGCCACTCTAAGGAATCTCGCTGGAATCTTTCCCTGGCCTGGGGAATGTGTCACAACATATAATTTCCTCAACAAAAATTCACAGACAGCCATCGGGTGTTGCATAATATGTGTAATTTCAGAGTGATGCACATATTTTTTGTATGCCTTCTTTTGTGACATATTGTTATATGAGATTGCGAACGTTGACAATCTTATCAGGACTTATAGTACATGGAAAGATATGGGCCTGTGACTTTGTAAGAGTGCAGTTCAGTTTATAATAGAGCAAACTTTCAAACAGTTATCAGACTCTGAAATATATCTATAGATTCAACCTACACTTGATCGTGCGGAACCAAAACACAGATAAGATAAGGTTAGGTTGGTAATTAAGTTCAGTTTATGGTCAACATTTAAAGAGTTCTCAAAGTTGCATAAACATTCTTTTCTACCTGTGCACGTAGACATGCATGTATGCACACTTGCATGAAACACACGCATATAAAATGTTATCAGTATTTAAGCCTTTTTTACTATTGAAACCCACTGTTATACAACACTGCTAAATGATACAGTGTGTACTTAACAAAACTCAATTCCCATTTGTTGTACATTGCCTTGTAGGTGTTACATACATTCAGGGTGTCTTATTTCTTTTTCATGCCATCAAAAACTCTTAAACAGTTACAATGGCTTCCTCAATTTATATTGCTAATCATAAAACATGCATGTTCGCTGGTATTCAATTTTTTGTGTGTGAACAATTTAATAATAATAATAATAATAATTTACTGCATTTCTCTGCGCCATAAATCTGGCAGTTACTACCATTCAGAGGCGCATTACAATCCTAAAAACATAAAAAAAATTAAATAATGTGCCCTATCACTTTATTCAACCTTTGCATATTTCTGCTGAAATAATCAAAATGCATTACTCTGGACTTTAGACTGGGTAACACACAAAAGTGTAAATGACGTTATAATGCTGTGGTGATGAAGCACTTTGTTAACATAATTTGACTGGATTCAGACAGAAGTTTCCAGGTTGTGTGACGATGTGACCTAAACTAAATAGCAAATGTGTGCAAATAAGAAAGTCAACTATAGAAGATACAAAATGCACTCAGTTTTAATGAAATGTGTCTGAAATGAGTCAAAAAAGTTAACTGAGTATGAACATTTAATACTATTAATAATGGTAATATTGCACTTGATTTTGACTCTGATTTTCAGAGTACAACTCTATTCAAATGGTGTTGACAATGTGTCTGAGAAGCCAAGACTTATATACTAATTAATACACCGACTAAAAATGTGAGTAATAAAATGTAATGTTTACAAAACTTCATACATAAAACATTACTAAATAAACCTAAACTGAAACTATGAAAGTACATACGCAAAGTGAAATCCTTAGGACTGCTCAAAGGGCTTAACGTATTTCAGACACATTTCATAACAAGCAGTACTCACTGTCCACTTGCAAAGTAAAGTGGACACAGTGGACTGTCTAGCCTCTATTGGTCAGCCATACAGAATGACCACTCCCCTCCCAATCTGACAAAGTACCCCTTTTAGTAGACTGCCCTGAGTACTTCACACTTCACTGATCTCAGGACTATGTGGTGGTCACGCTTGAGTGCACTTGTTCAATAGTGGAATAATCCCCCACCTGGTGATACCAGCAACAATGGCAGGATTTGGAGAATATCTCCAATTACATTTAGATCTGAGCTTCATGTGTTGACCATGTATAATAGCAAATTCACACATGGTACATTAAGTAAACAGAATTGGTTGTAATCCATCCATATTGCTGCATTAAAACTGCTCTGTGTGTGTTTGATAACATAAACGGGTCTGAGCGATTATGTAGGCTGCCACAGCTGTTATCAGGGTTTCTTGTTATCTAATAAAGGGGTCCTTGTTGTGAAATGGCAGTTAACCCTGAACCATTGATCCACTGTACGGGGTAAACAGACCTGTCAAAAACCCCAGTGGGGTTAATAAGCATATCAACCGCTCATCAACAAGGGAGTGTCAATTATATATAAGTATATTTAAATCACCCCAGTTTTGTTAAATGTTAACAAGGTTCATGGCACCCACCTTGCAGGGTGAGTCAGTGAAGAAACACAGGAGATAAAGGGTTAATTTCAAATGTATGCTTCTTTTTGTCCAATAGATATTTATAAGATGGGGTTACCTGAATGGGCCTGGTATAAAACACTTCTAACTGTCAGCGCCAAACTTTAGGGTGAGGTGATTTATACCCTTCTGTTGCCCTCTGGGTGATTTATGGGCTGACTAACCTACCAAGGCCAAACTGTCCTGATGGTGATCATTTATCATCCAGCCAGTTGTATAGTCATTCTCACCTGGACATGTCAGATTCTACGCCAGGCATTCAGTGAATTCTTATACTTCAGTTAATTCTTATACTTTAGTGGCTCGTTAAATGTGTCAATTTGGAAAACTGAATTCTACATCCTCAGCCGTTATTAAACTGTCTTTGTATAAGGGTTTGAAGAAAAATTTACATTTCATGTACAATCTAGAAATAAGTGTGTTTGAATCATCAAAAATGATCCACCAATGTAACGACTATTAACCCCATTGGAAAGATGTTTGCACATGCACGCACACACGCACGCATGCATGCACGCACGCACGCACGCACAATTGCTCACACAAGCATACACACACAAAAGTACACACATATGCACACTAATTTTCCACACTATATCATGCTAGATTGTTCTTACACATTTTTTAAAATCTGTCCAAAAATTGGAGAAACTATGAAATTATTTTGGGACAGATGATGGGAAAATTGGCCTTTGTACACCATAAAAATGAGCTCTTCATACTTCCTTGAGTTACCCAATATAATGATCAAAATAATGTTTTCCAACTAGTGATTTTAGCAGAAGTACCGGATGTACAGCTGTACCCATTCTTTCATTAATTCAACTGTGCAAACTATTCACACACTACAAAAATTCATACACACCAAAGCTGGACATTAACTGAATCTAAATCAATTGAGGAGAGAATTTTAACTTAAGTTAGACATTATTTTTCTCATGCCAGACAAACTATTATTGTGACAGAAACCCACCCATTTTGGCCTGTGTATAAACAGCACCATAGACGTGCATAAAATCACCTCCATCTGATCACCTGGGGCTTGTATTAATGGCGCATTGTGTGCAATTTTAAGCACTGTCCTGAGTGCTGATTGATACAGAGCCATGGGGAGTCCCATTACCACCGTCCTCGGCACGAGACAGCATCTCAGCATATTAATGACAATATTTAATGCCAGCTAGACAGTCTGCATGACAAGGTGCAGTTGTCACGGGAACTACCCTATAAAAGTAACTGGAGAGTATTTTTAATTGTGCCATAAACTGGACTGTAATATCGATTTATGCCTTTATTGTACAAGATTGCTCTTGTGTTGCCCAGCTATTATTACGAGTTGATATCTCTATCTATCTGAAGAATAATAAAGACATGTCTGTCTGTGTTGGCTAAGTCTAATTCTGAGCCATTTACCACCAGTGCTTATTAATGTTAATTTCTGTTTGCTGCTCATGTCGTATTTTGACAGGTTCTAAATTAACAAAATAGCAAAAAAACATTCCTGTATCACTATCACTAATACAATGAATAATTTATGTAAGAGGTGACACAAAATGGTAACCATTTCAGAGACCATATATATATATATATATTATATACACAAATTATTCAACTTGTGCAAAAACTATGAAAATGAAAATCATGTACAAAAATATTAGCACATAACCAAGCAATTTGACACTATAAACTATAATCAATAAATATTCGCTATCTTGAACTAAATGTCACACAAGTCATGTATTTAGAGATGGAGATTTAATTAATGTAACCAACACTCCAAAACAGTCCATGCTTCGCGTAGCAACCAACAGTCATATCATAAACACGTTGGAGTAATTTTTGCAATTACTCACAAACATGCAAACATTCAGGATATTTTCCATTATATCGAATAGAGCTGTTTTTCATACTGCCCTTTGCAAAGGGCAAAGTGCTGTGTACTGCTTACTGGGCAAGATCAGATTCCTGCAGAAATTAGGGGTAATTTTCTACGTGACTAAAGGGTTTATGCTTCAGTTGCCATAGTGATTAATGTAACGAGTTGTAGTTACATTTAATTTTAAGTCAATTTGTCTTAGAGATTAATCTTATTGAATTAGGTTGACAAATAATATTGGTAAAATAAAATAGCCATGCGTTGGCCTCAGCTATAATTTATAATAACATATATAAAAGTTATTATAATCATGCATGTCTTCTGATTGTATGTGTGTAATTACATTGACATTACATGGTGCTGAGCTTAACTAGCTACCTGGATAAACAATTATTGCTAGAAACACCAACCGCAATACTGAATGCCAAAATATCCAGGTCAGAATCAATGAGCACTGTATAGCTATGCATATTACACACAGAACCATAAACTACTTGTACAAGTATTTAGGACTGACGCAATTCACTTTCGTGAGAAAATATTCACTTGATTTTCAACCACATACACCGGTAGCCCACATCAACAAATTAAGCCAGCCATTATCCGCAAACTTCAGTATCCACGAAACAATCCATCAAGTGGAGATATTCACTCATTAACAAAGTGCGGATAAAAGGACTGGGCCTAATCGGAGAGAACTAGGTATTTGTGTGCAGGGACACTAAACACTGAGTCCACCCACCCACACCAAATGACCATGCCGACATACTGTTGAATACAACAGTACTAATGTTGGTGACAGCTGCAGAGATTCATGGCTCGTGGAGGTGTGGCGATGACATTTGGTCAGAATTCACCCATTCGAGTCTGATTTAAAACATCCATTTGGCTGCTGATTTACGGTGTCGCGTATATTGGTGGAACTGTGTTAGGTGCGTCACCAGGTATACATCTTTGCGTTGCTCTGCATAGAGTTTCAATTATAATACATTTTTCACGATGATGTTTGCAGAGTTCTGAATAAGAAGAATACAGAGCAACTAAATGCAAAACATCCAGACATCTAACAATGGAAGATAACTAGACATTACTATTCTCCTATAGACATCTAACAATGGAAGATAACTAGACATTACTATTCTTCTATAGACATCTAACAATGGAAGATAACTATACATTACTATTCTTCTATAGACATCTAACAATGGAAGATAACTAGACATTACTATTCTTCTATAGACATCTAACAATGGAAGATAACTAGACATTACTATTCTTCTATAGACATCTAACAATGGAAGATAACTAGACATTACTATTCTTCTATAGACATCTAACAATGGAAGATAATTAGACATTACTATTCTTCTATAGACATCTAACAATGGAAGATAACTAGACATTACTATTCTCCTATAGACATCTTTGAGGTTGTTTTCATGGTGTGTTTTTACTGTACGAAGGTTCATACAAGATATAAGACACAGATTACGTAACTTGAAACAAGAGTTTCGAATAATTGTGTATAACTACATAAAGCTTCATGTACACATCTGAAAGACACAGGAAAAGAACAAGTTTGATGCAATATCACATTTTCCAACTTAGATATATATATATTGATCAACCGTACAATTACATTTAATTCAGCAAAAACAAAAAACAGAATATGAAACATGGTTTGCTGAATAACTACTGTTGGCCCCAGGATCAATCATTTATTTTTCTAATCAATGTAATGACCACATTACATGCTAAAATGGACAGCTAATCATAAAACTAATATAAAATTCATTAGCTCTGTTGTGCATTCATCAAAGGCGCTTTTGATGAGGAGATCTGAAAGAATCTGTTCAATATTTGCCTCCAGCTTTCTAACTTTTCTGCACTAAGCTGCTTACTGGGTGGTAATTATTGTACTGACTGTATGGTAAACAGATGTTGAACATTTGAAACCATACTTGCCGACAGAAAATTGTGAATCAGAAATATTGCCAGATTTTGAAAATAAGATACATTTTGTTTTATGCAACAAAATAATGTTGAACAATATAAACATTTATTTAACTATTATGTATAAATAGCATTTAATTATTTGTTTGACAACTAACTCAACATGGTACAATTACAGATTATGTCGTCCTACCACAATGCTATTTTAAGGTGATGTTCGAAGCTATTTTGATAAGATCATAAAATAATCTAAAGTAAAAGTGTAGTTCTGGATATATATGTTACTTTCAGTTATTAAAATTATTCTAGTGAACAGAATTTACAAATGCTAAACCTTTCTCATTTGCATGGCCTGGCAACAGGTTTTGGAAACCAAGCAAAACATTCACTGAACAAATGTCAAAAAAGAGCCTGTCCACAAAAAATGTCAATTTTAATTTTAATACATTTTGATACATGAATAAAATGGTTGTTAATTTCTGACATAGATTAATAATTTAGTATTAATTAAGCACAGGAGTTAATGATTTGAATTGAGTAAATTAAGTGAAATAATTGTGGCATTTTGTTCCTATTTTATTCTCTACTCAGATGGCATTTTATCCCATGGATGTTTTGCCTGGAAAATTGCTACTGGAACCTGTCATCATCTTCGATACCCCCTTGACCTACAGGGGTGTAAGCTTAGCGTGATATGACATCTGTTTACCCACATATAAACATTGGGATACATGGTAATTGCAGTGCAACACCAGCCCAAGTCACTGTGTGAAACGGCCACCATATGGATACACAGATTACTCAAACGACTAATATAAAATTAATCAGCCCTATTGTGTACATTCATCAAAGCCATCTTTGAAGAGTCTACCTGATACAATGGACCACCAGCATAGACCTGGACCAAACACCTGGGTAAAACACCTGGATATATGAACTGCAGGTCAATTGGCCAGATGTGTACATGTTTCCCACAGATCCATTACCGGTCACATAACCCCGTTTCTGACATCATTATACTTTACAATTTTGTTTTTGCATTTTTGTTGAATTGTATCTTTCCTCATAGCAGGGCTGAGACGATGTTATCTTGTTCATCTGTGGAAGTCTTTGCAAAGTGTTGTCAGTGATACCACTTACAAAATTAGCTAACTGGGGTATAAGGAAACACATAATAAGATGTTTTTTGCAACAGAAAAGTTGGTGATGTCTTTCTGTACAATGCAGTAAGTTTATTTCAGAACTCACTGAGGTGGGATCTCATTTTGTAAACTCTCATTGGCGTTAATGCCTGAAAATGGACCCTGCCAATTAATAGTAGGAGACTAAAAACATATTAGTAGTTTTGTGTCAAATCAACATACCAGTCATTTTGGTTTAAACATAATAGCATACCAAAAAAAAATAAAAAATTAATAACATACCAGTAATTTATTTTAACAAAATCAAAAATTGTGTTTTAAAAGTAACGCTATGGTAGTAATGCTTAAAAGATAATGTACATTTTATAATAAAAAATGTTTTTTGCATGTAATATCATACTACATGTACAATGTAGGAATTATCTTCTAAAACTAACATTGTGCAAGAAATGCACACATCAAAGATAATGTTCAACATAAAGGTATTTTTATTATAAATAAAAACATTGGTATTGTAGTAATTTTTTTTTTAAATAATGGATCAGACATTTTGTTTTTTAAAGCAGCATCACACTAGAGTAATTTATTTTAAAATAACATCACACTAGGAATACTGCATTAGAAATAATTCCTGCCAGACACTTTTGAGACGACCGAGGTGTTACAACACGAAGCACTGTGACCACGCCTGGTCACCAGGGACAAACAGACGAACCGAAGACAAAGCTTCAGCACACCTGGCTGGCAAGTTGCCAACCAGACAGATGGGTGTTTACACCTGTACTACGCCGATGTGTCTAACTCCCAACACGTGCCTTTATAGTTGCATCTCCTTTTTATCTTATTCATGTGGTCACACAAGCATGTGCTAATTTACTCAGTTGTACCATGCCAGCTGTCACCATAACATTTGAAAACATCGTTCTCAAAAGCCTTGTTTAAATTCTTTTTAAATGAGTTCTGACAGTTGGATTTTAAATGAAAGGAAAATCTTCAGTCTAGGGCAGTCCTCATTAAGCTATGTGTAGGAATAGGTTGTCAACTTTGCAGCGAAAAGAAAATGTAATTTGAATTCATGTAATGTTAAGTAAAATGTTTATTATGTCATACGTTGTTTTGATACAGGAATATTCATTATGTACAGTATGTTGTTTAAATATATTAAAGCATATATTACTGTAATCAAGGGTGAAAACAGTTATCAACACTTTCGCAGTTTCACAAAAGATTCCATTTCCAAATAATTGATGACATCTACACATTTGCAGGACAACAAAATTGGTCTTAAATATAATTACATAAAATGACCTTATATAATATGATAAAGTTATACTTGAGTCTTGTGGAAGAGTCTTGAAAGGTTTGATAGAGATTTAGTAATATTGTTAAGACCAGTATCAACTTACACCCTGATAAGATTGATATATTTCATAAAGGCTACAATATAGACATGATCCAATTGTTTGAAATAATATATACATATCCAAGTTTACATGCCACAATACGATGTACTTGTGGGAAATTTAGGTCAATTTAGAAGGTGTGTGTATGTGTCTATGTGCGTGCATGCACATGTGTGTGTGTGTGTGTGTGTGTGTGTGTGTGTGTGTGTGTGTGTGTGTGTGTGTGTGTGTGTGTGTGTGTGTGTGTGTGTGTACAGGCATGTGTGTGTGTGTGCGTGCATGTGTATGCACATCATGCATGTGTTTTGGTCTACACTTGTGTTTTTATATATGTGTGTGTGTGTAATGTTTACATGACATGTACCTGTGCAGTCATGCACGTATATGGGTACATGTGTGTACATGCGCATATATATTCACACGCACGCACGCACGCATGCACGCACGCACGCACGCACGCACACACACACACATACATACACACACACATACACACACACACACACACACACACATATATGTATGTTTACACATGTTCTCAAAGCTGCACATACCTCTGTGCACTATTCTGACCCCAAAGGCCTGCATTTGTAATTATCAGAGGATGGCAACCACAATGAAGTGATAATATTTTCACCACTAATAATTTATATCCCTGAGGGCACCTTCTCAGAGCACACTGTACAATGGGGTTAGACCACTATGGGAATGTCTTTGTTACCTTCAGATGAGTTGTGCTCACTTTCACACACTCAGCTGAAGTCAAACAATCCTAGCTAAGCCTTTTTGTAAACATTCTTAAAATAGCATTATAAGTGTTATTTTCTGCAATGACTCCGACTCGGGATAAACCATATTTCAACGTACTCGTGAACGCCATATTTCTCCATTTTATTCACCAGTTTCGGTGAACGTTCAGTAAAGGTAGGGCCAGATTACTATTGATCAGAATGCACTACCGATTAGCAATTGTGCAGAATAAATCCATTTAATTAATATCAACTAAAAATGCAACTCTGACAAAACAAATCTTTTTTTGTTAGTAAATACACAACTTAATCTAAGGTCAACAAAGAATATATACCTGTATAATCACAGGTGTGACCTGTTGTATATATTTCCCACATGACAGATTAATCTCAATTAACCCTGAATGGTCCTGTCTATCAAATCAATGATTAATGTGGTATTAATTTATCTGATGTGAAAGGGTCTTTGAAGTTGTCTGATATGTTAACCACATTTGCATACACAACCTTTACCTTAATTAACAACTAAACTCCAGCTTGATGCCTGTACAACAGGATGTCAGGATACCTGCTGGTTTGGATGCTGGCACAATGTTTGATGATTAATCCCTGCCTTATTCAGACTGAGACTTCCATTAAAGACTTCCATTTAAAGACCTAGATCTAATTTTGTGATCTCAGATCATTCCTGATCCACAAACTTGAGAACTGAATTATGTCTAATTACACACATGTTTACAATACACTTTAAAACTCTTGACAAAATCTATAACATTTGTAGATTTGGTTAGCTGTAGATTTAATCCATACTTTAAAAACATGGGAACTGTAATGACGGTGTTTCAGTTTTCTGACATTGCAATTTAAATAATCAGTAAATTCTTTACCGGTATTTTAAGTGATAGTCTCAATAACAGTTACACTCTAGCATCATGTTTTATTTTCTCAATTTAAGTAATTTATAAATAAATTAGTAAAGTTCTGACATTTTAATGACAGTGATATGAATTAAATTGCACTAATATCTAACTAATTAACTAACCATCAACCAACATTGACTAAAATATTAAGTCTGGCTAAATATAATGGAAAACCTTTTGACAATTTGGCTGTGGATAAAGTTGGCTAAGAAAAAGCAGTTACTTTGCAAAAATATGTTACCACATATTAGTTAATTGAGTATGGTAAAATATGTTATTTAAACACATCAAACCACATGTTGCAAAGCATACAGATATGTATCAATTGTGCCAAATTTCACACCAAAAATAACAATAATTATAAAGGATTACCATAGTACTTTACATCACTAAAGTATTCCTACAGAACCTGTTTAATATCTATATATAAATGTGTTTGTATCAAGCTTACTAACTACAGTAAACTACTCTAAACTGTTGATGTAGGCATTTCATGTCTTAGCTGACCATCATTTTAAGGAGGTAGGGTTTCTCACAGAACTCCCATTATCAAGTGTCATCTTATTCTGTGTGTACATAGAATATGCCCTCCTAGATCTTGAATGATTGGCATTCCACCAATCCTTCTCTCTTGAGTGTTGATCATCTTGACACCACTAAGGAAGTTTGACCCTGCCACATGTGTCACACAGCAAATGCATCTGCATTACTGTAAACTACATTAATTTTAAATGTGAATGTACACAGGAAAGTCACTACTAAAGTCACTCTCGGAATTGGGCAAAAGTAACCTGAATGATGAATTTCTGTAACAGTACTGTTACAGAAATTATTCAGGACTGTCCCAGGGTGACCTTAATTGTGAGGTGGCTGTATTACTGAGGGAACCATAAAGCGAGGTTTGACTGTATTTGAAATTGTCATTTCTGGATAAATAAACTGAAAGGGTAAAAAGTGACATATAACTATGATTGTGCCCCGCAGACCTTTAACGTTATATATTCTATGAAAATTAACGTTTTGTATAAATTGTATGCAACAAAGGAGATGCCTTTTTATTGTTGTTCAGTATACAAAATTAACCCTGTCCCCAGCTAGGTCACTGCCATTTATTTAAACTTATCGCTACTGCCTCGTTTGTAATTTCAATATGACTTCAATTGAATAAGCTCACATTATAGCCACACAAATGTTACATTTAGCACAAACATGATTCACTAACTGAAGTGTCCAACATCACAGTTCCACCCAGGGCCTGCATTGTGACTCATATCTGTGCTTCATATATCAACCAGCATGTTGTCTTCACACCTTGTTAAACTCAGAGCAAAACTAGTGATTAATTAACCAGAATCTGTTGTTAATTACTGTCCACCCTTCCAACTGTCTAATATGAGTTTCTGTTCTGTCCTTCCAAATGAGACTCATTTGTGTGGATTAGTTGCAGCTGGGTGTAAGTCTAGGATTATACGAGGTAAGCTGATAATTAGGCTAATCTGGAATTACTGATTGTATATTTTGTGGAAGGAGAGAGGGAGGTGGAGGGGAAATGGGGAGAATTAATTGGTGGAAGGAAGGAAAGGGGAGAGGAAGTGATGGACAGAGAGAGAGACACACACAGTAAGGGAGAGCTGGAGGGAGTGATAGGAGAGAGAGAGAGAGAGAGAGAGAGAGAGAGAGAGAGAGAGAGAGGAGAGGGAGAGGGAGAAGGAGAGGGAGAGGGAGAGGGAGAGGGAGAGGGAGAGGGAGAGCGAGAGGGAGGGGGAGAGGGAGAGGGGTGGAGATGATGAGAGAGAATGTCAGAGGGAGAGTGGAAGAGAGAGAGAGAGAGAGGGAGAGTGGTAGGGGGAGAGAGGGGGAGAAGGGAGAGGAGAGAGGAAGAGGAAGAAAGAGGGAGAGATAAAGGGGAGAGAGTGGGAGGGAGGAGGGGAATATACCGGAGAGGGAGAGAGAGAAAGGGAGAGAGGAAGAGAGGGAGGCATGGAACCTGAAAGAGGGAAAGGGTGACAGAGGGACAGAGAGGGAGAGAAGAGAGAGAGTGGGGAGGGAGAGAGAGGTGGAGAGGGTTGAAGGGAATGATGTCAAGAGAGGGGTGTAGAAAAGAATGAAATAGTGGTGGAGAGGGAGAGAGATATTGAGAAAGGGAGAGAGGAATTAAGAAATATACCAGGAGAGAGTGGTGGGAATGAGGAAGACAGAAGAGAAGGAGAGATGGGAGAGATGGGCCAAAATATGGATTTACATAATTAGAAAGAATTATTTAATGAGATGGAGAGAGGAAAATCGAACCAGAGAACAACATAGAGCCAGATGTTAATGTTTAGAGTGTACTGGAAAGTAAATGTCTATAACAATATTATGTATACAGACACTGAGACAGTTAGCAATAGCAATGACACTACGTCTACGCTTATAATCATACGACATTAATGAATATAAAATATACATCACACCGCATTTAAGCAGATACCTTCCTTTCAACTGCGCCATTCGAAATAGTAAAAACACCGCCGACGTCACATATAATATTAAAAGCCTCACCTGTGCAGCAGCTGTCAGACTCAGACAATCTACCTGTCTTCGCATCGATTTCTCGCCAACCTCAGAAGAACTAATCCAGAATAAACACGCCACTGATCATCTTCAGATTAGCGGATCATCGCGGTGGTCATTAAACATCCGCTCAACACAAGTCTAAAACACGTCGCCTGCAATATTGTCACTGAATAAACAATGAGACCTGATATCCACGCAGCCTGCTCTTCCGACAGACATCGGTAAATTGTTCCAACGGAACGCAACGACCATTACAGCGAGCAGGCCCCGGACCGTGCATTGGTAACGCTTTCGGGCCAATGAGACGACAGGCGCAGCGTGTGGCCTTTTGCCAGCAGAATACAAGACGTGATCAATCAGCCGAGTACCCACCAGGGGCGATTCATTGAAGCGTGCAAGTGAAAGGGCTCGCTGAAAGCACCCGCAAGGCAAAAAGGGGCCCTGTCGTGGAGGGTGTCATTTGCGGACTGAAGGCGGGGTAAAACTAGTTAATCATTTGTGCGGTCTTAATTATGGGAAAGGAACTTTTGCTGAGAATCGATCGTGCCGAAATACGGCATAAATATTACCTGAGCGCTGCGCTTTTGAAATTTGAATATTGAGTGGAGGTTGTATGGGAATATGCGCCAGGTAGTAATAGGCATCGTTTCATCTGCATTCTGCAGTGTCAGACACACAGTATGGAATTATCAGATCAGTTGACATGTACATCAGTGGCCACACACGGCTAACACGGTGTACTTAATTACGGCTGGTGGCGTTCCCCGGATGTGGTCAAATCATACTTGTATTAATACACACCGATACCTTTCATTTACAGTTGATTATGTAGATACGACAGTTGATTGGAAAGAGACGTTTCACAGAACAAACGTGGGAATACGCAGCTTAAGATAGAGCAATGTGTCGGGGGAAACCACAGATAACTCACATCCGAGTCGAAAGGGACTTCAACAAACCAGGAAACCACAGAAAGGGATGTGCTGCTGTAACAACCAGACCAGACACAGCTTAGATAGAGCCTTTGGGTGTGGACACGCATGGTAATGCTTTATAACCGTACACGCCCTGTTGCATTGCCTGGAAAGGGCAGCATGAATAAACATGTTTATAAGATGGGATGAACACCGTAGTTGAAACAAGAAGACGACCTGGTGATGGTGAAGAAATATAGATTTGGTCGCAATTGGAGGGGACCGGAGAAAGAGAGTGCGACATGGTGGAAGGAATGAAGAGAGAGATGGTAAAGTTGGCAAGAAAATGGGAAAATTTACGAAAGGAGAAATTTTGGGAAATGGGAACAGCTGACATGAGGAACAGCTCGTTGCTACATATCACACTGGACTTCGGGAACAAAGAGTAGAACAGCAACTTGTTAAAGACACAGTGTCACTATATTACATAGAGGCTTGAACTTCAGTAGGGCGGAACATCCAAGCATTCATTAAAAATATACGAAAGCATAGGGTTAAACATATGCTGAGTTTGAAAAGAAAGGTTGCTTGGAGAGAGAATGTGTGCAAAGCAAGTCCGGGTATTTCATAGCGCACAGTGCAAGCGGGTATTTATGCAAGAATTGCGCCATACCTGGACTCTAGAAGGCATAGGGGAGAGACCTTTAGTTGACGTATCTGACTGATCTGTTATCAAGGGAGCCATTGAATAAGGACAGTAACAGGACACTTGCAGGGACACAACAGCTGCATGTACAATCGCATGTCATCTTTTGATAACAAATTCTGCGCTATGCTCCGTTAAACCCGATTTACTTTTCGTACGAATAGCCATTATGCAGAGCGTGCATCAACTGTCTTTGATTACTGTATACCCCTCCACCCACTTGTCCGCCCCTCTGTCTGTGTGTCTGCGTGTCCGTCAGTCCTTTTGTTCGTCTGTCTGTATATCCGTGTGTGTGTGTGTGTGTGTGCGTGTGCGTGTGCGTGTGCGTGTGCGTGTGCGTGTGCGTGTGCGTGTGTATATGTAGAGTGTGGGTGTGTGTATATGTGTGTGTGACACTGTGTGTGTGTATGTGTGTGCGTGCGTGTGTATGTGTGTGGTGTGTGTATATGTGGGTTTCTGGGTGTGAATGCGTGAGTGCGTGCGTGCGTCAGTGGAGCGCAGTAGCGCAGCGTTCGAATCCTGTGCGGCGGTATCGAACCTTGGGCAAGTTCGTTTACTTTAAATTGCTTCAGTTCACTCAGCTGTATGAATGAGTACCTGGCTATATACAGTGGTAGATAATTGTATACGAATAGTCTTCGCGCATTAATTACAGCGTGGTTGAGCAGTCCTGGGGACTGGATGCTGCGCTATATAAGAACTTACCTTTTATTTATTTTTTCTGTCTGTCCGTCTGTCTGTCTGTCTGCCTGTCTGCCTGTCTGTCTGTCTGTCTGTCTGCCTGTCTGTCTGTCTGTCTGTCTGTCTGTCTGTCTACGTGTCCTTTTTGTCGTGCTATATGTATGTCTGACTATTGGTCCGCCCGTCCGCCCGTTCGCCCGTCCGTCGGTCCGATCGTACGTGCTGACTACCAGTCTGCTAGTCAACGGTCCGTGCACCTGTCAATCATACACACTAATCACCCCCAAAACGCACCGATGACATCTACTAGCACGAATAAACCCGGACCCTATTCAACTACGACGTACCGCATGAACAAACTCAACGCAACATTCTCACGATGGTCATTCAGGTGTGGGAGCAACCACAGTTCAGTGAAACTCACACAAAACCATATCCTGGGTCTTGCACCTTGATTCTACTCGCTCTCTCCCGCAACAGCAGAATGACCAGAGGCAGGCAGGACTGTCTACTTCCTACCGCTAACCCTATAATCTCGTCACTAATTAGGGTCCACAAGGTTCAAGTGGACATACTTCTATCAACACTCTATGACAGAGCGAGTGTCATCTGCGCTGACACAACGAGAACATTACTTAATGATCACACGTATTTCGTACAAATTCCTCGAACATTGACACTTGCTGCATTCCATGTTGGGTGGTGGAGATATCTACTTGTAGTTTATTTGTCTGTGTTTGTTTAAAGTGTTTCAGTTGATCTTATCATGTATATTTTATCTCACCTCTCACTACTGAAATATGTCCCTATATAATCTCCCACTGTGTTTTGAGAACATTATACTAAACATGTCAGTTAAGGAAGAACATTACAAGCTAAGATACATATAATTATACATATATGTGCATAATACAGGTTGTACGTAAGTGCTCACGCACGCACGTACGCACGTACGCACGTACGCACATGCGTGTGTGAGCGTGTAAATAGGAAGGACATGAACATTTAGTGGATATAATACTGTCGAATACTATTCATGACGAAAGACATTAAGTCTTTGTCAAATATACGGGGTGCAGCTCCAACAAGCAATCTCACAGGAGCAATATATGACTCCTAAATACCCAAATTAACGGCGCTTTCACATAAGTTTCATTACCTTGGAGCATCCTGCCTGGCAAGAGACCCAACCAAAGGTTACTCAGTCCGCAGGTAGTTACAACATTTACGCCACAATTACAGTTCCACCTTGGCACTATTTCTGCAATTTATGGCAGTGAAATGGCCAATAAATAGCGTAGAATTGTTGTGTCGGGCACGCTGCAGACAGTCCGGGCAATTACAGCTGTTGCCTTGGGCCGTGAGCTGACACAGGCAATGTAGCTGTGCAGAGAAGGTCTTGTGCCGATATACATGTTGAATTATAGTATATAATTATCATTTGATGAGAATCGAGACAGACAGACTACCAAAGAGAACACTACTGTTGCACGAACATTAGAAAACCACATCTGAGATGAGAGGATTTCGTAAAGTGGGATTTGAAAAAATCAGAAGATGGAAGGAGGAGGAGGAGGAGGCAGCTGATAAGGAGCAATGGCGGGCACCTATAACAGGAGCAGTTGAGGGTGCATATGTGATGTATGTCGCATATGACTGATTGTGTATCACATTCTTGAAATCTACATTAAACGACATTTCTTGTAAACTATTGTACCAAATAAATCTATGTGGTTTGTATGGTGAAATACACGATTTTTATGGCATTAACCAAAGTAGAAAATGCTGAAGTATTGCTTCATATAAATTAGTACAAAATATTAACATATGTGTTCGTTTTTCTGTAACAAAAGTTCAATTTTTGTCGGGTCATGTTTTAAGTTTGCAATGTTTTGTCAATGACTAATGCTTGGGAAATGTATTACATTAACTTGTCAACCAATAAACTTTTAAGCTAACAAAATGTTTTGAAATGTGTTGTTATGTCATAATTGTTGTGTTTTCATACCACCTAATTCGTAACAAATACACTATAACTGTATTGTAGACTATATTTCAAAACATATGCATTTGGAGGTAAATCAACTTTGACAGTCACCAAAAATGGTTACCTAACAACGTTGATTAATTTGTTTACCAAGATTTCAAATCTGTAGATAATCGATGAAACTCAGCAACATCCTAATACGACATGAAACCTGACAGTTACGTATTTGTTCGCCAGAGGGCTAATCTTTATGAATGCTGTGTGGATACAATATTCTCACGAATCTGACACTTGTCTTCAGCAAGGGACACATGTCTGGACGACGTCCAACAAGCTGTCTACAAGTGATATAATTAAGTACATTGGAAACATTCCATTTCCGCTGGGATCAGCCTTAAAAAGATGTTGATTTACCATTGACAAATAGTTGGACACTTCCCAACTTAACTAACCTTGAAAGAAACATATGTAAAGAGGTTTGTTATACTACTGAATTTTCCCGATCATCACGAGTAAGCTATGTCAAACTGAATCATATATCTGTCTAAAATTGTGTTTATGTTAACATTATCGTATGTACGTTTGGTAGAAATACCAATGATGTACTTGTTTAGTTACATGCATAGTAAAACCCTTGTTACTCGTTCTATAATTCCAAACTAAACATTTACGAAGTAGTTTCCAGATTAACCCAAAAGCTTAAAACATAGTATGATAGGAAGCACACACTGGCAAGTGACAACCTCTCGAGAAAAAAAATTGCACAAACTAGTACTTCTTATGAATATGGCATTGTATTAGACATAAATATACATAACTTAACAAGATTTAACAATAATAATCATGTAGTAAAAGTTGTTTTATCGCAATAAAACTTGAGTACAACAATGGACACTCGGTACAAGGAACACATTGCGATGTCGTCAAGCGGTTCTTTACACCTGATGTGCATTTCATATCAGAACGGAATATTAAAATAGTTGCGTTTAAACAGCTGTTCTTTATCTCAGAATTCATACATTGGTTGCCTAGCTGTGGCGCGTTGATAAAGTAGCGAATGGTTGCATCAAGAGGTTGTATACCTGTTTTAGCTACGTTTATGCATGAGTGAAGAGAGCCCTAGAATACTAGCTGAGGGTTGTGGCTTGGAATACCACATGAAGCTTGTTGTGTTTGGACTTCTGAAGAGGTGACCAGGCGAGGGCGAGCACTATTTGTTACAATAGTTCGATTGTAAAACGGGCAAATATGGGACGCACGTTCACCATCAACCCATATTATGCGTGTAATACCCCAAAGCATACGCCCTAATCATCATACGCACTTTACTTGGCGGACATACAGAAAATGTGTGCATGTATGCGTGAGCGCATGTACAAGCACGCACGCACGCACGCACGCACGCACACAAACACATATACACACACAAACACACACACAACACACACAACACACACAAAACACACACAAAACACACACACACACATACACACACGCACGCACACACACACACACACACACACACACACACACACACACACACACACACACACACACACACACATACACACATCAACAAATACAGTGTTTTATCACTTAAAATAAATAAATGAAAACTTACTCGTGCTCTTGTACTCCTGTTCTAGACGGTCCCTTCTAGGCTGCATTCATCAAACACCCACCAGTATGGTCAGTGCTCAGTATTCACCCTTCCTGTGTTTGCACCCTCAAATCCCCAATTACCCTCCTCGAGATACCCACGTAACCTGCCCACGTACCCTGCCTTCAACTTCAAGTGGCGACGACTTTCACTAACCTGAAACCCCGCTCTCTCACACACTACGCCAAGCGGCTAGCGGCGTACAAAGGTTGTTACCTTGTGGCTTGCTCTGGTCCGTTAAACAACAACAAGGTATATTCGTAACCACCGGCCTATATCCGCGGCGTCGGTGGTTGCAGATCCATCAACTTACCCCCACAGGGTACGTGTTTATTCACTACTGACAGCTGCTGATATGACAGATATGCAACAACATGACCTGCTTCTGAATTGCATTCGCAATCGGGTCATCTCTTAGTAATTGCGACAAATGCGTTTATCATAAACGCAAGCGAGATTTTGTAATCGGATCCCCAAAATGAAATCAGGGCAGGAGGGGTCACTTGGTTTTGGAGATGCAAACTAGATTATATGTTGTTACTTTGTTATTGTTCTTTTCTCGATGCAGTAACCCCAGAGAAAGTGTCAACACCTCGCTACCATCGTGATAAAAGCTTGGGTGTGTCCCTGAAAGACACCAATGCGGTTTGACAGATGTTATTTGGTGATTTGCATTGTGTTCTGTGTGGACATGTTGCATCTTATTAAAGGAAGGCGCGTAGCCTATAAGGAGAACTTGGCACCACAAATTGGTTAAGCGACGTTCTATGTTTCGTTACCCGGACGCGGCATGGGGTGGTAATAGTTTTCGCAAGCAATTCGCTCAATCGGTTGTACTTCGTCCCATTTGCTGTCTTGACTACGGAAACCAATGAAACCACGCCGGTTGCGTCGTATTTCAAACAGCAGTCTCAGGAACTTGCGGTTAGATCCGCTTGCCTCCACAATAGCTGTATTTGAATGGTTTGAATATGCAATATGAACATCAAGTGGGCACAACATTCAAATTGGGAACAATATTTTGGGTTTATTAAACACTGTTTGGCTGGCCTACATACCATCAACATATATATTATATTAAGAACAACCTATTTGACAAAGAGGAACAGACACGATCGGCTTAACTTGAGCTGTTTCCACCCTGTTTTTATAGACATCACTCTTGATATTTTACTTTGAAAAATACTGTCGTCTGAGTATGACTAACTGATTTGTTATAGAGCACATTCTTGTCTCGGTATTATACTAGAGAGAACAGCGAGTAATCCAGTGAGCAGTACTGGAATATAATTTCTTTTTAATATTTCCAAAATATGAAATCAGTTTTTTTTATGAACATACAGAGGTTGAATGACTAAACAAAGGGGTATCCAAACAAACTATTATTTAATTAAACATCACGTGGTATTACTTTTTTTAACACGTTTAAATATAAATATATAACACAAATATATAACAATAAGAATGTTGTAGACTTTACAAGAACCCTTAGTGGATTTTCTAGAGACCAAAATGGAAATGTCATAACAACAGGACGACAATAATTTGGTTTGGTTCTAAAGCAATAAACAAAACCCAAACGTACGCCGTTTGTAGCCGAACCGTATAATCATGTCTCTACATAACTGGGGTAAGTTATCAGCAATGATCAATGACCAGTAAATTAGCAGGTTGTAAGAGTTGGTCTCTGTCTGTAATTACCACACAGCTAACTGACTGGCTCTGCGGCTACACTGACGTAATGACAGGACAGTGCAGCTGCCAACGAAATAAGTGCAATCACTGGTTACGTAATTGATTGAGTACTGCTCACAAGTAGCCCTGGTACTGGCAGGGAAAGGGTATTGTGAAGATCGGGTGGATTGACAGGGGAGCTTCCGCTGTCATCTGGGCACACTGTAGTCACCCTATCATTTGGAATTACTAAAAGGACAACTGACCTGAGTAAGACAAATATCACACTAGGGATTCATCGCGAATGAATGGCGTACATATCTTAACACCAGCATGGCTTCTAGTATTAAACAGGACTAGAAGAGGATGGAATGTGTTTGAAGTGGTGGCCATCATCTACTGAAGTACAGCTGTACGGGTTTGACGTATAATCCTCGAACCTAAGCAAGGCTCTTTATACTGCTAATCTGACAGGCGTAATGAAGTATTCAGCAATGATGTAAGTATTGCGTCGAACCTACTCATCAGCAAGGTCCCGTCACTATCTCTTATCAAGTAATCACCAATTTATACAGCTGAATAAACTCAACCAATATACATTGAACGTTGCAGATTCCCGAGCAAGTTGATTGAGTTATGTTCCTCCTGGTTGAGAGGCTGGTGTTTTATCTCTATTAAATAAGTGTAAACATATGCAAATAATGATAATGAGTTGTCTTTGCACCACAGCATATCATTGCACATACTATGATTGCATATATACTTTGTTCCTGCAGGGATGTACATAATTTAATAAACATTAACAGGTGTACACAAATCAACTTCTCTAGCGAAGAACGCTGTCTGAATACTGGTCAAGCTAAACACAAACCTAAGAGCTACTGACCATCTGGATAAATACGAAGATGGACATGGTCAGGTAACTTGTCCGTAGTCCTTCTGTTACAATACTCAACCAGTCAACAGCACATTCCGCAACAGCTCAGAGGCCAGATTTCTTCTGGCTGGTCCATGTCAATAATGATTATATATATATATATATATATATATATATATATATAACTAGTGTACGGGGGGTTAGGAAGACAAAGATCGACATCGTATTCCAATTGGAAACATACACATTATGACATAAATATATACAGATGATACACAGAGACTCACATGAAACACGCACGCATGCACATTGATGATACCATGAAATTATATTACTTAAATGACAAACATAATTATAAAAATCAAATCAAATCAATTTATTTTGCAACAACAGTTGTGTTGCATGGTGGTCACATGGCATGTAATATGCCGTCTTCCTGTGACCCCATAAACATATATTTCGAAATATATTTCCACATACGTATACGATGATTATCACGAGTGTATGATATCTTCTGTATGACAACGGATATCATGTATTCCTTCGAAATAACAGTTTTATATTAACATAAACCTACCATTGCTTAGACGGGCGCTTGGATAAAAACAAGATGCTAGATGCCATATTTCCTTCCCACCCGTATCACATCCTATCAACGACCAGATCTGTGGTGGAATGCTGTATCCACTTAGCAAAATGAATCATCTCTGCGACAGGAAGGGATATCCTAATGGTAGCACAAACAGTAGATTCATTATTCATTTGCGTGTTGCCAAGGAGCCAGTAACTCAGCAACATTCAAAACAAACCATTCCAGTAATGAATAGCGTCATCTCATCTATGCCGGTGTACATAATTCAGAGCACTTCTGCGATTCTCTATACATGCTGCAGTGGAGCAAAAAACAACCGGACGAAGTGAATATAATTAAAACACACAGCAGAACTCATCACAGTATCATATCTCCAGCCTGAGGACTAATTAAATGGCAAGATTCCAGCTCATAATGAGCACGTTGAACAAATGCTGTTATGCGACTCACTTAAGCTGGATTTTGGGCCTGTAGATGTACAGTTGAGTCAAAGTATTATGGAACTTTTGAATCTTGAAAGCTAGACATTGAGCTGATTATAGTAGTAGTATTATCTGACTAACGTATTCGACATCAGCCATATACACCATTGACGCCACTCGAGAAAACTGTTAACATTGCAGCACCCTGCAGATTAGTTCTTTTAAACACAGCCAAAACATGAATTTACCTTGTAGAGGCTTTCTGACACACCAACTTCATCTGTACATGTGACGTATGACGACAACGTATTTCCCCTCGTCTCTGTTGATTGGTTTCCTAACCTTTCCGAACCATTTGGCTTCTTTTATTTGCCGTGTTGTTCTGTTGGCTTCCTTGTCCACTATTTTCACTCCCTCACAATCTATGATATAATTTTGTGGTGTTGCGTGGTCTGTGAGGGCGGATTTGTTGAATGTCAACATTGATCTTTTTTCACGCTCCTTTTGCACTTCTCTTTCCTTGTGTTGTCAACATCCTTTCTATGTTCCTCAAGTCTCGGTTTGAACAATCTTCCCGTCCTCGCAATATATTCAGCACTACAGTTTTTGAATTACTGTCTCACATGTACGATGACGTTTTACGACACATGTACTGATGTCGTCATACGACACATGTACTGATGACGTCATACGACACATGTACTGATGTCGTCATACGACACATGTACTGATGTCGTCATACGACACATGTACTGATGACGTCATACGACACATGTACTGATGTCGTCATACGACACATGTACTGATGACGTCGGTGTGTCACATCGATGAAAGCCTGTAGAAGGTAAATTCACGTATTGGATATGTTTAAAAGAACTAAGTTGCATATACATTAACTATCCTGAAGAATGTTCAGCAATCAAATTGCAACCCATGTTCATCGAAGGTTGATGACTATAGAACTTGTCAGACGATGGGAGAACTACTTAGCAACTGTCATTATTAATCCAAGCACGTACCTCATTCTAACACAATATTTTCATATGGAATGGTTCAGCCGTTTACATGTTTAATAGTTTGATAATAAACAGTAATATTGGAACTTCCTGGTTGTCTCAAGGGCTATACGACCTACAATTCTGGTTGTCCAAAACGAAATGTTGTCATCCCGGATTACTAATTTCGAACACTGATAACCTTGCTATCATTAACAGATTGGTCACAAAGAACTACTTATGTACAATATCATAAACACCAACAAACACTTAAAAATAGACAGATACACTTAGTTTATATCATGTTTTATATCGTATATTTAACCAACCAGATACACACATTACATCACCTACCTAGCAAGAACGAGCTTGGGCAAACAACGATATAGCCCGGACTGATGGATGTTTTTCCAGTGATCCCGTCACCTTTCCTAACCCGCGACTAAAGGCTTCCCCTGGCCACCCAGCCCTTCACACATGCCGCCCATTCATCATCCCTAAACCCTGACCACTGCTATATTAATCTTGAGTTATCGCCACTTCGCTCCACTGACAGCACCCGGGGCGTACCATGACCATTCCCATCTAGATAAAATTTTTATGGCTTTGGCTAAGGAGGAATTCCCAGAGTGCCCTCGAGTCCTTCCCCTGATTTCTCCACCACCTGTCATCACTCTCTTCCCAACTGCTTCCCGGCAATAATTGGACGAATAAGTGCCATTTAATAACCCCACGCTAGGGACATTATCGTAAACTTCCATGACGCTTGCTACTGATTATTATATATTTATTGTCCACAGATGAATGCTTACGTCAACAAACCCTCCAGCTTCCACGTATCCTTGCACGCGCCCCGAGGGAAGAAACATATATTTGTCCTGCATCATGACATTGTCGTTATAAAATCATGTAAACACATTTTGGTCAACTCAGTTTTGTAATGATTTTTGTTTACAATAAACCCACGCTATGTTAGAAAAGAAGTGCAATTTAAAGACACATTTTAGACAATGGCAGTTGTGCTGCGAAATTTGGATATGTTAAGGTATCATGGTATATCTGGTTATAAATGGTATGATTACTTGTCATCCATTTTAATAATGATATAATCATGACATCAACACTTTATGTTTTTTAATTTATCTTATCTTATTTACTTTCCTTGTGACACATTTTATATACATGTTTTCGTGTTTGTTATAGTTTATGTTTTATTCATATATTTTATACACTACTTAAATTTATATAAGTAATTAATTACGCAAAGTGCTTGGGACTTTCAAATGCTATCGCACTGTGTAATACTTATGTATCATTAGTACACCTATCAGAAATTCAATATTCAACTGAACGTTTTTGTTACTTTGCTGGCCCAGTTTGCTCTCAGACAATTGGTTACCCTCCCTGATAATGCTGCGAACAACCTTTGCTGTATCTAGTTCCTCAGGCAGCTTCCACACTAAGACAATTTCTGCAATCTACCCCTAAGGTAAATCGTAATGCCTTCCTCCACATCTAGTATCTCTCATCTGACACTAGAGCCGCTGCATACCTTTAAAACCCTTATTGGACGTTGTTGCCCTGAGGTAACGTACCAGTTTTATACTTTTTGCTCGGTCAAATGCCATTTTTGAAGAAAAAAACTACATTCAGTGCAAAATCAGTGCTGCCATATCAAGTTAGTGTATATAAATATTTATTTCATATATATTTTTGTATACGATATGTTGAATACAACTTCATGAAGTTTCATTAACAAAGCATACACTGCTGTTATTCCTGTGATATTTAGACACCAATGAAAAATGTGACAAAATAAAAAAACAACCAGAATTGCAATTCTGTGGCACTGCACGACTTTACCAGATCTGAAATGTGAAACTATTTTGACAAAAATTAAAACCCTGCCCTAACGCAAACAAATTGTAGTCAGAATTGGTGGTATCATTTTGGTGTATGCTTAATGATTAAAGTCATTAGTTTTATTAGGGGACATTGTTAACCACCAACTGCTTTTTACGAAGGACAAAACGTGATCTTAGGAGGCAAAAGTCTTGTGGGGTGCCTGTCTACATCAATTACGTGTCTGTGTGGTTTGTTATGCTCCAAACTTGTGGTTTCCACTTTCTGAACAATTATAAGTCAAATAATCAATATTCTTCAACTTGAAGTACGTAGGAGTACCCTATAATTACCTAACTAATTATAAAGTATCATCACACGGTTCAGATCTCACTGATATTACCAGAGCAATTTGTTAGGTTATGTAAGGGTTTACCGTCGTTTCAGGACGTTATCAGCATGTTATCGCATACTACAGAGAAATTACATGGTGATATTTGATAGTACACACACGCGCACAAGTCCCCTCAGCGGCTGACATGTTAAACACCACTATCTGTAACGGCATCCTACAGTCACATGAAAACAACCTATTGTTCCATACGAAGTCTTCTGCCAGTAAACCTCGTGGTATGGTATGCACAACGCAAACATCAACATGATGACATTACATCTTTAACACACTTATTAATTGCGAAAATGTCAATGGTAATGACAACTTTTTGACATATTCCAACCCTAACACACTTGTGAATTGTAACCACGACATTATGTGGAATGATTCCAGCATTAACACATCCGTGAGCTGATAACCCCACCATCAATGACAGTGTGGAAAGGTAACACCGTTAACACAATTGCGACTTATAAGCACAACCGTAATGACAAAAAATATGTGGAAAGCAGGGGCAGATCCAGAGAGGGTAGTCAAAGGGACCCAAAACCTCCAATTGCATCCGCATTGGGGTTCGCAAAATACTGGCGGCCGAACCATATTCATATTGCGTTGGATGAGTCGGGGCTTCAGCACGATTCCACTGTCGGATCTTGACACAACGGAAGGCGGGGTACTGTTGGAAAATTTTCGCGGCGACGTTCACAATTTGAGAACGTCTAAAGGGAGCATGTAGCCAAGTAACCGAGGCACATTCAAAAGGTATAGCACAGGCATAGCACGAAACAATTCCAAAACTATAGGAAGCATGTGCCCCCCAGACCCCACTGGATCCGCTTGTGGATAGATTCTCACATGAACACGGTCGTAATTATGACTGAACTTGCCTGTTTCCCACAGTTTTGTTGACATGCACTTAGTAACATTGGCAACACTATTTCTTCAGAGCCAACCGCAAATCTTCAGTTCCGAAACATATCATACACACAACCATTAACTGAGTTATTTTTCGTAAAATAATTTACGATCATGGCAACATGAACATGTATGTAACTAATAATCAGTAAAATGTGGTATTTTTGCATTGTTTAACTATCATGAGATAATCATCTCGGCAGGTATATGCACACAAAAACATGTACACTGTTGTTAACACAATGAAGACACATTTGCATCGCAATGTTTGTAACTATATATGTCTATAGTTGGTACTGTACCAGGGCAAGTTGCCACGATATTGTAGGAAATTGGCAACCTTTGTTAAAATGTAATTTCGTAGGAGTAATACACTTTCCCATGCTTGTTTCTGGGGTGTTGTGTAACATTATGTATTTTCGCGTTTCATAAATCATTTGGGTTGCATGAACTTATTTTCTTGTCATTTCCTTTCAGAAGAAGACGTAACGAGATTTCTAATTTTAAACTGAATTAAAACGGACCTTTCCTCTACCTTGTCTTTGCTTTTTAGTCACTAACAAGATAGAAATACGAACAACAAACAGACAACCAATCGAATGCAACACAAATCGCAAGAACATATGTAGTTAAAACCATTTGGAGACATTACTTCGCAAGAAACTTGGTATAAATATTGAATATTTCGGCAGTATATCGCTCGGTCATCAACAGTGGACTGGCTTACTTAAGACCTGTTTATTAAAAATGTTCGAGAGTACTCTGGGGTGTTATGTAAACACTTGTCTGCTGTGTGTGTTATTTATAAACAAATGTGACAATATTTGATCATCAAGGAAATTTGTCAAGAATCACTTAGTGTGAAGTTCTCCGGTTGGTTAGAAGTTGGATTGTTGACGCTTCCTGGTATGAGACTGGAGGATGCTGCGGCCTTGCGTAAAGTGTTTTGTTCAATTATTTGTTTGCATTTTTCTTGAGCTGTTTTGCAAAATAAACGCATAGTTTTGTCGATGTTGGTGGGTTGGGGAATGCGGAGGAAGGTGAAAGATGGAGGGAGGGTGCTGGTGATGAGAGCAATATAAGGGCAACGACAAGAAGAGCAGTGCAGTAATGCAGGAGCTAGACATCACCCATGTACAGAGGAAGACTGAGGAAAAAACAAATTATCATCCAATAGCAAATCAATAGGTAACAAATGGTAACCAAGTTATTAATGCCAGCACCTTTATCCAACAAATGTGTTGCATATTTGCAGATGATCTCTTAGGACGACATGGTGTCCATGATATACCAGTGTTAAGGAATCAACCATAAATTGAAGTAGGGAGGAACAATAAGTTTGATGTCATGCCGCATTTGAAAATATCTTTGTCACCATGGCTGTTTTCAGTGTAATCATTATACGCACGCACACACACACACACACACGCACGCACGCGCGCGCACACACCCACATACACACATACACACATGTATAATGCTGTCAAATAAAACAACTTTACAAATAGCTAAGTAGTAGTTATTAACGAAATACATGGTTGTCCTTTGGTGTTTAGATGTCCTCAAACCATGTAACAGATGTGTCAAATGCTTGCCCAGCAGATCAGTTAAATCTGCCGTGTCAAACCAATACTTATGCTGGCTTGTGTACATGTATAGTCTACACGCTCTGATCCCTCAGTGATTTACAACAAATTACTTAGAATTATCAAGTGAACAGGCAGCTGGACACATTTAATCCTCCAAATTACTTGGATCATTAAACATCACATTCAGCGTAGTGCAAAACCAACCGCTAACAGCCCCAATATGTATTTAGCCATAGAGTACTCGGATCTTAAGTGGCTTACATGCACCGTCTTGCGGTGATTCGGAACAAAGACAGGATAAAAGAAATGTGAACGGTAAAAGGTGAAGAATTACATATTTAACAACGGGTGGTAATCGTGTGGTCTGTAATGCCTAGAAACACAATACGTGGCACAGTGTCAGCTTCAATGGGGCGCAGTTGTTAAGCTTGACCTCATGTGATGCAGGGCTCCATTAGTGCGCTGTAACGCCAGGATGACTGACATTTATTGATCAGCAGCACTTAACAAGTATGTTGGTATTTGCATACCTTTTTGCACTTTCAATGTGTAGATCTATTTTAAAACTAATACATAGAATGCATAATGCATGCAATTCTTGTAGGCATATGTAATTTGCTGGAGTTAATGCAGATCAATCATGGCATGATAGGTAAGTGATGTTATGAAGCAGGGATCGGTTTCATAAAGCGGCTAAGAACGTTCTTAACGCTAAGACGATTGTCTTAGTAAATGACGTGATTTTTTTTATATAAGCGAACATAAGATTTTACGCAAACACGTGACGCTAAGTAATTGCGTAACTGTAAGTATGCTTCATGAAACCGGCCCCAGGTGATTAAAATAACTACAAACGCAAGCACGCATGCATGTGTGCACTCACTCACTCACTCACTCACTCACTCACTCACTCACTCACTCACTCACTCACTCACTCACTCACTCACTCACTCACTCACTCACTCACTCACTCACTCACTCACTCACTCACTCACTCACTCACTCACTCACTCACTCACTCACTCACTCACTCACTCACTCACTCACTCACTCACTCACTCACTCACTCACTCACTCACTCACTCACTCACTCACTCACTCACTCACTCACTCACTCACTCACTCACTCACTCACTCACTCACTCACTCACTCACTCACTCACTCACTCACTCACTCACTCACTCACTCACTCACTCACTCACTCACTCACTCACTCACTCACTCACTCACTCACTCACTCACTCACTCACTCACTCACTCACTCACTCACTCACTCACTCACTCACTCACTCACTCACTCACTCACTCACTCACTCACTCACTCACTCACTCACTCACTCACTCACTCACTCACTCACTCACTCACTCACTCACTCACTCACTCACTCACTCACTCACTCACTCACTCACTCACTCACTCACTCACTCACTCACTCACTCACTCACTCACTCACTCACTCACTCACTCACTCACTCACTCACTCACTCACTCACTCACTCACTCACTCACTCACTCACTCACTCACTCACTCACTCACTCACTCACTCACTCACTCACTCACTCACTCACTCACTCACTCACTCACTCAATCAATCAATCACTCACTCACCCAACCACCCACCCACCCACCCAGCCTCGATGCATCAACTAGACGAGGCTTAATGACATCCTCTCCGATTGTAATGGTTTACTTTCAATATAAGGCATTCGAAACTTCCGGTACGTTATTCCACCACATAACTTCAGTGTAGCGTGCTACAAGAGCGTTGTCGTGATGAATTAATTACTAACAAATTCATACTTTAAAAAGCTTGTGTTACCCATTGAAAATGCCCGAGTTACCCGCAGGGGAAAATTAACCCAAGGTTAAATACCGCTGTTGTAAAGAATCCGGTTAAAACTACTACAACTGGCAACAAAACATTAAACAATAGTTATGTTAACTTTACATCTTAGTAAACAAAATGGCTAATTAAAATGGCCTGTTAATTTTTTTAATAAAGTTAAAAATAAATAGCGCTGTAGATTATTATTTGTACACAGTGTGACTCGTTTATTTGATAGAATATGGTTACATGTTCAGGGGTAACCCAGCGGTTTATGTACACAGTCGGAGCAGCCGATCAATGCTTTCACTGCTGCCAGCCAGAACGAACAATTTCGTACCGGATGTGACGTAGGCTACAATGGCGGAACTTAATTCATAAATCTTTATAAATACCGTGCACGTAGGTCTCCACGGATACCTCCTACATACTGTTGCGAGCTGTATTGGCGTTGAGGGATGCGGTCGAACTGTATCGGCCCATTCCCACCGAGTAACACAACAGAAGCTTGGTTGACGCGGAGCATTTCGGGATATGTCAGGAGGCAGTGCTATTAATAAGGTTCTAACAATAAGCCTACAACATATTTTAATTCATCAGCTTTATCTTTCAACGAAATCGTACATTGAATATATTACACCAAACTAATGTTGAAAAAGACACCGTCGACAATCAGCCAGTCATTTTCTATGTCACAGTAATCAATATACCGTACCGAACGTTGAAAATGACCGACTGTTGAAGACGGTGGGTAAGCCTTGGAAGGAATCTGCAAGCTGGCCACGCAACCTCCAAATTCTGTTAGGGGAAGGAGGAGGTGTGATTTGCCAATTCAATGCTATGAATTAACAGCGAAAGGAATTTACTCTCCTCCAGACCATGGCTACCTAAAATAAATTATAGCGATCCAAAATTCTCTGCACCTTAATTATTAACATCCAATACTAATGTCCAAATCCTTATAAGCAGCAACTTCGTCAACTTGCAAAGCACCCGACGTCTCGTCTCTTTCCGTCGAAGTTCGCGAACAATCATCCTGCAGATCGCATTACATTTACACGTTAACAAGTCATCGTTATCGGCGGTCCTTCGGATCGGAACGAAGATGACGTATAGTCAAGGGTAGGCCGTCATGTGTCCTCAAGTGACTTGGGGGGTCGTTTCTTGTTCTGCAGATCTTCGTGCAGTGTGGGCAAGGGGTTCCGGGTGGATGTGTAGCCCATGTCTGAAAGGCGCGTAAAAACACGTCCATGCACTTCAACGTACGGTTGTTGTGTAGATACAATGCAGGTCACGTGATGAGAGTCCCGCACCGATTGAATTGCTTTGGTCAAACTTATATCATAATATCCAAGAAGATAGACCATTATGCATAGGTATGCATAGTGGGTGTGAGGGCCACCACATGTGAACATGGGAGGCCAGGTTTTTTTATCCCCCACTTTTGTATATATCAAGCTGAATTACTGTAGCTAGTACTATAGAAAGGTGTGCAGTCTGCACACCAGGTATCTTTTCCCCTTGTGTTTTATATACTGTAAGCATATTACAGTCGGTATGCTGTAATTTAATATAACAGCAATCAAGGTTTTTTTGGTAAATGTCTAGTATGATTATTCTAAATGTACAAAATGTGTCGTACATAACATGTGTGGTCCATCACTCTGTAATCTGGATGTACCTGGCTGTGCACAAGATGTGACTATTGTATATATTATATGTGCACAGTGGCAATCCCTGTGTTAATAAATTTGATTGCCCAATACCAACCTACCCAATAGTTGGCGTAAATTCAGTACAAACAGAGAAAGGGCTGCATGAACATAACACGGATACACCGGGAATAGGGGGAGGGGGGAGGGGTACCGAGTAGAGTAGTACACGAAATTAACTTTTGATAGACGACCTTTTTGTGAGTGAAGACATTATCTTACCAAAATACATTAAAGAACAATATCAAAAACATGGCGATGCCAAACACATTTTAGTTAGTGTTAAACACTGTCAATTAATGCTTATTACTTATAAAATCATATTTAATACAATAATTATTGATATCTCATAAATTTGTTATAAAATTATACATTTAACAACAGGGTGGCTGTTATGTTAGCGGCATGCATAATGCCTTAATGAGTGTCTCCCTGACCATACATTTCTTTACATTTATTTGCTGTATATAATATGTGTTTTATGGTCGAATAAATGATTCTGATTCTGATTCAAAAACGGCAAACGTCGCAATGACGTCATTGCTATTTGTGTGAGCTCGACAACGTTTTATGACGCAGCGTAACTGCGATGTCGCGACAGTTAGTTGTGTTCACGAAAGAAAGATTCCGTCCTGACCGGATATGTTCTGATCTTGCATGACAGTGGTTTGTGTCGTGATTTCCAGTCCGGTGTCATAGGGTCTACATCGCTTGGTGTGACTTGAGACAGGCATAAAATGAGGAGAGGATAAACAGATCAACACAACTGGTTGAGATGAGGGACCACCGAAAGTAGAGACCTGCAAATCTTGCACCTTCTTCTCAGCCAACTGCCTAGCACCGGCGCGGGAAGATGTTAAATAATTGGGGAGCCGAGGCTCACGACACAAACTCGAACTGCCCCACACCCTCCTATAGAGTCTCACAAAATATCACAATTATATATTGAAGCGGAACTCTTTCCCTTCAAGCGGAACGCGTTCACTTCGACGGGATTAGGGGTGGGGGGACGTACGCATCCACCTCACCCCAGTCTACAAGTCAGGGGCCGGTGTTTTGAAGCATACTTAGCGTCACGCGTTTCCGCGACCTCCTGGGCGGTTCCTCCAACTATACCCACCGTTGAAGCTAACCAAAAAACCTCCAAGTGCACCCTTTGAGGTTCATCAAAAACCTCCTGCTGTATCCCGTTGCCGAAATATTGGGTGAGCTAAAGATATGTCCAGCCCCCAACCCAAAATATTTGGGAACTCGGCCAGCCCCGGTTCCGACGCCTGTATGGTGTGTTGTGTGTGAGTTCACGCGCGCGTGCGTGCGTGCGTGCGTACGTGCGTATGTGCCATCTAATACACATTACATGATTCGTTGAAATGTGGATGTTCGTGCATGTACATGTATATGCGAATACGGGTAAAAACCTATACGTATCCACGTATAATATAATTAAGTAAGCATCGGGTTCCGCATGCATTGCGTGTCATTCACATTCCATTTAGTCATTCATAACTGTTTGTCGTGTAAGAATCAGGGAGAATACAATCCTTATTGTTAAGTAACTTAATGAAGGGCACAACATGTGAACCTATGAACATATTCAACGCTACGCACAGGTGTATAAGATGTTAAAATGAAGGAAACCCTGACGGACACTTCGAAGTCCGGCCTGTCGCGTGAAAGGCCGGTATTCGCAGCCTCTGTAGGACTTCTATCGGGGACGACGCGAACAGAATAACCTAGGACAAACTACTGTTTGTAAACGTAAACTATGCACGCCTTCTCGGTCGGTTGGACACGTTCAGATCATTTAATAGATAACACATTTGATTGTAACACAATAATCGTTGTATTGTTACACAATAATCATTCAATCGTAACATTTGAGGCCTGTCTCCTCAAATGTTACATGAGCCGGTTGTTGTATTATAGGTTTTAATAAGTTTAAAATGCTGACTTGCGGCCGGGTTTTTTTTGTATTGCAGTTTCACTTTCAGTTTGTCATCCGGCCAGTGGTCAAATCTCTATCGAGGTAAGCGTGTGACTGTGTTGCGTTCAGTTCTGTTGATTTGTGTGTGGTATGTTACAATGTCGGGGAAGGGGTGTCAAGCCATTTTACAAATTGTGAACCTGTGGAACATAAATACACGTCTTCTCAAAAGTACAAATCTGTACAATACAAATCTATACAATAAATAATAAATAAAGACGTTGCACGCCATACTGGTTGCGGGATAATGCGATATAGGGCTAGGACAAGCAATTCAAAATAGCCACATGAACAATGATATCCCGTCAGCGACATTATGAAGTGTCAGTGAAGACGACCCACCTAACAAAAATAAGAGCATAGGGCAAATAATACATTTATAATTGGAACCAGCAAATGCTCTACATTGAAGACATGGCCTTTAATTGTGAACAACATATGCGACAAAAACTGTCTTGAGGATCTCTATCACAAACACAAAACTATGGTCCCCGGGAGCCATTGTACGGCTCACAAAATATTGACTAGAATGCCAACACCTAGAACATAACTGTTGACACATTTCCGCGATCAAACATGAGATGCATGTGTGTTGTTAAAAATTCACACGACAATTTTTTTCTGAATATTCTAAGTTCGTCACATTTTACTCAAAATACAAACAATGGTGATAAGAAACATTAAAAAACACACTCAGTGTTGGGGGGGCTAAGTTCCTCTCTTTCAACATTAGGTGGCTGAGCCCCCGCCCCCGCCCCCGCCCCCGCCCCCGATTTCGACGCTTAGTCGCCTATGCATATCTAGTGATCTACAACTAGTCGCGAAGTCGAAGTATATCTAAAAGATGGAAAATCTAGTGAACATATTTTAACTAACCTATGCACGAGATGGCGCCAGATGCTGTTTCTAGTTTAAGCGATCTGCCGGAAGATGGCGTAAAGCGCTTCCGTCATTTCCAAATGTGATCGATGTCAGCACATGAAAAACGTAAATAAAGGTAATTAAAAGTCCAACTAAGACGCCTAATACAAAACACGTATTCTGAGTGCAGTACACATAGGTAAGTTATGTTTATTTTACCTTCATTAGGGTCTCGGTCACTCGTAATTGACATTGATGTCGCACGGCAGACTGAATCTGTCCGTCTTGACTCTTGACTTGTTTTCCACTCTCCCGTCTTCGCCGTTTGCAGGACAGAAACCTGAGAACGCGTAGTCAGTGTAGTCTGTAGATGTGGTGTAAACGCCCACACTACAGATCTGGCGCTGGGCTGGAACGTTGGTTATGTATTATTCGCGAAAGTGGAGCGCTCGTTCTTTTCCATAACCGGCGTAAGGATCGTTGGGGCGGGGCACCACTGACGACTTCTTAGTCTTAGACTTAGTCTTAACCAGCTCTCTCCACGTTTCCCTGTTCTCCACTGGCACAGCCCATTGGCACAGCCCTCTGCCTCTTTGATGTTGTCTTTTTGTAAAGATACACGTTTGAATGCGATTTAAAGGGAATAAAAACACCTATTGCTTGAATTCATATTATATTACATCCTCCTATCTATTTCCATCAAGCCCCAAAAATCCCACATTTTATGATGACTAGTGTTTGTATTACATCGGAATATTGCACAATAACTCATTCTGACGCTCATTTCGACCCAAAAGCTATCTTTGTAAACATCCTCTGAATGCATGGAAAGGGTCGGCCTGATGCGAGTGCGAGTCATATGTGATGTCACGATACCACGTGATCGCCTAGCTCATGAAATTTTTTTTTTTCGTGGGAATCGCTACACAGACGGTTTTAAAATCGAATTTATGCTACAAATGTATTTTTCTGTATTTTTTTAATGTTCTTGAATGTTACATACAATGTTAAACTTTGTACACATGGAAAACGGATTTTAACTAATGCCTTGTTTTTAATTTTATTTCCTTTAATATCTCACATTGCAGTGAGTAACAACATGGCTCGAACCAACTTCTCGTCGGCAGCGTAAAATATTTTAGTCACATAGGGAGCATACCTTATTTCGTCACATTTGTCATCTCTTTTTCTGTCTATCTCTTCTCCTCTCACGGTACATTGCAAGATGGTCTTTGCAAGGCCAGATGATCATGAGATGTGGCCGTTCCACTTCAATTTAAGCTTCTTGACTGTTGTAAGGAGGTCTTCATAAGGTCCGATGGCTTATTTGGTCTTGTCGCAGCAGTGGAGCAGCTTATGGCAAAACATCTCGAATAGTGGAGTGAAATATTCTTAAAATTCTGGGTGTATACTGTATAGTGAGTGGACTGTAGACAGTGTAGTCTGTATACTCATGACTGGAAATTGTGTGTTATGTCACATTTGAGTACTTGCAATATTGTGTTCCAGCGCCTTGTACTCAGCATAACCTTTAACAAATAATACAAAAAATGTATGCTATTTGCACAATTTAAAAAAAATTATTTATTGTGATAATCCACATATTGTTTCAAACTCTCTGTTTTGCATAATCATTAGTCAGATTTCAGCATCAAGCCATTAATTTAGCCACTTGAACACAAGACTGTTTTTTATATTTTGAGGCATCATGGAAAATTTATCGTGGACTCGAATCATTCTTTGATTTCTGAAGCATGACAGTATGTGGCCGCCAACAAATTGGAAGCCTGGTGTTTACCGAAACAGAACTTTTCCAATGAAAAGAGCTACAATTGTGCATACTTGTACATATTGAAATTACACTTTAAACTTACATAATATGTCGCAAAAAGGACTTAATGTATTTGCTGGTGCTTTGTCAGTTTATTTTGTTGGAATAAATGATTGACCGACTGGTGCAGCAATAATAAACAAAATACTCTGTTAGTTTAATTAATGTTTTGTGTTTTTCGTTTTATTTTTAAAGGCGAAGCATCATAGACACATTTTTGCGACGACAGCAGCTTCACCAGCAAACGCATCTGACTAGACGCCGAAGGTTAGATTGTAATGAGTCGTCAGTGAGTTTGGGTCACAATGAGTCGGCGACCGACCGGCTCCTCAATGGAGGACAGTCGCTCCATTCCAACAATGTCATCTGTGATAGCTGGACTGCATAGCACACGACCAAATAAGGTCTACAATGCCCTGGTTCTGGTACGCACTCACTTCCTCAAGGAGAAAGATGGTGTCGCGAAACTGCGTCAACATGGAGGGCTAGAGTTAATTATAGATGTGCTTCATCAACACGAAAACCGCATTCTTGATGTGGCTCTCAGTATCCTTGGCAACTGTTGCTTGGAGACTGAGACAAGAGTCAAGGTAAGTTTTTCTGGAGTAGGTTGATGGATAGTTGCTTTTGTTTTTTATTGGATTTTAATTTATATTTATTTATTCATATCCAATAATTGTTTGATGTCAATTCCCTCTATGTTCAAATTTGAGTTCAAGCTAAATATGTTTGTAGGATTTCAAATTTAGACAATATTTGAAAATTCTACCATTACAAGCACTTCTGCAGAAGTGGCATTATATGAAGTTAAAAGAGCTTGATTTGAAGAAAAAAACATCCATTAAAAATAAATATATATGTATCCTTGCTTACTGATAAATTGTTTAAATCCACATGGCTTTTCCTACAGATATGAATTGTAAACATATACTTTTACCAACAATGCTGTTTTAATCAGGCACTGTACACAACCACTACATGTGTTGTTGTTTGTTGTTTTAGGTACTCAGATTACATGGTATTCCGATGCTAGGTAAGCTGCTTCTCATAGGGAACTACCTGGTAACCCAGTGCACATTAAGTCCAGCACACATGGCTAGACTTATGTTGCGAGTGTGTGTTATTATAGTGTGTTCCACCTAAAAATAAAAGTTGGGCAGTGTGTGCTTGGGTTAAAAGAAGGCAGAATGTTCCTAGTTTTTCATTTATTTATTAATATAATGTTCTTAAAGCTATATTAACTATGTTGAAGGTATATGGCCTGCCAAATTTTGTCTAGTAAGCCTGTAGCAATATTCGCAATGTAGAAGATACGTCCCTGGAGCATGTTCAAATGGTAAACAAAACATCCTGTTTCAAATCAAGCTTTATTGGCAATAATGCAAAGGTGGGCTGAGTTAACAGCAATACCGGTTGATGTTAAACAATTTCCAATTTCCCCACATTCTACATGACAGACTTCCTGTTAGTTACTATGCTGGCTAATTCATGGTAGAGGAACAGCCTGGCTCCCTTTAAAATGCAGCAGCATTTCTGTCTGATGGTGATTTGAACGGTTTGATCCGATTTGTAAATCACATCGCTGCAACAAATGTGCATCATTGCACAGTGTGTGCCTCTCAAAGGCTGTCAACAACTTTTGTTGTGGCTACCAGTCAATCAGTTCGCAACATTTTGAGTTCAGTTTGTTTGTTGTATTTTGGTTTCAGCCGATGTACTGCTGAAGACCAAGTCTCAGAGTATCCGCAATCGCGCATGTCGCACGCTTGCCAACCTCTCAACCGACCCACAGTGCTGCTGTGCCATCCACCAGGTGGAGACACTGGTGGCAACCATCGCCACTTCCCTCGTTACGATGGGTGATGACCACGAGTGCCAGCAGACATACATTCGGGCATTGAGGTGAGCCTGTACCTTGTACATTACTGAAGGAATTGTTTCTCTCAAACTATTTTTTTTTTTTGGAAACATCTCAAATTCCTGCCCCGGTTGAATAATTTTTAAGTGATTCACGTGACTGAAAAGTTGTTATGTTTATTTTAATCAGTTACATCTTGTAAAACGTTTATAATTATTAGCTGAAAGTTACCTGAATGAGTTTGCTTATTGTCTCAATTGTGGAATCTAGGCCGAGGTCGAGGAAGTTGCAGTTAACGTCATTGGTCTCTGTAACAGTTTGTATATATTTTGTCGATACAACATTCATAATGCGAACATTTGTTAGAGATGAATATCTGACAGCTTCAGTTTAAAAGGAAACTTGACATGTTTACCCGTGTGTCATTGTTATTAGAATATAATATATATTGCTTTCTTTTGTTTATAACTCTGTTTCTCCTTGTCTTGATCAAAATTGTTATATGAAATATGAATGGGTAAACATCCCAGTTTCTTTGGATGTACATTTGCTAGAGCTACACCCACAATGTAGTAAGACTGTGAGAATGAAGAACAAGATCATTAGGATGTTCCCACCATCACAAAAAAAGATATCAAACAGCTATTCTGGGAACCTGAACATGGAGTGTTTGGGTTATAAAACAAGACAAGAAACTTTGGTTCAATTTTTAGAAATATTCGTAGATAATCTGTTTTTTTCAAAACTGTGTCAAAATCATTTGCTCCTCTTCTCAGCCTAATGTATATACATCCTATATAAATTCTGATATTATTATGTTTCGTGCTCAGACTATTTGCCGACACCACCGGACACTACAGTGCAGTGTTGGAGGCGTCTGGGTTGAAGTATGTGTGTGAAGTCCTCAAGTCGACAAGTAAGGCAGTGCTAACAGCAGCACTGAAGACAGTGGCCCATCTCACCGAGGAGTAAGTAATCACGCAGAATGCCATATGTGAGACAAATGGTCAGAGATGACAGTTTTGTACAGTTTAGTATATCAATGAGCTCAACATATCAATATCACGATTTCACTGAAAACAGCTCCATTGTTGTTTAATTAACTCTTCAAACTGTTATGAAATAATGTTGCTATTAATTTACCGGTTTTAAGCATTAGGTCCTAGAATTTAGCACTCTAACATAAGGTTATTCACAATATTTCATGAGTTACCTGATCTAACGATCAGAGTCAGTTATTTCTAGCCTTCTATTAAACCGACGGCTCATATAACAAACTATTCACACCCTACATGATGAATTTCAACAAATGTGGATTGTAGTGAGTTTAATTGTGTTATGTACAGCAAGACATTGACAATAATATCTGATAAGTATGCAAAGTTGGTTTGTGTTTGTCTATCTTAATCATAGAAATGTTCCATTCATCACACATGTTTACCAACCGGACTGTTGATCGTTGGTTTCAACAAAACACATTCTTTCTGCATTGCTTCCACTGCATTATGTGAACACAAGCAAGTGCTGCCTCTAGTATGAGATCACAGCTTTTTTAAACGATATGTTAAAGGGAGCCATTCAGTTTCTCTACCCAGAATTAACGGGCGCAGTAATTTTTAACAGAAAGTTAGCTGTGTTGTATGTGGGAACGTGGTTGAACATCAAAGGGTATTTAACTCAGCCCGACTTGGCCGTATTGCCAAAAGCTTGTTTAAAAACTGGATGTTTTGTTTACACTTTGAACATGCTCCGGGGTCGCACCTTCCAAACTGCGACCGTTGTTACGGGCTTACTAAAGACAATTTGGCGGGCAGTATACCTTTAACATAGTCAGCATAGTCTTAAGAACATTATATTAATTAATACATGGATAACTAGGAACAGATAGCCTCCTTTTAATGCAGTGACTTTTGGCGTTCAGCGAAATTGACCGACATAACTACACTAGCCTACCATCTCTTCTAGGTGCACGGACGAGTGCGTGCGTCAGCTACTGTTGTCGGACGCCCCGGGCCTGCTAGTCACGCTGACATCCCACCCGGAGACCACGGTAAACCAGCTCGCCTGGTCACGTCTGCTCGCCTACTCGAAGCACGAGCCGCTGCGCCTGGCCCTCGGCAGCGCCAGCGTCGTCTCTCTTCTCATCGGGCGCGTGCGACTCGACTGCGATCGGCCAGCGTCGCACAGGCTTGCCGTCGTGAACGCGCTGTGCCACTACTGCCAAGAGGCCGTCAACCGGATACGTGTGAGGGACAGCGGTGGGCTGGAGCTGATGCTGACGCTGCTTGGACGCACGGATTATTCCCTCATACACAACCGACTGATCAGCGCGCTCGTGTGTTTTCTATATGATGAAACGAGCATTGAGATGTTACTGCAGAACGGACTCGTCGGGGTTCTGGTCGGGCATCTACTGCGGTGTGCGCACATTGCTGAGTCGTCGGCGGATACGGGTCTCGGGTTGTCCGATGACGAGTGCGCTGATCTGATACATCCGGATCCGGAGAAAGGCCCAAGACAACAGGATTGGTTGACAAGTGAGAAGTCCGATGAACAGTTGACGTCAAGAGATGACGATGTGGTCGAATCGGTGTCGAGATGTGAGATCAACTACAGCGGAGACGAGGAGGAGGCGGAAGACATGCTGGATTGCGACAACTCGGAGAGCGAAGTCGAGGCGGCGTTTTCCGATATCAGTTCTTGCACCGCGAGTGTAGGCGGACTGGATACGGCAGAAGGTGTCAGATCGGGCTCCAGCATGGACACAAACAATCAGATGGTCAATGCACATTTCAGTGACAGCAGCACTAACCACGCTATGCCAAACCAGGCGATGGCTTCAACGAAGGACACGGATGTCGCAAAACGGAGTCAGGATGGCGCTGTTTCAGAAAGCAGTGATGCCGGTTTGTCGTGTGCGATGTCTGTCGCCTCCCCGGTAAGAAGTCTGGGGAAGGAGGGGTGTGCCCTGGACGAGTCGGAAGAAGAGCCGAACACCGGGCCGCGCTACAGTATCGACAGTCCGACGTACAAGGCGGTAGCCAGCTGGAAGACGGAGACACCATATAGTGGTCCCAGAAACATCATGGAGTCGATCGAGTATTACGGATCAGCGTCTCCCGGTGGGCTCTATGGCTACTACTCACCACCCCGCTGGAGTCCGTACAGCCCTATGAGCACGACATCCTACCCAAGTCCCGTAGCGTCTCCGGAGGCGAGCCCACGAGCCGATTCACCCTCGGCCCTCGTGGACATACCTTACTTGTCAACCTACTCGACGACGTTCAGCGGTGGCACAAGCCCTGTTCATGGGGCGACGTCACAGCTGGACTGGTCGCCAGATGGCGGGATTGCACAGCAGGCGGCGACACCGACCGACCTTCTAGAATGGTCTCCTGTGCAACAGAGTTCAGAGCACGCGTCGGGAAGCGATAATGTAGCGGAGTATGAGACTGCTTGTGTGAAAGTAGAATTAAGTCGTCGTCATTCCTCCGATGATGTGTTCAGATTAGGTCAGTCTTGCAGTGCGCAGTCGCCAAACGATGACGAAACTCGCACCGGAAGTGACGCAACGGATGCTAGCCAATGTCCCGATGACAGCTTATTAACGTGCCCACACGACCGGATCAAGGAGAGTCGATTTGGTAACTCTAGCGACGTCCCACGTACCCTGCCTGCTTGCACAGACGGTAAGCCAGACAGCGATGGGGCCACCTTGGCAGTGGCGGGCAGCCGCGGAGCAACCGTGAAACCGACGGGACAGCGGAAGCGGAGTCTCGCCCCGGATACCATCTCCAAGATCCGGAAGATCGTCGACGCAAGTGCCCCCAACTCCCTGGTCGACATTGGCGACTTGATGACGCGGGGCCGGGGTGACCCTGAGCCGACTCCACCCGACGCCTACGACCGTCACCGTCAGCCAGGCAAGGTGACCGAACACAACATCCTTATTCTCCTGTCGCGGGTTTCCTATATGACTGACCCGAGCTCCTATCTCCTCGGCGGGGATGCCCTGCGAGGTCTGCTTGCGTATGCCTCCATGGCCAGTCTTCCGCTCTCCCGTGGTGCTCGCATACTGCAGCGAGTCACCCGTAACCCGCACTGCTTCGAGCCGATCATCCGTGCCTTGATACCCAGCCACATCGACCGCATCCTCGGCCGGAAGCGACCCGTCGAACGAGAGCGATGTTGTCGACCGACTGTCAGCGATGTTGGTAATGTCGCAAAGCAACTGTTCCAGGCGGAGTGTTCACCGGAGCAGCGTCTGGGTTGGGAGGCCGGAGAGACGCCGGCATACGCGGGAACTGATTTATTAAGGAAGCACTTTGCTATGGATGCTGATGTGTCGTCTCAGGTTCCCATCGCCGAGGCTGTGTCAGAATGTGATACCAGTGAGATGAACGGCAAATGCGCTGGCATTGAAATTAAATGCACGCAGACATCCGGACGCCTGGAACACACAGACACGGTGACGAAAGGCAACAGGGTGACAGGAGGCGACACAGTGACTGGAGGCAGCGGAAGTGACGTCAGCAACGACACAACGGAGCTGAAACGTTGCCTCCTAACAAACCTATCGCTGCTGTCAGAGTCGCGATACGGCCGAGGTGTCATCTCTCATATACTGCTAACTGGCTGTCCGCTCGATAAACTCAAGATCGCCATCTCGCTGCCGTTTCTCTGCAGGTGAGCGCTGATTCCTCGTTCAATTATGAATTGGTCTGATCCACATGTCTTCTCAAATCTAAAAGTAATCGAGCTGGTGCATGTGTGTTTGTTATTCTATTCCTCCTAGATGCTTTGCATATCAGATGCCACCATTTCAGGTGTTCATCTACGATCCCACGTTGGATCCATATCGGTTTTATTGTTTCGAAATTCTCTGGGTTAAGAGTTCTTACTGAATATTGGTTCATACAAGGTATTAGACGATTATTTCCAACGTTACGCGTGTTTTCTCGATTTTTCAGTCTTATGTAAACCGTCTTTAGCTGATGTTTCAAGTAGCTTGAAACAATCTTAGAATACGCGCTGAACGTTGTGAATAGTTTCCTCATGACGTAATCTTCGTCAAACGCCCAATACAAACACATTGTAAAACCAACCCGTGCGTTTTAATACATTTAGCGCCGTTCGGGGAAAGGACATTTTTGCATTGAATCTTTCATTTTCAACACGTTTGTTGTCAGTTTGTCGTCTTCTTCTGCTTGTTTGCACCATAAAACAACTTGACGCATATTTAGTAAAACCGGCCATGAATTACTGATTGATGATACAAATTGACCAAATCATTATTTGCGACATTCGTAGAGTATAATGACTAACAGGCAATACCTTTAACATGTTAAACTGTATTTCTTCTTCCATTTAAAACAAGGTAATTTGTTCCTCGTTCTTGTTTTATATGTTAAAATAATGTTCTTAAGATGTTTGGACTTTTTTTTATTTCTGCAGTTACAAAATTTTCAAATTGTGAACAAATCATCCAGTTTCTAAACATTCTTCGTTGGCAATATTACAAAACCATGCAGTTAACCAGACTCCCTGCTACAAATTACTACCCTGGCTAATTTCGAGTAGCGGAACATACGGCCTCGCTCTAACTGACGAATTGTGTTTGTGCAGATGTGACCCTGTGGTGTGGCAGTAATACAATGATGTCGTTGTGTATCCAGGAGTCGTGAACTGCGCCGGAAGATGCTAGTGGAGTTCCGCGGTCTCACCCTGTTGCTGCGCAGTCTCGAGGACCCGACAACGGCCGTCTTCCCGGCGACAGTGCACAGTCTCTCCTACCTGACCGTCTCCCTCGGCCTCGTCTTCCATCATCGCCACCACCAGCAAACACAGCCCCATCAGACATCGGACGACGCCACGAGCCGGTCTCCTGCCGATGTGACGTTCGTCATGGACGACGGCTCGCACGTGCCCGGCCGACGCGAGCGGCTCGCGCTCAAGTCGTTCGTGTTCGCCGCCATGTTAGAGGGTCACTACTCCGAGTCGGGGCAGTCGCGTGTGCGGATCCCGCATGTGAGGTCGCGCGCCTTTCGGGTGCTCGTCGACTGCTTGCAGACAGACGGGGACCGCGAGGAGGGAGCGAATCTGGCGGAGGTGCTCGCACAGGTCTCAGGCGGAGAAGCCGCGGGTGGAAGTGACGTCAATTTCATGCACACTGATGCAGATGTTGGGACCGACGCTGTACCTGATCGCGTTGATTCTGAAAAGACGCCAACTTCTGGTGATCGTCGCGCGGATATGGACACGTTGCTGGATGTACTCGTCTTGTCCGACCAGTACTTGTTGCCTGGTTTGCAACACCAGGTATCGCTGCTGTTGTGCTGTCGCTATGTGGCGCGCGACAGCGTGGAGCGCGTGCTCCGACTGGCGTTGCTACACAACAGCGCGTGGCTGGCGCGTCAGTGCGTGCGCTACGCACTCGCGCACGCCATGAGCCGCTCGGAGCGCGTGGCAACGATGCGTTCCCTGCTCGGACCGGCGAGCATGTCCGACACCATCACGGTCGTCCGTGACCTCCTAGTCAGTGCAATCTCCGGCTGACGATGGGTGCAGCTGGAGCGTTTGATCCGGGGAGCAGCGTCGATCGGCGATACGCCATATTGAAATTTAATGGGTAGCGCCATCTGTTGTAATGAGGTATTATTAAACTCTGTTTCAGATTGGGAAATCCCGTTTTGGAGGCAACAGTCACCACTCAAAACTTTGTTTTACTATCAGAATAAATTGCCGAGGTGAAGTGATGTGAAGCTATTGTGCATTTGAATAGTGACGATGTCGCGCTTACATTTATCCGGGCGTTAAATTTTACCCGGGTGATGTTTATGTGCATATGTAAGGCATACTATTTGGCACCAGTAGATCACGTAGTGATAAATAATATCCAGTAGTTAAATATGTTTCGGTTGTTGTCATAATATGAGCGTTATAGTTAGAGTACATAATTATAATTTGCTGTAAGTCACGTGACGTGTGCGTGGAGAGGAAACTGTTTTACGACAGAAATTGTTTGTCTGGGAAGCAAACATTTTCTAATTTATGTATATATATATATATATATAAACATACATAACGCCCAAATAAATGAAAGCGCGACAGTCGTAGCTGGTGCTAGATACATTCTCTTAGATACGCGCAGAAATGTCACCCGGATATTATTTAACGCCCGGATAAATGTAAGCGCGACAAAGATATCAAAAACATTATTAAAACACAGCATAATAATACTACCTCAGTGCGACAGATGGCGCTACCTGGATGACTATGCTGTTTGATCCAAATTACTCTGTAGCAACATATTCGCTATGCCTTGCCATTTCTTGTCAACACACTGACACATGAGTTACGCTTCACCCGAAAGCCTTTCATTGGGGACATTTTACGGTGGTTGTGGATGCACAGTTATTCTCATTGTTCGATGACATTGCAAGACTTCGTTATTATTCACCATGTAAACTGGTACATTCATTCGCATAACTTGGTCATTCCGTCCTCCAAATCTCAGGTTTTATTTGAGTCACGTTTACCGTCTCCGAGCTTCTTGTTGCTGTGAATATGTTGATATCATCTGTACTTCAATGTCCGATTAATTATACCTTGTAATTCGTAGACAGTTGTTTAAATGTAGTTATGTCACTGGTCTCGACGTATACTAAATGACGAGTTGCTGCACGGTTCGTAATCTTCTTATCTGTGACATACGGTCTTTCCGAAATGGCAGCGGCGCCAACTTATAACTGACCAATTATACAGAAAACAGTGATACAAGACGTATTAGATCCGGCACATCCCGGGTTGTCTGATGAGAAGGAATGCCGGTACCATAGGACGTGAAAATTACAGATGTTTGACTATTAAAATTAGGACTTACGGACTTGCAAGAAATCGGAAGGAAGTTGGTGGACATATTGCTACGATGAATGTGATGGTGTACTTGCAATAAATCTACACACAACAGCGAATGTTACAACCTGTTTACTGCGCATAATTTCGAATATTTTATATTTATTAGTCATAAAAAAAGTATCCCAAATGTGTCAAATCTCCTTCTTTTTGGAGGTTATTTTCACTCTTAAGAAAAAGAATAACGTATATTTGTTTCCCTTTAACTGCTGAAGTCTGCTTGATTCGCTGGAAGACCGGCTCCTTGATCGCTTCCTTCAATCTAGCTATCTAACCTATATCTGGGGCCTACCAAAGCCTGGGAATTTTCACTGACACAACAGGACACTAGACAACGAAATGGAAGTGCTAGAAATCGGCGGAGCAACCGTATTTCCTATTCTATAGGAAGCTGCTCCAACGGTAAGTTCTTGTACAGCGCAGTATCCATGCAGTTCTTAGGACTGCTCAAAGCGCTTTACACTTTACTCCTTGACAGACCTGTTCAATCGAACACCATCTCAACTTCTATGAGAAGCTTTCAGCCACGCTGCAATTAATGCGCCAAGACTATCCATACATAAATATCCACCACTGTCTGTCGTGCAACGGCCCACTAATGCAGCATTCCAATGGGTTCGTTTGTATCGTAAACACGACTTGGCGAACTCGAAAGTTCACGAGCAGCCGAGTTTATGACTGGTAAATTTATGCAACTGGGCTCGTGGCGTGTGCGTTCCAAAGTCGTATTCACGATATACACGAGGCGATTGGAACGCAGCATTAGAACCAAAGCGGGATGTAAGAAAAGATGGCAAGAAACAATCAAGCGTCACTGTCATCCGAAACTGTCTGCCCCAAGCCAAGGCCCAACGCCCCAAGACCAAGAACTACACACCAAGAATCGGGCTTCCGGGTAATCTCGGGACCCACGATCGACCCATGGCTTGCAGGTATGGGCACCTGTGTCGAATCGGGACCCATCTTGATTCCGCCGTTATAATTACATGTTTGCCTAAATCTTATACACCAGTGCGTTAGTTCAATCAATCAACATAATTAGTTTCAATTATTGAAGTTGTCAGCGTCGTAGCGACAATTCTTCAACATAACGACACCCTCACTCCCGTCTTCCGATTTCATGTCAGCACAACCAAAATTAAATTATTACACCACTAAGATTATTTGGAAGTAGTTATAATTGAAATGTTTGACCACTTATGTCTGCGATGTAATGTCTTGGTATTACACCATTTAGCAGAGAGTAATTAATGATCGTTAAGAAACTTTCCCCAACAAATGTTCCCAAAACGTTACACCTAACGTTATTGTAACGCAACAATAACGTTTTGGAAACATGTTTTGTTAGCTGGGAGGTATCTCGGAGTCGGTGGCAGAACACGTCCATTTATTCGACAACATTTTCTGGCAGGGAGTTCCACGCTACGACAGTCCGTGGTAGGAAGGCGAACTTGTAGGCATCCACCTCAGGATCCAGTGTAACGAACTGTCTGGAATTCCTGCGATTGGGCGTGGTGTAGAATGGTAAAAAGTGGGGATATCTACAAGTTCTTTTACAACTGTGTAGATCATGCGAATTCTGGCATGTGCCCTCCTGGTTTGCAGGGACTCCCACATTAATTCGAGCAACATGTCGCGTACTGACCTGTGATTCAGTCCGTAGCTGTAGGAGTTAGCTTCGTCTTGTTGCATGTAAAATATTTAGGTGCCATCTTTTCAGTGCTATTAGACATGCCTGGCCACCACATGCAGTTCCTTGCACTGACCCTGCATTTGGCAACATGTCCCCCTGTAGTCGGTCTACCATCTCAATGCGGGGCACATGTGGGATCATATTAATATAAAACAAATTAAACGTATACATCTTGAAACGGCTACGATATTTCCAGTACAGTCGGATAAATTATGAGTTTGACTGATACGTTGGCCATGCCATAGGCGTGTTTAGAGGGGCCTGGGGGCACGTGCCCCCTCTAGACCTTTGTAATTTGGGGTGCCCGCATCCCTTTTTGTATGGCCCCCGTGACCGTGCCACCACTGACTGAAGTTACGGCAGCGCAGAGACGAACTTTGTCAACAGCACCCCACCCTCCCCCGACTTCCCTATACATACAGTCTCGAGCCAGCCGAACCAGCGCAGAAGCTGAAGAAAAGCTGAAGTGAAGATACGACGGCCCGGCGGCGAAACATTTTTCTATACCATTTGGTTCGGCCGACAGTGGAGGTTCTGTGCCCCTCCCCTAAAGTACCCTCTCTGGACACACCCCTGCATGCTTGTAGACAGTACTATCGGTGCGCTATTCAATTCTCTGCAGCGTTGATTTCAAGTAACGTGTGTGCTTTTATGCATTTCCACTTTTTCGATGTGTGCATCTTCATGTTTTGTTGTTTCCCAGTTGTCTGAGTTTTCCCTGGTACGTACCGGATTGCAGGCTTGCGCTTCATCAAACGAACCTTGAAGCGTTGTATTTGTATTGGCCCATCATGCTGAAGCTACCCATATAAAGGAAACGCGCCGGAAGATCTTGACATCAACGCGTGAGGTGAAAAGGTCGAAGCTGATTATTACGGAGGAGTTAAGCAATCAAAGAACAGAGCTTCTGCAGAAGGCACGGGAAATCGACTTTGTGAAAGCTGTTTGATCAAACGAGAGCTTAGTTGTGAGCCTCCTTAACTAAGACCGGGAGGCGACCATGCAAACAGATGAACAACTGTGCGAACTTTCCCGACGACAGACATGCTCTCTCATGGTAATTAACGTTATTTCATCCTTTCTAATTATGTTTTCATCGACGTGTCTATTTATGGGATTTTCCCAGAACGTCGATGTCCGATATCAGACGAACGTACTTTCGTTGGGGGGGGGGGGGGGGGGGGGGGGGGGAGTCTGAGGCAGTTTCATCATCAATATTTTACGCACAAGACCAATGACGTTAATCTCAATATGTTATCTATTTTTAAAACATTATTTTGTTAAAGAGGCGTAGTATGAGAATTGTATTTACTTATGGTAAGAATTTCTATAGCGTTCTCAGTTTTGTATGTTCAACATTCTTAGGTCTTAGGTGTTGTTTCTCCATACAGCCCCTTCTGGGGCTAACCTACGTTACAGTGCGCATTGCAAAGGGTGCGTGAAACTGAATGTAACAAATAAAAAAATAATAATTATGTCAAACAAGTGCAATAATTTGTGCAGATTAAAAACAGTCTCTGTCTTTATCTATAGTCTGGTAAGGTGGGCTGGAGCAACAAGGTGGATGGTACTCTGAGCTTATTGGAATGGGTTTAGTGTGGGTAGGCTTATTGTTTCTGGGGGGAGTAGATTCCAAGCTCTTATAACTCTAGGATAGAATGAGTATGCATATGTATTTATGCGTGCATGTATTTGTTTGGATCGCTGTTTCGTGTACGGGAGCATGGGACTATAAGATGTTGTGGTAGGGTAATGTTTCGTGTACGGGAGCATGGGACTATAAGATGTTGTGGTAGGGTAATGTTTCGTGTACGGGAGCATGGGACTATAAGATGTTGTGGTAGGGTAATGTTTCGTGTATGGGAGCATGGGACTATAAGATGTTGTGGTAGGGCAATGTTTCGTGTACGGGAGCATGGGACTATAAGATGTTGTGGTAGGGTAATGTTCAGGAGGTTGTGTTTTATTTTGTAGAAGAAGGTAAGTTGGTGTTGTAATCGTCTTCTTTCTAGAGTCTGCTAACCTAGTTTGTTTATGAGGCTGGTTACGCTTGTTGTGCGGCGGTAGTCATTTAAAGTAAATCTAGCTGCACGTCTTTGGATTTTTTCAAGTGTATCAATGTTATTTTGTGTATAGGGATTCCAGGCTACAGATCCGTACTCTCGTTTTGGCTTTATTAACATATTGTAGGCTATTTCCTTAACTTTAGATGTTGCAGGGTGGAGAGTGCATTTAAGGAGGCCAAGTGTTCTAGCGGATTGACATGCAGTGATGTTAACATGCCTTGTCCACGACAGTTTGGAATCTATTGTGATGCCAAGATAGGGGTTTGAATCGACGTGGGAAACTGGTTGGTTTAAGATGGTGTAAGTGAAGTGGGTTGGTTTGCGTTTATGGGTAATTCTGAGAAGTTGACACTTTGGGATATTGAAGTTCATTTGTCACTTGTCTGTCCAGTCGGCTAATTTGTTTAGGTCTGTATGAAGGATGTTATGGTCTACATGTGTTTGGATTTATCTATATAGGATCGAGTCATCGGCGAAGAGTTTGATAGTTGAGTTGATTGAATTGGTGATGTCATTTATGCACAGAAACCTTGGTATCCCCACGCCATAATACAACAATTTATATGAGATGATAATAATAGTATATTTAAGGGGAGAATTGTAATTTCTAAAGAAAGCACATTTTAGTTTGTTTAAGATGCCGGCAGTTTTGGAACATTTGTTTGATTTTTTCAATGTGTTTTTCAATTTAAAATTGTGTCTAAAGCCAGTCCTAAAATGTAATTATTCCACTATTTTAATGTTTATACCATTGATGTTGATCGAAGAGTTATTACCAAATGTATTTGGCACACGAAATGCCGTACGTTGAGATTTGTTTCTATTTAATGATAACTAATTAATGTTTAGCCATTTTGTATTTTAGGAGTACATCGTGTATTGCTTATTCAGTACTTCTGTTCGGTAAATTATCATGAAAACAATTGATTCTGCTTAATAGTGTTGTATCGTTGGCTTACATGATAAAATTAAACATTTTACTAGCTTTTTGAAAATTATTAATAATATTATATATCATAAATGACACGGACCAATGATAGAGCCTTGTAGCACAGCAATTGTGATAGGTAAAAATAAGAATTTACATTTTAAAATTCGTTGTATTGTTTTCTGTTATCGAAGTAACTATTCAATAGATTAAGAGTAGAATCATTTAATCCATAATAATCTCAGTTTATTTAATAGTATCGAGTGATCAGTTATATTGAAGACCTTGGAGAGGTCAAGAAAATACTGAATGATACATCATTTTTATTGATTTGTGTAATTATTCTGTCTACTACTTCAAGTGATGCATATTCGGTTGAGTATTTTGTTCGAAAGCGATAATGATTATAAAAAAAAAAAATTGAATCATTAAAGTATGCGGATAACTGATTATATATTATTTTCTCTAACTCTTTTTGAACTAGTTGAAAGGAGTGAATTAGGTCTGTAAATGTTAAAAACAGATGGATCTTTCTTGAAAATAGGAATTATTTTGCAAGTCTAAGTATATCATGGAATATGCAAAAAAATATACTTGGTTTATTAGTAGGGTTAATGACTTGATGATTTTGGGTTCAATTATTTTCAAAAGTTTTGCCCAAATACTATCACAAACACTAGTGTTTTTATTCAAAATGTTTTAATTAGATTTCCTTACTGTTTCTTCATCAATTTTTTTTGACTAAATACATATTTATACATTGAGTTATATCCTATTTTGAACTGTAACATTGAAATAGCGCTTATGGATTAGCACTATAAGTAATTTGCGGCGTTGATAATAAACACCAAGGTGTGGTGGTCGCTTCTATTGGAAAATTTTCACATTTGACATGACCGATTATACCATTGTATTTCACATACATGGCAATGTCGTTCCGTCGACGAACGGCAGTTGTCATGGTCAGTTGCCGTACTCCGACACCAGACAATGAATACGTTGTTTCTACTATCAGTGACTATTCTAAGCACCGCCAAACGACAGCAAGCAACAGTATTGTATTCATGATCGCATGCTGGTACCTGGGTAAGGAGTTATTGGATTTAGCTCGTCTTGCATAACCACCTCTGCTGAGCTAGTGTTGTGTTGCTGCGCATGACAGTTGACCGGTGACCGATGAGCGTAGCATGACCAAAAGGAACACCTAGATACGAATCGAGTCTTCCATGCACATGTTTGGCTAGTGATTTCAGCACATGTTATAAGCCTGTCCTGTAGCAAACATTGCATGCTTGACGCCTGGCTTTGTGTAACAGGTGAACTAAGCTACGTTGGTATTGGCGTAGAATGCGACTGCTACAGTCAGTCGGACAAGAAAACGATCACACGGAAAGGACACACTGGAAGGTTGGTAATTACGTCATAATTGTTATAGAACGGCCTGCCTGTATGTTTCTCTGGGTGTCTGCCTCTATGCCTGTCTGTTTGTGAGCCTGTCTGTCTTGTCTGTCTGCCTATCGGCATGTCTGTCTGTGTGTCTGTCTGTCTGAATGTCTGTCTGTTTATCTGCTAATCTCTGCCTCAGCCTCTGCCTCTCTGTATCTCCTCTCTTTCTCCCTTTCCTGCCCCCCTGCCTGCTGACTATATCTCTATTCCTGGCTCTGTCTGCCTCCCACGTACTGTGTCTCTGTTTGTGTCTGCTGTATGTCTCTCTCCCTCTCTCCCTCTCTCGCTCTCTCGCTCTCTTGCCCTCTTGCCCTCTTGCCCTCTCCCTCTCCCTCTCCCCCCCCCTCTCTCTCTCTCTCGCAATCACTCGTAATTGGGTACGGTCATGGATCTTTGCACATTTAACTAACGAATGACAGGCTATTCCTGTATACAGGCCAACTGTGCTTCGTTCACAAACAATGTCATGGTTCAATACCCCAGAGACAATGCATTGATTCAATTACCGGTGAACATTCTAGGAATCACGTTCGAGCCCAACAATGGTACCTTCTTAATCACGCGCCAAGAGGATTTAATTTGACTTTGAATTTAATACGACTACCTCTGTCGAGTTCCACCTGACAGTTGTTGTGCACGTGTGACTGAGAAGCGTAAACAATCATTAGGAATACAGTGGTTGAAATATAGGTGACACGACGGGTTTCATTGCAACACTGACTTTACTGGTGGATGGTTGACTTGCGTGGGTCCAGCTCACATGCTATGCATGTAACAAACTATATTCGCTTGACGCTCGATATGGTGCTTCGTGTAACAGGTGATTTCAACTGTGCAACGCACTATAGGACATGGAAACAAATGCCGGAAAAGACAGCGTGAAGGGGTAGCCATTGCAAGATGGCAGCAACAGCGCTAGCAGAAGGAAGGTAGGCACTTTGGATGTTTAAAACAGCAAGTAGTTGTAGTCTGTTCTATATATGCCTTTGGGTACAACGAGAAAATTCGTTATTGTTGACTAGTCTATTCACGGCGGCAGGCACGCGCAAGAAAAGTACACTGGTATTGTCTTTCAACGTTACTTTTGTACTGAATCGTAATGTAGATACACCTAAACGCGTTGGCGTCATGTGTTATTAGGACATCTTGCCAATCACAATGTAAATACACACACGCTTGTGCTTGGCCAATTATAGTTAGATTATTTGGTAGTGATCAAAGTACTTGAAACAAATGTATCGTAATTTAAAAGCACACAAAATAAATTCACTAGTTGTAACATTTATTAATGCCACATAAACAACATTTCTCAAATCATCTCTCATCGTTTTTAAGTCACCATTAATACCGCACTGTGTACTGTACTTGAACCGTTGTTAGTATAATACATAGATAATATGTGTTACAGAGGCTTCCAGTTTGGGTATTTTCGAAAGGGAGCTTACCCAGATTTCCTTCTGATTTATTTGGGTTTTTGTCTTGTCCGAAGTAGGGTAAATGAGTGACTAGGGCTGTGTCGGCCAGGGTTTATCTCAAGGAACCGCTACGGTTGCCGAATTGGCCTAGATCTGATACCTGAAAAAGACAACGACAATTTTATGTATTTTTCTCTCTCTCTCCTCTCTCTCTTATACCTTTGGTCTTTTGTATATATATTTTTTCTTCTACTTGTTTGCTTCCTCCAACTATAAACCAACCGTTGTTTAATGATCAAGATTGATCGGTCAACGTAATATACAGATCCAGAATAACTATGATCCGAGTTTTGGAAGTTTCCCCACTGTGTGCGCCATCTTGGATTCGCCCCCTATCGTATTCAGCCATAACTATCCATGAACTTGCATACGTCAGAATACATATAATAGATTAGTATTATTATTTACGCCGCGTATACATACATATACTGCAATATATCATGTAACATAACATATGAGCAAAGTTTTAATACCACTCTGACGAATAAATAACTTCACTAGGTGAAGATATCCAAGATTAATTAAAGTTGAAAAGTTCACACCACAATTTCGCCTGTCTGTGTTTGGCTGATTATAAAAGCAGGTAAATTTCCTATGTTAATTGCAGCTTGACGTGCTCAATATATAGGGTTATATCACGTGGCATGGATGACCACACCGGTTATGGGAACGCCGGGAAGGCTCGGGGGCCGATATATCCCTCCCCTGCAGGGCACTTCCACACGGTGTGGGTCAGCTGTGAGAGATCAGGCTGTGACACTACTGTCCACAGTAGGGTTGTAAGGAGCAACCGATGAGATGTCCCGAGCCGATCATTGGTGCAGTTAGCTCTGTATCATAGGCAGTACTGGCTCCAGTGTCTCCCACTTCCCGATTCTCTCTTTTTGACTTGCAAAAATGAACTTCAATGTTGCTGGGACATTTTTAAGACCTGGAAATTAAAGTGAATGACATCTTACAGGTCCCCTTCTGGCTTGACTAGACATTACTGCCTCGATCTGCCTCTTACATGCCAGCTCTCGCTTTTGACATCTGCTCGGACTGTGCGGATGCGTCTGGCACAATCCAAGATAGCAGTGGGGCAGTGTATTCAGTTTTCAGAAGGTGCTTATCTATTTTTGCAACAAAACAACTGCACCGGTGAAGCGTCAACCACAGACTGTGGGAGATTTTGTCATACATATGTGCTTCGGTATATAAGTGAGTTATTTATAATATTTAAACGATCTCTCTTTAAATATTTTAGGTGGTGCCCTCTTGTACAAGCTTCGTTTGAATGAGACTGCTGGATCATATTTCCCTGTTAGTATCTTATACATTTCAAACATATCTCCTCTGGGGCGACGTTATGATGGAGTTGGAAATTTCAGTCTCTGTAAACGTTCTTTGTATTCATTTGAAACCGGGAATTAATTTGGTTGCTCTGTACTAAACATTTTCAAGAGCTGTCATGTTTTATTAAGAAACGACTCCTTTCCGATCAGCGTATACAATGTGTGAATGTTTCAGCCATGTGAAATCGAAAATACGTCGGATTATCCCCATCATCGAATTGGCTTTAATAGTTGTTTCTGACATTTCTGATCAATCGAATTTAACTCCAATATCTATCATTTGTCCATAATTGTATTATGTGTTGTCTAGTTGTTTCGCAGTGAATAGCGTTTATTCCTTGTATATGGTGATTACATTTTCATATTGCTATATTTATCTGGATGGAATTACAAAAGTGATGTATCTGTCCAGCGTTCGGCATGCAGAACTAATATCTTGTTGCAGTTTTGTGCAGTCCTCTTCGGTATAAATAGGATTGCAGAGCTTCATATGATCCACAAACAAGAAAATATAAGAGCTCTTTATAATATCAGGTAAATCATTTGTGAATATAAAAAAGAAGGGGATAATCACTGATCCTCGTGGTATATTCCACTGATTACCTCCTGCCAATTTGAAAATGTGTTTTTAGTCTTACTTGTTGTCTTCCGTGGGCCAGCAGAGCTATGACGCAATTAAAAATGTTCCCTTTTTTGCCATAACTCTGGAGTTTCTCAATGAGTCGAATATGTGGAATCTTGTCGAAAGTTTTCAAAAAATCACAATATACTATGTCTACGCATCCTCCATTACCCAGTGTTTCATTCCATGAATCGAGTACTTTCAATAGTTGAAATACTGTAGAACGGCCCATGATGAATCCAAATTGCTTATCGCTCAGCAGGTCATTTTCTTTCATATATTCAGTGATGTTGTCTCTGACTTTCCCTTCCAATATTTGTCCTACTGCTTTCGTTAAACTGACTGGTCGGTAGTTCTGTGCTTGGATTGTACTTCCTTTCTTATGAATCGCAGACATGTTAGCTTGTTTCCAGCCTGTGGATAGTTTTTCTGTTGTGAGTGATTTGTTAAATATGATTGATAATGGAGTGCTGATGCTCATTGCTAATTCGTTTAAGACACGAGGATGGAGGCAATCTGGTCGTGATGATTTAAATGTCTTTAGTTTTGATGCCACTATCGGTGGATTGATATTGCAAGATGCTATTGTGACATAACATCTTATAGGTTCCTCCGGAATGTCTCTTTCTGGTTCTCAAGTTGGGTATTCCCGTTTTTGTCTTCATTTTTGCCTGGGCGTATTGCCAGAATTTCTTAGGATTATGTTTCATTTGATTAATGATATTCTTTTCAACAATTTCTGTGCCTTTCTTGTCAGTCTCCTGACCCGATTGCACAATCGACAGAATTCTTGATAAGCTTGGACATCTTTGGTTAGAAGATATTTCTTCCACAATCTGTTTTTCCTTATGATTTTAGCTCCGGTTTTCACGTCTAGTGGTACTGTGTATTTTCTGGCTCTTTCCGATATCACCTTCTTTGGTATACATTGCTCTTCTGCATCTGTAATTTTTGAAGTAGAGATATCCCATTGGGCTTGCACATATCCCTGGTGATTAGAAAATTCTGCCTCCAAATCAATGTTTAACATGTCATCCATTTGGAAATAATCCTCTTTATCATATTTAGAAACAGTTTTGATGATCTGTTCAGATACTGGTGTGCAGTTGAGAACCACTCTGATAACAGAATAGTCGCTTTTTACTAATGCTGAGGCTGTCCCGATTGTTGAGATCTTGGCATATTCACTAGAGAGTACAATATCAAGGATCGATGGCTCGGTAGTACTTCGATCTCTAGTAGGCTTTGTAATATGTTGCACTAAGCAACAGTCTCGATTTCTTATACTGGTGTGCAGTTGAGAACCACTTTGATAACAGAATGGTCGCTTCTTACTAATGCTGAGGCTATCTCGATTGTTGAGATCTAGGTATATTCACTAGAGAGTACAATATCAAGGATCGATGGCTCGGTTGTACCTCAACCTTTAGTGGGCTCTGTAATATGTTGCACCAAGCAACATTCTCGATTTTTTTTTATAAATTTAAATCATTTAATTGTAATCAGTACTTGCTGCTGTAGTTGAGATTAGTTCCTAATCAATCTTTAGGTAGTTGAAATCTCCAAGTAGCAGAACATGTGAACAATATTTCTCACTTATTTTATCTAATAGTTTGTTAAGGTTGTCATTGTACACAATGGTGCTGTTAGGGCTTCTATAAAAAGAGCCTACGAGAAGGGTATCATTCCCTTTCAGTTTCAAAATGCAAAACAGTTCTTCATTAAACTCAACATCAAACTGTTGTACTTCAATTGCCAAAGAATTCTGAATAAACAAAACATCCCTCTCCCTTTGCCTTCAGTCATGTTCACAGTTTCCCTATAATACCCTTCCAGGTTGTATTCCTGCGAGGTAAGTTGTCTTTTAAAATGTGTAGGCTTTACTTCTGAAATTGCTACAACATGTGGTGGAGTTGAGTGTTTTTTATTCTACACTTTAGTTCAGTTAGTTTTTTTGTTAGTACATCAATATTTGTATACCTTACAATTATTTCTTCTGTACTGGCACTTACAGTGCTCGGGTTTGGTTGGTTATTTGGCCTTTTTGTCTTGATTATTTCCTCCTTCTGCGATAGTCATATTAGTGGAACCAATTTCCCATACTTAAAAATATTATATGGAACTAATTTGGACCTGTCCTAGGGTGACCTTAATTGCAATGTGGCTGTATAAACCCATTAGACCCCGCGCGTCCGAAAGCTTCCGGGTGTTTTCTCCCCAGAGCGCCCGAAAGCGTCCGGTGGAGATAAAGCATCTAGCGGTGGCCTCATCTTGCGGATACTTAAGATACTAATACTGGCTGATTCCTTGACATCTGAGCTATGAATTGTGGGTATTTTCGACATGCGCTTGCATTGAAAAGAATTTAGTTTTTCGCGATAGACGTTCGCCACCTGTGGACCTTCAAAAATGGCGGCGCCTTGGACATCGTAGTTGTTTACTAATGACGAAGTTTGCGCTATTATTTCGTAGGATGGGACAGTTTTGACACTGAACTAAAGGTAAGTTGACATTACGTTCGAAAGGCAACTGAATGAGCGATAAAATGGATGACTTGGCCTTGGGTTTTGTTTGTTTCGTTGTTCAAGTTTGGTCACCGTCAGTTGGGGTTTTCGGCACGAAGACTGCTGTTTATATGTTACTATATGAAAATTATGTATTTTTTATTAGAATAAATGATCAGGGTACGTATTCTAATTCAATTGTTCTAATAGTCAACATTTGGTTGTTTCAGGTGTCAATATGCTAGTGATCACAATGTCAACACTGACAAGTAGGATGACAGCAACCAAGATAGAAGACTTATAAAGCTGTGTTTGCTGTCTATATTTATATAAAGTGAACTGATTTACATTGTTTCATGTCTAAGCAAGGCATGGCAAGTGTAAATACACAGTAGAATGCATTTGATGTCAATAAAATGTATGATATTCCACTCTATAGTTGTCCAGAATATAAATTGTCTAGGTTTGTCACCAATAAATAACAACATATATTTAACCAATCAACACCATAGTCACATCATTTTAAAGATAATTCAATGGACATTAAATTAAACACAACTTGCAATTATAGAAAATCAATAGTTTTGAAGATACAGCTTACAAACTGCTGGCACCCAGAAATGTTGAGATCTGTGGCAGCAGCCTGGGGAACAGGGACACATGCCAATATAACTGGCTGGGGTCTAATGGGTTAATGAGGTAACAGTAACCGAGGTTCAACTGTAGCTATATGACATGTGTGGATGTAGATACTAATTCGTTTTAGGCAATATTTTACCATTGTATCTGCCAATCACTAACATTGTGTACACCGTTTCAAAAGATGTGTATATCGAAATCCGGAGTGTCTGTTTAAATAATAATGTACTTCCAACCTAACTGAAATACTAAGATGTTGTCTTGTTAGGCAAACTATTATTGCATGAATATCCCCTCACTAGATATTACCCAAGTTGGTGTCCAGCAGTATGCTTAGAATGACTTCTTCCTTATTTGTTGTCTAAATTTACTCCCAATGATTTCATTGTGTTGCTCAAGGGGATTACTGGGGTCCAAACACCAATACAGTTTCTGAAATGGGGGATTGCTATGAATGTCCACATCATGCCCATCAATTAAGCCATTTCAATTCAACATAATCCATGTACTGGATTGCGCATAAGAGTTCGCATAATTTGTTGCTGTGCTTCTAAATGTTGATATCATAGTAGAGGTGGTTTTCTGTTGGACTGCTCTTGAAATATATCTGTGGTTTTAATATTTCTAGTGTACGTAGCTGGTTTTCCATTGAAATGCTTTGGGAATAAACGTGTGAAATATTACGATTCGTTACGTAAGACTGGTGCAGAGACCCCCACACTATTGTAGCGCTTCGTCACACTTGCCCACAGACCTCCCTCCGTACTTTATAGATGGCCCCTTACATAATGTATACGTATCTAAATACGATTTTCGGAAGAGCATCCAAATGTAATTTTCTTTCACAAGTTTGTTTTATGGAATATGTTTGAATTAGTTATTATTTCAACCATGCATGTCAGTTGAAAAAAAATTTGCATTCTTCCAATATGTAACACAAATTTGGTTTTCTGTTACAGGAGTGAGCCAGCAGCTTAATATAACAAGCGAGGATATATACTGTTGGGAGCTTAACACTAAAAAAAGTGTGTTTGTGTGTTTGTTCAGATAGTTTCATAACAAGTATATATTGTATTATTTTTCTGTCAAATTATACAAACATGCGATATTATCTCTTTTGTGAAACATTAACACTTGTTTGTCAAATTTCAGATATGTGTATGTACCATATGACTTTTTCCAACAATGTAATCAATATAATTTGTAACTGAATGCTGTTAGAGTATTGTGGTGTAAATGCAGGTATACTATGTCATTTGTTTGTTTAAAAACTGTTGAACTGTGTTGTTTATGACAGAAGTGTTTCAGTGTTGTGTGTGGCAGGTTCGATCCTTGCTGGTGTCAGTATCCATACACTACTGGTTGTGCACACACACTTATTCTTAATAACTTCAGCCGTTTACAATAACTCCACCTAAATTAAGTAAATTCCACTTAAACAACTATTGGAAATAGCACATCAAAATTTTAGCATGCCACATGGCAATGGCAGCTAGGTAGGAAGAAACTTCAGAAGGCTAAGCAATGACTCAGTCGTGTAAACAAGGGAGGAAGACAAATAACCCAAGTGGGATGAAAATGTAGGAATTTGTACATAAATAGTTTTAAATTCACAGAGAAAACCCATCAAAAGGGAGTATTTCAACCTGAAGAGGGCAAGAATACAACACTTCATCTCCCAACATCACCCATTTGTATATATCATAGCACCCTAACATGTGATGGAAATGTTGCCTATGTGCTATGCAGTAAAAAAGATGGCTGGAGGAAAGGAACCAACTTGCGTGGTTTCTACACAGACGTCGGTAGCCGACCACATGCTAATGTTCGACAACTACAACTGTACTCTAGTATGAGAGGCTATACTGTTATAATATGTCTTCTGGGGTGTTTGCCAAGAATGGGTACAGTACTCGGATGGGTACTGCTGTAATGCAATAGCCAATTTTGGAAGGTTTAAATGTAGTTGTTTGCAAAACTTTGGATAATAATACCGAAATGTTTTTGAACTGACATGCTTAATCACTAACCAATTTGTTTGGATTCTGAAAGAAACTAATCATGTATATTGCAAGGAATATTATGTCCTCATGTTATGGATCTAGATTACCAGGGTTTCACTCTATCATATGAACACTTGCCATAACAAGATACAATTTTTGTAACAAATTTATTACACATCTATGACCATGTACACACATACTGAATAATACTAGGCATTGGTAAGACAACAATATTTTCAAACAAACATGTTCATTAAAACTGGCAATTCTCTTTTACTTTATCCATTGATCAGAAGTAGTCAGCGACTAGTCTTTTTGTTTTCACTTCTCTAGATTTAAGAACGAATCAGCTTGCTCTTTGTTAATTAACATAATGCCAGTTATTGATGTGTTTATCATAAAGGTGTATCTGCTGGAGACAATTAAAGAATATTGTTATAACTATTAGTGAGACTACAAGTAGGTCGGTGAATTGTAGATATTTTGTAGCAATACAATTGGGGCCAACCTGCTTGCTGCGAATGTGATTCGATTATTGTATTGATGGATACATCATCTTTGTTATTTAATAAAAGTAAATGTCCTTAAGTTGGCCTATTTCAATCTACACTGGACTTAGTTGTTGCTTTCCATAAAGGTGTATTATATTCAACAATACATCTGTAGTGTTATTGCCACCTTGAGATTTTAAATACAAGTTTCAAGAGACAGTGTTACTGAATGTCAAATGTTTCATACAAGTTCAAGTTAGGGAATAACAAAATAATGTTCTTCTTGAGGAAACATTGTGTTTCTTTATATAAAAATAAATAATACACAAGTTACTAATTGAGAGTATACATACTTGAATCATGTGAACTTTGTCTATTACCCCCAATATGAACAAAAACCAAACATTACCCAGCTAAATGCAGATCTACACACCAAAAACTGTGTTCATCTTGGAACCAATGAGCATCCAGTTTTCACCAGGTCAGATATCCACAGCTAGATGAGCATGTCGATAAATCTTTAAATACCTTACTACGAAAACCTAACATTTCTTTACCATGCGCTTTTGACATTTTCATTATAACATACTGGCATCTAAAATATAAGGCAACAATGCTGTATTTTGAACATATATATAATTAAACCACACACGGTTCCATCCACACATTTCTTTCCCCTAAAGCTCTGTTTCTGTGTGGAAAAATATTCAATAAGTATTTGGCATATGCACTCAATAAATACTTTGTATCAGACCATCACTACTGTTAGCATGATCTAGTGGTATGATTGCACATAACTACCTTATCTCTCCATCATATTAACATTGCTTTGTGAATCTGCCCTTGGACATTCAAGGACATTTAACTGCAAAAAAATGTGTACGAATCAAGTAAAATTACAAAGAATTCATATCTACAGGCTAATGGTACAATCCATTGAGACATTAGTTAACCTCTTGTTTCCCATAGATAGACCTTTCATATCACTGTAGCTACATACAAGTATACAGTGTCTAGATTATGTTGGCAACATTGAAAATACAGCGGTTGTTTCTCTTTGGTTGACTTGGCTCTGCTGCCTAAGTCAATATCTACTCTTCAGTATTTCCCATTACAGCATCAGGCCCAGCAAAACCAACCGACCAATAGTCCAACATCTCCCTTCCTGCTGCATAGGCATCCACTTTCATGACATTTTGTTTGTTACTTCTCACGATTTCCGATACACAATAATTTAATCAGTCATATAACAGATCTTTTTATCATAGACATTTTCCAGCCAGATAACAACAAAACTGTGCTTTTGTTCCAAATATCAACCAGCCGAATAACCTTTCTTGTTCTTCTTGTTCTGTTAATAAGTTTCAAATCAAATATCAACCAGCCGAGATATATAATTTTATTCGGTTACATTTCTGTTAATAAAACTAATAAAGCTGACAAAATAATATATGTACTGTTTAAGAAAAACTGTCTGAAGCACTGGCCCCCAAACATAAAAAAGCAAGAATAATTTAGAGATATATACAATGTAGGAGTTTTACTTTGTTGGTTCTGCATAGCCCGAAGATACACTGTAGCAACTGCACGGCCGCAGCAATGAGGGGTGTTAGGGTTCCATAGCATACCCCGACAGCGTCAGCAGTGAGGTCAAGGGGTCCCTTGCCCTGGATGCCGACACAACCCAAGTTGCCGACACAACCCTCCAGTATCTTCTCGTGCTGGCTGAATGTCATGCCGTTTAGGTTAGGCACGCCGCCTGAAGCACAACGACCACTGTCAACCTTCTGGCAACACTGGCCGAACACGTTACAATTAACTTATCCATCACGTGACCCTAGCAAAACCTCCGTCAAGTCATCAGAAAACCTGTGGTGGGTTTGGACATTCCATCGAATATTTGGTTGAAATTCTGGTCACAAAAGTATTTCTTTATGGCAAAAACATATGGCAAAGTTTGTAAAGTGACAACTGTGTGTGGGAATGTTTGATTTATGAGATGTAATTCACGTATATATAACCATTAAAAACATTTTTGGCAAAGCAGAGCTTGACGGAGGTCACATGCAAAATTCAATTGTGATGTAAACAAAACCGCGACATAGTGAATACATCAATTATTACACAGACTAACAAAAATATTGACCATCAGAAGAGATAACATGGTCATTTTTATGGTGATCATTTTCACGGTTATGTATGAAACCAAGTGCTTAGTTTGGTATTTTGTGTGCCATATGGCGCTACCTACACAGACGCAAGACACAGTTTCAAGAAGTATTTTTTATGAGACATTTCATAAAGATTGCATAACTTGGGACAGTTGTATGCAATGCCATGCATGTTTTCTTTGACTGTTCCATGCTACATTTTTAAGTACAAAATATTTGTGAGACTTACCCATCTACATGTTGCTGCATGTGTTCGGCATGCGTAATACTCCCCAAGATTCTCCCTGTACAAAGCTGAATCCGTTGATCTCAAGACTTCCTTTCCTCCCTGTCCTGAAGTCAACAAAATCATCCATATTCATCTACTCATACTATAGCTAATATCACAAATACCTGGCTTTAATTTTTTAACAGAAAAATGCTTTAAAATTCATATCGGTTAAAGTATGATGTATAATTAGCTATTAATATGATGTAAAATCAGTCTGTTTAAATGTTGGGAATCTTGCATCACCATTTTCTAACTGGAGTCTTCCGTAGCCACCATTTTGCACATAATAGATATTTAAACCTATTTTGTTTTATTAAAATAAGTGACACATCAATGGAATCAAACTATGGGAAAACAGAATCATTGATGAGAAGTAATAATTTGTAGAGATTGTTAAGGACTGTTAAAATATATCCTCACCATGTTTTATCAAGGTGAGAACATGCTTACCTCACAATGTCCACCATTTCAAGTTGACAAGTTAAGAAAATGTACATCTGATGTCACACATGAAGTGACTGATTATATGTTATGATGGCCACAGTTAGTTTATTAACAAAAAGTCCGCAAAATACATGTTGACCCCACAACCACATAATGGTGTCATGTTATGTTACCTTCTAATGGTGATGGTGTGTGGGCGTCCGTCATCTATTCTGTCCACCAAGCTGATGTTGGCTGGGCCACTTCCCAGTTCAGAGCTACAACCACAGCAACACGCAATACATCACTTCCAGGTTCATACAACCGCAGCAACACACAATACATTACATCCCAGTTCACAGCTACAACCACAGCAACACACAATACATTACTTCCCAGTTGATAAATATAATACTGTTCATGGCTCCAAGATTCCATTAGACTGCAAGAAATAAACTTACTTTGTTTAAACATTTGCTGCAAAGTAAGCTTATTTCTTGCTGCTTAATTTACTATTTCATTACATATGTGACTGCACTGGCGTGACGTCCTATGTGCCTACATAATATCTGGTAACTCTTGTAGCACATTTACCTAGGTGCATATACTTGCAGCAGACTATGTTCTCTTTAATGTGTATCTAGTTTAATTCAAATAACAATTCTTGGACCATCATCTAGTGAAAATGCCACAAACACTACTTTGTTCTGGAGAATAAGTAGTTCTATGTAAAGGTTCATAACTGATCAATATCCTAAACACTTCATACGTGACCTGCCACAGCAAACCAGGTATTAAGTCGCACAGGTCTATTTTGTACACAAACAAAAAATAACTGTGTAAGTCATATCCCATCAATTTTGTGATTTTAGCAGAAATGCATAATTCATAATCTCATATTCCAATGTCCAGTTTATTTTCCTCGACAAGTAATCCCAAACTAATAAAATACATGCACTTATGAACCCACATAGTAAAAAGACACAGACAAATACATAATTTTTTTTAAATAAATATGACAAAATAACAAACACTAAAACAACAATAATTAATAACGTAAATACTAGATATTATTCAGATGTCAAAAGACATTATTGCTGATGATATTTAAAAGCGACAGAGATTACCTCCTGATTATTAAGTTATTTGAAAACCGACTCACATACTAGATATACATAATACCAGAAACGAGTTGTTCCGACCAACTGACCTGAAGACGACCTTGCCGCCATGTAGGACGACAGAGAGGTAGTCTTTGCTCCGCCCCCAGGTGCTAGGCTTCTGACTTTGCCACAGCAGCAGATTGTCCGAATGATCAGTGGAGACGGTCATCTGTATCACCTCCTCCACCTGACTGTTCTGGTGGGGCAGCGGAAACCAGCTGACGAACCAATGGATGTGCCTGAAACATGGAGCGACATGTTGGAGCGTTCATCTCAGCAGAATCTCATTAATCTGGATCTCACTAATCTGGAAACCTTGAAATGTGGACACCGTTTCAGGAAAATGGAATTTCCAAACATTAATGTGTGGTTTTTATATACATAAATCATTTCATCCATAACAAAGTAAAAAGGTAAGTTTTATACAGCACAGTATCCAGTCATTAGGACTGCTTAAAGGACTTGACTCCTTGACAGACCTGTTCAATTAAACACCATCACGACTTCTCTGGAAAGCATTTTGTATACAACCATCCACCACTGTTAATAGCCAGGTACTCATTCATACAGCCGAGTGAACTGGAGCAATGTAGAGTGAACGAACCTATTCAAGGTTTGACACTGCAGCACAGGATTTGAACCCGTGTTATCTCGATTGGGAGTCCGTTGCTCTTGTCACTGTGCCACCAAGCTCCACAAATATAATATACAGTGGACCAAAGGCTTCATAGTGATGCTTTGATGCATTTTAGTACCATTCCAGCAAGCGGTTGTCATTATCCCATGATCGACAAACACAAGACTTTCTCTCTGTACAGGTGGCACCACTGTAGACCTGGGGCATTTACAGATGTACGAGTCTCCCGCGGGCTCACAAACACCCCCATTCTCACATGGGTTGTTTATGATACAGATGTTGAGTTGTACTTCACAGTTAATGGTTGAAACACACAACTCATGTTTATGTTTTGTCTACTGTGAGCACACAAGGTTTTTCCATATTCATTTAAATTGGTTGCTCAAATTCAGCCATTTATCTAAAACATAATTTGCTCGTATTCATTCAATTGCCTAAGAGGTGTTTTCCTCATATACTAACAAAAAATGTTTACTTATACTCATAATCAGTCAACTGCCTAAGAAGTCAACACCCCTAAGCTACAAGGGTCTCTTCAGATTTAGCCCAATAGTTTGGCCACGGGACGTTGTACAAGATCAACCCTGGATACAAGCACTCAGGATCAACTTTGGATACAAGCACTCAGGATCAACCCTGGATACACATACTCAGGGTCAACTTTGGAGGCAAGCATTGAAGATCAACCCTGGATACACGTACTCAGAATGAACCCTGGATGCAAGCACTGAGATCTCAGGATCAATCCTGGATTCACACTCACGATTAATTTGGGATACAGGCACTCAGGATCAACCTTGGATATACGCACTCAGGATCAACCATGGATACAGGCATTCAGGATGAAATTTGGATACACGCACTCAGTTATCTAACACCAACAACATCATACAGGCACTCTGTTCTCTGACACGACACACACCAACAATATCATATGAAGTCTTATTTCTATATCCCAACATCAAAGCATCTCTCCTGACAACTTCTAAAAACAGAGTTCACATTTAAAATGTACTTACTCAGTGCGACAACAGCATACAAGACACATTCAAAGTATCCCGCAAACCCGTGCAGAAGTACACTTTCCTGTACATTGAATCATAGCACTTTATAGTGGTTGGTGTCTGGTGTTGCATCTACAAAAAACATATCCAGCTATTGACATAGAGCAAAGAATTCAGAACACAAACTATAATGTTATGAATTTCATGACAGAATCAAATTGATGTTTTGGTCTGATTTATATAAAGATTAACATGATTAAGTTCTTATACAGCCTGGTATCCACTCCTTAGGACCATGTAAAGTGTTTACATGTCACTCTGGCAAACCCCAACTTCTCCAGGAAGCATTCAGCCATGTTATAATTACTGTCCAAAATGTATTCCTTCACATACATCAACCACTATTTCCTTCTTCCCCTTAATCCGTTGCAGAATCAGGGGGGGGTAACATCACAAAATCCCACTCGAGTTATAGCAGATTATCTATTTTGTACGAGTGACACGTCACAGTTTATGGTATGCATATTCGTGTGCAAATTAGTACATTTTTCTTTTTAAACAGCCAATGCTAATACACAGGTTTGTGAATAATTTTGGACTTTCAGTCATAAAACAAATCTTAGGCAGATATAAAGTACAGCAAGAAAAATATACAGTGTCAGACTCGCTGAGCGATGCTGACTGAATCCAGGTAACACACTCCACATGGAAAATCATTAGATGTTCATGACTGACCTTCGACCCTGTTAGGATGATGTAAGTGAAAGAGAGGCTTGGTTGTGTCGACTACATTCATGTTGTGTAGTTTGACGACGTGTGGAGTCTCAAATGGTGCCTGAAACATACCAGATAGAAATGGTTTGTTATAATTAAGCACAGAATCATGGGTACAGACTGAAGAGATCTGCACCGTCAAGGCATTCTGGGAAGAGTTCGCTGTCTCCGAACGAACCAAGCAGGTCACGACGATGTTTGCTTTCTCCGGGGTTCCATGTCTCATGACACGACCGTCACAAGGTCCCTCCACACTTCGTATTTGAGGTTCTCCAGTCTACGGACATAAAGTAAGCTTGCACGTGAGGTAAGTCCTTAAATGGAAAACAATAACTATTGTCAAAATAGAATTAAGTTCCTGTAGAGTATGATATCCAGTGTTTGGGACTGCTCAAACTGCTTCAATCCTACTGTATGGCACCACTGTATCACTTATTCCCTTTGCAATAAGTGGTGTTGATGAAGTTACCCCGACACATTGCTTAATGTATTTTAGGACTTTATGAACTGATCTTCTTGTTGTTCTCCTTTTCCCCCTGTAGTCGGGGTGAGCCTGGCCTAGACTTTTGTTTTCCTTGTATTTCCATCTGTTTCATCTATTCTAAGTATACAACTGGTACCAAAATTATATGGGCTACAAGAAAAGGCACCACATCATAAATTGTGGTGCCCAGAAATACTACTCCAAACACAATTTTAAATTAAATATTAAAAATTCTTCATGTGATGCAAACCATTTTTCATTCGGCTACTTGCGAGAGAAGAGAAACACCCACTGATGGTCATGTTCTTGATCCAATTGTCCAAGTTCCGCATGTAGAAAATATGAGTCTTGGCGCGCTCTTCGAGTCCTGATTCCTGCAGCTGGTTGTAATGTTTAGTCATTGTCTCTGTCAGATCTGCAGCCTGCGATAACAACAGAGTATATCTGATCTAGTACAATCCAAGTACTTTACAGATCATCTCAGAACATCGATGTCTGATGTCAAACAAATTACTTTCATCTGACCTGAGATGATCCCTTAGGTCAAGTACAAGTTCTTTGAAACATAAATTTGTCAGGTACCTAAGACAAGCAATCCCAAATCTTAATGTACGTGTGGTATCATTGTATGGCCTTGAAGTCGGTTGATAACTATCGATAGTACATTGTCGGATTGGCTAGATCGCAATGCATTGATAGTTTGATGTATCATTACACCCCTACACATCACTCCAACATTCATTGTCCAGGCTCAAAGCACATCACACTTTGTCCTCAGCAGACCTGTTCACATAACATACAAACTTCTATTGGTCAGGAACCTGGACATTTTCAATACTTCAGATTTGTGAAAGACATCACTGATGCAGTCACGGTACTTTGTTGTTTTGTTACACCACGTAACTGAAACCAACTATGTTATACGATAGTTGTGCAGACCCCTGAATATAAATATCATTGTTGTGTAAACATTAAAATAATCATTCGAGAAAGGATAAATTACAAAATCAAGTGGCATAGATATCTATAGACTAGGCGATGCCAAAGCCCATACATGTCGTATCGACCCTTTTTTATGTCGATATTACTTTGTGTGTATCCTGGTGGTTGTTGTGGACGCCGTTCCAACTGTAAGAACATAATAATTATGTACACGAAGTGAGGAAAGTAGCTGATATATACCATAAAACGGTGATGAGGGTTATGAAAGCCACGAGCTGGAATGGGCACGCCCTGATAGTAGAGACTATGAACTGTCAAAGGAAGATGGTGAGCCCAGTATCGACAATAAGGAAGATCTCCAAGACTCGGCAAGAGAGGAGTTCATGGATGAACCGTTGCACACTGCAGGCAAGGAGAAAGCGAAGCATGATAATCCGACCCACTCAACAGCGAAGACTGTACGTGAAGCTTCTGCCGGTAGCTGACTGTCAACTTGAAAGCTGTCACAGCTACACTTGAAGATAACTGCTACGCTATTTTACCAACAAGATGAAAAAGGTAGCTCAAACAAGAGTTTTTTAGTATCTACTGAAAGTATGACAAAAAGAATGAAATGATGGTTGGCCATGGCACGTCTGCTCTGTTCAAGATCGCCATAGATGTGGCATTTCAAGAACTCCACCCCGACATCTTCAACATTGAGGCGACAGTTGTTCAGGGTTATTGTCTACTCTCCATGCCTTCACAGTTGCAGAAAGAGATACATTTTTGGGGCACCTGTCGTTCTACGCAACAATGGAGGAATGCTTAATGGGTCTGCCAACCACGCTACATTCAACAGAAAGGTCGTTTTTACTAATTTTAGGGCATGCTTGCTTACACGTCAAAATTCCGAACAACCCTGGGTTAGCAGCACATAACAATTATGCCATCTCAACAAGAAAGCCACCAACTCCATTGATCTGGAAATAGTAGCGAACGAATTATTGAACTTGGAATTTCTTAAGTTAAAAGAATATATGCGCATAGTTATAGAGATTTGCATGATGTACAGGTCTGTACGCACAATGTGCAGATGTTTGTCGTTCATTTTGTTATGATATTTACAACGCCTATGCCAAAGCCAATGGATTAGGAATAGTCGCTGTGAAGCGGCCAAATTATCAAATATTCTTCTAATTCTAATTAATGACATCGTAAGGAGCCGCTGTTGGCTATGGTTTTTGACGGGGTGGGTGCGTATGGTGTTATTGAGTGTTTGGGCCGCAGGACAGGCGACTGAAATCGTTTATGGTCTCAGCCTGGATCTGCGACTCGTTTAGTTTATTCCAGTCTACTATTGTCTTTACAAAGTATACATTTTTTAATTGACTGGTGAGGGATGCAGGTACCAGACCTGGGGCCGAAGTACTCGAGTACATTTTTGAAGTACTCATACTCATAAAACTTGTGGGTTATGGACTCGTACTCATAGTCATACTCATTGCACTCAGATTTTACGAGTACGTTACGAGTACGTCTGAGTATTTTGTTAATATATACTGGGGAAAATAAATATATTTGGTTATAAAATGACACTTTCCTGAAATATTTAATTGTTCAACTATTTTTTAAATACGTTGTTATTTCTGATAGAATACCAGCTTACCATCCCTACACATAGTACATCCTCATTCTCTGATAACTATGACTATGATACCCAAATATGGCAACAGGCAGCATCTTTTCCCAGTCAGAAACACCCTGTTAAGCAAACAATAATTGTAGGCTATCAGTTCAGGCCATAAACCTGATTGTTTAATTAAGCCACCAGGATGTCCATAACCCACCAGTTAGACAGGAAATGCCTTTGATGTAGTCTGGGGACCTTGCAACTTGACAGTGGATGAGTGCTAACTGCTAAGAACAAGAACTGCCAGTCTTCCTCTGTAGAAGTAAGGATGCTCAAGTCAGACTGCCTCCTACACTTGTATAATCCTGTGCCAGTAGCCTGGCTAAAAAGTCCAAAGGGGATGCTGAGCCGTTTATGTGGACATGTGCTAGCCTTCTCAACAACTAATAGTCTATGATCAGGAAATATAAATTGCAAACTTATTGTATCAGCAGATTGCTGATTGTAGAGGTGAACGAATACCTCAGTCAGCCATGTACAGATCGTCACAGTGACCCACTGCAGTTCTGAGTTTTCACCCAGATGAAAGGGTATTTAACACAGCCGAGAAAGTCTTCTGCCCTGAACGGTGCAGCCTAAAAGACTCAACCTGTGAACAACTCATGTTCATTCGGTGCAATGGCAAATAGATGATAAGATCATTCGATAAGATCATACGATGCCACTGAAATGAATGCCAATGAAGTGAATTTAATTGTTGATGAAATAGTTTTTTTATAGTTTTCCTCATGACAAATTGATCAACTGCCATTGCATATTCACTTGTGCTGAGTTATATAAATTAGATTACTTAATAATTAAAAAATTCATTATTATTTAATATTTATATATTTTTTAATGTACTCGTGAGAATGTACTTGTACTCGTACTCAGCTTTTAGCAATGTACTCGTATTTATCCATCATCAAAGTGCTCGTTCTTGTGAAAATGTACTCGGCCCCAGGTCTGGCAGGTGCTGTATAGCACCTGGTGTTATTGGTTGTTAGGTGTTGTACAATGTTTGAGGATATGTGATCTGGGAAATGTTTGGGTTGGATGAGTCTTTTATTTATTCTTTGGTGCCGAAAGTATGTTGCTGTTGGAATGGCTGGGCCTGGGATAGATCCCTCAGCCATCTTGTACATGAATTTAAGTCGTTGGTCCCAACGTCTCTTTTGTTGGTTTATCTATGTCCCCCTGGTGGTATGGGTGACTCACGTCGATCTCGGCCCTCATCGATCTCGGCCCGTCGATCTCGGCCCATGTTGATCTCGGCCCACATATTCCTACTTTCTTGCACAATGTATGTCATCAATCTCGGCCCACGTCGAACACGGCCCACCTGATTAGCTATTAAAATAGGTAGTTGTGTTGGCGGGATATGTATAAATAAATATATATATATGTGTGTGTGTGTGTGTGCGTATGCGTGTGTGTAGAGAATAAACATCTCGGCCCACCTATTTCAATGAGTTTATTCGCACAGCTTCTACTAAATTAACTGGAATTGAAAATTAACTGGAAGTGAAAATTAACTGGACGTGAAAACTGGATTTGATTCAAAACCAGTCTAACACATGAAAAAATCTAAGTTTCACTGAGCATTAAATTTGTTTTGTTTGTCTTTGATTTGTATGTGGTGAGAACATGTGGAGTCGATACAGGAAAAAGTAATCGGCTTGGTGCTCTTGCATTGTTTCATTGAGCAGATTATGTCATGTTATTTGTCTTTGATTGGTGTATATCATAGTGTGTAGGCCATAGTAATCAGCTAGCTGCTCTAACATTGTTTCAGTGAGCAGATGTGGCTGTTGTTTGTGTTTGATTTGTGTGGGGTAACAACGTACGTAGTCGGCTGAGGCTTTAGTAATCAGCTTGTTACTCATGCATTGTTTCATTGAGCAGATCGTTTCATGTTATTTGTCTTTGATTGGTGTCTCTAAAGAAATTGCGGAGGCCATATTAATCGGCTAGCTGTGTGGCATTGTTACATTGAGCGGATGTATAATGTTGTTTGTCTTTGATTTGTGTGTGGTAACAATGTACGTAGTCGGCTGAGGCATTAATAATCGGCTTGGTACTCATGCATTGTTTCATTGAGCAGATCCTTTCATGTTATTTGTCTTTAATTGGTGTCTCTAAAGAAACTGTGGAGGCCATATTAATCTGCTAGCTGTGTAACATTGTTACATTGAGCAGATGTGTTTGTTGTATGTCTTTGATTTTTGTGTGGTAACAACGTACGCACTCGGCCGAGGCACTGGTAATCGGCGTGGTGCTCTTGCATTGTTTCAATGAATGAGCAGATCATTTCATATTTTTATTTGTGTCTGATAACAAATGTAGAGGCAGTAGTAATCGGCATGCTATTCAAGCATTATTTCATTTAGCATGTCTTTGTTTGTACAACGGCCAAGCCGTTATAGGTATCTGCTTGTTTACTGCAGAGACGCTGTAATGAAAACATGCACTTTTGTACATCAATGTATATAACAGTGAAATATTTTACACTCGGAGACTGGTTCCACTTTAAGCAAGTTTCATGTAATACAAAAAGACTATTCCATAGGTGATGTTAAGTAAATACGAATTTCCAGTAAATGTAATGCAGTTTGTGTTACGTAAAGTTTAAACTATATATACACCGTAATTTACTTCACATTAATAAATAATAATAATAATAAAAATAATAATGATTGTAAAAATAAAGTAAAATACAGTGTATACTCAGGCACACAAAATTATTTATAAAAACGATAACTGATCATTATTGTTTAACGTGTCAAAGAACCCCAATGCATTAGATCTTTGATGTCTACTGTTGTTGAATCGTTGCGATCGCAGTTGTGAAGTTGAAGCTGTGTGTCTCATTCACACCGGTCCATTGCACAAAGTGCATCGGAACAAAGCTCAAAACGTATTTATGGGAAATTATCACGTTTTGATACTGTTCATCTTGAATGTTTATTATCTTAGAAAGAATTGCTTTAATAATCATGTATGACTACTAAAAGCACAATCAAGAAACATAAATAAACAACATCGTTCTAGTGATGCTTTCTAGTACAAATCATATGGTAGCTGCCTGCTGGAGTATTGAGAAATTATGCAATTTGATAAACAAACCGCGAAAATACACTCATACTATTGCTGTTAGATTTGTATCTCCTGCATCTATGACCAATATCTCCTGTATCACATGTTCTATGACCAATGTCCCCTGTATCACATGTTCTATGACCAATATCTCCTGGATTACATGTTCTATGACCAATATCTCCTGTATCACATGTTCTATGACCAATATCTCCTGTATCATATGTTCTATGACCAATATCTCCTGTATCATAATGTTCTATGACCAATATATGGATTGATTGGGTGACCTAACTGCATTTTCTTGGAATGTGAACAGCGTTTATAGAATCAGCCAATATACCGACACTGGAATTTCCAGATGTGGGCTTAAACTTTTCTAGGTCTTCATGATAGCCAATCAGGGAATTGAACGGGGTGTAAATGTTTGAGTAGATGATTATGGCAGCTAATCATGGCATGGGGCGGTTGTTATGTTTCTATAAATAGTGCGTTACTGTAGTAGAAAGGCTATTCACAACTCATTAGCAGTGCCGCAGTTACACCTTAGCGTAGAATGCCACAGAAGAGTACAAACAAATTCTAAAGCCTTGCAGTGGGAATCATGCGAGAAGTGCTGCCACATACGATGTGGAACCGACATAGATGCTACCACATATCAACTGATGGTAGAAGGTAATGTTGATTTTTTCGACGTTGGAAGAATACGGCCAGATATCCCGTCGGCAGCATCGTTGTTAATTGTTGCAGCTTACTGATCAGTTTACTTATATGTGATGCATAGTAATAAATGCAGTTTCGCATTACAATTACATTTGAATGTACTCTATTACTATTACTGTTTCCTTCAGTTTACTATAATTACTGCTTCCTTCCTGTTATTACTACATTTGAAGCTATTGCAATTACTGTCTATGACATTTATCATCGGAACTATTTATAGTATAATATGGATGCCACATATAATATATGGTTGTAGGATAGAAATTAATGGACACAAAACAACCGGAAAGAAAGTACCAGACAATTTTTATTTTGTGGATTATGTGTAATTTAATAATGCGCTGTTGCTGCTTGGTGTTAATTGTGTTTTTCACACCTGTGAAAAGGGTAATTGGTATGACAACAACTTCAAAGCACCATTGAATCCCTTTAGTCATGTAACAGTCACACTGTTCCAGTCCGAGGTCGAGATCGATGACATACATTGTGCAAGAAAGTAGGAATATGTGGGCCGAGATCGACATGGGCCGAGATCAACATGGGCCGAGATCGACGGGCCGAGATCGACGAGGGCCGAGATCGACGGACACCGTATGGGTCCCACACTATGGCTCCGTACTCTAAGGCAGCGTGCACAAGGGCAATATATATGCGGTCCGTTTGCTGTTTTGTAGGACATTAGCCTAGGCGTAGCCTTAGCTTAGCCTTAGCCTTAGCCTAGGCTTAGGAAACCAAGAGTGGAGTTTGCTTTTTTAGTTACTGTTGCGATATGGGAGTGCCATTTAAGGTCGTCGGAGTTAGAGATACCAAGATATGGGTTGCAGTTTACACGTATGGTGGCGTTATTTAGGGTGTAGAAATAGTCAGTTTTATGTTTTACACTGTGGATGTAGCATTTGTTTGTATTAAAGTTCAACTTCATAACCGAGATATCGCCCATACCTGGTGTAGTGCTATTTTATGCGTCGACTTCTTAATGTTCGACAAAGAAGAAAAACATGAAAATAATATGCAACATATTCTACTAAATTACAGTTTATTGTATTATGAAGATGTGACTGCACTGTCATCGAATAACTGATGTAAAATGCAAAATGATCAATAGACATCGTGTAAACTCACCGGTACGTAATTACTACAACAGCCTATCGGATAGTTGTGGTACTGCAGTTAATAATTAATCCGAAAGGTGGCAGCATTGGTACCAACGTTTACCTGAAATCATTCAGTTACGAGAACAAATTCATAAGCTTATACTTAAAACTTATGAAATGGTACAACTTCGCTTATATTAAGTTAATTCATCTGTAAGAATAGTATCCGAGTCTACACAGTGGTGGATATTTGTGTACGAATATAGTCTTAATTAATCTGTGCAGTAATTGCAACGGGGCTGAATGCTTCCCAGAAAAATCGAGATGATGTTCGATTGAACAGATCTACAAGGGGGTAAAATGTAAAAACATTTTGAGCAGTCGTAATTAAAGACTCGATACCACGCTATACTAGAACTTACCTTTCTTTTTTATTGACACAACTTACACAGCAGAACAAAACACAATCATGTTCACATTTTAAATATTTTAATTAACCATTTAACAAGATTTAACAAGATTGCCACCCAGAGAATTAACTCTAGGTAGCAGGTGGACAAGGAAGCCCTTGGCTTTTCGAGAGTCCGACCTTTTTATCTATGTGTATCCCGCCCGTCTGAGGTATGTGTCGATTTTATTTTTAAACATATTCACGCTACTAGCACCCACACAATCAGCAGGTAATCTGTTCCATTCATTTACAGTTCTTTGTGAAAATGAAAACTTTCTTATATCCAATCTACTCTGCTCCTTTGCTAATGCAAGATCATGTCCTCTAGTCCTTCTATCTTTCTTAACTGAGAAAAACATATTTCTATCAATATTTTCATAACCCTTCAATATTTTAAACACTTCTATCTGATCTCCTCTCAATCTCCTGGTCTCTAGTGTTGTTAAACCGCATTTTTTTAGGCGTATTTCATAACTAAGATCCCTCAGATTTTGTATCATTTTAGTTGCTCTCCTCTGCACTCTTTCTAGCATATCTATGTCCTTCCTGCGATATGGCCTCCACGCTTGAATACAATATTCTAAATGAGGCCTAACTATTGTTTTGTACAGCGGTATTATTAGCTCTTTTTCCTTATACGTTATGTTTCGCCTAATTAATCCAAGGATTTGATTTCCCTTTGAAGCTGCAATTCCGCACTGCTCTGAAATCTTCATATCAGCACTAACGGTTAACCCTAAGTCCTTTTCTTTTACAGTAGTACTTAGTACAGTACCCCCCATTGTATATTCTACCTCTTCGTTCCCATGTCCTATGTGGAGGCATTTACATTTCCCAAAATTGAACATCATTTGCCATTTTTCAGACCATTTCATCAACCTGTCAAGATCATCTTGTAAATGCTGTCTATCTCCATCACTTTTAATCCTTCTAAACACTTTTGTATCATCCGCAAATTTCAACACCTTGCTTGTTATTTCATCATCCAAATCGTTGATGTATATTAAGAATAATATAGGACCTAATACTGATCCCTGTGGTACCCCACTCAATACCGATTTCCAGTTTGAAGCCTCCCCATCAACTACTACACGTTGTCTTCTGTCAATCAGCCATTGTTCTATCCAGTTTATTATACCATTTCCTATGCCATGGGCCTTTAGTTTAAGCAGTAATCTTTGATGTGGTACTTTGTCAAAAGCTTTTTGAAAATCTAAGTAGACGATATCTACTGGTGTTCCCTCATCTACCCACTTAGTGATGTCTTCCAAAAAACATAACATATTTGTTAAGCATGACCTCGCTTTAAAAAAACCATGTTGAGATGGGTTTATCAAGTTTTGTTTAGCAAGAAAATCCACCATGTGATCTTTAATTAGTCTTTCTAATAATTTACAAATCACTGATGTTAAACTCACTGGTCTATAGTTCTCTGACTTGTTTCTCGAACCTTTTTTGAATAACGGTATAATGTTTGCTTCTTTCCATTCTAAAGGAACCACTCCCTCTTCTAATGACAAGTTGAAAACTGTTGCAAGTGGTATGCTAATTTGTTCTACAATTTCCAATAGTAGTTTGGGTGGAATACCATCCACTCCAGGTGATTTATTTTCCTTCATAGCCCTTATTTTCTTAGCTACCATTTCCGGGGTTACAATTAATTGTCCTAAATAGTCTGAATCTGCCCCCTTGAACTTAGCCTTTGGTATTGGCAGTGAACTAATATCTTCCCTGGTAAACACTGAACTAAAGTACTCATTCAGGTCTTCTGCCATTATGAATCCCTCTGATATCATATTTCCAGCACTATCTTCTAGAGGACCGACCTTATCTTGAACTTTCTGTTTGCTTCGAACATACGCATAAAAACTCTTGCTGTCATGTTTTATATTACTAGCTAATTGTTGTTCATAGCTTCTCTTTGAATTTCTAATTTCAGCTGTAGCTTGGTTAAGTGCTTCTTTATAATTGTTGTAGTCTTCATCATTTCCAGTACATCTATATGACTTCCACATCATTTGTTTATACTTAATTTTTCTAATGGCTTCTTTCGATAAGTGTTTCTTTTTGGACCGTTTTCCTTGGTTTTTGAAGGGTACAAATTTATCGATTATGCACTTAATTTCACTCTTTAATATATTCCAGCATTCTGTTGCCGTCTTATTTTTCAGTGTCTTATTCCAGTCTATCTTTGCTAAATATTTCCTCATGTCCTTATACCTTCCTTTGTGGAAATTTCTCCTATACTGCTTTTTGCTATTCCTTTCTGATTTTACTTTGATGGTAAAATGTATCTGGTTGTGATCGCTACTCCCCAGTGGCTCACATATCTTGACATTGTCAACTAATTCATTCTGTGAGGACAAAACTATGTCTAACACATTCTCACCCCTGGTTGGTTCTAGCACATGTTGAGAAAGGAATGTATCTTGAACTAAAACTAAAAACTTGTGGTCCTCTCTCCCCATACTCTGTAGAGATTTCCATTGTATATGCCCATGGTTAAAATCCCCCACAATAATACAGTCCCGTTTGCTTACTTCCCTTATAGCGTTTTGTATTTTTTCATTCTCTTCTATGCTTATGTTTGGACTTCGATAAACCAACCCAACCGTCAACGTTGAGTTTCCTGTAACTATGTTACACCAAACAGCTTCTTCGCAATCTGCTTCTCTTTCTAATTTTATTTCATAAGCCTGAATAGATTCTTTAATATATAAAATAACTCCACCTCCCTTTCTTCCTATTCTATCTTTTCTAAACATTACATATCCTGTCAGTCCCAATTCAGCATCTGATATATCGGTGGTGGTCCAGGATTCGGTTATACCTATTATATGAGGGTCAATATCTTCTACCATAATGTTTAGTTCATTTCTTTTGTTTACTATACTCCTTGCATTTAAACAAACACATTTATATCCAGCTTCAGAAGAGTTGTATGTATTCGTTTCGTTTTTTGTATATCAATATATATATATATGATTATATAAGATATATGTATTCACATGAATGCGAGAACATAATGAAACTGTTGAGCAGCAGAGCCGGTGACTGTACATTTGCTCACGCAGCGGCAACAGTGTGGAACGCTCTGCCGTCAAGCGTTACTAACAAAACATCACTGGAATCATTTAAATCGGTGTTGAAGCCTCATCTGTTCACTGCAGCGTATATGTAACTCGGACCCTTACCAACACTGTTTTACCATAGCTGATTGATGTTTAACGTTTATTTATTATTTATTTATTTATTTTTCGTATACATTTTAGCCAAATTTATTGATGTTTACATTAATTTTAGTTTATTTATATAAAAAAAATTATCTTAACAATTTTATTTTATGTTATAATACATCACATTCCTTTTCTACTTCTACTATATTTATTGTTTTAATTGCTATTATTATTAGTTCCTTTTATCTATGATATAATAACTATTGTTTTTATTCAAATGCATTATTTTTAACATAGACTTATATATTGTTGTAAAGCGCTGTGAACAATATTGGATGTGGCGCTTAACAAAATAAAATATTATTATTATTGAGTAACGCAGGATCGATATTCTCTGGAAACCCCACTGCTTTTATTATGAAGTTTTGTATTCAGTTGTTGTGACTAAGTGGACAATGCACCAAAACACAAATATTTTGGTTGCAGGCTTGAATCCCACATCATGTTATTTGTTGCATTTTTATTTTGTTTTAATATTGAAGAAATTATATATCTCATTGATAATACTCTTTTGGTCAGCTTGGCAATAGTAACTGCGGTTTTTGAACTTGTTAACACACACAAATAATTATCAATGCCAAATCCTTTTAGTAGAAATGGTTCTTCACCAGCTAGCATGCAATTATACCTTATTAAAGTAAATGTTAAGCCAGACATGTAGCGTTCGATCGTGCGTGGTTGCATGCGTATGCTTGAGGTTATATCTGTCAGACAAGGCCAAACTTGTTCTTGAAACAAAATCACATTTCATGGTCGTTTTCAAACAAAATAACTCCTTTCTAAACCTTTCTTAATAGCGTACCTTCCACTTGGATAACACGATCAATATCAAGTTGTTTTATTTTGTAGTCGCCCAGCCGTCGGACATGTAATCTCAATTAAGAGTCTGAAGGTATACATCAACTATCTACATACTATATATGTTCGTATCTTGCGGTGCCAGTGTGAATAATTCAGGAAATGTTGAGCTGATACCATTAGACCGGTACATATGTATGTATATGTAGCGAGATACCCTCCGCTAAGACAGTCCGCTTGAGGGGAATAAAAAGTGAACATTCCCCCGTCTTCCGATGTCATGTCCGGCAGTATGCATGCAATGGTTAGAGTTAACAACTACGTACGATGTTATGAATATACAAAATGTTACGACGTTATAATGCATACATCATCAATAAACGCTTTGATATTTTATGAAGTAACTGTGCTTTCATCTTTAACAGTTTACATGAAACAATATTTTATGGCCTCGTTGCGTAACGCTTCCTTGTACGCGCGCTCGCAAATTGATTTGATATTTGTGTCATCAAAGTAATAATTATGTCTCATAAGGTGTAAGAAGAAATCAGATGTAATTGTAAATGACATAATAAAACGAAAAAACATGTTTGGAAAGGAGTAAATATAAAGTCGTAAACTTATATAAATAATAATATTCGTGGGCGTATTTAGTCCGTTCTTGTTTTGGGCCGGTTGACATATACCACCCCAAAAAGAATCTGTAACACTACAAGTATAATATATTATGTAACCCTGGCGGAATTGTTTCGTGCAAGCGGTTGCACAGGCTATTGTTGTGTTAGTCGCCAGACGCGGGTAGGGTAGCTAGAGCCACACCCAGTCGCAGTTTTCTAGGGATCATGGACGTGTCCACAAAGCTATGCGTACAGTTCTCTCGGCTCTGTATTATGTCTATCAATATACACGTCCTGGTGAGTTATGTTGTCATGTTTATATGTTAATTATATATAACAGTTAAATTGTTTCTTGTTGCATCCATTAGCCGTCACTTCAGGCATGCCAGCTATAGTATGACGAGTGTAGGAGTGTTGTGTCGTGTAATGTTAAATTGTGTTTACAGGCGACTTACACATCTAGCATGCATTTTAACTAATTGTTGTGAAGTATAGGATGTCGTGTGCATACGTTTGACTTTAGATAATGTGATAGTTAATTGTTAAAATAAGTACTTAGCTAAACAAGTTTCTCTGACTGTGGTCTGCACAAGTTCAGACAAGTATATATAGGGTGACTGATTATTACATGCGGTTTGACACGTCTAATATTAGAACAACCGAAGCAATTAACTTAGTAATGTAGCGTTGGTTGCTTGACTACAGTGCTGCGATGTTGTATAGTCGCAACTAGCACGCTGTCTCTCTGTCTTCCTGCTCCTATATATGTGTCTATGTACGTATGTTTTTCTCCCCGTCTCCCCGTCTCCCCTTCTCCAACTCTCCCTCTCTCCCCGTATCTCTCTATGTCTCTCCCGCCTCCATCTTCTGTGTTTGTCTGTTAGAATGTCAGCCTATAAGTCTGTCAGACTAGTACTACAGTCCGACTGTCTGCCTGCCGGTCTGCCTCCTAGCTTCTCTGCCTGTACATTTCTCTCGACTGTCTGCCTCTATGCCTCTCTGTTTGTCTGCCTGTCTGTCGTGCGTGTCTGCTGTTTGCCTGGTGGTTGTATGTTTATCTGCCTATCTCTGCCTCTTCCAGTCTTTTTTTGCCGTCGTCTGTGCCTCTAGCTGTTTGTATCTCTTCTTTCTCCTGTTTGCCTATCTACTTGGATGCATGTCTGTCTGTCTGACCGCCTGACTGCTGGCTGTTTGTTTATTTGCCAATATATGCCTCAGCCTCTGCCTCTTTGTATCTTCTCTCTCACTCCTGTCTTCCTGCCAGCCTGCCTGCCTGCTCGCTGTATATTTGCCTTCCTATATCTGCCTCTACCTCTGCCTCTGCCTCTGCCTCTGCCTCTGCCTCTGCCTCTGCCTGCAGGTGACACTGTCTATGTCTCTGTTCCTGGCTCTGTCTCTCTCCCTCTCTTTGCCCCTGCCACTGTATCTGTATCTGCTGTCTGTATGTATGTCTCTTTCTCTCTCACTCTCTCACTCTCTTGTTCTCTCATTCTCATTTGCTCTCGTGCACTCTCCTGCTCCTTTCCAGGTATTTTGTCAGGGGACTGACCCCCATTCTGGAGCCAACAAAGTTAATTTATAAAAAAAATATAATGATTGGCTTAAAATGGGTTTGTGTCACAAAAATGCACCATTTCAAATGTTCTGTAAGCAAAATCGACTTTCACCCTCCTCCCCATGTGATTAGTGCCGTTTCCTTTTGATCATAAATGGTGCAGTTATAACTTAAATAATAAATTAGAAAAGTATGTCTGTTTGTGTCATATCTGTCTTTCTGTCTGTCCGTCTGTCTGTCTCTCCCTCTCTCTGTCCGCCTCTCTCTCCCTCTGTCTGTCCGCCTCTCTCTCCCTCTCTCCCTCTCTCCCTCTCTCCCTGCCTGCCTGCCTGCCTGCCTGCCTGCCTGCCTGCCTGCCTGCCTGCCTGCCTGCCTGCCTGCCTGCCTGCCTGCCTGCCTGCCTGCCTGCATGCCTGCCTGCCTGCCTGCCTGCCTGCCTGCCTCCCTCCCTCCATCTCTCTCTCTCTCTCTCTCTCTCTCTCTCTCTCTCTCTCTCTCTCTCTCTCTCTCTCTCTCTCTCCTCTCTCTCTCTCTCTCTCTCTCTCTCTCTCTCTCTCTCTCTCTCTCTCTCTCTCTCTCTCTCTCTCTCTCTCTCTCTCTCTCTCTCTCTCTCTCTCTCTCACTCACTCATTCTCTCTCTCTCTCTCACTCATTCTCTCTCTCTCCCTCCCCCTCTCTCTCTCTCTCTCTCTCTCACTCATTCTCTCTTTCTCTTCTCTCTCTCTCTCTCTCTCTCTCTCTCTCTCTCTCTCTCTCTCTCTCTCACACTCTCTCTCTCGCAATCACTCGTAATTGGGTACGGTCATGGATCTTTGCACATTTAACTAACGAATGACAGGCTATTCCTATATACAGGCCAACTGTGCTTCGTTCACAAACAATGGCATGGTTCAATACCTCAGAGACAATGCATTGATTCAATTACCGGTGAACATTCTAGGAATCACGTTCGAGCCCAACAATGGTACCTTCTTAATCACGTGCCAAGAGGATTTAATTTGACTTTGAATTTAATACGACTACCTCTGTCGTGTTCCACATGACAGTTGTTGTGCACGTGTGACTGAGAAGCGTAAACAATCATTAGGAATACAGTGGTTGAAATATAGGTGACACGACGGGTTTCATTGCAACACTGACTTTACTGGTGGATGGTTGAATTGCGTGGGTCCAGCTCACATGCTATGCATGTAACAAACTATATTCGCTTGACGCTCGATATGGTGCTTCGTGTAACAGGTGATTTCAACTGTGCAACGCACTATAGGACATGGAAACAAATGCCGGAAAGGACAGCGTGAAGGGGTAGCCATTGCAAGATGGCTGCAACAGCGCTAGCAGAAGGAAGGTAGGCACTTTGGATGTTTAAAACAGCAAGTAGTTGTAGTCTGTTCTGTATATGCCTTTGGGTACAACAAGAAAATTCGTTATTGTTGACTAGTCTATTCACGGCGGCAGGCACGCGCAAGAAAAGTACATTGGTATTGTCTTTAAACGTTACTTTTTGTACTGAATCGTAATGTAGATACACCTATACGCATTGGCGTCATGTGTTATTAGGACATCTTGCCAATCACAATGTATATACACACACGCTTGTGCTTGGCCAATTATAGTTAAGATTATTTGGTAGTGATCAAAGTACTTGAAACAAATGTATCGTAATTTAAAAGCACACAAAATAAATTCACTAGTTGAAACATTTATTAATGCCACATAAACAAAATTTCTCACATCATCTCTCATCGTTTTTAAGTCACCATTAAAACCGCACTGTGTACTGTACTTGAACCGTTGTTAGTATAATACATAGACAATATGAGAGGCTCCCAGTTTGGGTATTTTCGAAAGGGAGCTTACCCAGAATTCCTTCTGATATATTTGTTTTTTTTCTTGTCCGAAGTAGGGTAAATGAGTGACTAGGGCTGTGTCGGCCAGGGTTTATCTCAGGGAACCGCTACGGTTGCCGAATTGGCCTAGATCTGATACCTGAAAAAGACAACAACAATTTTTTGTATTTTTCTCTCTCTCCTCTCTCTCTTATACCTTTGGTCTTTTGTATATATATATTTTTTCTTCTACTTGTTTGCTTCCTCCAACTATAAACCAACCGTTGTTTAATGATCAAGATTGATCGGTCAACGTAATATACAGATCCAGAATAACTATGATCCGAGTTTTGGAAGTTTCCCCACTGTGTGCGCCATCTTGGATTCGCCCCCTATCGTATTCAGCCATAACTATCCATGAACTTGCATACGTCAGAATACATATAATAGATTAGTATTATTATTTACGCCGCGTATACATACATTTACTGCAATATATCATGTAACATAACATATGAGCAAAGTTTTAATACCACTCTGACGAATAAATAACTTCACTAGGTGAAGATATCCAAGATTAATTAAAGTTGAAAAGTTCACACCACAATTTCGCCTGTCTGTGTTTGGCTGATTATAAAAGCAGGTAAATTTCCTATGTTAATTGCAGCTTGACGTGCTCAATATATAGGGTTATATCACGTGGCATGGATGACCACACCGGTTATGGGAACGCCGGGAAGGCTCGGGGGCCGATATTTCCCTCCCCTGCAGGGCACTTCCACACGGTGTGGGTCAGCTGTGAGAGATCAGGCTGTGACACTACTGTCCACAGTAGGGTTGTAAGGAGCAACCGATGAGATGTCCCGAGCCGATCATTGGTGCAGTTAGCTCTGTATCATAGGCAGTACTGGCTCCAGTGTCTCCCACTTCCTGATTCTCTCTTTTTGTCTTGCAAAAATTAACTTCAATGTTGCTGGGACATTTTTAAGACCTGAAAATTAAAGTGAATGACATCTTACAGGTCCCCTTCTGGCTTGACTAGACATTACTGCCTCGATCTGCCTCTTACATGCCAGCTCTCGCTTTTGACATCTGCTCGGACTGTGCGGATGCGTCTGACACAATCCAAGATAGGAGTGGGGCAGTGTATTCAGTTTTCAGAAGGTGCTTATCTATTTTTGCAACAAAACAACTGCACCGGTGAAGCGTCAACCACAGACTGTGGGAGATTTTGTCATACATATGTGCTTCGGTATATAAGTGAGTTATTTATAATATTTAAACGATCTCTCTTTAAATATTTTAGGTGGTGCCCTCTTGTACAAGCTTCGTTAGCCCTGAATGTAACAACATTGAATGAGACTGCTGGATCATATTTCCCTGTTAGTATCTTATATATTTCAAACATATCTCCTCTGGGGCGACGTTATGGTGGAGTTGGAAATTTCAGTCTCTGTAAACGTTCTTTGTATTCATTTGAAACCGGGAATTAATTTGGTTGCTCTGTACTAAACATTTTCAAGAGCTGTCATATGTTTTATTAAGAAACGACTCCTTTCTGATCAGCGTATACAATGTGTGAATGTTTCAGCCATGTGAAATCGAAAATACGTCGGATTATCCCCATCATCGAAATGGCTTCATTATTTGTTTCTGACATTTCTGATCAATCGAATTTAACTCCAATATCTATCATTTGTCCATAATTGTATTATGTGTTGTCTAGTTGTTTCGCAGTGAATAGCGTTTATTCCTTGTATATGGTGATTACATTTTCATATTGCTATATTTATCTGGATGGAATTACAAAAGTGATGTATCTGTCCAGCGTTCGGCATGCAGAACTAATATCTTGTTGCAGTTTTGTGCAGTCCTCGTCGGTATAAATAGGATTGCAGAGCTTCATATGATCCACAAACAAGAAAATATAAGAGCTCTTTATAATATCAGGTAAATCATTTGTGAATATAAAAAAGAAGGGGATAATCACTGATCCTCGTGGTATATTCCACTGATTACCTCCTGCCAATTTGAAAATGTGTTTTTAGTCTTACTTGTTGTCTTCCGTGGGCCAGCAGAGCTATGGCGCAATTAAAAATGTTCCCTTTTTTGCCATAACTCTGGAGTTTCTCAATGAGTCGAATATGTGGAATCTTGTCGAAAGTTTTCAAAAAATCACAATATACTATGTCTACGCATCCTCCATTATCCAGTGTTTCATTCCATGAATCGAGTACTTTCAATAGTTGAAATACTGTAGAACGGCCCATGATGAATCCAAATTGCTTATCGCTCAGCAGGTCATTTTCTTTCATATATTCAGTGATGTTGTCTCTGACTTTCCCTTCCAATATTTTTCCTACTGCTTTCGTTAAACTGACTGGTCGGTAGTTCTGTGCTTGGATTGTACTTCCTTTCTTATGAATCGCAGACATGTTAGCTTGTTTCCAGCCTGTGGATAGTTTTTCTGTTGTGAGTGATTTGTTAAATATGATTGATAATGGAGTGCTGATGCTCGTTGCTAATTCATTTAAGAACGAAGATGGAGGCAATCAGGTCGTGATGATTTAAATGTCTTTAGTTTTTTAGTTTTGATGCCACTATCGGTGGGTTGATATTGCAAGATTCTATTGTGACATAACATCTTATAGGTTCCTCCGGAATGCCTCTTTCTGGTTCTCAAGTTGGGTATTCCCGTTTTTGTCTTCATTTTTGCCTGGGCGTATTGCCAGAATTTCTTAGGATTATGTTTCATTTGATTAATGATATTCTTTTCAACAGTTTATGTGCCTTTCTTGTCATCGACAACATTCTTGATAAGCTTGGACATCTTTGGTTAGAAAATATTTCTTCCACAATCTGTTTTTCCTTATGATTTTAGCTCGGGTTTTCACGTCTAGTGGTACTGGGTATTTTATGGCTCTTTCCGATATCACCTTGTTTGGTATACATTGCTCTTCTGCATCTGTAATTTTCGAAGTAGAGATATCCCTTTGGTCTTGCACATATCCCTGGTGATTAGAAAATTCTGCCTCCAAATCAATGTTTAACATGTCATCCATTTGGTAATAATCCTCTTTATCATATTTAGAAACAGTTTTGATGATCTGTTCAGATACTGGTGTGCAGTTGAGAACCACTCTGATAACAGAATGGTCGCTTCTTACTAATGCTGAGTCTGTCTCGATTGTTGAGATCTTGGTATATTCACTAGAGAGTACAGTATCAAGGATCGATGGCTCGGTAGTATTTCGATCTCTAGTGGGTTCTGTAATATGTTGCACCAAGCAACAGTCTCGATTTCTTATACTGGTGTGCAGTTGGGAACCACTTTGATAACAGAATGGTCGCTTCTTACTAATGCTGAGGCTGTCTCGATTGTTGAGATCTAGGTATATTCACTAGAGAGTACAATATCAAGGATCGATGGCTCGGTTGTACCTCTACCTTTAGTGGGCTCTGTAATATGTTGCACCAAGCAACATTCTCGATTTTTTTCAATAAATTTAAATCATTTAATTGTAATCAGTACTTGCTGCTGTAGTTGAGATTAGTTCCTAATCAATCTTTAGGTAGTTGAAATCTCCAAGTAGTAGAACATGTGAACAATATTTCTCACTTATTTTATCTAATAGTTTGTTAAGGTTGTCATTGTACTTAATGGTGCTGTTAGGGCTTCTATAAAAAGAGCCTACGAGAAGGGTATCCTTCCCTTTCAGTTTCAAAATGCAAAACAGTTCTTCATTAAACTCAACATCAAACTGTTGTACTTCAATTGCCAAAGAATTGTGAATAAACAAAACATCCCTCTCCCTTTGCTTTCAGTCATGTTCACAGTTTCCCTATAATACCCTTCCAGGTTGTATTCCTGCGAGGTAAGTTGTCTTTTAAAATGTGTAGGCTTTACTTCTGAAATTGCTACAACATGTGGTGGAGTTGAGTGTTTTTTATTCTACACTTTAGTTCAGTTAGTTTTTTTGTTAGTACATCAGTATTTGTATACCATACAATTATTTCTTCTGTACTGGCACTTACAGTGCTCGGGTTTGGTTGGTTATTTGCCCTTTTTGCCTTGATTATTTCCTCCTTCTGCAATAGTCATATTAGTGGAACCAATTTCCTATACTTAAAAATATTATATGGAACTAATTTGGACCTGTCCTAGGGTGACCTTAATTGCAATGTGGCTGTATTAACCCATTAGACCCCGCGCGTCCGAAAGCTTCCGGGTGTTTTCTCCCCAGAGCGCCCGAAAGCGTCCGGTGGAGATAAAGCATCTAGCGGTGGCCCCATCTTGCGGATACTTAAGATACTAATACTGGCTGATTCCTTGACATCTGAGCTATGAATTGTGGGTATTTTCGACATGCGCTTTTATTGAAAAAAATTGAGTTTTTCGCTATAGAAGTTCGCTACGTGTGGACCTTCAAAAATGGCGGCGCCTTGGACATCGTAGTTGTTTACTAATGACGAAGTTTGCGCTATTATTTCGTAGGATGGGACATTTCTGACACTGAACTAAAGGTAAGTTGACATTACGTTCAAAAGGCAACTGAATGAGCGATAAAATGGATGACTTGGCCTTGGCCTGGGTTTTGTTTATTCTAGTTCTAGTTTCGTTGTTCAAGTTTGGTCACCGTCAGTTGGGTTTTCGGCACGAAGACTGCTGTTTATATATTACTATATGGAAATTATGTCTTTTTTATTATAATAAATGATCAGGGTACGTATTCTAATTCAATTGTTCTAATAGTCAACATTTGGTTGTTTCAGGTGTCAATATGCTAGTGATCACAATGTCAACACTGACAAGTAGGATGACAGCAACCAAGATAGAAGACTTATAAAGCTGTGTTTGCTGTCTATATTTATATAAAGTGAACTGATTTACATTGTTTCATGTCTAAGCAAGGCATGGCAAGTGTAAATACACAGAATGCATTTGATGTCAATAAAATGTATGATATTCCACTCTATAGTTGTCCAGAATATAAATTGTCTACGTTTGTCACCAATAAATAACAACAATCAACACCACAGTCACATCATTTTAAAGATAATTCAATGGACATTAAATTAAACACAACTTGCAATTATAGAAAATCAATAGTTTTGAAGATACAGCTTACAAACTGCTGGCACCCAGAAATGTTGAGATCTGTGGCAGCAGCCTGGGGAACAGGGACACATGCCAATATAACTGGCTGGGGTCTAATGGGTTAATGAGGTAACAGTAACCGAGGTTCAACTGTAGCTATATGACATGTGTGGATGTAGATACTAATTCGTTTTAGGCAATATTCTGCCAATCACTAACATTGTGTACACCGTTTCAAAAGATGTGTATATCGAAATCCGGAGTGTCTGTTTAAATAATAATGTACTTCCAACCTAACTGAAATCCTAAGATGTTGTCTTGTTAGGCAAACTATTATTGCATGAATATCCCCTCACTAGATATTACCCAAGTTGGTGTCCAGCAGTATGCTTAGAATGACTTCTTCCTTATTTGTTGTCTAAATTTACTCCCAATGATTTCATTGTGTTGCTCAAGGGGATTACTGGCGTCCAAACACCAATACAGTTTCTGAAATGGGGGATTGCTATGAATGTCCACATCATGCCCGTCAATTAAGCCATTTCAATTCAACATAATCCATGTAATGGATTGCGCATAAGAGTTCGCATAATTTGTTGCTGTGCTTCTAAATGTTGATATCATAGTAGAGGTGGTTTTCTGTTGGACTGCTCTTGAAATATATCTGGTTTTAATATTTCTAGTGTACGTAGCTGGTTTTCCATTGAAATGCTTTTGGAATAAACGTGTGAAATAGTACGATTCGTTACGTAAGACTGGTGCAGAGACCCCCACACTATTGTAGCGCTTCGTCACACTTGCCCACAGACCTCCCTCCGTACTTTATAGATGGCCCCTTACATAATGTATACGTATCTAAATATGATTTTCCGAAGAGCATCCAAATGTAATTTTCTTTCACAAGTGGAATGGAATATGTTTGATTTAGTTATTATTTCAACCATGCATGTCAGTTGAAAATAAAATTTGCATTCTTCCAATATGTAACACAAATTTGGTTTTCTGTTACAGGAGTGGGCCAGCAGCTTAATATAACAAGCGAGGATATATACTGTTGGGAGCTTAACACTAAAAAAAGTGTGTTTGTTCAGATAGTTTCATAACAAGTATATATTGTATTATTTTTCTGTCAAATTATACAAACATGCGATATTATCTCTTTTGTGAAACATTAACACTTGTTTGTCAAATTTCAGATATGTGTATGTACCATATGACTTTTTCCAACAATGTAATCAATATAATTTGTAACTGAATGCTGTTAGAGTATTGTGGTGTAAATGCAGGTATACTATGTCATTTGTTTGTTTAAAAACTGTTGAACTGTGTTGTTTATGACAGAAGTGTTTCAGTGTTGTGTGTGGCAGGTTCGATCCTTGCTGGTGTCAGTATCCATACACTACTGGTTGTGCACACACACTTATTCTTAATAACTTCAGCCGTTTACAATAACTCCACCTAAATTAAGTAAATTCCACTTAAACAACTATTGGAAATAGCACATCAAAATTTTAGCATGCCACATGGCAATGGCAGCTAGGTAGGAAGAAACTTCAGAAGGCTAAGCAATGACTCAGTCGTGTAAACAAGGGAGGAAGACAAATAACCCAAGTGGGATGAAAATGTAGGAATTTGTACATAAATAGTTTTAAATTCACAGAGAAAACCCATCAAAAGGGAGTATTTCAACCTGAAGAGGGCAAGAATACAACACTTCATCTCCCAACATCACCCATTTGTATATATCATAGCACCCTAACATGTGATGGAAATGTTGCCTATGTGCTATGCAGTAAAAAAGATGGCTGGAGGAAAGGAGCCAACTTGCATGGTTTCTACACAGACGTCGGTAGCCGACCACATGCTAATGTTCGACAACTACAACTGTACTCTAGTATGAGAGGCTATACTGCTATAATATGTCTTCTGGGGTGTTTGCCAAGAATGGGTACTGCTGTAATGCAATAGCCAATTTTGGAAGGTTTAAATGTAGTTGTTTGCAAAACTTTGGATAATACCGAAATGTTTTTGAACTGACATGCTTAATCACCAACCAATTTGTTTGGATTCTGAAAGAAACTAATCATGTATATTGCAAGGAATATTATGTCCTCATGTTATGGATCTAGATTACCAGGGTTTCACTCTATCATATGAACACTTGCCATAACAAGATACAATTTTTGTAACACATTTATTACACATCTATGACCATGTACACACATACTGAATAATACTAGGCATTGGTAAGACAACAATATTTTCAAACAAACATGTACATTAAAACTGGCGATTCTCTTTTACTTTATCCATTGATCAGAAGTAGTGAGCGACTAGTCTTTTTGTTTTCACTTCTCTAGATTTAAGAACGAATCAGCTTGCTCTTTGTTAATTAACATAATGCCAGTTATTGATGTGTTTATCATAAAGGTGTATCTGCTGGAGACAATTAAAGAATATTGTTATAACTATTAGTGAGACTACTAGTAGGTCGGTGAATTGTAGATATTTTGTAGCAATACAATTGGGGCCAACCTGCTTCCTGCGATTGTGATTCGATTATTGTATTGATAGATACATCATCTTTGTTATTTAATAAAAGTAAATGTCCTTAAGTTGGCCTATTTCAATCTACACTGGACTTAGTTGTTGCTTTCCATAAAGGTGTATTATATTCAACAATACATCTGTAGTGTTATTGCCACCTTGAGATTTTAAATACAAGTTTCAAGAGACAGTGTTACTGAATGTCAAATGTTTCATACAAGTTCAAGTTAGGGAATAACAAAATAATGTTCTTCTTGAGGAAACATTGTGTTTCTTTATATAAAAATAAATAATACACAAGTTACTATTGAGAGTATACATACTTGAATCATGTGAACTTTGCCTATTACCCCCAATATGAACAAACACCAAACATTACCCAGCTAAATGTAGATCTACACACCAAAAACTGTGTTCATCTTGGAACCAATGAGCATCCAGTTTTCACCAGGTCAGATATCCACAGCTAGATGAGCATGTCGATAAATCTTTAAATACCTTACTACGAAAACCTAACATTTCTTTACCATGCGCTTTTGACATTTTCATTATAACATACTGGCATCTAAAATATAAGGCAACAATGCTGTATTTTGAACATATATATAATTAAACCACACACGGTTCCATCCACACATTTCTTTCCCCTAAAGCTCTGTTTCTGTGTGGAAAAATATTCAATAAGTATTTGGCATATTTGGCATTTGCACTCAATAAATACTTTGTATCAGACCATCACTACTGTTAGCATGATCTAGTGGTATGATTGCACATAACTACCTTATCTCTCCATCATATTAACATTGCTTTGTGAATCTGCCCTTGGACATTCAAGGACATTTAACTGCAAAAAAATGTGTACGAATCAAGTAAAATTACAAAGAATTCATATCTACAGGCTAATGGTACAATCCATTGAGACATTAGTTAACCTCTTGTTTCCCATAGATAGACCTTTCATATCACTGTAGCTACATACAAGTATACAGTGTCTAGATTATGTTGGCAACATTGAAAATACAGCGGTTGTTTCTCTTTGGTTGACTTGGCTCTGCTGCCTAAGTCAATATCTACTCTTCAGTATTTCCCATTACAGCATCAGGCCCAGCAAAACCAACCGACCAATAGTCCAACATCTCCCTTCCTGCTGCATAGGCATCCACTTTCATGACATTTTGTTTGTTACTTCTCACGATTTCCGATACATAATAATTTAATCAGTCATATAACAGATCTTTTTATCATAGACATTTTCCAGCCAGATAACAACAAAACTGCTTTTGTTCCAAATATCAACCAGCCGAATAACCTTTCTTGTTCTTCTTGTTCTGTTAATAAGTTTCAAATCAAATATCAACCAGCCGAGATATATAATTTTATTCGGTTACATTTCTGTTAATAAAACTAATAAAGCTGACAAAATAATATATGTACTGTTTAAGAAAAACTGTCTGAAGCACTGGCCCCCAAACATAAAAAAGCAAGAATAATTTAGAGATATATACAATGTAGGAGTTTTACTTTGTTGGTTCTGCATAGCCCGAAGATACACTGTAGCAACTGCACGGCCGCAGCAATGAGGGGTGTTAGGGTTCCATAGCATACCCCGACAGCGTCAGCAGTGAGGTCAAGGGGTCCCTTGCCCTGGATGCCGACACAAACCAAGTTGCCGACACAACCCTCCAGTATCTTCTCGTGCTGGCTAAATGTCATGCCGTTTAGGTTAGGCACACCGCCTGAAGCACAACAACCACTGTCAACCTTCTGGCAACACTGGCCGAACACGTTACAATTAACTTATCCATCACGTGACCCTAGCAAAACCTCCGTCAAGTCATCAGAAAACCTGTGGTGGGTTTGGACATTCCATCGAATATTTGGTTGAAATTCTGGTCACAAAAGTATTTCTTTATGGCAAAAACATAAGGCAAAGTTTGTAAAGTGACAACTGTGTGTGGGAATGTTTGATTTATGAGATGTAATTCACGTATATATAACCATTAAAAACATTGTTGGCAAAGCAGAGCTTGACGGAGGTCACATGCAAAATTCAATTGTGATGTAAACAAAACCGCGACATAGTGAATACATCAATTATTACACAGACTAACAAAAATATTGACCATCAGAAGAGATAACATGGTCATTTTTATGGTGATCATTTTCACTGTTATGTATGAAACCAAGTGCTTAGTTTGGTATTTTGTGTGCCATATGGCGCTACCTACACAGACGCAAGACACAGTTTCAAGAAGTATTTTTTATGAGACATTTCATGAAGATTGCATAACTTGGGACAGTTGTATGCAATGCCATGCATGTTTTCTTTGACTGTTCCATGCTACATTTTTAAGTACAAAATATTTGTGAGACTTACCCATCTACATGTTGCTGCATGTGTTCGGCATGCGTAATACTCCCCAAGATTCTCCCTGTACAAAGCTGATTCCGTTGATCTCAAGACTTCCTTTCCTCCCTGTCCTGAAGTCAACAAAATCATCCATATTCATCTACTCATACTATAGCTAATATCACAAATACCTGGCTTTAATTTTTTAACAGAAAAATGCTTTAAAATTCATATCGGTTAAAGTATGATGTATAATTAGCTATTAATATGATGTAAAATCAGTCTGTTTAAATGTTGGGAATCTTGCATCACCATTTTCTAACTGGAGTCTTCTGTAGCCACCGTTTTGCACATAATAGATATTTAAACCTATTTTGTTTTATTAAAATAAGTGACACATCAATGGAATCAAACTATGGGAAAACAGAATCATTGATGAGAAGTAATAATTTGTAGAGATTGTTAAGGACTGTTAAAATATATCCTCACCATGTTTTATCAAGGTGAGAACATGCTTACCTCACAATGTCCACCATTTCAAGTTGACAAGTTAAGAAAATGTACATCTTATGTCAACACTGGCCGAACACGTTACAATTAACTTATCCATCACGTGACCCTAGCAAAACCTCCATCAAGTCATCAGAAAACCTGTGGTGGGTTTGGACATTCCATCGAATATTTGGTTGAAATTCTGGTCACAAAAGTATTTCTTTATGGCAAAAACATAAGTCAAAGTTTGTAAAGTGACAACTGTGTGTGGGAATGTTTGATTTATGAGATGTAATTCACGTATATATAACCAGTAAAAACATTGTTGGCAAAGCAGAGCTTGACGGAGGTCACATGCAAAATTCAACTGTGATGTAAACAAAACCGCGACATAGTGAATACATCAATTATTACAGACTAACAAAAATATTGACCATCAGAAGAGATAACATGGTCATTTTTATGGTGATAATTTTCACGGTTATGTATGAAACCAAGTGCTTAGTTTGGTATTTTGTGTGCCATATGGCGCTACCTACACAGACGCAAGACACAGTTTCAAGAAGTATTTTTTATGAGAAAATTCATATCGGTTAAAGTATGATGTATAATTAGCTATTAATATGATGTAAAATCAGTCTGTTTAAATGTTGGGAATCTTGCATCACCATTTTCTAACTGGAGTCTTCCGTAGACACCATTTTGCACATAATAGATATTTAAACCTATTTTGTTTTATTAAAATAAGTGACACATCAATGGAATCAAACTATGGGAAAACAGAATCATTGATAAGAAGTAATAATTTGTAGAGATTGTTAAGGACTGTTAAAATATATCCTCACCATGTTTTATCAAGGTGAGAACATGCTTACCTCACAATGTCCACAATTTCAAGTTGACAAGTTAAGAAGATGTACATCTGATGTCACACATGAAGTGACTGATTATATGTTATGATGGCCACAGTTAGTTTATTAACAAAAAGTCCGCAAAATACATGTTGACCCCACAACCACATAATGGCTGATGGTGTGTGGGAGTCCGTCATCTATTCTGTCCACCAAGCTGATGTTGGCTGGGCCACTTCCCAGTTCAGAGCTACAACCACAGCAACACGCAATACATCACTTCCAGGTTCATACAACCGCAGCAACACACAATACATTACATCCCAGTTCACAGCTACAACCACAGCAACACACAATACATTACTTCCCAGTTGATAAATATAATACTGTTCATGGCTCCAAGATTCCATTAGACTGCAAGAAATAAACTTATTTTGTTTAAACATTTGCTGCAAAGTAAGTTTATTTCTTGCTGCTTAATTTACTATTTCATTACATATGTGACTGCACTGGCGTGACGTCCTATGTGCCTACATAATATCTGGTAACTCTTGTAGCACATTTACCTAGGTGCATATACTTGCAGCAGACTATGTTCTCTTTAATGTGTATCTAGTTTAATTCAAATAACAATTCTTGGACCATCATATAGTGAAAATGCCACAAACACTACTTTGTTCTGGAGAATTAGTAGTCATACATAAAGGTTCATAACCGATCAATATCCTAAACACTTCATACGTGACCTGCCACAGAGTACCAGGTATTAAGTCGCACAGGTCTATTTTGTACACAAACAAAAAATAACTGTGTAAGTCATGTCCCATAAATTTTTTGATTTTAGCAGAAATGCATAATCTCATATTCCAATGTCCAGTTCATTTTCCTCGACAAGTAATCCTAAACTAATAAAATACATGCACTTATGAACCCACGTATTAAAAAGACACAGACAAATACATCAGTTTTTAAAATAAAATATGACAAAATAACAAACACTAAAACAACAATAATTACTAATGTAAATACTAGATATTATTCAGATGTCAAAACACATTAATGCTGATGATATTTAAAAGCGACAGAGATTACCTCCTGATTATTAAGTTATTTGAAAACCGACTCACATACTAGATATACATAATACCAGAAACGAGTTGTTCCGACCAACTGACCTGAAGACGACCTTGCCGCCATGTAGGACGACAGAGAGGTAGTCTTTGCCCCGCCCCCTGGTGCTAGGCTTCTGACTTTGCCACAGTAGCAGATTGTCCAAATGGTCAGTGCAGACGGTCATCTGTATCACCTCCTCCACCTGACTGTTCTGGTGGGGCAGCGGAAACCAGCTGACGAACCAATGGATGTGCCTGCAACATGGAGCGACATGTTGGAGCGTTCATCTCAGCAGAATCTCATTAATCTGGATCTCATTAATCTGGAAACCTTGGAATGTGGACACCGTTTCAGGAAAATGGAATTTCCAAACATTAATGTGTGGTTTTTATATACATAATTCATTTCATCCATAACAAAGTAAAAAGGTAAGTTCTTATACAGCACAGTATCCAGTCATTAGGACTGCTTAAAGGACTTTACACTTTACTCCTTGACAGACCTGTTCAATCAAACACCATCGCGACTTCTCTGGAAAGCATTCAGACATGCTGCAATTAATGCATAAAGACTTTGTACACAACCATCCACCACTGTTAATAGCCAGGTACTCATTCATACAGCCGAGTGAACTGGAGCAATGTAGAGTAAACGAACCTATTCAAGGTTTGACACTGCAGCACAGGATTTGAACCCGTGTTATCTTGATTGGGAGTCCGTTGCTCTTGTCACTGTGCCACCAAGCTCCACAAATATAATATACAGTGGACCAAAGGCTTCATAGTGATGCTTTGATGCATTTTAGTACTGTTCCAGCAAGCGGTTGTCATTATCCCATGATCGACAAACACAAGACTTACTCTCTGTACAGGTGGCACCACTGTAGACCTAGGGCATTTACAGATGTACGAGTCTCCCGCGGGCTCACAAACACCCCCATTCTCACATGGGTTGTTTATGATACAGATGTTGAGTTGTACTTCACAGTTAATGGTTGAAACACACAACTCATGTTTATGTTTTGTCTACTGTGAGCACACAAGGTTTTTCCATATTCATTTAAATTGGTTGCTCAAATTCAGCCATTTATCTAAAACATAATTTGCTCGTATTCATTCAATTGCCTAAGAGGTGTTTTCCTCATATACAAAACATTTTTTTTTACTTATACTCATAATCAGTCAACTGCCTAAGAAGTCAACACCCCTAAGCTACAAGGGTCTCTTCAGATTTAGCCCAATAGTTTGGCCACGGGACGTTGTACAAGATCAACCCTGGATACAAGCACTCAGGATCAACCATGGATACACGTACTCAGAATCAACTTTGGATACAAGCACTCAGGATCAATCCTGGATACACATACTCAGGGTCAACTTTGGAGGCAAGCATTGAAGATCAACCCTGGATACACGTACTCAGAATGAACCCTGGATGCAAGCACTGAGATCTCAGGATCAATCCTGGATTCACACTCACGATTAATTTGGGATACAGGCACTCAGGATCAACCTTGGATATACGCACTCAGGATCAACCATGGATACAGGCATTCAGGATGAAATTTTGATACACGTACTCAGTTATCTAACACCAACATCATATGAAGTCTTATTTCTATATCCCAACATCAAAGCATCTCTCCTGACAACTTCTAAAAACAGAGTTCACATTTAAAATGTACTTACTCAGTGCGACAACAGCATACAAGACACATTCAAAGTATCCCGCAAACCCGTGCAGAAGTACACTTTCCTGTACATTGAATCATAGCACTTTATAGTGGTTGGTGTCTGGTGTTGCATCTACAAAAAACATATCCAGCTATTGACATAGAGCAAAGAATTCAGAACACAAACTATAATGTTATGAATTTCATGACAGAATAAAATTGATGTTTTGGTCTGATTTATATAAAGATTAAGTTCTTATACAGCCTGGTATCCACTCCTTAGGACCATGTAAAGTGTTTACATGTCACTCTGGCAAACCCCAACTTCTCCAGGAAACATTCAGCCATGTTATAATTACTGTCCAAAATGTATTCCTTCACATACATCAACCACTATTTCCTTCTTCCCCGTAATCCGTTGCAGAATCAGGGGGGGGGTAACATCACAAAATCCCACTCGAGTTATAGCAGATTATCTATTTTGTACGAGTGACACGTCACAGTTTATGGTATGCATATTCGTGTGCAAATTAGTACATTTTTCTTTTTAAACAGCCAATGCTAATACACAGGTTTGTGAATAATTTTGGACTTTCAGTCATAAAACAAATCTTAGGCATATATAAAGTACAGCAAGAAAAATATACAGTGTCAGACTCGCTGAGCGACGCTGACTGAATCCAGGTAACACACTCCACATGGAAAATCATTAGATGTTCATGACTGACCTTCGACCCTGTTAGGATGATGGAAGTGAAAGAGAGGCTTGGTTGTGTCGACTACATTCATGTTGTGTAGTTTGACGACGTGTGGAGTCTCAAATGGTGCCTGAAACATACCAGATAGAAATGGTTTGTCATAATTAAGCACAGACTCATGGGTACAGACTGAAGAGATCTGCACCGTCAAGGCATTCTGGGAAGAGTTCGCTGTCTCCGAACGAACCAAGCAGGTCACTCACGACGATGTTTGCTTTCTCCGGGGTTCCATGTCTCATGACACGACCGTCACAAGGTCCCTCCACACTTCGTATTTGAGGTTCTCCAGTCTACGGACATAAAGTAAGCTTGCACGTGAGGTAAGAGTACTTAAATGGAAAACAATAACTATTGTCAAAATAGAGTTAAGTTCCTGTAGAGTATGATATCCAGTGTTTGGGACTGCTCAAACTGCTTCAATCCTACTGTATGGCACCACTGTATCACTTATTCCCTTTGCAATAAGTGGTGTCGATGAAGTTACCCCGACACATTGCTTAATGTATTTTAGGACTTTATGAACTGATCTTCTTGTTGTTCTCCTTTTCCCCCTGTAGTCGGGGTGAGCCTGGCCTAGACTTTTGTTTTCCTTGTATTTCCATCTGTTTCATCTATTCTAAGTATACAACTGGTACCAAAATTATATGGGCTACAAGAAGAGGCACCACATCATAAATTGTGGTGCCCAGAAATACTACTCCAAACACAATTTTAAATTAAATATTTAAAATTCTTCATGTGATGCAAACCATTTTTCATTTGGCTACTTGCGAGAGAAGAGAAACACCCACTGATGGTCATGTTCTTGATCCAATTGTCCAAGTTCCGCATGTAGAAAATATGAGTCTTGGCGCGCTCTTCGAGTCCTGATTCCTGCAGCTGGTTGTAATGTTTAGTCATTGTCTCTGTCAGATCTGCAGCCTGCGATAACAACAGAGTATATCTGATCTAGTACAATCCAAGTACTTTACAGATCATCTCAGAACATCGATGTCTGATGTCAAACAAATTACTTTCATCTGACCTGAGATGATCCCTTAGGTCAAGTACAAGTTCTTTGAAACATAAATTTGTCAGGTACCTAAGACAAGCAATCCCAAATCTTAATGTACGTGTGGTATCATTGTATGGCCTTGAAGTCGGTTGATAACTATCGATAGTACATTGTCGGATTGGCTAGATCGCAATGCATTGATAGTTTGATGTATCATTACACCCCTACACATCACTCCAACATTCATTGTCCAGGCTCAAAGCACATCACACTTTGTCCTCAGCAGACCTGTTCACATAACATACAAACTTCTATTGGTCAGGAACCTGGACATTTTCAATACTTCAGATTTGTGAAAGACATCACTGATGCAGTCACGGTACTTTGTTGTTTTGTTACACCACGTAACTGAAACCAACTATGTTATACAATAGTTGTGCAGACCCCTGAATATAAATATCATTGTTGTGTAAACATTAAAATAATCATTCGAGAAAGGATAAATTACAAAATCAAGTGGCATAGATATCTATAGACTAGGCGATGCCAAAGCCCATACATGTCGTATCGACCCTTTTTTATGTCGACATTACTTTGTGTGTATCCTGATGGTTTTTGTGGACGCCATTCCAACTGTAAGAACATAATAATTATGTACACGAAGTGAGGAAAGTAGATGATATATACCATAAAACGGTGATGAGGGTTATGAAAGCCACGAGCTGGAATGGGCACGCCCTGATAGTAGAGACTATGAACTGTCAAAGGAAGATGGTGAGCCCAGTATCGACAATAAGGAAGATCTCCAAGACTCGGCAAGAGAGGAGTTCATGGATGAACCGGTGCACACTGCAGGCAAGGAGAAAGCGAAGCATGATAATCCGACCCACTCAACAGCGAAGACTGTACGTGAAGCTTCTGCCGGTAGCTGACTGTCAACTTGAAAGCTGTCACAGCTACACTTGAAGATAACTGCTACGCTATTTTACCAACAAGATGAAAAAGGTAGCTCAAACAAGAGTTTTTTAGTATCTACTGAAAGTATGACAAAAAGAATGAAATGATGGTTGGCCATGGCATGTCTGCTCTGTTCAAGATCGCCATAGATGTGGCATTTCAAGAACTCCACCCCGACATCTTCAACATTGAGGCGACAGTTGTTCAGGGTTATTGTCTACTCTCCATGCCTTCACAGTTGCAGAAAGAGATACATTTTTGGGGCACCTGTCTTTCTACGCAACAATGGAGGAATGCTTAATGGGTCTGCCAACCACGCTCTATTCAACAGAAAGGTCGTTTTTACTAATTTTAGGGCATGCTTGCTTACACGTCAAAATTCCGAACAACCCTGGGTTAGCAGCACATAACAATTATGCCATCTCAACAAGAAAGCCACCAACTCCATTGATCTGGAAATAGTAGCGAACGAATTATTGAAATTGGAATTTCTTAAGTTAAAAGAATATATGCGCATAGTCATAGAGATTTGCATGATGTACAGGTCTGTACGCACAATGTGCAGATGTTTGTCGTTCATTTTGTTATGATATTTACAACGCCTATGCCAAAGCCAATGGATTTGGAATAGTCGCTGTGAAGCGGCCAAATTATCAAATATTCTTCTAATTCTAATTAATGACATCGTAAGGAGCCGCTGTTGGCTATGGTTTATGACGGGGTGGGTGCGTATGGTGTTATTGAGTGTTTGGGCCGCAGGACAGGCGACTGAAATCGTTTATGGTCTCAGCCTGGATCTGCGACTCGTTTAGTTTATTCCAGTCTACTATTGTCTTTACAAAGTATACATTTTTTAATTGACTGGTGAGGGATGCAGGTACCAGACCTGGGGCTGAAGTACTCGAGTACATTTTTGAAGTACTCATACTCATAAAACTTGTGGGTTATGGACTCGTACTCATAGTCATACTCATTGCACTCAGATTTTACGAGTACGTTACGAGTACGTCTGAGTATTTTGTTAATATATACTGGGGAAAATAAATATATTTGGTTATAAAATGACACTTTCCTGAAATATTTAATTGTTCAACTATTTTTTAAATACGTTGTTATTTCTGATAGAATACCAGCTTACCATCCCTACACATAGTACATCCTCATTCTCTGATAACTATGACTATGATACCCAAATATGGCAACAGGCAGCATCTTTTCCCAGTCAGAAAGCAAACAATAATTGTAGGCTATCAGTTCAGGCCATAAACCTGATTGTTTAATTAAGCCACTAGGATGTCCATAAAGAGCCAATTAGCAGTTAACCCACCAGTTAGACAGGAAATGCCTTTGATGTAGTCTGGGGACCTTGCCACTTGACAGTGGACGAGTGCTAACTGCTAAGAACAAGAACTGCCAGTCTTCCTCTGTAGAAGTAAGGATGCTCAAGTCAGACTGCCTCCTACACTTGTATAATCCTGTGCCAGTAGCCTGGCTAAAAAGTCCAAAGGGGATGCTGAGCCGTTTATGTGGACATGTGCTAGCCCTCTCAACAACTAATAGTCTATGATCAGGAAATATAAATTGCAAACTTATTGTATCAGCAGATTGCTGATTGTAGAGGTGAACGAATACCTCAGTCAGCCATGTACAGATCGTCACAGTGACCCACTGCAGTTCTGAGTTTTCACCCAGATGAAAGGGTATTTAACACAGCCGAGAAAGTCTTCTGCCCTGAACGGTGCAGCCTGAAAGACTCAACCTGTGAACAACTCATGTTCATTCGGTGCAATGGCAAATAGATGATAAGATCTTTCGATAAGATCATACGATGCCACTGAAATGAATGCCAATGAAGTGAATTTAATTGTTGATGAAATAGTTTTTTTTAGTTTTCCTCATGACAAATTGATCAACTGCCATTGCATATTCACTTGTGCTGAGTTATATAAATTAGATTACTTAATAATTAAAAAATTCATTATTATTTAATATTTATATATTTTTTAATGTACTCGTGAGAATGTACTTGTACTCGTACTCAGCTTTTAGCAATGTACTCGTATTTATCCATCATCAAAGTGCTCGTTCTTGTGAAAATGTACTCGCCCCCAGCCCCCAGGTCTGGCAGGTGCTGTATAGCACCTGGTGTTATTGGTTGTTAGGTGTTGTACAAAGTTTGAGGATATGTGATCTGGGAAATGTTTGGGTTGGATGAGTCTTTTATTTATTCTTTGGTGCCGAAAGTATGTTGCTGTTGGAATGGCTGGGCCTGGGATAGATCCCTCAGCCATCTTGTACATGAATTTAAGTCGTTGGTCCCAACGTCTCCTTTGTTGGTTTATCTATGTCCCCCTGGTGGTATGGCTCCCACACTATGGCTCCGTACTCTAAGGCAGCGTGCACAAGGGCAATATATGCGGTCCGTTTGCTGTTTTGTAGGACATTAGCCTAGGCGTAGCCTTAGCTTAGCCTAGGAAACCAAGAGTGGGGTTTGCTTTTTTAGTTACTGTTGCGATATGGGAGTGCCATTTAAGGTCGTCGGAGTTAGAGATACCAAGATATGGGTTGCAGTTTACACGTATGGTGGCGTTATTTAGGGTGTAGAAATAGTCAGTTTTATGTTTTACACTGTGGATGTAGCATTTGTTTGTATTAAATAAAGTTCAACTTCATAACCGAGATATCGCCCATACCTGGTGTAGTGCTACTTTATGCGTCGACTTCTTAATGTTCGACAAAGAAGAAAAACATGAAAATAATATGCAACATATTCTACTAAATTACAGTTTATTGTATTATGAAGATGTGACTGCACTGTCATCGAATAACTGATGTAAAATGCAAAATGATCAATAGACATCGTGTAAACTCACCGGTACGTAATTACTACAACAGCCTATCGGATAGTTGTGGTACTGCAGTTAATAATTAATCCGAAAGGTGGCAGCACTGGTACCAACGTTTACCTGAAATCATTCAGTTACGAGAAAAAATTCATAAGCTTATACTTAAAACTTATGAAATGGTACAACTTCGCTTATATTAAGTTAATTCATCTGTAAGAATAGTATCCGAGTCTACACAGTGGTGGATATTTGTGTACGAATATAGTCTTAATTAATCTGTGCAGTAATTGCAACGGGGCTGAATGCTTCCCAGAAAAATCGAGATGATGTTCGATTGAACAGATCTACAAGGGGGTAAAATGTAAAAACATTTTGAGCAGTCGTAATTAAAGACTCGATACCACGCTATACTAGAACTTACCTTTCTTTTTTATTGACACAACTTACACAGCAGAACAAAACACAATCATGTTCACATTTTAAATATTTTAATTAACCATGTATGTATTCGTTTCGTTTTTTGTATATCAATATATATATATATATGATTATATACGATATATGTATTCACATGAATGCGAGAACATAATGAAACTGTTGAGCAGCAGAGCCGGTGACTGTACATTTGCTCACGCAGCGGCAACAGTGTGGAACGCTCTGCCGTCAAGCGTTACTAACAAAACATCACTGGAATCATTTAAATCTGTGTTGAAGCCTCATCTGTTCACTGCAGCGTATATGTAACTCGGACCCTTACCAACACTGTTTTACCATAGCTGATTGATGTTTAACGTTTATTTATTATTTATTTATTTATTTTTCGTATACATTTTAGCCAAATTTATTGATGTTTACATTAATTTTAGTTTATTTATATAAAAAAAAATTTCTTAACAATTTTATTTTATTATATAATACATCACATTCCTTTTCTACTTCTACTATATTTATTGTTTTAAAAGCTATTATTATTAGTTCCTTTTATCTATGATATAATAACTATTGTTTTTATTCAAATGCATTATTTTTAACATAGACATATATTGTTGTAAAGCGCTGTGAACAATATTGGATGTGGCGCTTAACAAAATAAAATATTATTATTATTGAGTAACGCAGGATCGATATTCTCTGGAAACCCCACTGCTTTTATTATGAAGGTTTGTATTCAGCTGTTGTGACTAAGTGGACAATGCACCAAAACACAAATATTTTGGTTGCAGGCTTGAATCCCACATCATGTTATCTGTTGCATTTTTATTTTGTTTTAATATTGAAGAGATTATATATCTCATTGATAATACTCTTTTGGTCAGCTTGGCAATAGTAACTGCGGTTTTTGAACTTGTTAACACACACAAATAATTATCAATGCCAAATCCTTTTAGCAGAAATGGTTCATCACCAGCTAGAATGCAATTATACCTTATTAAAGTAAATGTTAAGCCAGACATGTAGCGTTCGATCGTGCGTGGTTGCATGCGTATGCTTGAGGTTATATCTGTCAGACAAGGCCAAACTTGTTCTTGAAACAAAATCACATTTCATGGTCGTTTTCAAGCAAAATAACTTCTTTCTAAACTGTTCTTAATAGCGTACCTTCCACTTGGATAACACGATCAATATCAAGTTGTTTTATTTTGCAGTCGCCCAGCCGTCGGACATGTAATCTCAATTAAGAGTCTGACGGTCTACATCAACTAACTACATACTATATATGTTCGTATCTTGCGGTGCCAGTGTGAATAATTCAGGAAATGTTGAGCTGATACCATTAGACCGGTACATATGTATGTATATGTAGCGAGATACCCTCCGCTAAGACAGTCCGCTTGAGGGGAATAAAAAGTGAACATTCCCCCGTCTTCCGATGTCATGTCCGGCAGTATGCATGCAATGGTTAGTGTTAACAACTACGTACGATGTTATGAATATACAAAATGTTACGACGTTATAATGCATACATCATCAATAAACGCTTTGATATTTTATGAAGTAACTGTGCTTTCATCTTTAACAGTTTACAGGAAACAATATTTTATGGCCTCGTTGCGTAACGCTTCCTTGTACGCGCGCTCGCAAATTGATTTGATATTTGTGTCATCAAAGTAATAATTATGTCTCATGAGGTGTAAGAAGAAATCAGATGTAATTGTATATAATGACATAATAAAACGAAAAAACATGTTTGGAAAGGAGTAAATATAAAGTCGTAAACTTATATAAATAATAATATTCGTGGGCGTATATAGTCCGTTCGTGTTTTGGGCCGGTTGACATATACCACCCCAAAAAGAATCTGTAACACTACAAGTATAATATATTATGTAACCCTGGCGGAATTGTTTCGTGCAAGCGGTTGCACAGGCTATTGTTGTGTTAGTCGCCAGACGCGGGTAGGGTAGCTAGAGCCACACCCAGTCGCAGTTTTCTAGGGATCATGGACGTGTCCACAAAGCTATGCGTACAGTTCTCTCGGCTCTGTATTATGTCTATCAATATACACGTCCTGGTGAGTTATGTTGTCATGTTTATATGTTAATTATATATAACAGTTAAATTGTTTCTTGTTGCATCCATTAGCCGTCACTTCAGGCATGCCAGCTATAGTATGACGAGTGTAGGAGTGTTGTGTCGTGTAATGTTAAATTGTGTTTACAGGCGACTTACATATCTAGCATGCATTTTAACTAATTGTTGTGATGTATAGGATGTCGTGTGCATACGTTTGACTTTAGTAGATAATGTGATAGTTAATTGTTAAAATAAGTACTTAGCTAAACAAGTTTCTCTGACTGTTGTCTGCACAAGTTCAGACAAGTATCTATAGGGTGACTGATTATTACATGCGGTTTGACACGTCTAATATTAGAACAACCGAAGCAATTAACTTAGTAATGTAGCGTTGGTTGCTTGACTACAGTGCTGCGATGTTGTATAGTCGCAACTAGCACGCTGTCTCTCTGTCTTCCTGCTCCTATATATGTCTCTATGTATGTATGTTTTTCTCCCCTTCTCCAACTCTCCCTCTCTCCCCGCATCTCTCTATGTCTCTCCCGCCTCCATCTTCTGTGTTTGTCTGTTAGAATGTCAGCCTATAAGTCTGTCAGACTAGTACTACAGTCCGACTGTCTGCCTGTCGGTCTGCCTCCTAGCTTCTCTGCCTGTACATTTCTCTTGACTGTCTGCCTCTATGCCTCTCTGTTTGTCTGCCTGTCTGTCGTGCGTGTCTGCTGTTTGCCTGGTGGTTGTATGTTTATCTGCCTATCTCTGCCTCTTCCAGTCTTTTTTTGCCGTCGTCTATGCCTCTACCTGTTTGTATATCTTCTTTCTCCTGTTTGACTATCTACTTGGATGCATGTCTGTCTGTCTGACCGCCTGACTGCTGGCTGTTTGTTTATTTGCCAATATATGCCTCAGCCTCTGCCTCTTTGTATCTTCTCTCTCACTCCTGTCTTCCTGCCAGCCTGCCTGCCTGCTCGCTGTATCCTGGCTCTGTCTCTCTTTTCCTCTGCCACTGTATCTGTATCTGCTGTCTGTATGTATGTCTCTCACTCTCTCACTCTCTCACTGTCTTGTTCTCTCATTCTCATTTGCTCTCGTGCACTCTCCTGCTCCTTTCCAGGTATTTTGTCAGGGGACTGACCCCCATTCTGGAGCCAACAAAGTTAATTTATAAAAAAATATAATGATTGGCTTAAAATGGGTTTGTGTCACAAAAATGCACCATTTCAAATGTTCTGTAAACAAAATCGACTTTCACCCTCCTCCCCATGTGATTAGTGCCGTTTCCTTTTGATCACTAAATGGTGCAGTTATAACTTAAATAATAAATTAAACATTACTTTTAATGTTTTCTTCATAAATAAATACCTTACGATATAATGTTTGAAGTTGAGACAAAATATAGATTATACAGTGTATCGGACATGTTGCCTTACTAGAAATTTGTATTTAACATAGTTATGGACGATCTCATAATGCAATTTTTAATTCGTCAAAGCATATCAATACATAATATTAGTTTCACAAATTTTACCTATTGTTGCCAGTGTGTACACCAAATGTTCCCTTTTGTAACAGTTTGCACTACTCTACGCACTAACACATCCACCAAGGATAACATTAAACAATGGATGCCACAATTTGTAAAACGAAGAATCAGAATTACCACCTGAACGGCAGAAGCAAAAAAAAAGAATGGCGCTGCAATTGTTTTCTGAGTTTTGTTCTGAAGTAATGTTGGCAATTTGCGTTGGTGTATGTCTGTATGTCTGTTTGTGTCATATCTGTCTTTCTGTCTGTCCGTCTGTCTGACTCTCCCTCTCTCTGTCCGCCTCTCTCTCCCTCTGTCTGTCCGCCTCTCTCTCCCTCTCTCCCTCTCTCCCTGCCTCCCTCTCTCCCTGCCTGCCTGCCTGCCTGCCTGCCTGCCCTGCCTCCCTCCCTGCCTCCCTCCCCTCCCCCCTCCCTCCCCTCCCTCCCTCCCTCCCTCCCCTCCCTCCCTCCCCTCCCTCCCTCCCTCCCTCCCCTCCCTCCCTGCCTCCCTCCCTCCCCCCTCCTCCCCTCCCTCCCTCCCTCCCTCCCTCCCTCCATCCCTCTCTCTCTCTCTCTCTCTTTCTCTTTTCTCTCTCTCTCTCTCTCTCTCTCTCTCTCTCTCTCTCTCTCTCTCTCTCTCTCTCTCTCTCTCTCTCTCTCTCTCTCTCTCTCTCTCTCTCTCTCTCTCTCTCTCTCTCTCCTCTCTCTCTCTCTCTCTCTCACACACTCTCTCTCTCTCTCGCAATCACTCGTAATTGGGTACGGTCATGGATCTTTGCACATTTAACTAACGAATGACAGGCTATTCCTATATACAGGCCAACTGTGCTTCGTTGACAAAACAATGGCATGGTTCAATACCTCAGAGACAATGCATTGATTCAATTACCGGTGAACATTCTAGGAATCACGTTCGAGCCCAACAAAGGTACCTTCTTAATCACGTGCCAAGAGGATTTAATTTGACTTTGAATTTAATACGACTACCTCTGTCGAGTTCCACATGACAGTTGTTGTGCACGTGTGACTGAGAAGCGTAAACAATCATTAGGAATACAGTGGTTGAAATATAGGTGACACGACGGGTTTCATTGCAACACTGACTTTACTGGTGGATGGTTGAATTGCGTGGGTCCAGCTCACATGCTATGCATGTAACAAACTATATTCGCTTGACGCTCGATATGGTGCTTCGTGTAACAGGTGATTTCAACTGTGCAACGCACTATAGGACATGGAAACAAATGCCGGAAAGGACAGCGTGAAGGGGTAGCCATTGCAAGATGGCTGCAACAGCGCTAGCAGAAGGAAGGTAGGCACTTTGGATGTTTAAAACAGCAAGTAGTTGTAGTCTGTTCTATATATGCCTTTGGGTACAACAAGAAAATTCGTTATTGTTGACTAGTCTATTCACGGCGGCAGGCACGCGCAAGAAAAGTACATTGGTATTGTCTTTAAACGTTACTTTTGTACTGAATCGTAATGAAGATACACCTATACGCATTGGCGTCATGTGTTATAAGGACATCTTGCCAATCACAATGTATATACACACACGCTTGTGCTTGGCCAATTATAGTTAGATTATTTGGTAGTGATCAAAGTACTTGAAACAAATGTATCGTAATTTAAAAGCACACAAAATAAATTCACTAGTTGAAACATTTATTAATGCCACATAAACAACATTTCTCACATCATCTCTCATCGTTTATAAGTCACCATTAATACCGCACTGTGTACTGTACTTGAACCGTTGTTACTATAATACATAGACAATATGAGAGGCTCCCAGTTTGGGTATTTTCGAAAGGGAGCTTACCCAGAATTCCTTCTGATTTATGTTTTTTTTTCTTGTCCGAAGTAGGGTAAATGAGTGACTAGGGCTGTGTCGGCCAGGGTTTATCTTAGGGAACCGCTACGGTTGCCGAATTGGCCTAGATCTGATACCTGAAAAGACAACGACAATGTTATGTATTTTTCTCTCTCTCCTCTCTCTCTTATACCTTTGGTCTTTTGTATATATATATTTTTTCTTCTACTTGTTTGCTTCCTCCAACTATAAACCAACCGTTGTTTAATGATCAAGATTGATCGGTCAACGTAATATACAGATCCAGAATAACTATGATCCGAGTTTTGGAAGTTTCCCCACTGTGTGCGCCATCTTGGATTCGCCCCCTATCGTATTCAGCCATAACTATCCATGAACTTGCATACGTCAGAATACATATAATAGATTAGTATTATTATTTACGCCGCGTATACATACATTTACTGCAATATATCATGTAACATAACATATGAGCAAAGTTTTAATACCACTCTGACGAATAAATAACTTCACTAGGTGAAGATATCCAAGATTAATTAAAGTTGAAAAGTTCACACCACAATTTCGCCTGTCTGTGTTTGGCTGATTATAAAAGCAGGTAAATTTCCTATGTTAATTGCAGCTTGACGTGCTCAATATATAGGGTTATATCACGTGGCATGGATGACCACACCGGTTATGGGAACGCCGGGAAGGCTCGGGGGCCGATATATCCCTCCCCTGCAGGGCACTTCCACACGGTGTGGGTCAGCTGTGAGAGATCAGGCTGTGACACTACTGTCCACAGTAGGGTTGTAAGGAGCAACCGATGAGATGTCCCGAGCCGATCATTGGTGCAGTTAGCTCTGTATCATAGGCAGTACTGGCTCCAGTGTCTCCCACTTCCTGATTCTCTCTTTTTGTCTTGCAAAAATGAACTTCAATGTTGCTGGGACATTTTTAAGACCTGGAAATTAAAGTGAATGACATCTTACAGGTCCCCTTCTGGCTTGACTAGACATTACTGCCTCGATCTGCCTCTTACATGCCAGCTCTCGCTTTTGACATCTGCTCGGACTGTGCGGATGCGTCTGACACAATCCAAGATAGGAGTGGGGCAGTGTATTCAGTTTTCAGAAGGTGCTTATCTATTTTTGCAACAAAACAACTGCACCGGTGAAGCGTCAACCACAGACTGTGGGAGATTTTGTCATACATATGTGCTTCGGTATATAAGTGAGTTATTTATAATATTTAAACGATCTCTCTTTAAATATTTTAGGTGGTGCCCTCTTGTACAAGCTTCGTTAGCCCTGAATGTAACAACATTGAATGAGACTGCTGGATCATATTTCCCTGTTAGTATCTTATACATTTCAAACACATCTCCTCTGGGGCGACGTTATGATGGAGTTGGAAATTTCAGTCTCTGTAAACGTTCTTTGTATTCATTTGAAACCGGGAATTAATTTGGTTGCTCTGTACTGAACATTTTCAAGAGCTGTCATATGTTTTATTAAGAAACGACTCCTTTCTGATCAGCGTATACAATGTGTGAATGTTTCAGCCATGTGAAATCGAAAATACGTCGGATTATCCCCATCATCGAATTGGCTTTATTATTTGTTTCTGACATTTCTGATCAATCGAATTTAACTCCAATATCTATCACTTTGTCCATAATTGTATTATGTGTTGTCTAGTTGTTTCGCAGTGAATAGCGTTTATTCCTTGTATATGGTGATTACATTTTCATATTGCTATATTTATCTGGATGGAATTACAAAAGTGATGAATCTGTCCAGCGTTCGGCATGCAGAACTAATATCTTGTTGCAATTCTGTGCAGTCCTCTTTGGTATAAATAGGATTGCAGAGCTTCATATGATCCACAAACAAGAAAATATAAGAGCTCTTTATAATATCAGGTAAATCATTTGTGAATATAAAAAAGAAGGGGGATAATCAATGATCCTCGTGGTATATTCCACTGATTACCTCCTGCCAATTTGAAAATGTGTTTTTAGTTGTTTTTTGTTGTCTTCCGTGGGCCAGCAGAGCTATGGCGCAATTAAAAATGTTCCCTTTTTTGCCATAACTCTGGAGTTTCTCAATGAGTCGAATATGTGGAATCTTGTCGAAAGTTTTCAAAAAATAACAATATACTATGTCTACGCATCCTCCATTATCCAGTGTTTCATTCCATGAATCGAGTACTTTCAATAGTTGAAATACTGTAGAACGGCCCATGATGAATCCAAATTGCTTATCGCTCAGCAGGTCATTTTCTTTCATATATTCAGTGATGTTGTCTCTGACTTTCCCTTCCAATATTTTTTCTACTGCTTTCGTTAAACTGACTGGTCGGTAGTTCTGTGCTTGGATTTTACTTCCTTTCTTATGAATCGCAGACATGTTAGCTTGTTTCCAGCCTGTGGATAGTTTTTCTGTTGTGAGTGATTTGTTAAATATGATTGATAATGGAGTGCTGATGCTCGGTGCTAATTCGTTTAAGACACGAGGATGGTGGCTATCAGGTCGTGATGATTTAAATGTCTTTAGTTTTTTAGTTTTGATGCCACTATCGGTGGGTTGATATTGCAAGATTCTATTGTGACATAACATCTTATAGGTTCCTCCGGAATGTCTCTTTCTGGTTCTCAAGTTGGGTATTCCCGTTTTTTCTTCATTTTTGCCTGGGCGTATTGCCAGAATTTCTTAGGATTATGTTTCATTTGATTAATGATATTCTTTTCAACAGTTTATGTGCCTTTCTTGTCATCGACAACATTCTTGATAAGCTTGGACATCTTTGGTTAGAAGATATTTCTTCCACAATCTGTTTTTCCTTATGATTTTAGCTCGGGTTTTCACGTCTAGTGGTACTGGGTATTTTCTGGCTCTTTCCGATATCACCTTCTTTGGTATACATTGCTCTTCTGCATCTGTAATTTTCGAAGTAGAGATATCTCATTGGGCTTGCACATATCCCTGGTGATTAGAAAATTCTGCCTCCAAATCAATGTTTAACATGTCATCCATTTGGAAATAATCCTCTTTATCATATTTAGAAACAGTTTTGATGATCTGTTCAGATACTGGTGTGCAGTTGAGAACCACTCTGATAACAGAATGGTCGCTTCTTACTAATTCTGAGGCTGTCTCGATTGTTGAGATCTTGGTATATTCACTAGAGAGTACAATATCAAGGATCGATGGCTCGGTAGTATTTCGATCTCTAGTGGGTTCTGTAATATGTTGCACCAAGCAACATTCTCGATTTTTTTTAAATCAATTTAAATCATTTAATTGTAATCAGTACTTGCTGCTGTAGTTGAGATTAGTTCCTAATCAATCTTTAGGTAGTTGAAATCTCCAAGTAGCAGAACATGTGAACAATATTTCTCACTTATTTTATCTAATAGTTTGTTAAGGTTGTCATTGTACTCAATGGTGCTGTTAGGGCTTCTATAAAAAGAGCCTACGAGAAGGGTATCCTTCCCTTTCAGTTTCAAAATGCAAAACAGTTCTTCATTAAACTCAACATCAAACTGTTGTACTTCAATTGCCAAAGAATTGTGAATAAACAAAACATCCCTCTCCCTTTGCCTTCAGTCATGTTCACAGTTTCCCTATAATACCCTTCCAGGTTGTATTCCTGCGAGGTAAGTTGTCTTTTAAAATGTGTAGTCTTTAGTTCTAAAATTGCTACAACATGTGGTGGAGTTGAGGGTTTTTTATTCTACACTTTAGTTAAGTTTTTTTGTTAGTACATCAGTATTTGTATACCATACAATTATTTCTTCTGTACTGGCACTTACAGTGCTCGGGTTTGGTTGGTTATTTGTCCTTTTTGCCTTGATTATTTCCTCCTTCTGCAATAGTCATATTAGTGGAACCAATTTCCTATACTTAAAAATATTATATGGAAGTAATTTGGACCTGTCCTAGGGTGACCTTAATTGCAATGTGGCTGTATTAATGAGGTAACAGTAAACCGAGGTTCAACTGTAGCTATATGACATGTGTGGATGTAGATACTAATTCGTTTTAGGCAATATTTTACCATTGTATCTGCCAATCACTAACATTGTGTACACCGTTTCAAAAGATGTGTATATCGAAATCCGGAGTGTCTGTTTAAATAATAATGTACTTCCAACCTAACTGAAATCGTAAGATGTCTTGTTAGGCAAACTATTATTGCATGAATATCCCCTCACTAAACATTACCCAAGTTGGTGTCCAGCAGTATGCTTAGAATGACTTCTTCCTTATTTGCTGTCAAAATGTACTCCCAATGATTTCATCGTGTTGCTCAAGGGGATTACTGGGTTACAAACACCAATACATTTCTGAAATGGGGGATTGCTATGAATGTCCACATCATGCCCGTCAATTAAGCCATTTCAATTCAACATAATCCATGTACTGGACTGCGCATAAGAGTTCGCATAATTTGTTGCTGTGCTTCTAAATGTTGATATCATAGTAGAGGTGGTTTTCTGTTGGACTGCTCTTGAAATATATCTGTGGTTTTAATATTTCTAGTGTACGTAGCTGGTTTTCCATTGAAATGCTTTTGGAATAAACGTGTGAAATATTACGATTCGTTACGTCAGACTGGTGCAGAGACCCCCACACTATTGTAGCGCTTCGTCACACTTGCCCACAGACCTCCCTCCGTACTTTATAGATGGCCCCTTACATAATGCATACGTATCTAAATATGATTTTCGGAAGAGCATCCAAATGTAATTTTCTTTCACAAGTTCGTTTTATGGAATATGTTTGAATTAGTTATTATTTCAACCATGCATGTCAGTTGAAAATAAAATTTGCATTCTTCCAATATGTAACACAAATTTTGTTTTCTTTTATTATTACTGAACATTCTTCAGGATAGTTCGTTTTCAAATTCGAAACTTTAATTTTTCATATCCAAAAATCATGTTAAATTACCTGGTAGAGGCTTTCGTTGACGTGTCACGTCGACTTCATCAGTACCTCTGACGCTGAATGACGTCATTCAGCGTCATAGGTACAAATGGATATGAAAAATGAGTTTCGAATTTGAAATTTGGTTTTCTGTTACAGGAGGGGGCCAGCAGCTTAATATAACAAGCGAGAATATATACTGTTGGGAGCTTAACATTAAAAAAGTGGGTTCGTGTGTTTGTTCAGATAGTTTCATAACAAGTATATATTGTATTATTTTTCTGTCAAATTATACAAACATGCGATATTATCTCTTTTGTGAAACATTAACACTTGTTTGTCAAATGTCAGATATGTGTATGTACCATATGACTTTTTTCAACAATGTAATCAATATAATTTGTAACTGAATGCTGTTAGAGTATTGTGGTGTAAATGCAGGTATACTATGTCATTTGTTTGTTTAAAAACTGTTGAACTGTGTTGTTTATGACAGAAGTGTTTCAGTGTTTTGTGTGGCAGGTTCGATCCTTGCTGGTGTCAGTATCCATACACTACTGGTTGTGCACACACACTTATTCTTAATAACTTCAGCCGTTTACAATAACTCCACCTAAATTAATTCCACTGAAACAACTATTGGAAATAGCACATCAAAATTTTAGCATGCCACATATAACATGGTAATGGCAGCTAAGCAATGACTCAGTCGTGTAAACAAGGGAGGAAGACAAATAACCCAAGTGGGATGAAAATGTAGGAATTTGTACATAAATAGTTTTAAATTCACAGAGAAAACCCATCAAAAGGAAGTATTTCAACCTGAAGAGGGCAAGAATACAACACTTCATCTCCCAACATCACCCATTTGTATATATCATAGCACCCTAACATGTGATGGAAATGTTGCGTATGTGCTATGCAGTAAAAAAGATGGCTGGAGGAAAGGAGCCAACTTGCGTGGTTTCTACACAGACGTCGGTAGCCGACCACATGCTAATGTTCGACAACTACAACTGTACTCTAGTATCAGAGGCTATACTGCTATAATATGTCTTCTGGGGTGTTTGCCAAGAATGGGTACAGTACTCGGATGTGTGTACTGCTGTAATGCAATAGCCAATTTTGGAAGGTTTAAATGTAGTTGTTTGCAAAAATTTGGATAATAATACCAACATGTTTTTGAACCGACATGCTTAATCACTAACCAATTTGTTTGGATTCTGAAAGAAACTAATCATGTATATTGCAAGGAATATTATGTCCTCATGTTATGGATCTAGATTACCAGGGTTTCACTCTATCATATGAACACTTGCCATAACAAGATAACATTTTTGCAACACATTTATTACACATCTATGACCATGTACACACATGCTGAATAATACTAGGCATTGGTAAGACAACAATATTTTCAAACAAACATGTTCATTAAAACTGGCAATTCTCTTTTACTTTATCCAATGATCAGAAGTAGTGAGCGACTAGTCTTTTTGTTTTCACTTCTCTAGATTTAAGAACGAATCAGCTTGCTCTTTGTTAATTAACACAATGCCAGTTATTGATGTGTTTATCATAAAGGGGTATCCGCTGGAGACAATTAAAAAATATTGTTATAACTATTAGTGAGACTACTAATAGGTCGGTGAATTGTAGATATTTTGTAGCAATACAATTGGGGCCAACCTGCTTGCTGTGAATGTGATTCGATTATTGTATTGATGGATACATCATCTTTGTTATTTAATAAAAGTAAATGTCCTTAAGTTGGCCTATTTCAATTTACACTGGACTTAGTTGTTGCTTTGCATAAAGGTGTATTATATTCAACAATACATCTGTAGTGTTATTGCCAACTTGAGATTTTAAATACAAGTTTCAAGAGACAGTGTTACCGAATGTCAAATATTTCAAACAAGTTCAAGTTAGGGAATAACAAAATAATGTTCTTCTTCAGGAAACATTGTTTCTTTGTATAACAATAAATAATACACAAGTTACTATTGATAGTACACATACTTGAATCGTGTGAAGTTTGCTTGTTACCCCCAATATGAACAAAAACCTAACATTACCCAGCTAAATGTAGATCTACACACCATAAACTGTGTTCATCTTGGAACGAAAGAGCATCCAGTTTTCACCAGGTCAGATATCCACAGCTAGATGAGTATGTCGATAAATCTTTAAATACTTTGCACTAATGTTTCTTTACCACATGCTTTTGACATTTTCGTTATAGCAAACTGGCATCTAAAATATAAGGCAACAATGCTGTATTTTGAACAAAGATATCATTAATAATAATAATATTAACTTCTATTGCGCCTAATTCCTTGGAAACCAAGCTCAGAGGCGCATCAAAAGAAAAGGGTTGGTCAATCTCAAAATACATAAGTAGTTTTCCAGTTGTCAACAGATGGATCAAGGCGCTAGGGAGCTACGGTGGATAAGCAAGGTTGTAAAGATACGTTTTTAAATGACGACGGAATTTTTTAATATTTTCAACTGATCTAACACTAAGAGGAAGCATATTCCAAAGAGTTGGTGCAGCAACAGAAAAAGCCCTAGTTCCAATGTTAGTGTTGACTCTAGGAACAAAAAGTAGGTCACCCAACTAGATGATCGAAGCTGGATAGATTTTCTTACAGGAATAAGCAATAAATGCAAATAAGATGGTTGCTTATTGGACAGTGCCTGGTATGTAATGGTACAGATCTTAAATATTACACGATATTGTATAGGAAGCCAATGCAGACTTCAAAAGTGGCACAGAGCGAGAAAAACGAGGAGATCTTGTAACTACTCTTGCTAGACAATTTTGGACACACGCTGAAGTTTTGTAATATTCTTGCTAGCGATATTATAAAGGAGGAAATTACAATAGTCAAGTCTGCTGCTAACAAGCGCTGTTGCAATAGTCTTAGCAACAGAAAATGACATACCGGCGAATACGGCGAAGATCACGAATATGATAAAAACAGCAGCTACATGTTCGAGATATATGTTGTCGGAAATTGAAGTTACTATCAAAGATCACTCCTAGATTCCGCACCGGGGTTGCTGGCGTGATATACTGATTAAAAATATGCATAGGGAAAAAACCATCCAGTTTACAACGCTTCATTGGAGTACCAATAATGATCAATTCAGTTTTATTTGCATTTAATTTCAACTTGTTCATCCAACTCTACAAAACTACAAAAGTTAGGGAATAACAAAATAATGTTCTTCTTGAGGAAACATTGTGTTTCTTTATATAAAAATAAATAATACACAAGTTACTATTGAGAGTATACATACTTGAATCATGTGAACTTTGCCTATTACCCCCAATATGAACAAACACCAAACATTACCCAGCTAAATGTAGATCTACACACCAAAAACTGTGTTCATCTTGGAACGAAAGAGCATCCAGTTTTCACCAGGTCAGATATCCACAGTAGATGAGCATGTCGATACATCTTTAAATATTTTACTACGAAAACCTAACATTTCTTTACCATGCGCTTTTGACATTTTCATTATAACATACTGGCATCTAAAATATAAGGCAACAATGCTGTATTTTGAACATATATATCATTAAACCACACACGGTTCATCCAACTCTACAAAACTACAAAAGCAGGCATGGGACATGTGAAATGTTGCACATTCTACTGAAATACATCACAAGATTTCTTTCCCCATCAACTCTGTTTCTGTATGGAAAATATTCAATAAGTATTTGGCATGTTTGGCATTTGCGCTCAATAAATACTTTGTATCAGACCATCACTTCTGTGGGCATGATCTAGTGGTATGATTGCACATAATTACCTTATCTCTCCATCATATTAACATTGCTTTGTGAATCTGACCTTCAAAATTTAAGGACAACATTTTACTGCTAGAAAATGTGTACAAATAAAGTAAAACTACAAAGAATTCATATCTACAGGCTAATGGTATAATTCATTCAGACATTAGTTAACCTCCTGTTTTGTATATTCCTGATCTGCACATTTCGTATCACTGTAGCTACACACAAATTTACAGTGTCTAGATTCTGTTGGCAACACTGAAAATACAGCGGTTGTTTCTCTTTAGTTGACTTGGCTCCACTGCCTAAGTCAATATCTACTCTTGAGCATTACCTATTACAGCATCAGTCCCAGCAGAACCAACCAACCAATATTCCAACATCTCCCTTCCTGCTGCATAGGCATCCACCAACATAACATTTTGTTTGCCACTTTTCATGATTTCCAATACTTAATAATTTCATCAGTCAAATAATAGATCTTTTTATCATAGACATTTTTCAGCCAGATGTCAACAAAACTGTGCTTTTGTTTGAAATATGAACCAGCTGAATAAACTTTTTTCTTCTTCTTGTTCTTATTCTGTTAATAAGTTTCAAATCAAATATCAACCAACAAAATAATACATTTTGTTTACGAAAAAACTGGCTGCAACACTGGCTCCTAAACGTAAAGAAACAAGAACAATTTAGAGATATATACAATGTGGGAGTTTGAGTTTGTTGGTTCTGCCAGTTCAAAGATACACTGTAGCAACTGGAAGGCCACAGCAATGAGGGGTGTCACTACACCATGACATACCCCGACAACGTCAGGTCAAGGGGTCCCTTGTCCTGGATGTACAGGCTGCTGACACAATCCTCCAGCATCTTCTCGTTGTGGCCGAATGTCATGCCGACTAGGTTAGGCATGCCGCCTGAAGCATAATAACCACTGTCAACCCTCTGGCCGAACATGCTACAGTTAACCTATCCATCACGTGACCTGTTGCCTAGCAAAACCTTGGTCAAGTCATCAGAAAACACATTGTAGTTTCGAACATTCCATTGAATATTTTGTTGAAATTCTGGTCACAAAAGTGTTTCTTTATGGCAAAACCATAAGGCAACGTTTCTAAAGTGACTGTGGGAATGTTTAATATATGAGATGTCACCCACCAATAGTAATGTAATTCACGTATATATAACCATTAACAACATTGTTGGCAAAGGAAAGCTTGATGAAGGTCACATGCAAACTTCAATTGTGATATAAGCAAAACCGCGACGTAGTGGATACATCAATTATTACACAAACTAACAAAAATACTCGTCCATCAGAAGGGATAACTTGGTCATTGGTTTGATGACCGTTTTCACCGTTAGGTAAGAAACTTGGTTTGGTATTTTGTGTGCATGATGGCGCTACCTACACAGATGCAAGAGACGGTTTCAAGAAGTATTTATATGAGACATTTGATGAAGATTGCATAACTTGGGACAGTTGTATGCAATGCCATGCATGTTTTCTATGATTGTTCCATGCTACATTTTTAAGTACAAGATATTTGTGAGACTTACCAATATACATGTTGCCGTGTGTCTTCAGCATGTGTAATACTCCTCCAGATTCTTCCTCTACAAAGCTGAATCCGTTGATCTCAAGATTTCCTTTCCTCCCAGTCCTGAAGTCAACAACTTCATCTATATTCATCTACTCATACGATAGCTAATATCACAAATATCTGGGTTTTATTTTTAAACTAAAAAAAAATGCTTTAAAATTCATATCAGTTAAACTATGATCAATAATTAGCTATTAATATGACGCAAAATCAGTATGTTTCAATGTTGGGAGTCTTGCAACCCTTGTAGCACATTTATCTAGGTGCATATACTTGCAGCAGACTATGTTCTCTTTAATGTGTATCTAGTTTACCCCCGGGGTAATTCAAATAGCAATTCTTGGACCATCATGCAGTGAAAATGCCACAAACATTACTTTGCTCTGAAGAATGAATAGTTCTATGTAAACGTTCATAACCGTTCAATATCCTAAACACTTCATACGTGACCTGCCACAGCGTACCAGGTATTAAGTCGCACAGGTCTATTTTGTAAAAAAAAAAAAAAAAAAATAACTAAGTCTTGTCCCATGATTTTTTTGATTTTGGCAGAATTGCATACTTTATAATCTCATATTCCAATGTCCAGTTTATTTTCCTCGACAACTAATCCAAAACTAATAAAATACATGCACTTATAAAAATCCCAATAGATAATAGCAGTCAAAATGACCTTTTTTCTCAAAATATCAACACATCAGCATAAAAGACACATTGAAAGTATCCCGGAAACCTGTGCAGAAGTACACTTTCCTGTATGTTGAATCATAGCACTTTACAGTGGTTGTTGTCTGGTGTTGCATCTACAAATAAACATATCTAACTATTGACACAAAGCAAAGAATTCAGAACACAAAATATAATGCTATGAATTTTGTGACAGAATCAAATGGATGCTTTGGTCTGATTTATATAAAGACTAACAAGATTAAGTTCTTATACAGCCTGGTATCCAGTCTTTAGGACCACTCAAAATGCTTTACATGTCACTTTGGCAAACCCCAACTTCTCCAGGAACATTCAGCCATGTTACAATTACTGTGCAAAATGTATTCCTTAACATACATCAACCATTATTTTCTTCTTCCCCTTAATCCGTTGCAGTATCAGGGGTATAACATCACAAAATCCCACTCGAGTTATAACAGATTATCTATTTAGTGACATATCACAGTTTATGGTATGAATAATTGTGCCCAAATTAGTAATTTTTCTTTTTAAACAGCCAATGCTAATACACAGGTTTGTGAATAATGTTGGACTTTCATTCATAAACAACTCTTAGACATATATAAAGTACAGCAAAAAACTAAACAGTGTCAGATTCGCTGAGCGACGCTGACTGAATCCAGCTAACACACTCCACACGGAAAATCATTAGATATTCATGACTGACCTTTGACCCTGTTAGGATGATGGAAGTGAAAGAGAGGCTTGGCTGTGTCATAATCGTGATATGTACCTCAGCAGGTTTACTTTGATCTTTACAATTTCTTGTCTCCGTCCACAACTTGGGTGATGAAAGTGGAGCGAGAAACGATGTGTAGTTCTTGGGAATACTGATGCCATCATCTGTAAATATTTCACATCAAATACAAGTTAGACATGCAGACAAAATACCTCAAGTTAGTCTGGAAAAGGAACATGTGTAACCATTCAATGGGAATATTATATATATGGATAACAAATTTGTAAAGTGAGCTACAATGATTTCTGGCATTTGTGGAGGTAGTATTTGTTTAAATAATTTTGGATAGATGTCAGAGACACGCAGACATATGGACAGATGGATGAACAGATTTATTTTTACCACATAGTAATGTTACAAGCTGAAACAACTAACATCAGGAAAAAGATCATGAAGATTAAGACACAGAATGTTGCTAACATGGGAGCCACCTTTCGTCATTAAAACTAATAATTAAACAATCACGCACATTAATGCTATATGTTAGTCTGTCAAAACAATGTGTTAAAACAATTAAAAAACTAATATTAATTGATAAAATAAAATAATAGGTAGTCTGTAAACACTGTGCGAAAGGAGCATAACAAAACTGCTACAAACTACAAATGACTGTGTGGTTTGGAGGGCCATGATCGCCAACGACATGGCACAGAGACGAAGAAGAATTAAGAAAACGAGTTACCTTTGAGAAAGCGATCTGCACCATCAAGGCATTCTGGGGAGAGTTCGCTGTCTCGGAACAATCCAAGCAGCTCACTCAGTGATGTCTGCTTTCTCCGGGTGTCCCATGTCCTCATGTCACATGACACGACCGTCACAAGGTCCCCCCACACTTTGTATTTGAGGTTATCCAGTCTACGGACATAAAGTAAGCTTGCACGTGAGGTAAGAATACTTAAATGTAAAACAATATCTATTGTCAAAGTATAGTTAAGTTCCTGTAGAGTACTGTATCCAGTGTTAGGGACTGCTCAAATTGCTTCAATCCTACTATGTGGCACCACTGTATCACTTATTCCCTTTGCAATACGTGGTGGCGATGAAGTTACCCCGACACATTGCTTAAGGTATTTTAGGACTTAATGAACTGATGAGATCATCCGTAAAACAGGTTATCTTGTTGTTCGTCTCCTTTTTCCACTGTAGTCGGGGTGAGCCCGGTCTAGACTTTTGTTTGTTTTCCTTCTATTTCCATCTGTTTCTTCTATCCTAAGTATACAACAGGTACCAAAATTACATGGGCTATAAGTTAAGGCACCACACCATAAATTGTGGTGCCCAGAAATACACTCCAAACACAATTTTAAATTAACTATTTAAAGTACTTTATGAGATGCAAACCATTTTCAGTGGCTACTTGCTAGAGAAGAGAAACACCTACTGATGGCCATGCTCTTGATCCAGTTGTTGAAGTTGCGCATGGTTAACATAAAAACATATATAAAGTGTCTTTTTATATGTTTTCAGACATGCCGAATCCAATCGCGTCATCAGTTCTTTGAAAAAATGCATATATTTTAAGATAGGGCACAGGTTAATGGTAAAATTCAAGATGGCCGCCACCTGAATTGTGAATATCTACCAATTGTCATATCTTCACAAGACATGCACACCAAGTTAGCGCCAGTGCATTGTTGATACTCCTGTACAATGCCTACGAGGCTTACAGCTGTGAAGAGAGTGAGCCGAGACCTGTTGACGATTGGTGCATGGAACGAGTTGAGGCCTCTCCACAATTCCAATACTGGTTTATCGTCATGCAGCTGGAGCTCCTCGTCTTGGTGTATGTGAGGTCTCTACATGATTCCAACTTCTCGCTCTATGTCGCTGTCCTAGCAGCACTGACATCATGTTTTTCGCACTGGACAACACTTATTATTCTCGATGGGTGCCGATTCACATTCGTGACATGATGATGTTGCATGAACGACACCCTGACGTAGCAAGCCAGTTCGCTCAAGGAGACTTTGTTGTGCACAAAACAAAACATCCATTCTCAGCGATAGCTATCGACCATGCACACTAACAAAACAACAAGATCGTGAAAAGATATGGTGGGGCAGTCGGTTTGTTACAAAATCCAAGAGCCCTACTGCACTGGATGGTGGCAGGACCTGAACCGGCGACTGTCATTGAGGAATTTCAGATCGATTGCCTGGATCGCAGCACCGAGAACACAGATACAACCATGAGCATACTGAGTACGTGCAAGTCACATTTGTTCAAGTAATTGAAGACATGGGAAATCCATTCACGGAAAATAGTGGCGACCTAGAGACGATGATGATCCAGCAATAGTCGAAATTGTGCGTGTGATAGAGAAGACAGGTCAGGAGCAGTATGAAAAGTACATGACAGAGCGAATCACACAACGAACAACACCTGTATCTGATTCCATCAGTAGAAATCAAATGCCCCTGTTCGGCCGACCGCCATCAAGAGTTCCATCAAAAGCAAAATAGATCGTGTCATCACTCAAGAGCGACTGTGCATTGTTTTCATGATTGTACATTGCCGATTAAACCCGCGATGGTAACTTGGACAATTTTGTCAAACACGAGAATCATGCATACCCACCATTGTTGTCTCAGCTAGGAAAACTCCGGTTTGGGACGAAGTCTGATCTTGTGGAATGTCTGGAAAAGTTCTGCACGTTGTGTGAAGATGCCCCATCAGTCGATGTCACCATATTGGATGGTGTTGCAATCATCAACATGTTGAAGCCAGTCGGTGTTAAAACATTCCAAGAATATGCCACACAGGTGTCTCTTCCTTACGTTAAAGTACAGTGGAGAAACATGACAAGAATTGACATAATTTGGGATGAGTACCTGGAAGGGAGTCTGAAGTCCACGGCGCAAGAGAAGCAAGGAAAGGGTGTTCAAAGACGTGTTGTAGCATCCAACACAATTCCAGGAAATTGGTAAGAGTTCTTGAGACTGGAAGACAACCAGACTGAACTATTCAATTTTTTGGCACACCAGGTAAACTACCAGTATGGCACGATTAATTTAGGAAACACTATCCATGCTTTACACACTTCATATACATCAGTGATCACCAATGTAATAATAGCATTTACACTTCATATACATCAGTGATCACCAATGTAATAATAGCATTTACACTTCATATACATCAGTGATCACCAATGTAATAATAGCATTTACACTTCATATACATCAGTGATCACCAATGTAATAATAGCATTTACACTTCATATACATCAGTGATCACCAATGTAATAATAGCATTTACACTTCATATACATCAGTGATCACCAATGTAATAATAGCATTTACATTCTAATATCAATGTCATTATCTGCAACATATACAACAACATACAATTTATTGGTTCTTTTACTTACCACCTGCAGAGAATCTTTCTGTGGAGAAAGAAGTGTACTCAACATGTACTCTCATCCCTAGTGCCATGTACGCATGAAGAGGCCGACATATGAATCCTCCTTCATGCAGTCAATGCAGCAAACAGGGGGTATGGTGCCATTCATATTTTATTACACAATAGAACAGCAATATTGTCGAGCAATACAAACCAAAAACAGTGGAATAAAGTGTGTGTTTGCGTACATCCGTTGTCTCATTCTCCACGGAAGATTTATTTGATTATTATTAGTTTACAGATAATGTTGAAATTTGCTAAACAAATTAATTTACTATGTTATGAAAGAATTTAAAGAAGCAGATGTACATAAAATGTTTAAAAAATAGTTGAAAATAGCGACCACTGTGTAATTTATTGTATTATGGTCTAGTGTTGTGTCGTGGTTCAAACCTCGCTCGTGTTCCAAACCCTACTGCTTGTGCACATATAATGATTGCATTAAATAATTTCAATTTTTTTATAATTTCACTTAGCTACTTTTTAATTCCTCCCAAAACTACTAGTGGAAAGAGTAAAACAATTTAATATACAACTTACAGCAGTTTTCAACTTGGACAGCAACCGTATTTCACAAAATAATTTATAGATGAAAGCAAAGATGTTAATAATATGTATTAAATATTGGATGAAAGTAAGACAATTTAAATGATGATTCTACAATGTTTAATGATGTGTTTTATATAAAACATGTCTGTGTCATGCACAAAAATGTGTTTATAATTATACTGAAGTCCCAGTAGATCATTCCTAACAAAGCACAGGGAGTACTGGTGTATATAATTTGTTATCATAAACACATGGCTATGTACATAAATGATGAATAGTGAATACATGTAAAATGATTAAAACGATATGCAGCTAGTCGTCTATGAAACAACATTTTGAACTTGGTTTAGAACAAGGCCGTCTGTTCCGCTACCTGGAATCAGCAAGGTTAGTAATTAGCCTGCTGAACTGGTTGTGTTGAATGTAGGAAAATACAAACTTTTTGAACATCAAAGTGTACCGCAGTTAATCCAGCCCACCTTGACAAAATTGTCAATAACGCTTGTTTTGGTGATGTTTGATACCAACGACACAGTTCTACTTAACTACACCATTCCAGTTAAAATTCCATTCACAGTTGAATTAGTCACTCGCAAATAAGGTTTGCAGAAACTCCACCAATGCCGGTCCCACGCCCATGAGGAAGGAGGGTTGTGTCAGCCCTGGCGAGACGGCTTAAAAACCCCAGCCAAAATTGTTTATGGAATGTATAAATAAGGTTTGTGGATGTCAACATTTTTCATATTTAAATATTTGAAATAATACTGTAGTCAAGTTAATAAAAAAGGTACTTTGGTTGAAATTGTCGAAAGAAAGAACTGACTTTGATCACAGCATCTGGTAACTTACGAAAATATGAACAGTCTTATGTTAGTCTTATAGAGTCAGAACACATCTTGTTGGTGAATTTTCACCGGATCCAGTCAAAAAATATTTTAATTGTTTGTCCAATGATTTCATGAAAACTAAATAAGAAAAATTGTAAAACTGAACTAGAATGTTGTAATCGATATTAGACAAGTTCGACTTTTGTGAAATGGTTCTGAAATAATCTAAATGAGAAGGCAATATTAACATGCTGAGATGTGTTTTAAGTAATAAATAAAGACATTATATACAATCCTGCAAAATACAGTCATTTCAAAGAATGCAACTTTAAAAGGAATGTCAAGAAGAATGCCATCTGGCACTAACTGGTTATAAACATAACTACTGATGGCAATTTGATATTATGTATAATAATGAGAAATACTTTGCCACATTGCTGAGGGTAGACTAATGTGTGCTGCCCTCTGGTGTCAAATACACAATCCATCAAGATTTCAGAATTTCTCTTGATGGGAGATTCTTATGAAGGCCATATAATCGCAGATACTTATAACGATAAAAAATCCACACTGAACAAATAGTTAGTAGCCACTGTTAAATACTGTGAAATGCCACAAACAGCAATGGTTCGGACAGATCATTGGACGGAAAACACCTCAAAGCAGTGGTGCACAAAGCAAGACTCTACAAATTTATGCGACCACCCATAATACATCAAGACGAAGATGTCCCTCGCTGCAATGAATTCTACCTGATTCTGGTATTCACAACAGAAAATAAAGATAAGTTCTTATATAGCGCAGTACCAGTCCTCAGGACTGCTCAAAGCGCTTTACACTTTACACCCTGGCGGACCTGTTCAATCGAACACCATCATAACTTCTCTGGGAAGCAGTAACATCAATGTGCATTATTTTAGTTTCACTCGCTAGGTGGCACCACTTATTCTGTTTGAAAAACATGGCGATCAAACCACCGTCCACGCTGTATGTTTGTGACTCTGAACTTATGCCACCCGTAATACGTCAAGCTGAAAGTTTCCCTCACTCCAGTGAATTCTACCTGATTTTGGTATCCACAATAGCACCAATGCGCATTAATTCCAGTTCCACTCACTATGTGGCACCACTGGAGCAAGTTATTTTGCTTGCAAAACATGGCAACATAACCATAATTCATGTATACCTAATGCTGTAGGTGTTTGACTCTGAACTTATGCGATCACACAAAATACATCAAGTTGAAAGTTTCCTTTGCTGCAATGAATTCTACCCAGTCCTGGTATCCACTATAGCATCAAGGTGCATTAATTCCACTTTCACTCGCTAGGTGGCACCACTTATTCTGTTTGCAAAACATGGCGACCAAACCACCGTCTGCCAATATATTACGCTGTACATGTACATCTGCGACCACCTCTAATACGTCATGCCTGAGGATCTCAGTTCGAGGCTTCGACCAAGATCATCCTGACCCACCAGGGGGTGAGCATTGTGATGAGGCCGGTAAAGAAGAGGAAGCTGATGAGACCGATGGCGGCGGTGGTGCGTGACCTGGGGCTGTAGCCCTTCAGGAAGGGGTAGACCACCTCCTCCCAGCAGTGGTTTTGAGTACAGAACCAAGGCTCATGCGGGTCAATCGCCCTTGCACTGCAAGTAAACGGAATGGGGTGAAGGTTACTGTGGCTGTGTGCGTGTGGGGGAGGGGGGGTGAGGGGTGGGTTTGTGTGCATGTGTGCGCGCGTGTGTGTGCGCGTGTGTGTTTGTGAGTATGTATGTATGCGTGTACGTGTGTACGTATGTACTAATGTACGTTTGTACATATGTATGTATGTATGTATGTTTGTGTGTTTGTATGTAAGTATACATGTTTGTATGTATGTATGTATGTTTGTATATATATATAAAATCCATGGCAAAAGTATCCCCGTGGCGCACCCTGGTGTCGACAGTTTTCAGCGTTAAGGAGCGAAATCGATTTTAAAGAGCAAAATGACTTGTGGGCTGATGAGAATCTTAGTGACCAGGTCCCTAGACACTTACAGTGTCGCCCGCGCCGGCTGTGTGTTTGGAATCTTAGTGAATGTTGCGGAAGTGGTCAGTACAAAAGACTGGACCAACTGTAGGCCGTTTAACATGTTGTGCGATGTTGCATTGTCGAAACAGGCAGCGCCATCTGTTGCCAAACAGTTCAACTTCCACGTAGACAGCGTGTACCTGGAATGAGAGGCAAATCAAAGTTAGCAAATAAACACGTAAATCTTATAAACCCAAACATAAGAACCAATGATAATACAGCCAGACCTCGCTTTACGGTCACCTCAGTAATACACCCACCTCACAATTAAGGTCACCCTATGACCATCCCAAATTATGTCCACATAGAGTAAAGTACAAGAGATTTATCCCGGTAATATGGTCACCTCGCTATTGAGGTCATTTTCGTCCTGCCCAAAGGGTGATCCTAGTAGAGAGGTTTCACAGTATCCAGCATCTAACTTACACCTACTCATGGAGTCACAAACCAAAGGTGACTGTTATCATCACTACAGTAGTTTGAACTTAAATTTGTAACATAGGAGGCAAAAAATATAGAAAGAAGTGAGTGGACTGCGGCACCTAGGAGGAAATACACTTACAATGGAACACGGCACCTGGGAGTAGATACACTTACAATGGACCGCGGCACCTGGGAGGAGATACACTTACAATGGACCTCAGCACCTGGGAGGAGATACACTTACAATGGACCTCAGCACCTGGGAGGAGATGCACTTACAATGGACCGCGGCACCTAGGAGGAGATACACTTACAATGGACCTCGGCACCTGGGAGGAGATACACTTACAATGGACCTCGGCATCTGGGAGGAGATACACTTACAATGGACCTCGGCACCTGGGAGGAGATACACTTACAATGGACCTCGGCACCTGGGAGGAGATACACTTACAATGGACCGCGGCACCTGGGAGGAGATACACTTACAATGGACCGCGGCACCTGGGAGGAGATGCACTTACAATGGATCTCGGCACCTGGGAGGAGATACACTTACAATGGACCTCGACATCTGGGAGGAGATACACTTACAATGTACCTCGGCACTTGGGAGGAGATACACTTACAATGGACCTCGGCACTTGGGAGGATACACTTACATTGGACCTCGGCACCTGGGAGGAGATACACTTACAACGGACCTCGGCACCTGGGAGGAGATACACTAACAATATACCTCGCAGCCTGGGAGGAGATACACTTACAATGGACCTCGGCACCTGGGAGGAGATACACTTACAATGGACCTCGGCACTGGGAAGGAGATACACTTACAATGGACTTCGACACCTGGGAGGAGATACACTTATAATGGATCTCGGCACCTGGGAGGAGATACACTTACAATGGACCTCGGCACCCGGAAGGAGATACACTTGCAATGGAATTTGGCACCCGGAAAGAGATACACTTACAATGGACCTTGGCACCTGGGAGGAGATACACTTACATTGGACCTTGGCACCTGGGAGGAGATACACTTACAATGGACCTCGGCACCTGGGAGGAGATACACTTACAATGGACCTTGGCACCTGGGAGGAGATACACTTACAATGGACTGCGGCACCTGGGAGGAGATACACTTACAATGGACCTTGGCACCTGGGATGAGATACACTTACAATGGACTGCGGCACCTGGGAGGAGATACACTTACAATGGACCGCGGCACCTGGGAGGAGATACACTTACAATGGACCTCGGCACCTGGGAGAAGATACACTTACAATGGACCTCGGCACATGGGAGGAGATACACTTACAATGGACCTCGACATCTGGGAGGAGATACACTTACAATGTACATCGGCACTTGGGAGGAGATACACTTACAGTGGACCTCGGCCCTTGGGAGGAGATACACTTACAATGGACCTCGGCACCTGGGAGGAGATACACTTACAATGGACCGCAGCACCTGGGAGGAGATGCACTTACAATGGACCTCGGCACCTGGGAGGAAATACACTTACAATGGACCTCGACATCTGGGAGGAGATACACTTACAATGTACATCGGCACTTGGGAGGAGATACACTTACAATGGACCTCGGCACATGGGAGGAGATACACTTACAATGGACCTCGACATCTGGGAGGAGATACACTTACAATGTACACCGGCACTTGGGAGGAGATACACTTACAATGGACCTCGGCACCTGGGAGGAGATACACTTACAATGGACCTCGGCACCTGGGAGGAGATACACTTACAATGGACCTCGGCACCTGGGAGGAGATACACTTACAAGGCTCCAAAGTTAGCTTATTAACAATAATATAAAATATTTTTGTAATTGTAGGTAATTTAACTGTATTCTGCGATGTTGTTATGTGAATGGTTTTCACTGACTTACGGTTTTGTGACTGTTTTCAACCTTTCAACTTTAAGCACAACATTCGAATAGTAAACACTCGTCATTGCCTATAACTGGCATTTATCCCTACCCACAAACACCTTTGAAGTTCCTTGTTCCCATGCACCTAGCGACAAGTCTGGCAAAGTACAACTGACTCAGTGAATTTCCTGCTAATGATTACATCACCCTGGTTGATTCCAGATAACAGAATAGGCAATATTAAAACAGAAAAGATACCTCCTGTAAACAAAACAAAAACGCAGCTCACCGAATTTTGGCAGCAACGATCACAGGAAACGGCTTCCCATTAAAGAGACCACCGTCAGCATAGAGGACTTCTAGGTGAATCCCACTTGGGATGTTCTCGCAGACTCCAAGCTCAATGGGTAACGGTGACTCGGTCGCGGTTGTGTTCACGATTGTCTTGGCAGCTGTAGTCATGGTAACGGGTGTACTACCCAGTGTGCTACTGTTCAGTACATCCGAGTTGATGATGGCGGAAATGTCGTCTCTGGTGAGAAATATAAAATACTGTTAATAATAAATATTATTTATACACCAATCCGGGACTAATGCTCCATTCATGGGTGTTTACAAAATCGGCAAATATCTAGGAAACATAAAATCGCATTTACGAGAAATAAATCAGAAAAGATATAAACCTATGTAGAGCAATTACGAATAAATGCAATGATGAAGCAAACAATTAGCAAAAGTGCTGCACAGCTCAACATACTGGATCAAAATACATAAATAAAAGGATGTTAAATCAGTTGATTACATACTAAAATCTGATGCTAAGATAAATAAAACTAAAAATTTTTTTAAAATGTATGTGTGAATAATACAAAGGTTAAATGGGGTCTGACTATATTAGTTTCAGAACAGAACTGTCTTGAGTAGTTTCCCAAACTGCCTAGTGTTCTCGACTGTGCATAGTTAATGTGGCAAAGAGTTCCACAATGTCGAATAGGCTAAAGCAACAATACCATTGTTATTATTACTAGCAAAACTGGCACTACCCACACCCAGATGCAAAGATGGTTTGAAGTATTCGTACTGGACGTTTGTCACGTGGTAAATTTAAGCAGTTTGTCTGCATTACAAATAAAATGTCTCCAGCTGATCGGTGAACCGTTTACATAGCTCGGAACAATAGCAGAAAACATGCTGTGAACAATCATTTAATGTCTGACTAAGTACGAACCCTTAACCAGTAAGAACCCTTAACCCATGGAGAAGTATAAAAAGTAAAGCTCTACTTTTATTCCCGGAGGTCATAGATGAATCCCTGATGCAAACTCCCAAGGAGGAAACCGTTAATAAATGCGCACAACCACACGCACATGCATGCACACACACACGCACGCACCCACACACGCACACACACAGACGCACACACACACGCACGCACACACGCACGCACACAAGCACCCACACGCACGCATGCACGCACACACATGCACACCAGCTTAATTATAGTTAGTTGCACAGATGATGAGAAGAAGGATTTCACCTTGGTTCTACAATATACTGTACAGAATTTTAATGTACACCAGTGTTGGGGTGTTGATATTAATAGGACCAGTCCATTCACCTCGTAATGACAGACCAATTGCCCGACACGTTTCTGGAGTCTGCGTCTCCGACGAGACCGATGTAGTTTGCTGCCATCATGTTGTCTTGTCGATTCAATATCAACATCCTGCGCGGAGAACATTAAAAAGGTAAGTAAGTTCTTACATAGTGATGAATCCAGTCCCTAGGACTGCTCAAACTTATTCACATTTCACTCCCTGGCAGACTTACCCGACCCTTCTGGGAAGCACTCAGCCGAGCAGCAATTATTGCATGATGACTATTCATACACATATCCACTACTGCCAGTTGACAGGTACTCATTCATGCAGTTGAGTGAACTGAAGTAATGTGGAGTGAACGAAAATGACTATATAACATTATAGACTCCGCAGAACAAATTCACTTTGGGCCAGGCAATTTGATTAAATTACGTGGCTGATTCGCTCGAGAGAATTTCTATAAAATGGACAGTGTTTGCACAAACGATATTAACAACACAACAGTCACAACAGGATTTCAGTTACAATCATTTTTCCTTATAGAAAACTTTAATGACTTAACTGAGTGTTTTTTCACTTTTATTGAGACAAAATTTTGTTGTTTATGATTACCTCTCACTATATTTTGTATGGTTATGTGACAGGAACACTGGGGAAGTCTGCCAAATTATTCGGAATGTATACTAAACATTTTGTGAGATGTCATCATGTCGAATGTCACATTTCTAGAAACAGGAATGTCAAATCCATTCAAAGATGATTTTGTAATATGGTAAAATCGTCATGGTTACCTGAGTGAATTGCAGTCAAGAAGTTCCTGGAAGCTGATGCGTAGAATGCATTCACTCATAGTGTCCTGCCCAAACATCACTGGCAGTCTGCCTGCATCCTCACACAGACTGTTGTAACCTGAACAAACAAACAGACTGTTATCACCTGAAGGAACAAACAGAGATTGTTGTCACCTGGTACAATAAACACACAGATTGTTGTCACCTGGTACAACAAACACACAGACTGTTGTCACCTGGTACAACAAACATACAAACTGTTGTCACCCGGTACAACAAACACAGACTGTTGTCACCTGGTACAACAAACACACAGATTGTTGTCAAATGGCAGAACAAACACAGACTGTTGTAACCTGGTACAACAAACACACAGACTGTTGTCACCTGGTACAACAAACACACAGACTGTTGTCACATGGTACAACAAACATAAAGACTGTTGTCACCTGGTACAACAAACACACAGACTGTTGTCACCAGGCACAACAAACACACAGACTGTTGTCACTTGGTACAACAAACACACAAACTATTGTCACACGGCACAACAAACACACATACTGTTGTCATCTGGCACAACAAACACACATACTGTTGTCACCTGGTACAACAAACACACAGACTGTTGTCACCAGGCACAACAGACACACAGACTGTTGTCACACGGCACAAGAAACACACAGACTGTTGTCACATGGCACAACAAACACACAGACTGTTGTCACTTGGCACAACAAACACACAGACTGTTGTCACTTGGTACAACAAACATACAGACTGTTGTCACACGGCACAAGAAACACACAGACTGTTGTCACGTCGCACAACAAACACACAGACTGTTGTCACCTTGCACAACAAACACACAGACTGATGTCACAGAGTAGAACAAACATACAGACTGATGGCAGAACAAACACACAGACTGTTGTCATCTGAAGGAACAAACGTACAGACTGCTGACACTTGGTAGATCAAACACACAGACTGTTGTCACCTGGTAGATCAAACACACAGACTGTTGTCACCTGAAGGAACAAATGCACAGACTGCTGACACTTGGTAGATCAAACACACAGACTGTTGTCACCTGGTAGATCAAACACACAGACTGTTGTCACCTGGTACAACAAACACACACAGAATGTTGTTACCAAACACACATACACGCACGCATGCACGCACACACACACACACACACACACACACACACACACACACACACACACACACACACACACACACACACACACACACACACACACACACACATGCATGCAAACACATACACATCTGTAGAATAGCATCAACAGTCCGTTGCCAACAATAACAGCACACATTGACTATCTATCCTCCATAAATCACCTGGTTTCCACAGAGCGACGCGACTAGACTCGTTCATGTCCACATATTCATATCCCAAGGTTTCATTTTCAATAACAGACCTTCCAGTTATTAGGGGGCGATCGAACTCATAACCTAAAACAAACACATACAAAATGACACAGTAAACATTTCAGAAAACCATGTAATTTAAAACGGCTTCCCCAATATGATTTATGCAGCCTGCAATTCTATTTAATTATAATGAGTATCTATCGCAGTTGCCTACACCTGCTTACACCTCTCCTGTTACAATGTTCTACGAAATGTGTTCCACTCGGTGGAATCCTTTAATATGACTTAACTGACGATAATACATCTCAGTGCTAACACCAAAAGCAGCCCTCTGAAAGCTGTGCGGTACCACGGTAGTAAGGGATAGTTCTTTCCTCAATGCACCATAATGACCTTGGACATTGAAGATGCGGCCAGCTTGACGAATGAAAATGTGATGCCTATGTACGTTATTGTGGCTGTCTGAGTAATCTTCTTGGGATAGCCGTTTCACTTTTTAGTTCATCTGGTACTTGTAGCCCGAGAAATCAATTTTATCGAATACTGCAAATCGACTTAGGTGAGGAAAACACATTATCCTGGATCAAATGGACCGACTCAGATAGTCCGAGTAAAGTGAAGATTCAAATTACATAATCCGACTTAGACATTGATTTTTTATGGGAAATATATTACAAATAAACCGTTCATCAGAATTCTGTCCGAGTTGAGTGAAGATCCGAATTAGGTAATGCCAACTTTGGCAAGGTTTATGGTATATCCAATACCTAATGTATGAACTTAAAATGTCCTCAAGGGTGAGTTATAAAAAACCTTGCCTAAATAGGTGATTTTTTAAGTGTTAAATATGTGTAATGATTATGAAGAAAACCATACCTGGATTCCCTGAGCGTTCTTGAGTCGGTTCGTCTGTCGTATTAGTGACATTATGGCCGCTGTGTACAAACGTCACCTTGAACATCTGGTTAAATTTCATCGGTGTTGTGCTAGATGGATTTGATGGGAATAAAGGAACGTCAGCTAAGATCACAGTCGCGTTTAAATGTAAGATCGTCGTTCCGACCCATGTGAACTTGTATCGCACTTCTACTACTGCATCTTGGCACACATCAAATCCGCTATCATACACTGGGGTATGGGGACTGACGAAACCATTGTCCCATGAACACCTAGGTGGCAGCACTGGATCTGATGAAGACGTGTCACCCAGGGTTCCGTTGCCACAGACAAACGCACCCGTTTTGTTGTCAAACTCACAATTGACAAAGTTGCCAACCATCGGTAAATCGTAGGTTCCAAACAGATGTTTTTTGTAGCTCGAAAGTGGGTTTTTGGGTGCGTGGTTCTTTAAATACATCGCAAGGAGATGCGAGTTGTAAGGAACGCAGAGGTAATCGACCGTAATCTTCACAATGTTGCCGTTATTGTGATCAGAGAGCAAGCGGAGTGGCTGTAGAAATGACAACCTGTTTGGGTCCGTCGCTTGGATGTATGTCAACGCATTAAGACGGGAATCACTCAAGCACACGGCCTCAGTCATCGTTAGTCCACAAGTGGCGCTAGAGTCAACGAGGTACTGAATGGGCGCGGTATAGATGCATTGACCGGTCCAGGTATGTTGTGGGAGAGTCAAACGGTAGTTGTCTATGGGAGTTAGGGTGGTGCGCCCTTGTGGCAGAGTGCGCACACTAAGGCCATGCTTGTAGTTTAAGTTGTCGAGTTCGATGTCCGCGTCTTTTGAAGGTCTGTCGGGAAATAACATACGTCAGGTAAATGTTCGATTCAGTTGCTCTTATTCTGTTGTAAAATTTACTGTTTTTTTAAAGCTACATTTCTGCTGTTTTCAGTTATCTTCATCAGGTTAATGTTCAAAAGAGCTACTGCTTGAACACTGAAAGTGTGTACTTGCATTCTACTTGTGCATATAAGTATACATACATGGTGGCACAATTCAGACAGCGCAAAGTTCCACTAAGCGGCAGTTAGTGCTTAATAAATACAGTGTTATTATTATCCCTTACTTGTAGCTGTACTTGCGCTGGTGGGATGAGATTGCCGACACGACAGTCTGCTTGCCACGCAGGGCCGACTCAATGGGGTAGAAGTAGCCGAGGAACGCACTGTTGTCTCTGTGCACGCAGAAGAAGGGAAAACTTCCCGGGTGTCCCACATAGGAGGAGGTACACAGATGGCGGGGTGGGGTGTCCCACTTACCTCCTCCCTTTATTCCCGGGATGCATGTGAAGGTCTCCTTGGTAGCTGCATCACACCCCTACGGGAGGGATTAAATGAAGACATACATAACTGAATCCACGGGGGTAAAGAGTGCTCGCATAAATTCACTAAACTCCCCAGATATGTTAAGCATTACGTTGAGGGTGGGTTGGTTGACACTGCATATCATGGGGGGAAAAACTGCTACAGTGGTGCCACCTAGCGAGTGGAACACAGATACTGGGATGGTTTCATAATCAGTTAGAGCATCAGGGATAAGACAGAAAGAGGTGAGTAGACCTCAGTACCTAAGACGAGATAGATTTACACGTGCCAAAGTGAGTGTATTAATATACGGATGGTGACTTGAGACAAAGTCCAATAATGATACAAACTTTGTCACAGCAGCAGTTGGTGTCACATGTGTTCTCCGTCATGTCACAGGGACAGGGAGACAGAGGGACGTCGGCCGGGTCAGTCAGTGTCCTCTCGGTCTCTGCGTCCTTGGCAACTGTCACCGACAAACATCAATGACAGATGACAGCATGAACCAAGCAACTCACCTACCCTTAGGAACCAGCCGAGTTATACTACAATTCTATTTTCTGCCTCTATCACATTTCCTTGTATTTTTACAACTAAATAAACTTATAATTATAGTTATCCATCATGTGACCTGTTGCTATTCAAAAGGTCCATCAAGCCGTAATAAATGGATACCAAACACGTGGATATTCCATTGTATATTTTGTTGAAATCTGGCCCCAAATGTTTCTTTATGACAAAAACATAAGGAAAATAGTATAAGTGAGAACTATATGTGGGAATGTTTGATCTAGCAGATGTCATGCCAACCTTGTAAGATAATGCACACATATTACTATTATCAACATAGTTGGCAAGCCAAAGCTTGACGGAGGTCATACGCATAATTTTTACTGTGACATAGGCAAACCACGACAAATAATTTAAAATATACTGTTGCACTGTGCTCATCAAATCATGGTGACATGTACAATAAATGGTACGTTCTTATGTTTAGGTTGTGGTTTTTGAAGCGTTTCATCCCCTCTTTAATTTAACTGAGGAGGAACCTTTAATGGAGCTTTAGTTTAATTTCGCTTTAATTTAACCAAGGAGACACCTTTAATTGAGCTACTTACGTGTGGTGGTGTTCCAGGTGAACTCTCTGTTGGGTGCGATGTGAGATGTAAAGATGAGACCTACGCTCAGGTTCACATACTTCGGGTTATCTGGGTTGAGCTCCAGCGGTGAACAGCACCGGAGCACCACCACCTCGGCACCACGTGGCTGCACCGCACTGGTGCGAGTCAGCAGCACCAACTTGTACTTCTCATCATTTCGCTGCAGGAGATTGTAGTTTTCATATACATCAAATTTGGTTTGGTGAAAATGTCCATTAAGTTGGAGAGATAATCTAAATCAAATTTTCTTTAGATCACAACTGCAAAGTTTAGCAACTCATGTCAACAGTTTGATTACTGTTATAGTTTTCATCAGGAACTGAATTATGGGAATTTAACTTTTCTTCTGCTCGCTGGATGGTGTAGCAAGCAACAACGTAAGTTAAACTTCCAGTTATAATCTAAAGAAAGTTTGATTTAAGACAAATTTAGCTGTTTATCATCACAACTCGGAAAGGTGTGTACATCTGTAGGGTAATTATAGGAAGGGCAATACCCAACCAGCCATACCTGTATTTATGTCCCGACGAATAATGTTGTGAAGCATCGTTTGGAATGGCTAGGAAATTTTGCCATGTATAGGTAACACTTATGTGTATGTACAATTGTTCCTAGTCATACATAAAAAACTCAATATCAGCATCACATACATTGTATTTAATAAAGACATGACGGGTGGAAACAATTAACTGGAGCAAAACAGTGACATCTGTCAGGTTATTTCATTTATATACACCAAAAGTTGAGGAAACAGTATGTTTTGCTGAGAAGCACACCGACCTTAAATTCAACGATTTCCTCCGCGACCTTCCAATCCCTACTGGTAGATGGCGTTGCCCCGGTGCTAGGAGTTGATATATTGACACCCGGCGGAGCAATCGTAGTTATTGTTGTAGTAGTAGTAGTCGTTATATTGGTTGTTGCATTAGCTATAATCACAAGCAAGCACAGATGGTAGACAACAGATCATATATATGACATGTTTCAAATTAATTATCTTATCTGCCTTTGAACACTCTGGATGTCTGTGCATTTTTATACCGTTTTTAGCCAGAATTACAGTGTAGCACTGTTTTTTACCCAGAACATAACCAATTTTTTATTATTTTAACCTGCATCACGTCCATGTTGTACATAATAACCAACTTCATCCATATTGTATATAATCACAAGTGCTACTAAGTGGGATTATGCCCTTATATGGAAGAAGAAGAAGGAACAGACTGATTATGAAATTGTGCTTCATCAAAACAAAAATTCACTTACCATAGAAGTATAATTTTTTGTTGCATAATCTTAATGGACAGAGTCTGACCATTGGTGTCATACAATCATGAGAATTACCTCAATTGTGATGGGAGGGTTGTATGACGAGAGATTTGGCAGGTTTGGGACGGGAGAAAGAAAGACGGAGGAATGAACACAGGTAGTGGAAACAGCTGCAAAATGGGATCAGAAGAAAAAATGGAGGATCAAAATTGAGGTTTGTTTCACCGCAGACTTTTGTACACAGAAAGGAGCAACAGAAATATTATTACTAGCACAAATGACCAACCTCTGTTGGCATTACACACACACACGCACGCACGCACACTCGCTCGCACGCATGCACACACACACGCGCAAGCACGCTCGCACGCACACACGCACGCATGCACACACACACACAGATGCAGAGCAGTTTCCAGGAGTATTCATGAATGACATTTGCTATGATGTAAATTTGAGCAGTTTAGTGAAATGCAAATTATACAAAACATCCCCAGTTGTTCAGCGAACGTCGGAACAATCGAGGAAAACATGCAAAATGTTACAAACAATCAATTCACGTCTGTCTAACGCCTGGTAGAAACCCTAAAACTGTCACAAAACCCTTAGCCAAATGGGAATATATAAAAAAAAGGTGTTACTTTTCTTCCAAAGGGTCATAGATTAATACCTGAAAGTTTGGCACCCGAGACGCAAACCATCGAGGAGGAAAACGTTAATATACCCACGCACACATACACAGGCTAGCTCGATTATAGTTAGATACTTCAATGTTTTGTGACTCACAATATGATGACGGGATGTGTATGCATGACTGCACCTTGCGGAGATCTTCAGCCTGTGAGTAGTTGTCCGCCACTCTGATGGTACACAGGAACTGGCTCTCTGTCGGGGCATCCAGCCTCAGGTATGTCTGAAATATTCAATCCTTTAATTCACACTCAAATACACAATCATACATACAATAATAAACTTCTATACTACTTACATCGTTGAGAACCCATACACAAAAGCACAAAGAGACATAAGCATTAATCGCAGTAAAACACTTTTTAAAAGTTCCATTTTATTAAGGGTTTTTTATCGGCTTTAGGGTTCGTGCCGGACATTAAATGGACGTTAATCGATTGTTCACAATGGTACACATGGTTTCTGTGATGTGTCCCTAGTTACATAAACTGTCCACTGATTAGTTTGGAGGCTTTATACAACTTGTGTTGCCAAGCAATGCAGATTTTATGTCATAACAAATGTTAACTACAAATACTTTGGGAAACATCAAATCTGTGAACCAACCGGAGAACAGGCAATTTACTAAAAGGAAATGGTGACAAAAAGGGAGGTGAACATGGATGAAAAGCATGTCTCTTTTTTTTGTTGGTTTAAAACACAGAACAGAAGGCAGCTTGAAAAATTCAATTGCAAATTCAATGTAACAAGTTAGGTCGCACATTACCATCAAAGACGTGCCAGAGACTGTAATGCCGTTAGGCGTTAGCTGAATAGATGCCTTGTCAATCATCACTTTACTTGTCACGCCTGAAACATGTCAATCATCACTTTATGTGTAAATCCTAAAGGTCATCTAGACAAATTCTGGTCAACCCAGGCGATATTATATGACTATGATGCTCCACTAACAATAACTACTGGAACCGGAAGCCACAAACTTTTAATTATTAGATTCTGAAGAAGATGTGATGATTGAGGAACCGAGTGGATCCTGCGATCAGAATCATCCTAAAGTATCATAAGGTATGTCAATCACTATTTTACTTGTCATTCCTGAAACCTGTCAATAATCACTTTACTAGTCATTCCTGAAACCTGTCAATCATCACTTTACTAGTCATTCCTGAAACCTGTCATTCATCACTAAACTTGTCATTCCCGAAACCTGTCAATCATCACTTGTTACTCCCGAAGCCTGTCAATCATCACTTTACATGTAAATACTGAAACTTGTCAATCATCACTTGTTACTCCTGAAACATGTCAATCATCACTTTACATGTCAATACTGAAACCTGTCAATCATCACTTTACTAGTCATTCCTGAAACCTGTCACTCATCACTTTACATGTCATTCCTGATACATGTCACTCATCACTTTACTTGTCACTCATGAAACCTGTCAATAATCACTTTACTAGTCATTCCTGAAACCTGTCAATCATCACTTTACTAGTCATTCCTGAAACCTGTCATTCATCACTAAACTTGTCATTCCCGAAACCTGTCAATCATCACTTGTTACTCCCGAAGCCTGTCAATCATCACTTTACATGTAAATACTGAAACTTGTCAATCATCACTTGTTACTCCTGAAACATGTCAATCATCACTTTACATGTCAATACTGAAACCTGTCAATCATCACTTTACTAGTCATTCCTGAAACCTGTCACTCATCACTTTACATGTCATTCCTGATACATGTCACTCATCACTTTACTTGTCACTCCTGAAGCCTGTCAATCATCACTTTACATGTCAATACTGAAACCTGTCAATCATCACTTGTTACTCCCGAAACATGTCAAACATCACTTTACATGTCAATACTGAAACCTGTCAATAATGACTTTACTAGTCATTCCTGAAACCTGTCATTCATCACTTTACTTGTCATTCCCGAAACCTGTCAATCATCACTTGTTACTCCTGAAGCCTGTCATTCATCACTTTACTTGTCATTCCTGAAACCTGTCAATCATCACTTGTTACTCCTGAAACATGTCAATCATCACTTTACATGTCACTACTAAAACCTGTCACTCATCACTTTACATGTCATTCCTGATACCTGTCAATCATCACTTTACTTGTCACTCCTCAAACAAACATGTCACTTGTGATGTTTGGGCACTACTGCCATCATGGCTCTGGTGACTTGGACAACAGTGATGTAAGGCCACTAGTGACTTGCACACCAATGGTGCCTGAACACTGGTAGCTTGGACACTAGTCTCTTCTAGGCACTAGTGACACCTGGGCACCAGTAGATGTACACTGAAAGTTTGGACAAATAACATAATATTTAGACAAATAACATAAAACTTGATAAATAGAAATACAAGTAACTGCTTGATAAAATGTTTCATGACAGTTTGTACTGATGATAAATGATAACTCACATAATATGCAAAATCATCAGCAGTTATTACTAATACTACAAATGGTAGCAAGCAGTGTGGAGTGGAGAGTGATATACAGATCATGGAAAACAGAGGGTCTTAAAAAATAAACCTGAAACTAAGATGTCAAGAGACAAAACGGCATGGATTAACAGCCGAGAGTGAGAGAGAACTGCAGAAGATGGCAATAGTTGGAGAAGTATAATCAATAAAACAGAAGAGATTGAATGATGTACCCCCACAATGCAATGGACCAAGGAGAAGAATGAGTAGCTAGCAGGTGTTGTACCAGTGGAGCTTGAAGGGTGGAACTGTCTGTCTGGGGTAGAGAGAGGGTCTGTGCTGGCAGTACAGTAGACACCCACTGTGTCGCCCGGAGACTTCATGGTGAACGGCACCTGAAACGCACGGATCATTTACCACATTCGTTCTATTAAGTGCACATTGGAGACGTGGAAATATGTCAGATTTTGTGTTCCAATAAGCACACGGGTGTATACAAAATTTCTTTGGTTCCTGGGTACAGCAATCTCAGTAGATGTGACTAGCAAGCGATTCATGCATCTCACATATGAGCAACAGGATAACTGAACACTGTAAAGTCTGATAATTTAGGTGGACCTTTCAGTATATCTTCATTGCTGATCTTTGAATCTGGTGTGACACTGATAGAAATAAAATTACAACGTTTGATTCTACAGTCAAGATTGGCACTGGATATTGCTGTCACGGTGTCAAATGCTGAAAAAAGGAGGGGTGTATGGTGAGCATGAGTGCTTAGTAGATCGAATACGGTAAATCAATATTACATGACTGAACATTTGAAGGTTGTATGTGGAGGTTAGTGAGGGGCATCTTAAGTTAGATACCGCTTAAAATTTGCTCAAAATTTATCAGCAAATGCCAGAACAATCTTGACATTCGCCATGTCATTAACCCTGCTGTACAATACTATCAGGTTGCAATGCCAATGTTGTGTAAACGAATCATAATTTGCAAACTTTGTTGGCCTTATTTGGCTGTGAAAAACTAGATCACTGTGTCTAATTAGACACAAAATAATATGCAGATAGATAAATTTGACAGCTTATGATGGATATGTTTTGCGTATGAGCAGTCTAACTTCATCATTTTAAAAGCGTATCTATGATGGATTCTTGGTGAAACAAATTTTTCTGTTATGATCATTGTTAAAAAGCGAAATTGTTTTCCAAGAATGAAATCATAAGAATATCAGAGAAACAGTCCCAGGGAGGATTTTTTTTTAATTACTAAAAACCGGGAGATCTCGGGTCATATCGAGTGACTTGGAAGGGTTGTGGCCATCAACTGTCAACTGCCCTTACCGTTGTGTCGTTCACCCCTGGCAGCATGATGACAGGTGCAAACTCCAACACCATCGGAAAAGCGACACCTGCAATATATCACTATTATTACTACCATTTGCACAGCCCAAATGTACACACAGTTTGTATAATTCATTATAGCCCAGTATCCAGTCATTTGGAATGCTCAAAGCACTTTACACTTTACTCCCTGGCAGACCTGTTCAATTGAACACCATCTCGACTTCCCTGGGAAGCATTCAGCCATGATTCAATTATTATGTAAAGTGTATGTGTTCACATATATCCAAGCTTCGAAATGGCAGCCAGACGATTTGAACCCGGATTCTCTCAACTGAGAGTCCATTGTTCTAACCAGTACGTGACTACGCCCCACATTTTAGTAAACCCTTAAAGGCATAGATCTTTCGCTTTAGTCAGAACATTTTCACTTACCTAAATACATTATCAGTGAAAGGTTGTGAAACGTTCTAGACCCAGCAAATGCTGATTTTATTATGATAGAGAGCTGGCAAATTTCTTGCAAAATGTGACAGGATACTTTGTAAAATAAAGTCTAATTTCCTGTCAACATATAGCATGTTGACTTAGCATGTTGACTTAGCATGTTGACTTAGTGTGTTGACTTAGCGTGTTCCCTTAGCGTGTTGACTTAGTGTGTTGACTTAGCATGTTGACTTAGCATGTTGACTTAGTGTGTTGACTTAGCGTGTTCCCTTAGCATGTTGACTTAGTGTGTTGACTTAGCATGTTGATTGACTTAACGTGTTGACTTAGTGTGTTGACTTAGTGTGTTGACTTAGCATGTTGACAGGCCTTACCTGTATCATCCTGGTAACACTCAATTTTCACCGGATGCAGAGGTGTTTCACTGTGGAATAAACATTAATATAGGGACATTTAATAAACACAACTATATTGAGAATGGACTATAATTATTTGTCAATAACTTGTACTTTGTTAGTCAATGTCACATTAAAATGTGATATTTTATATGTGACCCATCTTAACAAAATGAGTCGGATGTCAGCAAATCTGATTTTCTGTAAATGCTGTTTATGTGAACAAATCGTGAATCCATTGATTTTGAGATTTCCCCTGAAAATTATTCTTTGGTATTTAATTTTATCAATTGCTACTCTAGCTCCCCACTAATTAATTCTGTTTTTCCTTAAAATAATGCCAAAAATGCCAGTAATTGCACGCGTTCGCAACTGCTAATTTTGGGACGCTCCTAACATATGGGATATCACCACGAAGCTTGATGCGTCATCTTCCCATATATGGGCATACATATGCTAATAACTACATTCTGTGACCTCCAGAGAGCTTGGAAGACGGTAACTAAGGTACATTTCATGAAACATAACGAATAATTTGCATCAACTTTGACGGCCGTTTTCTGGGTTTGAAGGTTTCTACCCCACGTGTTTGTTAAACCATAACTTCAGTTAGAATTAAGATATCTTCTTACATGATACACCATGTGAAAGCAGAGATTCTACTCTTTCCAATGCTACTAATAACTCAATATTAAACATTTCTGACATGCGACTCATTTTGTTAAGATGGGTCACATATAGTAAAACCATGTCAGATAGTTTAAACTATAAAGCTTGATTGCCCAAGTGTGTTTAAAGGAACTAGAATTTGTTTGGTTTGTTTAATGTCGGTTGCTGCTGTTTGGCTGCTCCAGCTTGGCCAGTTTGAAATGTGTGTGCATGTGTGTGCATGTGTGTGCATGTGTGTGTGCGTGTGTGTGTGTGTGTGCGTGTGAGTGCATGTGTGTGTGTGCGTGTGTGTGCGTGTGTGTGCATGTGTGTGCATGTGTGTGCGTGTGTGCGTGTGTGTGCGTGTGAGTGTGTGTGTGAGTGAGTGAGTGGGTGGTTGAGTGAGTGGATGTATGCTTAAAATTCAAATTAAGGATTGACAACAGAAAACAGCATTTTGCACTAGATCTTTGCAGCTATTGTTTGCGGCACAATACTTCCAAGCAGACAGTCTCAGCTACAAAACAAGCAAAATCTACAATCTCTCCACTAACATAATTAAAACTCCTTGACTCTGAGAAAACACTTCCCCCGACTTTCCCTTGACTCTTGTCAAGCACAAAAATTTACCTGAGTTCCACGGGAATCTTATATGGATTCACAGGTTGTGTGGATTCATTGGGCAGGACTATCAGCCGGGTGTAAATGTTGACCGTTGCATTGGGCCTAATTTGGAAGGTGCTGCAACAACAACAAAAAATGATTCAGCAACTATAATGAAGTAGTATGACTCCGTGTCTGAAAGAAAATATACCGTATTCGACCTATTAAATGTACATGCCCTAAAAAATGAACACCACCTTTTATGTTAGCATTAGCGGCGATCACCAGGCTTTTAGTTTTACTATCAGATCTATAATTTCTTCTTCGCCTCAGTCACATCACATGGATCCAGTACATCATGGTTTGTTTACATTATAACCAAAATTATGCTTGTTACCTCAGTCATGCTTTCCCTTGCCAACACTACTGATAGAAGTAATATATATGCATTACATTATTAGGGGGTCAAGACATCAGCTATATTAAACATCCGCACATACAATTGTTGCTTACCTTATGTTCTTGTCAAAGTGAAAATCATTTGGGGCCAGAGTATCAACAAAATATATGAGGGAATGACCGAACGCTCCTCATGTTTGGTATCCATTTGTTATGGCTTGATGGACATGTTGCTAGGCAATGGGTCACATGATAGATCTGTCAATTTAACAATATGCCGGGATAAATGAACGTCATCACAAAATACAAAAATAATGGTTGCACAATCTAAAAATCAACTTTATAACAAAACATGAAAAACCACGAGCACTGTTTCGAAGTGGCAGATTGGGATATTTTTTAAGTGACAAAAATGAGATCCATGTTGGAAAGTATAAATGCGTGGTTTGTACAGCGAGGTAAAGTGTTCCGTACACAGCGGGGCTCATTGAGTTGTCCTTTGTAAACTGAAGAATGCCTGGAATCATGGACACTCCCCAACACTGCACGCTGACTTCACGCCCAGGTAGCAGATCGCTGCAACACAAAAACAAAAAATGTTGCTCACCTATTTTTGTATGAAGCCATTAATAGTGAAGTGGATTATACAAACTCTCACAGCAACAAATCAAGGGCATCAATGATCACAGGATTTTCATTTTCTAAAACTTGTTCCCACAGTGGCTCAATCTGGGGAGCATGGTTCCGTACTCGGGTAGAAAAAACAGCGAAGTATCCAATCCATAGGACTAGTCAAAGTCCTTTACACTTAACTCCATGACAGACCTGTTTATTCGAACACCGTCTCGACATCCCTGGGAAGCATTCAGCCACATTGCAATTAATCCATGAAGAGTTATGTGTACACAAAACTCTTTCATATACAGCTGAATGAACTGGAGCAAAGTGGAGTGAACAAACTTGCCCAAGGTTTGAAATGGCAGTACAGGATTTAAACTCATCTATATTATACTTACGTGAATGTAACTTTTTCTGGGATTGGATCAGCTGAGCGAGGTTGAATTACATTCGTGAAGATGAATATCACATTTGAGTAACCACTGTAGAAACTGCTGGTGATTTCACAATCCACCTTCACCTAGAAACATGTCACGAGAAATCATCTCATCATAAATCACCACTCCATATTTGTGTTGCAGGAAGCAAAGACACATCACAAAGCAAAATTATGAATTAACTCTCTGGACCCCAATCATGAGAGTAGGATCGCAAACTGCCCGATGAATAAGCTGCACTTTAATGACTCATACAGATGGCACCATCTACAGGATACATGTGTGCTACATATAATATATCAAACGTTTTAGTAGTTAAACTGCAGATTTTACCAAAACTAAATAACAAATAAATGCAAATGAGCATGCATGTCATAGTCTATACTAAATTATATAAATAAATTCATTTTTTACAAGGTTGAAGAAAAACAAATGAAAAAATTGAATGAAAAATGGACCTTTCAAGGCAGTGCTCCAGAGAGATTCTCATTGATCTAGATTAGATTTTACGAATAAATCTGAAGCGACACAAACAAAAAACTGAAAAGATGGATTTTTAAGACAATGTTCCAAAGTGACGTGGATACTTACATCGCTCCTGTATGCACTACAAGGGGCTTGTGTTGTGTCGTTGAATAACTGTATAGCAATGGGAATGTAGAGAGCTCCGACGTCAAAGTTCTCATTATACACATAACTGTTCTTTGTCTGGACCGTTTTATTGACGTCAATTTCTCCAATGAACACGTTCCCAGTGGAGCAAGCTGCAAAAATGGTCATAAATGATTTGAATCACCCAGTAATCTCAAATGAAATTTTTTATATATGTAGTGTGGTTGGTTGAGTGAGATTTCTGTCTTGTAGTGGTCTAGTGGCCATGAGCTTAACCAGAGACCTATCTGTCCGTCTTCATGACTAACAGATGACTGGCCAAGGTGGAATTTAGAGGGGGCCAGTTGCCCTCTAGATTAACTAATAGTTCTAAGTCTAGGGGCCCATATGAATTAATATCATAGGCACAACTGGGAGTGAAACAAATTGAATGGATCAGAATTAATTAATAAATGGCTCAAATGACTTGGTTTATGATTGGAAAAACTAAACTGGCCGATACTGGCTGTGATTGACTAGCTGTTCACACACTATAACGCACACGTTTGATTAATTCAAGACTGGTAAAAAATATATCTTGCTAATAGCCTATTTAGGGGTAGTTTAGTAGTTTCAAATGAAAAATGTTATATATTGTTTAGTATGATTGGTTGACTGAGATTTCTCTCTTGTAGCGTGATGTAGTAGTCAACAGTGCTGTGGAGTCAAACAGTCAGTGAGTGGGTGCACATGTTTTCGAGTATGTTTGGAACTAGGTGTGTTAGGCTTACTTGAATTTCTGCAATTCTGTAATGCTGGCTATTGTGTCTGGTAATGAGTTCCACTAGTTTTTAATGTTTGTGGAAAATAAGAAAGTTTTTAACAGTTCTTGCTGGTGTGATTTGTGGAGAAAGCTTTGCTATTTAGATGGCATCGAGATGCTCCGAGTTTGCCAATTTTCATGACTGCACATGTATGAACGGGGAATTATGGGGAGAATTTATTTTCAAAATGTAAACAGAGGTATGTATAGCAAAAATGCATTGTTTGCATTGTGTGGTGCCTGTGCTATATCAAATTAACTTTGACTGCAGTCTCACAGTTGTTCTTGTTACTGTTTGGTTAAATTTAATTTTGTGCTATGCAGATGAACACAATTTTACCCAGGATACTTTGTGTAGAGCCAAAATGAACCGATTTTTTTCTGAACAGGTCAATGAGTGGCACTGGATCAGCTGTAAGTGGTATCTGATAGTTGTTTTAGCTGTAATTTTTATCATTTCTAACACACACACAGTTTCTTGGCATGTGTAGTTATTGTAGTAAAAGTGAGCTGCCCATCTTTGTACTATCTCTATTTTTTTTTACGAGTTGGTGCCCTGGCAGTAACCGTGGGAATACATATGCATCGACTTTTACCTGCAGTTATTGCTAATATCGGTTGTCATATATGATATAGGTTCCGATACATATTTGTATTAAGTGCAAAAAAATGCGAGTACATTTGAGATACGTTATACATACGCCCCTAGAGGCCTAGGCTACGGATCTTGCGTGGACCCTGGACTGATTCATGACTGTGTCACTGCCAGTGTCAGTGTCACTGTCAGTGTCGGTCAGTGTGTGTCCGACCGGCGATTCAAGTTCAGGCCTGTCACACATTAGCATCTGATAAATTACGCGCACAACATTTTCTGTGATCTTACTGCCTGTCGTCGATCGCACTGTAATGAACAGAAAAACAGCCCACAGCAAAATTCTGTCAAACATCGCTGTAGTAAAATGTTCAATACAAAATGTTCGCGTGATTTGTTTTCATATCAACCCGCCGGATGTAGTAGTGCTTGGATGTGTCGATTACGTTCATTGGCGAAGCGCAAACTATCCAATTAGGTGCTAGATTGGTTGTACATGTGGTTACGGGTCGCGTCGACCGCATTATCCAATCGGCGGGAGAATTCTTGGACGTTTCGGCTTTAGCGAAATGTTTGTATCCTTTGGTTTAAAAAGATTTCGGTCGCGTCGGCGGCGTTTTGGTTGCCTCGGTGTTTTAACATTGGTCGCTTCGGCAGCGTTACCGCTTCGACAGTGAAATTCTTGGACGCTTCGGCGAATTATTTGATTTATTCGGCGGCGATATGTAATGTACATACGTGGTATATCTATTATATTATATATATATATATATATATATTATATATATATATTTATATATATATATATATATAATGTACATACGGGGTATATATATATTATATATATTATATATGTGGTATATATAGATATATATATTATATATATATATATATATATACCACGTATATACATTACATATCGCCGTATATATTATAACCACATGTACAACCAATCTAGCACCTAATATATATGTAAGAGTATATTTGTTGTCGCGTCCGCACACACACACACACACACACACACACACACACACACACACACACACACACACACACACACACACACACACACACACACACACACACACACACACACACACACACACACACACACACACACACACACACACACACAAACAAATTATAGGGGTCGGAGCGTGATGAATATTGATATAATCTTGTAAACGAATGTCACATGTTTGCACGAACGACACAAGTCAGCAATTGTTTGCAATTCAGTGCACACGATAGGTCCGTACACTTTTGCGCATCCGTGGAGCAGCTGTCGCGCACTCTTGCCGCCATCCTCATACTCCTGCCACAGATATGGAAGATATTGGCCTGTAGTTTGACGTAATGGTAGACAGAGGCATCTGTAGATAGATGTTTGAAGCCAGTAATGTTCGACCCCATGCAATAAATCCGACACGACGTGACGTTTACGTAAGTCTTCCTCTGATGCCTGCGCAGGTTGTGCTCGCTGAGGAGGCGCACCTGCACGGTAATCATCTTCGGTTAATCGTGCAGCAGTTGCACCAGCAAGTAGAACGAGGTCGCTCGTCCCTACAGACACGTACAGTTCAAGCGTCGGTGCCATCCCTCGACATCGTTGTTGGTGCTGCATGGGGCCAGCCGCATGACTCCAGCTAAACCATGTGTGGCGTACGTATTGGAGGAGGCGGCACAACGATCCACTGGTGGCATCCCTCGCAAAGTCATCGAACATGTATGGCCAGGATGTGTTGCAGAAGTGCAGAACGATCAACTTCTTCGCGTCAAGAAGTGTGGCGTGGTCCATCATGCCTGCCTGTTGGAGGCCGAACTCTTGAACTTTGCTCCACACACCTTGGGAACAATGGGAGGCGTAACCCTTGATTTCTATGTCCGGCATAACGCTATTAACGATACCGAAAGTTTTTCACATCATTCTCCCGAAGTCGATCGTTCCGCATGGTGTATGGTGGAGATGGCAGCACGTTTTTGTTATTGCTAGTCTGTCGTGTACGTGTCCTGTCATCAAGATAAACAACAGTGACAGTAAGTTATTTTTTTGTAACTATTGTGTGACGTCAGCGTATGCCGTATCACATTTTTGCTTTGCAGAGCAGCTGTTCCTAAATATCGAACACGAGCTTTCTCACACCGGCGTGCAATGAACGACGTTCGATTTGTCTTTCTGTCTCACAAGCAAGCAAAGGTGATTCGACCGAAAAGATACAGACATTTGTGTCCACCTGAAGCACAGGAATGACGTAACACAGTGACCGCAGACCGCGTCTGGTATAACGTCACAGCCAATGAACGTCTCCAAACAAATGTCTTCACTGTAGTTTAGAGCGGGTACATTTACCAAATCCGACACTGCATACGTAATTGTGCGACACTTCGCTGTCGCCGTTTGGTATACTTGCTAGCGATAACAGCGTCCAGTACCCGCTCACGACGATGGACGCATCACGAATCTAGCTACCAGTGTATGGGGCACTAAGTGAACTTTATTTGTCAATGTATTTTGATATCTCGTGTATATATATATATATATAATTGATGCTCTTGTCAAGTAATTAGCCAACTATGAAGCATGTTGATTGCAAACTCATGTCATTAAGCCCGCTCAAATGTAGTCATTTGCGTGTCACAAAACAACCACGTGGTCATACGTTAGTGACATCACCGAAGGAAGTGCTGCTGCGCGCGTGTAGGCCTGGAATTGCAGTAAAAGAACGTAATATTTTCTTGATATGACTGTAGATAATACTATTATCTTCAAATATTATTGATGAATGTCCGCAAGAATGTATTTAGTTTGTGAAATTCAGAGTTGGTTTTCTGTCGTGAAAATTAAGTTATTTCTGCCGTGCCAAGGGCAGAAATAAGTGAGAAAGTATTTCTGCCTGGCAGAAATGACAACAATAGTAAGGAAGTATATATGTGCAATTGATAGATTTATATTTCAATTGTCGTAAGTAATCTGATTACGCGGATGTTGACAAGCAAGATATACTGAAGCACACCAGTACCCCGTGGCGCTCACTGCAGAAGTGTATGAGGCACACACTGGACCAGTGGCCTGCCCCCAAAGCCTGCTTCGCCAGCACTCAGATGTTGAGAAGCCTGGTCGCGTGACGCGTTGTGAAAAGTCGTACAACTGTCCCGAAACGAAGCTACTGTTTTACTTCCTGGACTTCTCGCTGACCAGGCTGAACAAGTTCAACACCACCTTTCAGGTATGTTTGCCTCTAAACACACATTTGTTTAACGGAAGTATCTTGTTTTGCTAGTTCTTGTTATCATATTTACTGACTAGAGTAGATTGTTGCATTGTTTTACGCCTTGTTTACAGTTGAGTGTTTCGTCAACCCCAGATGTGGACTACACAAAGCAAGATTTCTGATGAAAACAAATTTCAGCTGTATCTATTCCCATAATGTACTAAACAGTGTGGTTTATCTTTTTTCCAGGCAGAAGGCTGCAAGATCCTGCAACTGGCACCAGACGTGGAGGGGAGTTACATGGGCAACTCTGTCAAGACAGATGTCATCACCGCTGCCCGAGACGTGACTGGTATGGATTCCATGGAGGCTGGAAACCAGAAAACCAATGAGGATGTGACTGTTGGATGTGGACAACACAAATGTATGTTTCAGCAAAGTATACTTTGGTATGAATATCTGACCACCCACTTCAAATTATTTCAGGAGAGTATGCTCTGGTCTGGATATCTGATCTCCAAATTCACACAGATTTCCTAGTTCATGTATATTTCAGGAGAGTATGCTCTGGTCTGAATGTCTGACATCGAAGTTAATATGTTTCAAGAGAGTACATGCTGGTTATGTGGCCCTGATCTCCAAATGCATGCAGAGATTTCCATTCAAGAACGAAATCTTGAAGGCAGTGCCTCTGCTCAAACTAGCCAACAGACTTGACTTCAGGGCTGTCAAAGGTAAATAAATGGTCTAATGATTTAAAAGCTGTCATTGCGATGGTAAGGATTGTTAAATGATTATAATATACCTATGTAATGTGTGTTTGCGTTAAATTCTAGTGATCACTGGCTAGTTAGTAATATCAATAATCCTGGTGAAACAATATAAAATTTAATGTCATCTTTTTTATTTAAAGATACTGCCTCATTTAATGTTTTGCTGGCCAGCTGGTATGCCATTCATCTCCATCAACCATTCATGATTCATAAATGATGTGCTCTTCTGGTTTATATTTCTGATTTGTTTTAACATTGGTTCAACATTTCGTTTTCAGTGCTGTCTCTGGTGAAGAAGTTCGTTCCTAGCACATCTGATGATGACTTGGACAACATCGGCCAAGAGTGGAACGACTTCCAGGTCGCCATTGATCTACCGGAGGTTGTCGAGGTGGACAAGTGGTGGGGCGAGATCCTACAGCGGAAGGACTGCGGCAACCAGCTGCGGTTCGGACACCTGGCCACGCTAGTGACAACGCTACTGATCCTGCCCTATGACCAGGCTCCCGTCTAGTGAGTGTTCAGCCTCTGCACCAAGAACGACACCAAGTTCCGGGCGTCTCTTGGTGCACAGACTCTGCAAAATCAACATTGACCACGAGTGCCACGCAACACGGGACTTGATCGCCAGTGCCAAACGCATCACTGGCATTTACAATGCTGGGCACTGAAAGATAGATGCAGAACACCGGGTGTTTGGGAATACAATTTTGTTGTTTTTCTGAGCAAAAATCTAGTTTTTTTTGTAGGAAGATCTGCTGTTTTTTTATATAAAATGTTGGAATATCTGGTAATCATTATACATTTATTAATATTGATTAATTAGTTAAGAAATGTATGCATTAATATAGTCATTATAAATGTATGTTATGCTAATGTGTTTGCTGATTTCGAGTCAAAAACAGATGATAATATCTCCTTGTGTAGAGGGGAGGAAAACAATAATGTATCTCTTCTAATGTGGGGGGTAATGTCTGCCTTTTCATTTTATTGGGGGAAGGAAATGTCTGTGGGATGACTAAGGGAAATGTACAGAGGAGAAAAGCACTTTACGCTATTCCCTGGCAGACCTGTTCAATCAAATACCATCTTAACATCTCTGGGAAGCATTCAGCCATGCTGTAATTAATGCACAAAGACTATTAATACACAAATATCCACCAGTTTATAGCCAGGTACTCATTAATACTGTTGAGTGAACTAGAGCAATGTAGAGTGAACGAAATTCCCCAAGCTTTGAAACAGTAGCATAGGATTCGAACCCGAGTTCTCTTGATTGAGAATCCGACCGCTCTAGCCACTGAGTTCAACATAAATTACCCCATGTCATATACTCAAGTACACTCATGGAAATTATTGCTCATACTCAATGTACTCAGATTTTATGACTATTTTTATAAATACATCCGAATAAATTTTAACTTTGATGCAGCTATTTTATTTTTTGTTTTAATCGGCTCATAAAACCAGCTCCAGAAGCGCAGCAAGACGCATTTTACTCTTATTGGTTTGCATTCATCACTAACTAACCATCGAAGTGTGGCCAGAAAATTTGCAGTAGACCCTTTCGTACTCTGGAAACATCACGATATTAGTAAAAGGAATTAAATAAAACAAAACATGACTCACTCTTATGAAATTGTATTATCTACAAGAGCATAACATCAATGTTCCCATTCCAACAAACAGTACGACACACTGACGGAGAGCATTTGTTAAAGCTTGCAAAGATTGTGACAAAGCTCCTGCACATAATGAAAACAACAGTTGTCATGAGTCACAATCTCTCAGTTCTCATATTATTAGCAAGTTTGGTTGTTTTTTCTGATGGTATGAATGTTCAACTTCACTGCATCCCGACTGTGAAAACGCATTTGTTAGGAGTCGCATTTTAAACAGCTGTCATGTTAGCTGGTCCGGTTGTCTTTTTCTGATCGTACGAATGTGCAGCGTCAATGCATCCCAACTGCAGGCCTTCCTCGCAGGACAAGACGCAACCATGATCAACCTGGCCGAGGTACTGTGTGTGTGTGTAGTTCTCTACGTCGCCTGTATTACGACTCTTCTTCCACCTCGTATTTGTTGCGGATGTGTATCCACAATTTCTGCAATGGAAACATAATCATTCTGTTAGTACAGTAATTTATTGTATTATACCTTGGGACCAGTTCACTAAGAAAATCCACCATTAAACAGAATATGTCTGTTGCTAAATACACAGAGCTTTTCCAACATGCAAAAAGCTGATGCAATATCACCAAGGATACTATTTCCACGATATATCGTAGAAAATGTCCTGGTGTTGAGTTTTGGAACGAAATCAATTTTAAAGAGCAAAATTGGGTTGATGAGCTAATAATTGGGTTAATGAGCTAATAAATTGTTAGTGAATCATGATACTTAAATAATTTGGACTATAAATAATTTCACTATTATTAGACAATTTCATTACTTATAGTTACCGAGATGTCGTTCGACCCACTTCAGAAAGCATGCTATCAAATCTTGTGAGATGTAGCCGCTGATCTCTGTACGACTAATATCTGTATCTGTATTTTGACTGGCAAAATGTCCTCTGGACACATCACGCCAGTGCACATGGTGGCTCTTATGGATTATTTTTTTACATGTTGGGCTAGACTAATCTGGAATGAATTCAGTGATGTACTTGATACAATACTTGGAGGTAGAGAATTCCACTCTTTTATCGTGACTGGAAAAAAGCTGTTTCTAAATATGTTTGTCGAGTGCCTGATTTGTCCTAACTGTTTATTATGTTTACGTGAGCATCTGGTGTTGCGTTTGATGTATTGATCTAGTGGGATATCTATGAGGTTATGTTCCATTTTATATAATATGCTAAGTCTTTGGGTTTTTCTTCTTGATTGGAGGATGTCCCACTGGAGATCTTTAAGGAGTTGTTACCGTTCCTGGCTCTCTAGAATAGTTGTTCTTACAAAATCTGGCGGCTTGTCTCTGGGTTCTTTCTGAGTTTGATATTTTTTAGGCAAAGTGGATCCCATGATGCTGACGCATATTCACGTATAGGGCGGACAAGGGTTGTGTAGGCTATAGACTTGATTTGGGTTGGGCATTTATTTAAATTTCTTCTAATAATTCCCAATGTCTGTTGTGCTTTTTTTGTGACAGTTGTTTTGTATTGTCCAATTTAATGTATTTGCTATATGTATGCCAAGATAACAGTGTGATTCAACATATTTAAGTTGTTGTCTGCAGAAGGTGTAGAGGTTTGGTGTCGGTTTTCTTGAGGCAATTGTCATTGTATAACATTTAGTGGGGTTGAATTTCATAAGCCACGTGTGTTGCCATTTCTCAAGGCGAACAGTTGAGGGAAGATTGTCTGGCAGGTCATTTATGTAAAGTTGGAAAAGTAGGGGCCCCAGTACCGTGCCCTGTAGTACCCCAGAAATGACTTGAGTTGATGTTGACTTGGATCCATTTATAACAACCTGTTGAGTTCTTCCTGTAAGGAAGCTATTTATTCATGATGATATTGGGCCTGTGATGCCATAGTGTTTGAGTTTGTGGATTAGTCTTTTATGTGGAACTTTATCGAATGCTTTGGTGAAGTCAAGGATGGCCATGTCTACAGATTTCTTCTCATCAAGTGATTTGCTTATGTCATGGATTGTTTGAATTAATTGTGTTTCCGTTGATCTTTTGGCACGGAAGTCATGTTGGTGGTCAGTTAGAATGTGGTGCTGTTCAAGGTGTTTCATAATGTGACTATGTATTATGTGTTCAAGAAGTTTAGAAACCACAGGTGTTAAGGATATTGGTCTGTAGTTAGATGTTTCTGCTCTACTTCCTTTCTTAAAAATTGCTGTTACATTGGCTTCTTTCCAGGTATTGGGGACTTGTCCAGAGTCAACAGATGATTGGAAAATGTCATGTATTACTGGTGCTAGATGAGAGGCATATCTGTTTAAGAACCATGGTGGAATGCCATCTGGTCCTTGCGATTTAGAAATGTTAATTTTGGAAAGTTGATCAAGTACTCCTTTAAGTGAAATTTTTAGTTTGGGGATTTCTCCATGTGGACTTCTGTCCATATCTGGTAGGGTGGAATTTCCTTCGTGTGTGAAGACACTTTGGAACTGATTGTTTAAGGCTTCTGCTTTATGTTTGTCATCGCTAATGATGTTACCCGCAATGTTAAGGTCCCCAATGCCCTGGTTATCCTAAGTTTAGAAATGAAGCTCCAAAATGATTTAGGTTTCTCTGTTATTGTTGTTGTCAGGAATTGACTTATGTAGGATAGTCTAGCAGAACGAAGGCGTTTATGCATGTTTCTCCTGATGTTACAGAATTCTTTTTCTAGTTCTTTTTATTTTGTTATATAGCTGTTTCTTTCTTTTGCACATTTTCTTTAAATCTATTGAACCAGGGAAGATTGTGTCTTGAAGTAATAAGACGGTGGGGTACATATTGGTTCATAATGTTGATGATTTTCTTGGAAACAAGATTCCACTTGTCATTGACTGTCATGTTTTGGTTTTGAAAGAAGTATTCATTTTTAAAGTTTTCAAGAGATTTCTGGATGTTAATGTTGTCGGCTTTATTTCTAATGAAGACTAAGTTTCGGACGATGTTTGCGTTTGGGCGAGATGTTTACATCAATGATGACTGTGCTATGATCTGCTATTCCGTCTACTACATTTATCTTCTTTATTAACCCAGGTCTATTGGTGAAGACAAGATCTAAAATATTGTTGGCATTTCCCCGTCTATGTGTGGGTTCTTTAACATGTTGGATCAGTCCATGTTCCTCTGTAAGAGAGAGAGTGATTTATTGGCAGCAGTTGTACTGTATCCATTTTTAGGTGTGACTTGGTGAATTTCCCAATTGATGTTAGGGAGGTTGAAATCGCCAGTAATTAAGAAATTATGTGTGTTGATCTTGCTACCTAATTTAGAAAGGGCTAGGTCTAGTTCTTCGATTTGAGTTCCATGAGAGTCATTTGGGGCACGATAGAGGGTACGGTACACATGATTATTGGTTTCATTCCTGTTATCTGGGTTTCAGTCCAAATGCTCTCACTGTTAGTGTCTAGGTCTGGTAGGTGGCTTGTGATGAGGTCATCTTTTGATATTTGAAATACCAGTAGTGTCTGTTTCTCTGTCCTTTCTAAAAACGTTAAAGTTGCTTGGGAATATTTCTCCATTTTTTATTGAGGGATCTAACCATGATTCAGTGCCACAGATGATATCTGGGTTGTATAGATTGTTTAGTGCTTCGATGTCTGAGGCTTTCTTTTTAACGCTTTGGCAGTTTATGAGGATGCATCTGAAGTTTGGTCTCTTTTTCGGTCTATATGCTTTCTTGCTATTGTTGTTGGTGGTTTCGTTTAGATTATGACTGTTACTGTCCAGAGGATAAAAGGGATTTGCCGTTGGGATTTCTGTATCTCTGAAGAAAGAATTTGTGAAGTTGAAGTTGTTGCATTCGGGGCAGGCCCACGAACATGAGGAATTTATTAATCGTTTGTATTCATTGTCATCTATTGCACAGCATTGTGTGTGGATCCAGTTTAGGCAGTGGTCGCACTGAATTGCTTTATGGTCATTTAGAACATCCCCATGGCAAATGCCACAGGGTGCTGAGCAATTTGAACAGTACCATGGTACATTTAGGTTTCTGTAACTGTTGTTAAATTCTTGTCTGGATATCCTGGTGCATTTGATGTGTGTTGATTTATTACAATCATTACAAGTTAGGATGAGTGTATTAGACTTTAGTGATTTCTGACATGAGTGACATTTAGAGGGGCCTGGATTTAGTTGAACATCTCCTGATAGCATGATGCATAGAAGTATGGAGAATTTTGTTGTTGTTCTGGGTCTGTACGGTAGAGGAGTGATCAGTAATCCAGTGGAGGTGCTGGATTTGAGACATTTCAATTGGGCTATGGTTTTCCATATGGGACTGTAAATGTAGTAGGACGTGACAGAATGAATGTTTTGTCTAGCTTTTGTGTTGACATAGGTCTCGTTTGTGTTGCTCTGGAAACTCTCAAACATTTTGAAATTGGGATCATTTAAAAACCTCAGAGTGATTTGCAGACATAAAATCATGAACAGGGTACATCTAAAAGTGCATCTTGTAGGGGTATGTCGTACGGAGCGTGCCATGTCACCAACTCGACTGGTAGTGGTTAAGAATTGATAAAATGGTCAAGTAGTTATTAAGAAACACACCCACACTAAAATACACCCACACTTAAAACGTGTACCGAGATATTAAAAAATAAAAGATAAATAATTATAAAATATCTGTCCATGTAAAAGGTTTAGTGACTAGTTGTTGTTGTTGCTGTTTTTCGACAGCCTACCATCCGGATTTGTAATAGTATGATACGTAAGCTTTATGTGGAAGTATATATTTACATGTGTGTATGTTGAACCAGCTCACACTGGTTCATGAGTCAATCTGAAAACCCAACTAACACGACACTTCCCTGTGTGCAGTCTGACTATGGACTCACTTATTGGTATACAGTTTATTGTGTTTACTGTTTATTTCAGCTTGATTTCTGATAGTATATAAACAGAACTAGTATTAGTAGTAATGATAATAACATAGGTTTTACTTTGTCACTGGGAGAATGCACCGATTTATGAGTTGATTTGGGGGTGGTTTGGATTTCGCGCGCTTTATACATTGTTTACTAGTTCGCCATCTTGTTTTGTAGGTTTTAGGTTGGTTGTTAGGGAAGCTAATTTGTCAAAAACTTGGTTTAGGTATGTCAGAGTGCAACTACAACCGTGGGATTGTATTCCGCTGTAGTTATACGAGTGCCTCATTCATTCATGAACGACAGAAACGTTTGGAAATCGTAAATAATATCGGTAAATATCGGAGCGATAAAACGGATTCGACTACACCTGACGCATGCGCAAGAGTTAATAAGATTATGTCACGTGCATCAACACATCTTTTTCATTGGTTATAACCGTTAGCACGGTAAACGCTGTTACCAAACTTTTCACGTGGCGCTGTGTTTTTCTATAGAAACTAAGTATTTCACTAAAACCAAATATTCCAACAATTTATTTGCAGAACATGGCACAAGTAAATGGCAAGGAGTTACAATATGAATATGGATGTATTTCACAATTGCTTCTTCAGATTTTTATGAAAATGGCATGTTTATATTGTTGATACGATCGACGACAAGACCATTAATAAAATTAATAGTTATTAAGTCTTAGTTAAGAAAGTAAAAACCACTGTTTTGAATTGGTATTTTTTATTTGAAAACCTGGCACGGGCTGGGATAAGTGTAAAATTATGTCATTGTCACCTAATCCACTATGTATACAGAATTTAAAACTATTTGTGTATAATAGTAATAAATTAGAGTTACTTTTTACAATCATATCTTAATAAAGATTTTCGAACGTGCGGAGGAGCGACTTAAAATAAACTATAATATCGCCCAGCCTTCACCGTTCACGGCTTCAGCCAGTCGATGTCAAAACCAGCGAAGCCGAAGGTCACCGAGATTCGGGGCATTACTTTTAACCGTGTCATACTTACACCCTGGTTTACGTTGGCAAATAGGTTGTCCATGCCTTCGTCGAATATCTTCTCGAAGACAAATGTGCCCATCATAACAGTTAAGAAGAACGTTGACGTCCTTTTAAAGGCCGAGTGGTATAGTGTGTTGATCAGCGACATTTTGGAAGCTGGAACTACCTTCGCAATCGCAAAACCTACTGCAGCAGTGCTTCCCCCTGTCGGATCCCGTAGCAACTAACATAACATAGTATTAGTATTACTACGCAAATGATCAAACAGCCGTTCCACTGCTTTAATAATAATTAATAATGCACTATTGATCAACCGAAACAAACAGCCGCTTAGAATATCCAGACTAAAAGCTGTCTTAGGCTATTTAAAAGTGTTACGGTTTTTAAATGTCAATGACCTATATTATGATACGCATTGATACGTTATGTTACAAACTCAAGCGCCCTATTATCGCCTTCCGAGGTGTCCGTTTCTGTCTGTTTATAGAGCAAAACCCCAACTGGGGCATTGCGCACTAGTAGTAGTATTGTTGGTCGTTGGTTCAAACTCAAATTTAGTTGTTTTAAACGACACTAAAGCAATGGGCAAAGGCAAACAGTACTTTTGCGAGTATTGCGAGAAAAGCTTTGCTGATAATCCAACGAGCCGTCGTAATCATTTGAGGGGTCTTCAACACCAACGCATGAAAAATCTGCATTATGAATCTGTGCAAGGTGCGAAAGTGGGAAGGATGTCATAAAATAAAAAAACAATTCCCATCAACACCATATCGATGATTTTTTAATAATGGATTTTCTTACCTTGAGATGGATTTTAAATACAAATAATTTACAAAAGGGAATGGAGGGAGAGAGAGAGAGAGAGAGAGAGAGAGAGAGAGAGAGAGAGAGAGAGAGAGAGAGAGAGAGAGAGAGAGAGAGAGAGAGAGAGAGAGAGAGAGAGAGAGAGAGAGAGAGAGAGAGAGAGAGAGAGAGAGAGAGAGAGAGAGAGAGAGAGAGAGAGAGAGAGAGAGAGAGAGAGAGAGAGAGAGAGAGAGAGAGAAGACGGTGATACATAACGTTATAATTACACTTTATAGATGCAGCAACAATGTTGGCAGTGGAATCAAGTAAGAACACCTGCCACATGTTCCAGCAGTCAGGTATGACCAACAACACAGGTAGAGGGACACTACCCCAATTTGCATAAGAAAACCTCACTTTTTTGCACTTTCTAAGGAAACTAACATATTTTATTAGGGAGACTGGGAGAATCACTGTTGGGCTGGATTTTTAGTGCACAGAATTTGGGGTTGGATTGGATTTAAGCTTCGGAGATTTGTGGGGTGGTCAATTTTACGTCAACAAACGATTGCCAATTCTTTTTACCAATATAGAATGGAGGTCAGATTTAAGTACAGAAGATTGAGGAGTGGGTCAGATTCCAGTAAACAGCATTTTGGGGTGGGTTGGATTTCAGATCCCCGGTTCCTTCAGACCACCTGATTGTAAATAATGATTGCATTTAAAAACAAAAACGGTAATCAATTACAAAACATTGTCTGACAAATGTGTAATTTATTATATTAAATAATAACCAAAATGCCAAACAGTTGCAGCTCTCTGTAATTGGTATACAATTCAAAGTCGTCAACAATTGGATGAGTCTACTGTACTAGTAAATGTAACGAAGGTAATGCTATATAACTAGTAAATGTGTTCTTAGGTCACTGCAAGTTTGGAATCACCTGCAAATATTCACACATGACGCGACAACAGCGGAATGAACTAGAACAACAAGGTATGTCGACCGGACAGCATGTTTTGAACTGGTGTATGTTCAATCTACAATTAGATTTTTAATGGGTGCCATTCCATTTGCCTCAAATAGGGACATTTCAATCAGACCTGGTATATAATAATAATCTTTATTTTATATCCATAATTTTCATAGCACTTTACATAAAACTTAAATATAAATAGTAACAATTCAAACAAATTTAAATATAAAAATAAACAAATTAAGATAATGCTGTGTAGAGGAAGAACTTGCTACACTTGAACACTTGTACTCGTACTTTCAGCAATGAATTTGTATTCAAACTTGTTCTCATGATTTCTGTTCTCCCCAGTAAATGGACGTGCTCACTGCAAAAATAATATATTTTTAAAGCAGATTTATTTAACAAATGTAATTTCAGTCATAATTTTCTATTCAGTGTTTGATTACTGACATTTTAAATAAAGCAAAAAAGCACAATATCATTATAAACATAATTAACACTACATAATTTCAAATTTTTTATAATTCCAAAATTGAAATTGGCATAATGTAATTGACCCAGTCTATATGTGCAATAACCATGTCCACATTATATGGAAATGTAATTATCCACCCTGATCAAGTTAACTGGTGTGTTGTAGTTTGCACTCGTAATATTATGTTCAGTGGGCTCTAGTTGTAGTTTGCACTCGTGATATTATGTTCAGTGGGCTCTAGTTGTAGTTTGCACTCGTGATATTATGTTCAGTGGGCTCTAGTTGTAGTTTGCACTCGTGATATTATGTTCAGTGGGCTCTAGTTGTAGTTTGCACTCGTGATATTATGTTCAGTGGGCTCTAGTTGTAGTTTGCACTCGTGATATTATGTTCAGTGGGCTCTAGTTGTAGTTTGCACTCGTGATATTATGTTCAGTGGGCTCTAGTTGTAGTTTGCACTCGTGATATTATGTTCAGTGGGCTCTAGTTGTAGTTTGCTCTCGTGATATTATGTTCAGTGGGCTCTAGTTGTAGTTTGCACTCGTGATATTATGTTCAGTGGGCTCTAGTTGTAGTTTGCACTCGTGATATTATGTTCAGTGGGCTCTAGTTGTAGTTTGCTCTCGTGATATTATGTTCAGTGGGCTCTAGTTGTAGTTTGCACTCGTGATATTATGTTCAGTGGGCTCTAGTTGTAGTTTGCACTCGTGATATTATGTTCAGTGGGCTCTAGTTGTAGTTTGCTCTCGTGATATTATGTTCAGTGGGCTCTAGTTGTAGTTTGCACTCGTGATATTATGTTCAGTGGGCTCTAGTTGTAGTTTGCACTCGTGATATTATGTTCAGTGGGCTCTAGTTGTAGTTTGCACTCGTGATATTATGTTCAGTGGGCTCTAGTTGTAGTTTGCACTCGTGATATTATGTTCAGTGGGCTCTAGTTGTAGTTTGCACTCGTGATATTATGTTCAGTGGGCTCTAGTTGTAGTTTGCACTCGTGATATTATGTTCAGTGGGCTCTAGTTGTAGTTTGCTCTCGTGATATTATGTTCAGTGGGCTCTAGTTGTAGTTTGCTCTCGTGATATTATGTTCAGTGGGCTCTAGTTGTAGTTTGCACTCGTGATATTATGTTCAGTGGGCTCTAGTTGTAGTTTGCACTCGTGATATTATGTTCAGTGGGCTCTAGTTGTAGTTTGCACTCGTGATATTATGTTCAGTGGGCTCTAGTTGTAGTTTGCACTCGTGATATTATGTTCAGTGGGCTCTAGTTGTAGTTTGCACTCGTGATATTATGTTCAGTGGGCTCTAGTCGTGTCACAGTTAACAGTTCTAAAAATTATTGTTATCACTATTTCAATGTTATTATATATATAATCATTGAATTTGTATTATTTACCATTATGATTGTTATACAATTACCAAACTCCCAGTAACAAAGTATCTGTACTTAAAGCGCAATTAAATATGCTGTATGAAATATTTAACGTTGCAGTGCACCGGGGGTGGATAAACATAAGTTGACATATCAACTTTCCATGTTTCCAGTTATGCATATATTTATATAAATGACTAGTATAATTGATTATATATTTATATCAGTGTTGTATTGCTGTTATCATATGAAGTTGGAAATAAATAGGATTTGTTCATTGTTGTAGTTCAGGCCGAGACAGAGGCACGGAGGAAGAGACAGTTGAAGAAACAGCGGGAACCTTCTCTAGACGAGTGGCTCGCTAAACGGGCGAAGACACGTCCTTCTGATGACACCAGTGTGACAAACGAGACATCTCAACGCTTGACGTACTGTCTGCCTTCCTGGCTAGAGGGCATCACCAACCTACCCCCATCAGTACTACCACCCCCTCCTGAGGCATTCGAGGACTTGCAGCCCCAAGAATGGGGTTGAGGGTGATTACCCTAGTGAATGTAATGAGAATAATAACATTGACGTGGTCTACTGTGTGCCCCAGTAAGACTGGGTTGCCATCCATGCCCCTCCCCAGGTGAGGGGTTGTGTGTCCAGCGACACGTATCCAGTAGTGGTAGTGCTTTCGGCAACAGACTGTCGAGATTCCGGGTTTGAATCATTGCTGCCATGTCGAACCTTGAACAAGTTCATTCACTCCACGTTGCTCCAGTTCATTCACTCCACGTTGCTCCAGTTCATTCACTCCACGTTGCTCCAGTTCATTCACTCCACGTTGCTCCAGTTCATTCACTCCACGTTGCTCCAGTTCATTCATTCCACGTTGCTCCAGTTCATTCACTCCACGTTGCTCCAGTTTATACACTCCACGTTGCTCCAGTTCATTCACTCCATGTTGCTCCAGTTCACTCAGCTGAGAACTGTAGCAAGACCAGTTGTACTTCTATGCTAAGAAAGTGATATATGGCGGTGTTCAACATAGTTCTCAAACACGGGAGAGTCATTATTAAGCCAAGCTGGGATTATTGCACATAGGTTAACAATTCCTAATTTCCAGTGTATCTTCTAGTCAGGTATTTATTTATTCAATGAAGAGAACTGGCTGAGCTTGATGGCTTTCTAACTGTAAGCACTCTCAGTGCAACTTAATAAAGGAATATATACCAAAACATGCTTTGTATTATTCATTTATTACTGTTTTAGGAAGAGTTAAGCCTAATATCACCAACAGACACACGCACCAATTGAATACAAAATCAACTAATCACAAGACATAAAATTCAGCAGCGTTCCTTTCCTGTACAGTTATCCCAGAACACCAGATTGGTTCTGTGTAAACATTGTAAACATCGTCACGCCAGAGAATTCACCTCTCAACCACCAAACATTCATGTTAATAATATGAGTTTAACATTAAAATGATGTACCTAATTAAACTACATATGCTGTGTGACTCATTTAATTCATAATTATCACTAACGTTGATCATGTGACGTTTCTCCACTTCTTTTGCAACATTTACAACCATTCTACACATTTAGTGATGTGAAGGAGTAAAAACAACATTCTTGTGCCTCCGATTTTTCAGCAGCACTAGTCATGTCACACAAACATTTACATATCGTTGTGTTGCACGTTGACTATTATAATTATCACATACATAAACAAATTTGCTTCGACTGCATTTAACCAAACCACATAGACAGAAGCCACAGGAAATGTATGAAAGACAAATAGTCAGCTACTGGAATAGTTTGAATAGTCAACACAACAGCAGCAGAGACACAAATCAAAGATTCTAGAGAAAAGTTTGAATATTCAGCAGCACAGTGACATAGACACATGAATATTCAGCATAACAATTATGAATATTCAGCACAACAATGCTGCACATATGAATATTCACCATAGTAATTATGAATATTCAGCACAACAATGATGCACACATGAATATTCGGTAGAACACTGACACCACATAGATGATTACTTTGAATATTCAGCAGAATAACACGGACAGTGGAACAGATATAACCACCGACATTCAGCACAATTCTTTGGTTTATGTTTAAAGCAACAAATCTAAAAAATGAGACAAATATTCTCGAAAGAACTTCCATATCGTTTGGCAGTATTAATTTTATAACTATCCCTGCTCTGGTCATCAGAGCACCATCTTTACTGTTCCACAGACAGAATTAAAACTGCTCTAGAAAAAGAATCACGCCAAAGAGAGCAACAACTTTAAATTTCTACAAAGATTTCTGAAGCATCTCAATTGTGTCATGATTAGTAATGCATTACAGTGGATACGATGCCCATGGCGGCAAATAAACCTCTGGACGACATCAAGGCTCCTATACAACATTCATATGGCACAGGTATAAGGCAGAGCAATGGAGAACAAAACTTGCATAATGTCCAAATTAGTTCCACGCATTAGCCAGAAATAAATTGCTACAGGAAACATGACAACATATTTAGGCTAATTTCTCATAATGGCTGGTGGACAGGACTGGTGCCAGGTAGTTAGTTAAAATTTGCTGTCTCTTGAAAGTTTGTAATGTACAAATCCTTGGAGAAAGCTTTCTGTATAGGAATGTGCTATTTGTTTGTTTCATGCATTTTTCTTGATTCATAACAATTTGCATCAAAATGTATGCAGATTTATAATTAATTCAATGAATTGTACATTGTAAACACACCTAAATGTGTATATCTTGCGTAAATGTTATCAACAGCATAAAATGAAACTTAGTTTTTCACAAATTCATCTAATGAATAAACTGTACGTTTACATCACATAATATAGAGAACATATTCAAACGTAACATATTAGGACAATCCCAGATGTCACATGTACTGTATAAAAGGCTATTTTATTAAAGTTTACAAGCAGAGTATTGCACTCAAATACATAAACAGTTGAGCTTTCATTTTAAAAATTTCCCTCCTCTTGTGATTTAGGCCATCGTTAATCAGGTTCGTTGATAATCAAATCTGCAATGTACACAGCACACAGATGTGGACCATCTTACAATATTTTCGCAATCAGTTACTGGATCTAGTAAAACATAATTTATTGTTTGTTTGGTAATTTCATCAAGACTAAATAATACATTTGCAATGCAAACAACTTTTCACGAAGTGAACCTGAAACGAAACGAACAAAGAAATCAAATTGAGGAGGGACTTTAAAACAAATCACTCTACAAAATTGTTGTACGTTATGGATACGTTTCCATACATTTGGTGCCAACACCTTAACAAACAAAAAAGAATAAAAAAATTAATTTCACGATAATTCCCGGCATTTCTGCCGGTGAAACAAAGGCAAATGATAATAACGTTTGCGATTGTGATAAACATAGACAATCTTCCCCACGCAAATGCTACTTTACAGAGTAATACTACATTCTATCGGTAATTTGTTTAATCAGTAGAAAGAAATAATTTTTAACAATAGTTATGATTTAGTATAAGCATTTTCAATGAAGCTACATTTTGTGCAGTCAACGTTGATTCTGGCATTTACTGCGGAACACCAGTGACGTAATCATGATTGATGCTAACCACAGATGTAAAATAAATAATGTCCAGTAGTGGGTCATATTGGTATAGATAATTACATTTTAAAACTGGCCAATCTCCAGTAACCATGGTAACATGATTATATGACAGATAAAATGTGCAAAATCTCCAAAACTTACAGCATTAGATTGGTCGTCACTATGTACCAGGAGGAAAATAAATCAATACATAGTGGTGCCACTTGGTGAGTAAAACATGTATTAATGCACCCTGATGCTATCATGGATATCAGAACCAGGCAGTGTGGCAGATATTGTCTGGGCAGCCATGTCACATCAGTTGAATCCAGTGGGTATTGGCTGCGGGTTTGGAGACCATTTTGGATTGCTCAAAATCACACGTCCCACACGACATAATGGCGACTTGAACCAATACAAAACGCACTGTTTTTCCAGACTTTGCGAATGTATGAGACGACCCCCTTAATGTTGACCAATAAAATGTTTCCTCTATCTAAGCAGATCTAATGTTGCAGAAGTTCTCTGGGTGGTTGCCATAAGGTTCAATGATAATTATCGATGTTCGGGCATTAAAAATGCTTCATTGCCATGCGACTTGATATGCCAAGAGACATGACAATCATGTGGAGGAATTTGACGTGTATCACAGTACCGTGCGTAGCTAAACAGCGCAGCAACGCTTGAAAGTTTCTGGCATCAGATCAAAGTCGTGAAGTCCTCTTTTGTTACTGAAGAAATCGAGCATCCCTTTGTTCTGTCACACACAGATCATGTATCCGACACAAACAGCTTACATTGTACAAGCCGACATTAACCGCCATATATACACACAAGATGGGTCATGGGTAGGCTGACACGTTTCAGAGAGTTTCGTTTAAAATGCAGGCAGTATTTTCACATTGAAGAGATAGAAATCAAAACTCGACAAAACGCTGTTTGGTGGAAAACTTGAACGAGAAACTGTCAATATCACTGACAACTGTATAATTGATCATATCGCTTCTGCCTCATGGGAATGTGATTTACACACAGTGAATTCCAGCGGAACGGTGACGTTTACGACACCGATTTCTTAACAAAAAATGGCAGGACAGCACTGCAAAATTACAGACGTGTCATCGTTAACAACTAACGTGAACTGTCATCACCGAAAATATCAACCTTTCAATGACCACCTCAGCAACCTCAATAAAAACATAACGATTCGCCGTTTATCATATATACTGTCCGTTTGCGTACACCTTCTTGCGCGTTGTCTGCGGCGATAGCGTCGGTGACCTGTCACCGCGGACACTGTCCTGTTGACTGACGGAACGTTCTAGTATTGATGACGTGGGGCTCCAGCAATTGGAATATTGCGAGCTAACTGTCAAAGTGTCACTGTCCTCGGACGCGAAACTCAGGAAACTTATCGTGCTGCTTCCGTCAGTCGCCATGGTGCTGTCGGGGCGACTGTCGCTGTCGGCAATCTCTGGTGTGAAGCATCGCAATCCATTTGTCATATTCTCTCGCTGAGTGTGGCATCTGAAAAACACCCACACCTCGTGAAATGTCAATTATTAACCGCCATATCATATAATTGCATCGTCCATCTTTAAAATACAACTTTCCTGTGAATCAACAGGCTCCATACACTATAATTATATCACTTTCCTCAACAACATGTAAACTTTTTCACGTAACATGCAGTTTTAAAGTTAAACGGCACAAAAGACAATAATTTATATCTGCATACCATGTGTTTCTTATTTCACTGGCCGGAACTAGCGACCAGTAATTTACACAAGCATAATTTATCAAATAATATATAAAGTATCATCAAATAAGTAGATATTGTTCATGTCGTACATGTACTTTATTTAAACAGAAAGAAATATTTAACTCGGAATGCAATTTAAAAACCTACTCGTCACCTCTTGATAATGAGAAGGCCACTGGGATCAATTTGCATGACGGTAACTACGGTAACCTAATAATCTTACAAAAAGTTGTGCGTTAAAAGAATAACATATTGGGCTTGGGCCAATCGTGGCTGATGTTGCATGTAATGTTGGGAAAGTATAAATAATTACTAGAAAATGCACTGCCACTGGCTCATGTGAGCAGTCAGACTGGTAATTATTACTTTGGAATTTCTGGGAACTGCCTTTTAATATGATGTGTTGTTACAATCACCATCTGCGGAGTCAATTACTAGGACAAAGTACAACTGTTCCAGCTGACTGCCATACATTGCTTAGGAGATATGCCAGGGGTAGTGTTTGTAGTTACCACCCCTGGCTTGTGAGGAAATCTGCTAGTAAGCTACTACTACACATAGAAATAAACAAACTTCTGACAACAAACTAGCCAGGTGTACCAGGTAACACCAACAACAGGTAAGGTAAGGTAAATATTACTACTAGGTAACCATGCATTCCTAACTACCTGTGAGTCCAGATTGTATAAAGAAAGAAAAGTGGTAACAACACGCATGCATGTATCTGGCGAAACTATTCAACTCATGCATTTTAGATTTTAATTAGATTAATTAATAATGAACAATGGTAAATAAAGTACATAAAAACCTCACACAGATTTGTTTTAATAGATTGTCACTGATACTTGACAAAATATGCCATTTTTGAGGTTACAATTATTGCCCAAACCAAAACCAGACCCCAAAAAACATGACCATGAGTAAAGAAATTCATATACCACAAATAAAATAATTATATTTTTAACTAATATGTTACCATACTATTCGAACAGAAATTTTGTCGGTGCATTAGAACATAAATCGTTTACATAATTTGTATTCAATTCATGTCACAATTTTTGTTAAAATGTAATAAATTATAATTAATCAAGATTGAAAACAATCTAATCCCGCTCCGAGTAATTTCACGATAAGTGACAACGATTTGATACCAAACATTCGCTTAGGCAATAATGTATAATACAACGCCATTGGATAAACAATTTATATTTACAAAATCAAACAAGTATGTGTGTGGTTCTTGTGCCATCCAACACGGTTGACATTATGAGAATGCACAAAACTTAGATGCAGTATAATTATGTATTACTGAAATTCAACTGTGTTATTTATTCTGACTTTTAGGTGTCATTTAATCAAACCTATATAGAAAACAAATCACTCAATTACAACATCATTTGGCTGGATTCCGGTCCATCTTTACAACAATGATTATTAAGCAATACTTTTTAAATAAAATTCAAAATTACGCCATGGTAAATTTGTTATCCAGCTCAACTATTAGTAAATAAAACATATTAATGCAGATATACTAAGTACCTCTGACCATGACAGTGAAAGGATCACTGATTACGTTGATTACCCTTTTAGTCATGGATCATGCAGCATTTTGTGCATTACTGGTCAGTCAACCATGTTGGATAGCATATCATTGTTCAATTTCCGAGCAATCTTGACGACATGTGCATTTTGGAAAATGTGCAAAAACTTTGTTTATATAAGGTATATGAATCATCATGAAGGTGCTTAGAAATTGTTTTCTCATACCTGAGGAAACAACATTAAAAATTAAGAATTGTAATTACGGTTACTTTTTACCATTACATCTTAATAAAGGGTAACTATAGTTGATAAAATTATTTTTTTGTATTTATAGAGGAACTATTATAATTTATCAACAAAGGTAGGCAGTTTCCCACATATTTTTTAGAATAAATATATTTAATTAAAAACAAATTGAAAGTATATGAAACATGAAAACATACTTTGGAACCAACCAGTAGAATTCATCAGTGTAGCTGGACCGTTTCACCAAAAATATTATCACCATAATTATAAACATTTACACACAGCATCATACAGCACTATTTTTTTATTAATAAAATAAAAACGATATAAAAACACTGCTATAAAGTATTACATTGGATCAATGGATTTGGACAGTTTCAAGACCATTAAACACATGTATGCACGTCGTCCAAAATGCACGCGTTGTGAAGATTGCGAGAGAGAAAGTGTTAGTACAGGAAGTCACACTGACCTGGACGGCATGATGCGGTACGGGCGCCGACATACAAGAATTACCTACTACTCGTGCCAGTCGTTGTCACGGTAACGAGCTCGCTCTCGTCCGTCGTTACCGAGGTCGACCGTCGCTGTGTCGATGCCGATGACTCGGTGCTACTGACGCTCACCAGGCGCTGCGTGTATCGCTGGTTGACACTGTTTGACGATGACACGGCGGAGTGTCGGTGGTTGACTAGAAACGTGTCAAGGTCAGTGTCGGAATCGGTGAAGTCGGAGTCCGACATCCCACTGCCATCCCTGCTGTGGGAGAAACGAGGGGTTAATTCCTAGTCGGGAAAATGTGATATGGTCGAACTTTATTTTATGGTCACCTCAGTAATCCAGCCAACTCACAATTAAGGTCACCCAGGAATTGTTTCCATAACAGTAAAGTACAGGAAACTAATCCTGCTAATTCAGTCACCTCGCTACTAGGGTCTCCTTTGGCCAGTCCCAAGGGTGACCTTAATAGGGAGGTTCCACTGTACCATAATGGTTGTATGTATTTAGATATCATAAGTATTCAGATGCCGTAAAAATCTACAAAATTAAGGGTGACCTTAATAGGGAGGTTCCAGTGTACCATAATGGCTGCATTTATTTAGATATATGTATTAAAAATCTACAAAATTAAAGGTGACCTTAATAGGGAGATTCTATTCAATTTTCAGTGATCTTTTATAAAGTGCAACTCCTCACTGATGACATTACAAAGCTCTATTACAGCGTATGTAATCAAACGAGACACAACGTCAGACTCTTTCGGATTGCGCACGAATCCAGTCATACTGGTTTATGTTGGTCAATGTAAAACACGCCACACATCTTGAAGAAAATGAACATATTTTACTACCCGACATATGCTGAATTGCTTTAATCCCACGTGTCTTACTGATCCGTTTTAATATAATTCGTTTCATTCAATGTATTGTTCTTAACTTACTTTGTTATAAGTTATGCAATAAAACCTCTATAATATATGTTAAACATTGAAACATATAGGGCCTACATCAGGATTATTCCTATCTTGCAAAACCAATTGGGCCAATGAAGTAACAATGAAACTTACAAAGGCGGACCCAGGGTGCCTGGGGGCATGTGCCCCTTAGACGTTTGACATTTGGCCGCGCTATGCCTGCCCTAAAGTGGCGTATCCTCCATATATTTGAGTGTGCCCCTAAAACGGGCCCCCTAGACCAGTCTCAAGAGGGGATGCAATTGGAGGTTTCTGGAGAGTTTCCGAACAGCATACGTAATCAAACGAGACACAATATCAGACTCTTTCGCGTTCGTAAATATTCAGACTGTGGACAGTCAGTGATTATTTGTCTGTACCAGATGTTTTTGGGAAAGCTGATAATTTGATAATTTTGATAATTAATTATTTTAGGGGTCTGAAAATATAGTCATTACAGTTTCTATTTTGTTGCCTTTGAGATGAAAAAACTTTTGTGTTTCGTCTTCAGAGTTTATATTAACCCTACAGGTGGCCACCGGGCCGAATTCGGCCCGTGCGATCAGTGCAAAACTGTTCCCGGCCGATTTTCGGCCCGATTCAGTATCACTCTTTTAAACAAAAATTCATTTCCGTCACTAGCAACTGACAGGGGAATGCGAGGTATCATTGGAAAGCTGAATTATTCTTCTTCCTGTGGCATTTTTATCAATGAGTTGTATCACGTCATCATTCAGTAATAGCAAATCACAACCAAGCTTTAAAATGTCGTAGTAGTAGATGCCCAAATATGGCCGATTTTACTACGCTTTGCGTCAGGATTTTACATTCCCATTCATATGGTTTAAACAGGGAAATGGAGGTACCGATGGACAGCCCAACGATTGGTCTATCCAACTAAATTTACGTCAACAGTCAACCAATCAGCGCATGGCTCTAAAACGTCTTCTTGTTTCATTCCATCACGACGAAAGTTCGCCATGTTTTTTGTCTCGCTTCGATTATACAAGTTGAATTATTTCAAATGTCCGCGGCAATATATCAGCAAAATACATGACAGTATTTGTGGATCAAGTTATTATACTAGTTCAGACAGTTACACAGACTTTGAGGGCTGTTTTGAAGTGGATATTATGCAAGTTGCTGGTGAGCCGGACATCGCTGTCTTGCACCCGGACTTGGGCCGATTCGACCGGCCTACTCGGTCCGTCAGCGAAGAATACGATGCATTCAGAATTCAAATACAACATGTCCTATAACCTGATGACATATATATGTGTGTAATTAGGAACTGTAGGTATTACTTACTTTATTGATATGTAAGGAAATTGATAATAGATACGTCATGTTATTGGACAGGTGCGCAATGGTAGGCCTACGAGGCCTATTGCCGTATTGGTTGTATTTGAACATTCTACGAAAAATACAATAAAATGAAAAGTTCTGAATATATTTGAGTCTAGTTTTCATTATCACGCAGCTGAAATGTACAGCTACATTTGTCACACTGCATGCATGAACATACAACCGCACAATAATTATTTTGTTACTGGGCAAACTTGGGTTTCTACTTTACCCTCGTTCTGACGTTCATGAAGAATAGTCTAAATTTTACATGGGTCTACCTAAAAAAATTCATATAAAAAAACTTCTGAGTATATTTGATAAATTTTTTCTGTACTCATTAGCTTATAAACATGGCTACATTTCTCTAATTGGACATTGACACATACAACCACTCGGAAATTAGCTAGTAGGGTGAACAAAATATTTTTTGGCATTTATTTTATATAAACTTTAAACAGTTATATCTTCATGATTATTTGATGTTATGCAAATATCATCACTGCATAATAATAAAGGGTCTTTTTGCCAACAAAATGATAGCTCAATCATATTTTTGCAATACGTATTAGCGATGTTGTGATTTTTTAAAAGCACCCCTACAAATAGCTCCAAATTGTGTACACCGTGGAAGATTACCATTGGTCACCTGCAGGGTTAAGAATCCAAAATCAAAGAGTGGTATCCAAGGCTGAAATGTTTATAATTACAGGCTACAATCCCTAGCCGATACCCGGTAAAGATACAGATAACCGCCCTTTAAATAGTCTGTACTTAGTCCACAATTTGTCACTGTTAGACTTCTGACAGCAGTTTTGTCAAGCAATGTATGTCTACATAAACCTATACCAAACCATCCCATTTTTTCGACGAGTTTCCCAAATTTCTTGTGAATCTCCCAGAATCCCGGAAAAAGAATCGAATATCCTGCATTTTCTTTTTAGTCATTCAACAGCATCCCCCACTGTTTTCCGAAACTAAGTACAACAGGAATGTACTGTTGAGACTCACAAAAGAACTTCAACGACATCCCTGTCTTAAAAAAATCCCTGATTTTTAAATTCACAAGTTGCGAGGTATACCAACCTATAGTCGCTGTCGTCTCCACTTTCCATCTCCTCTTCTATGACGGCCTGGAGATCTGAGATCCTCTTGAAGGCCAGGCGCAGGTCGGTCTGACTCTGCTCATAGTCCGCCTCCATTCCCTCCAGTTTCATCTCCTACAACAGGCAGAAAGGGATGATGCAGAAAGTGAAAGTAATGCAGGCACAGAGGTAAACCTGAACGTAACGTGTGCATTTCACAGAAAGCTAACGCGACATGGATGGTGATTTATAAAGTGAAACCGACATGCGGGTGTCGAGGTAGAAAGTGAAACTGATTTGCAGTTAGAAGGATGCAGATGGGAGAAAAGGGTATCCATGAGGACACTTTGGTCTCCTGAGCCACAGGAGATGCACAACTTCCATTCTCATGTCGCCTTCTCACTTCATGGAGATGGCACACTAGAGAACTAGCCGATAGCCTTACATTGTCAGCAAACAGACAGAGGCACAAGTAGTTATTGTTGTTCTGATGAATAAATTTTGTTGATAATTGGTCGATTCATGTTTCCAATCAATTAATCCATTACAATCTTGTATGATTGATGATGGTTTCGATTAAATAAAATGTGCTTAGAATGAAATGTATGCGATTACAACCACAACCCATTATGAGTTCATGAAGAAGGCGCCACTGACATCGTTCAAAAGTGCTATGATTATGGCGTTTTAGGAAACCTCACGTTACGGGAAGATGCAATGCATTATGATGCATAAACATCATGGGCCTTTCAATACAATTCCTGTGTATTATGCATAAGTGCATGCATGTTTGTCGTGCATGTTGTATATTTACGTCAACTGCCACCAATGGATCGTACTAGGACTGACAGCTAGAGAAAAAACATTTCTTAGAACGGCCGCCCACAAACAGATTATATAATCATTCACCGGTTTGGCAAAACTGTTGACTGATTATTAAATCAAATCGATTCCCAACAGTATACATACTATTACATAGGCAACACTTCTGGACGCACTAATGAAAACAACGAATAAAGCTATCAATCACAGGTGATTGTTAGCACGAGCAGTCAACAACATGCACACGTACTAGTTCGTGTTTACGCAGCGACGCCTCTGATTCCTTGTGCTGGAGCTCGGCGAATTCCTCCTGTAGTTCACGTAGTTGCCGCTGGTAGCGTTTGCTCTCGTCCTGACTCCTCTGGTCCACTCCGTCCTTTCGCTCTCGGTCGTCTGTCAATTTCTCCAGTTGCTCCTTCGCTCGACTCAGCTGCACCTGTTGCCAGTCATGTGACATTAGCAGTCATGTGACATTATAAATAATAAATTATTCATACATAAATAATAAATTATTTGTACATAAATAACACATTATTTATACATAAGTAATAAATTATTTATACATAATAAATTATATTATTTATATATAAATAATAAATTATTCATACATAAATAATAAATTATTTGTACATAAATAACACATTATTTATACATAAGTAATAAATTATTTATACATAATAAATTATATTATTTATATGTAAGTAATAAATTAGTATACATAAATAATAAATTATTTATACAGGGGAACCTCACATTACTGTCACCTCAATAATACAGCCACCTCGCAAATAAGGTCAGTAACTGTAAATGATAGGAATAATAATAATCTCGCTATCCTGCCATTTAGGTCACTTTTGCCCAGTGCCAAGGGTGACCTTATTAGAGAGGGAGGTTCCACTGCACTATAAATTCAAAGGTACAATTTGTTCAGTAGTTTTTTGCAAACAACTAAAATGCCAACTTGTAAATAATAATAATAGTATAGATTACATGTTGCTAAGATTTAGGTTAAAAAACTTAACTACACTAACTGAACTGCACAGGATATTAAAAGGTACATAATATAAACATTAACAGTCATGACATTATAAAAGGAATCACATTTATATAGCATTGACAATGTGGATGAAGTACATTCATAGATACTTAGAATACATTAGCTGAACATTAGCAGTCACATGACATGCATAAAAATAATATGAATAGTTATTGCTAACATCAATATGATAAAAAAACTACGTTAGTTCAGCCAACCTCTACTCGGTGGCGTGTTGTCTGTTCGAGTTCGAAACGCGAATCCAGTTCGCGGATCTTTGCCTCCAGGCGTATGATCATCTGTTTGTCGACCGTCGAGTCTTGCAAGAAATCGATATTGCTCTGTAGCTGCAGCACCTGTCAAAAGAGGGCAGCAGCTATCAGCAAGCTGATTATGGCCTCGAATTTATAAAATATTTTAAGGGCACTACTATAAGGCGTAGCTAATTTGTGAGATATCGGTTAATTTATGGGGCAACATGGCCTATTGCATTGTAGCAAATTGATGTGTTTCTACAGGTAAATACTGCAAAAGTCCCAACACTGCAGCAAATTGCCATGCGGCCATAATAACATTTTAGGACATTGTCCATCAATCACAAAAAATTATACTGGAAAATACTTTGAAACTGGACCTGTGAACATTCCTAAACATGTGTCTGTGTTGAAACTGGACCTGTGAACATTCCTAAACATGTTTCTGTGTTGAAACTGGACCTGTGAACATTCCTAAACATGTTTTTGTGTTGATGTTGTCAATTTTCCTTGCTCTCTCAAAAACATAACCAAAACATCCACCTGGTAGAAGACCAAATGTCGACCCAGCAATTGGCTTTGGCCAGTTACAAGATGCAGTGGCCAAAGTCAATTATTTTGACCATTTAAACGAATGTAAGCATGCTTTTTATTAAACCAATGCAGAGGTTATTCAAACTATTCACATGTTACAACATATCAGAACAAAAAGAACCAATTGTGTGATGGGCTAAAGCAGGCAAAAAGGGACCTGTGGAGGCACTATTCTTCTAAAGGGGAACAGAAGGCATCTTTTCAGGTCTCTGCATCTAAGAGTTAATAAATACTAACAGTTAGAAACTACAATGAAGAATATTATGCCAGCAATTTACTATAAAAACTTTGTTGAAGACACATAATTTAGACTGCTTGGATTGTGACAGAAAGCCTTGTGTCACTAATGTCAACTCTTCTCTATCCACCTGTCAAACTGAGAATATTACTCTAGTCTGCGTTACCAAATTTATTTCAGCTCTATAACTACTAAGAATTTTACGTCTGCATGGTGAACTGATCAAGCAATGGGGACGTGTCCAAATATGTCAGGCGCTAGGAACTGTGAGATTTCACTAGAATCTCCCTCTTTGAAAATTAATTATGAGTAAACCACAGGTGTGACATTGTTAAATGTAGTTGCAAATGGCTAGACTGTATTAACTTGTTTAGGTGAATAGGCCCAGACAATTGCCTGTTGATTCCTTGTAATGAATGCACTGCAGTAAAATGAGGCTGGCAAAAAAAAATTGATAGGACAGACGTTCAAGTGCATGACTTACTTGTTCCTTGAGTTGCTGCTTCTCTTGTAGAAGCTCCTCGATGGTCTTAGACTGATCTTGCAGCGTGATGTGATCGACAGATTGCTGAAACACAGATTACTTTCACATTCACAATCAATTCTGACAGAATACCAAAATGGTTAACATACCACATGTTTGTGACAGCAAGCTCAAGGTATGCCACCAAATATTGATGACACACCACCAATTCTTGACAGTATACTCCCTAGATGACACACCACCAATTCTTGACAGTATACTCCCTAGATGACACACCACCAATTCTTGACAGTATACTCCCTAGATGACACACCACCAATTCTTGACAGTATACTCCCTAGATGACACACCACCAATTCTTGACAGTATACTCCCTAGTGTTTATGATATTTTATTACTGGCAGATTAATTTGCAAAATGGTAGGCCAAGTGACAGTCCATGTAGATATTATAAAGAAACCCAGAATAACTGCTAATACCTAGTTACACCATTAGAAAACAAGTTACCTGCTAATAGTTACACCATTCAGAAAACAATTACGTGCTAGTAGTTACACCATTCAGAAAACAATTACGTGCTAATAGTTACACCATTCAGAAAACAAGTTACCTGCTAATAGTTACACCATTCAGAAAACAATTACGTGCTAGTAGTTACACCATTCAGAAAACAATTACGTGCTAATAGTTACACCATTCAGAAAACAAGTTACCTGCTAATAGTTACACCATTCAGAAAACAATTACGTGCTAATAGTTACACCATTCAGAAAACAAGTTACCTGCTAATAGTTACACCATTCAGAAAACAATTACGTGCTAATAGTTACACCATTCAGAAAACAAGTTACCTGCTAATAGTTACACCATTCAGAAAACAATTACGTGCTAATAGTTACACCATTCAGAAAACAAGTTACCTGCTAATAGTTACACCATTCAGAAAAAATTACGTGCTAATAGTTACACCATTCAGAAAACAAGTTACCTGCTAATAGTTACACCATTCAGAAAAAATTACGTGCTAATAGTTACACCATTCAGAAAACAAGTTACCTGCTAATAGTTACACCATTCAGAAAACAATTACGTGCTAATAGTTACACCATTCAGAAAACAATTACGTGCTAATAGTTACACCATTCAGAAAATGAGTTATGTGCTAATAGTTACACCATTCAGAAAACAATTACGTGCTAATAGTTACACCATTCAGAAAACAAGTTACCTGCTAATAGTTACACCATTCAGAAAACAATTACGTGCTAATAGTTACACCATTCAGAAAACAAGTTACCTGCTAATAGTTACACCATTCAGAAAACAATTACGTGCTAATAGTTACACCATTCAGAAAACAAGTTACCTGCTAATAGTTACACCATTCAGAAAACAATTACGTGCTAATAGTTACACCATTCAGAAAACAAGTTACCTGCTAATAGTTACACCATTCAGAAAACAATTATGTGCTAATAGTTACACCATTCAGAAAACAATTACGTGCTAATAGTTACACCATTCAGAAAACAAGTTACCTGCTAATAGTTACACCATTCAGAAAACAATTACGTGCTAATAGTTACACCATTCAGAAAACAAGTTACCTGTTAATAGTTACACCATTCAGAAAACAATTACGTGCTAATAGTTACACCATTCAGAAAACAATTACGTGCTAATAGTTACACCATTCAGAAAACAATTACGTGCTAATAGTTACACCATTCAGAAAACAATTACGTGCTAATAGTTACACCATTCAGAAAACAATTACGTGCTGAATGGTCAAACAAAATGTCCAGTGGTATTTTGAGGGCTCAAATCGGTGAATATTTTAAAAATTTTGAAGAGAAAGTAATAAACATTTGGTGATGCCAAAAAATTAATCATGAAAGTTAAATTATCAGACTTTTTATTGTATTACAATAGGCTAAATTATTTGGCAAATACATGTAATTTCAAGAACAAAAATCAAAGCGAAAATGAAATGTCCTGTACTACAACTTTTTGCCGTTGCTGAAGACAGTTGTATACTAAGATCGCCGACATCGTTATTGTGTCGATCGTCAACATCTGACAAAGATTCTTCGCTAAAACTATCAAATAATCTGTCCAAAACGTACAGTGGTAAATCGCTAGTTGAAGTAATGCTGCCCACCATTGTGGCCACTGCAGATTTTGATAATCCATCATTAAAAAAGTGAAAATCTCCGTAAACTATTATTGAGCGATAATAAATGATGACCACTGCTGAATAGCTAATTTAGTCGCCTTGACAACCGTACACAACAAGTGGCTCCATATAGTGGGTAATTAATAGCAGACATTGTCAATGCCGAATAACCGGCCTGTTGTACTGAACCATCAACAGGCAGTGCGGCCGGAAATCCGCACCTAGCTTTAACTCATTTAAAACCCGTACTGGAATATAGAACAATTTCTTTACGACTACAACACCGCCTTGCCAGGAAGTCGTAGAGCATTTACTGGATAAGCTGGAGATCTGACCACCGAGGCCACCTAATACCTAAGTAAACCTAAGTAAGATAACACTTTTTTGCCACAAATCCCAGAAAACATACAGAAATACAAGAATTTCACTGACCTGCTGCACCAAGGCCTTGTATTTCTTCATCACCTCGTTCATGTCTTCCTCGTTCTCCTCCAGGTGGCTCTGTAGGTCATTCTTCTCGCGACTGAGCTGTGAGCTTCGAGTCTCTATGTCCTGTTTTGCCTTGAGGGCGGTGTCCAACTGCTGCTGAAGTTCCTCCAATTCTAACTCCATCCCCTTCCTCGATTTCACCGCAGCCGCAGTCGAGAACTCTGCATCCTCCAACTGAAGGTCAAGCAAGGTCAATAGGGTTAAGTTCGATTACAAAGGTCCGTTTCGCTAAGATAATGGGCTCATAAGAAAAATCCATTATTAAACAGACTCTTTTGTTGGAGGTTTTCAAAAATGCAAATATCGGCCGCCATATTATAGAGGACACTATTTCTGTAACACACCAGTGAGTGTCCTGGTGGCGCACCCTGGTGACAGTTTTCAGTATACAAGGTCACTGTTAAGGAGCAAAATAAATTTTAAAGAACAAAATCAGACTTAATAGCTCATAATCACAGCAGAATTATTATTATTACCCTGCACACAGAAAATATAATTACGTTAATTTAATTTATATTACTGAAGCTGGCATAAAGTAACATTTTAGAAATAGGACCATAGCATGAAGTCAATCGATGTAAATAAAATGGGTTTCATTCGGACGGGGGACCATAGTTGAACAATATCAGTTTATGTTTTTAGATGGTCCCTTATATCCCCAGTAGTTTGCTACAATCTATGAGCCTGCATTGATGGATAGTTTATGCTCATAACATGTGATTTCACAGTGGTTTGAGGTACTATTCAGAGAAGCTTTCTAGATACCAGGGATCATCTCAGAAGCTCAGAATGTTGATGTCCGATATCAGACGAAAATACTTTCGTTTGGGGGAAGGGGGGTCAGAGGCAGTTTTGGCTGGCATCAGATATTGATATTGTACGCATCGGACCGATACTGTGAATATATTGATATCATCATATCAAATTTTACAAACTGTCGTCGGAGGGCACATGGGTGAAGTGAGGCCAGATTAAAGTAATTTTGATGGATATCACCGTTCTGAGATGACCCCTTATCTATTGTTGTAACGGACCTGGTTCTTGAGTTATTTGACACTTTTGGGACCAGAATTTAAACAAAATATGCATCTGAATGCACGAAACCACCGCGTGTTCGACATCCAATTTTCTATGGCTTTACAAGAGCTTTTGCTAGGCAACAGGCCATGTGATGGATAGGTCAACTACACTAGTGGATAGGATAGGAACAGGGCATTCGATTTCACACTGGGTTTAGGGACTATTCAGAGAAGCTTCCTAGACGTGATCTATCATTATAACAGACCTGGTTCTTGAGTTGTTTGATGGTGGTGCGACTCGCGGCGCTGTCTTTCTGCTTTGACAACATTGTCTGTGCATCCTGCAGCAGTGTCTTTGTGCGCTTTAGGTCTCGCCGCAGTCTCTTCTCTACATCTGCAACAGGCAAGTAAAGGTAAAGGTAAGTACTTATACAGCAGAGTGTCCGAGTCCTCAGAACTGCTCAAAGCGTTTTATACTTTACTACCTGGCAGACCTGTTCAATCAAATACCATCTCGATTTAAAACGGACCTGCTTCTCGAGTTGTTTGATGATCCCCCAAGATGTCTCACCAATGTGACACAGCTGTTGAGACAACCCATCGAGAACCGCCAATGCAAATGACATTGAGACAACCCCAAATGCAACAGATGTTAAAAAACCATATGCAACTGACATTGAGACAATCCCCAATGCATCACAGATTTTGACACAACTGATATTGCGACACCGCTATTGAGACCACCCCCAACATCACACAGGTTGAGCTGCCCCCTTACCTCTGTCCCTGGCTGGCGTCATGTCTGTCATCATCTGGAGCTTCCTCTCTAGCTCCCTCTTCTCCTTCGCGATCCCTTGCTTCTCCTCATACTCCTCCTCCAACTGGGCCTCCACCATCTTCAACTGAACACAACACACGCGTTAACACACCGCACATGTTAACACACTAGATGTACATCCACCATCTTCAACTGAACACAACAAACATGTTAACACACTGCACATGTGTTAACACACCAGATGTGCCTCGACCGTCTTCAACTGAACACAACACACGCGTTAACACACTGCACATGTGTTAACACACTAGATGTGCCTCCACCATCTTCAACTGAACACAACAAACGTGTTAACACACCATACATGTGTTAACACACTAGATGTGCCTACACCATGTTCAACTGAACATAATACAGGCATTAGCACACCATGGATGTGTCAATACAGTCTAGTATGTTGACACAAATACACCGTAGACATGTCAATTTACTCTCGATATGTTAATTCAGTCATAATCTCTCAACATGCTTTTGATGTGTTGATACTTGTTGATGTGTCAACACACTAGATGTTTTAATACGTTCTAGATGTGTCAACAGTCTCGGCTTGTCAAAACATTCTAAATATGTCAACATATGACATCAACATACGACACATCAACAGATGACATGTCAACATGACACATCAACAAGAGATGCCATGTCAACATATACACCAGATATATCAATATTTAAACACGTTTATCACTTTACGTATCAGATGTATTCCAAGTTACACAACATCTACTTCCAATCAACAAATGGAAATGGAACATTATTGCTTGCTTCCATCAGACTGGTCGTACGAGAGAGGTTGTACCTTCTTCTGAGTGGAGCATCTCATCTCCTCCATCTCCTCTTCCTTCTCATCCAGCTCCTTTGCGTTTTTCTGCCTCATCTGCTCCTGGGCCATCTCCAGCTTCAACTTGGACTGAAACACACACGACAACTCTATTATGAAATAAGAAAACCTTAAGTCAACAAACAAGGAAATATGACACCTCTACACTGTGACCAAGTCTAAACTGTGACCAATGTTACAACTTTTACGGGATCATCTCAGAACATCAACGTTCAATATCATACGACATTACTTTCATTTGGGTAAGGAGGGGGGGGGGTACAGATGCAATTTTGTGTGGTGTTTGACATCGATATTTTATGCTTCACACCGATGCTGTTAATATACTATATATATCATCATCATCATTACACATTTTTGTCTGGGGGGTGGGGAGCTGAGGCCAGATGACTGTCATTTCGTCTGATATCGGACATCAACGTTCTGAGATGATCCCTAAATAGGGATAATTTTTGGTTTCTTCGGTACTTCAAAATATACAAATGTTTCCCACAAATAGTTTTCCAACACGTCAATCTCCAGAAATGTTTCAACATTAAAGTCACTGAACATGACGCCACGTTCACTGACACGTGACGAGTCTCACCTGTTCCAGCTGTTGAATGGTGCCGGCCTGGTCATCGAGCTCTTCCTCCTGATCATCCAACTTCCTCTCAAGGTCATGTTTCTGTCTCTTCAGTTGAACCAACTACAACCAGAGAAAATCACAATGACCACAGCCCTGCCACATCATACGCCCTTCCAGAGACAATCACAATGACCACAGCCCTGCCACATCATAGGCCCTTCCAGAGACAATCACAATGACCACAGCCCTGCCACATCATAGGCACTTCCAGAGACAATCACATTGACCACAGCCCTGCCACATCATAGGCACTTCCAGAGACAATCACAATGACCACAGCCCTGCCACATCATAGGCACTTCCAGAGACAATCACAATGACCACAGCCCTGCCACATCATAGGCCCTTCCAGAGACAATCACAATGACCACAGCCCTGCCACATCATACGCCCTTCCAGAGACAATCACAATGACCACAGCCCTGCCACATCATAGGCCCTTCCAGAGACAATCACAATGACCACACAGCCCTGCCACATCATAGGCCCTTCCAGAGACAATCACAATGACCACAGCCCTGCCACATCATAGGCACTTCCAGAGACAATCACAATGACCACAGCCCTGCCACATCATAGGCACTTCCAGAGACAATCACAATGACCACAGCCCTGCCACATCATAGGCACTTCCAGAGACAATCACAATGACCACACAGCCCTGCCACATCGTATGCCCTTCCAGAGACAATCACAATGACCACACAGCCCTGCCACATCATACGCCCTTCCAGAGACAATCACAATGACCACACAGCCCTGCCACATCGTATGCCCTTCCAGAGACAATCACAATGACCACACAGCCCTGCCACATCGTATGCCCTTCCAGAGACAATCACAATGACCACACAGCCCTGCCACATCGTATGCCCTTCCAGAGACAATCACAATGACCACACAGCCCTGCCACATCATAGGCACTTCCAGAGACAATCACAATGACCACACAGCCCTGCCACATCATATGCCCTTCCAGAGACAATCACAATGACCACACAGCCCTGCCACATCATATGCCCTTCCAGAGACAATCACAATGACCACACAGCCCTGCCACATCGTATGCCCTTCCAGAGACAATCACAATGACCACAGCCCTGCCACACCGTATGCCCTTCCAGAGACAATCACAATGACCACACAGCCCTGCCACATCTTATGCCCTTCCAGAGACAATCACAATGACCACACAGCCCTGTCACACCGTATGCCCTTCCAGAGACAATCACAATGACCACACAGCCCTGCCACATCGTATGCCCTTCCAGAGACAATCACAATGACCACAGCCCTGCCACATCGTATGCCCTTCCAGAGACAATCACAATGACCACACAGCCCTGCCACATCGTATGCCCTTCCAGAGACAATCACAATGACCACACAGCCCTGCCACATCGTATGCCCTTCCAGAGACAATCACAATGACCACAGCCCTGCCACATCATATGCCCTTCCAGAGACAATCACAATGACCACAGCCCTGCCACATCATATGCCCTTCCAGAGACAATCACAATGACCACACAGCCCTGCCACATCGTATGCCCTTCCAGAGACAATCACAATGACCACAGCCCTGCCACATCATATGCCCTTCCAGAGACAATCACAATGACCACACAGCCCTGCCACATCATATGCCCTTCCAGAGACAATCACAATGACCACAGCCCTGCCACATCATATGCCCTTCCAGAGACAATCACAATGACCACAGCCCTGCCACATCGTATGCCCTTCCAGAGACAATCACAATGACCACACAGCCCTGCCACATCGTATGCCCTTCCAGAGACAATCACAATGACCACAGCCCTGCCACATCATATGCCCTTCCAGAGACAATCACAATGACCACACAGCCCTGCCACATCATATGCCCTTCCAGAGACAATCACAATGACCGCACAGCCCTGCCACATCATATGCCCTTCCAGAGACAATCACAATGACCACACAGCCCTGCCACATCGTATGCCCTTCCAGAGACAATCACAATGACCACACAGCCCTGCCACATCGTATGCCCTTCCAGAGACAATCACAATGACCACACAGCCCTGCCACATCGTATGCCCTTCCAGAGACAATCACAATGACCACACAGCCCTGCCACATCGTATGCCCTTCCAGAGACAATCACAATGACCACACAGCCCTGCCACATCGTATGCCCTTCCAGAGACAATCACAATGACCACACAGCCCTGCCACATCGTATGCCCTTCCAGAGACAATCACAATGACCACACAGCCCTGCCACATCGTATGCCCTTCCAGAGACAATCACAATGACCACACAGCCCTGCCACATCGTATGCCCTTCCAGAGACAATCACAATGACCACACAGCCCTGCCACATCGTATGCCCTTCCAGAGACAATCACAATGACCACACAGCCCTGCCACATCGTATGCCCTTCCAGAGACAATCACAATGACCACACAGCCCTGCCACATCGTATGCCCTTCCAGAGACAATCACAATGACCACACAGCCCTGCCACATCGTATGCCCTTCCAGAGACAATCACAATGACCACACAGCCCTGCCACATCGTATGCCCTTCCAGAGACAATCACAATGACCACACAGCCCTGCCACATCGTATGCCCTTCCAGAGACAATCACAATGACCACACAGCCCTGCCACATCGTATGCCCTTCCAGAGACAATCACAATGACCACACAGCCCTGCCACATCGTATGCACTTCCAGAGACAATCACAATGACCACACAGCCCTGCCACATCGTATGCACTTCCAGAGACAATCACAATGACCACACAGCCCTGCCACATCGTATGCACTTCCAGAGACAATCACAATTACCACACAGCCCTGCCACATCGTATGCCCTTCCAGAGACAATCACAATTACCACACAGCCCTGCCACATCGTATGCACTTCCAGAGACAATCACAATTACCACACAGCCCTGCCACATCGTATGCCCTTCCAGAGACAATCACAATGACCACACAGCCCTGCCACATCGTATGCCCTTCCAGAGACAATCACAATTACCACACAGCCCTGCCACATCGTATGCCCTTCCAGAGACAATCACAATGACCACACAGCCCTGCCACATCGTATGCCCTTCCAGAGACAATCACAATGACCACACAGCCCTGCCACATCGTATGCCCTTCCAGAGACAATCACAATGACCACACAGCCCTGCCACATCGTATGCACTTCCAGAGACAATCACAATGACCACACAGCCCTGCCACATCGTATGCACTTCCAGAGACAATCACAATGACCACACAGCCCTGCCACATCGTATGCCCTTCCAGAGACAATCACAATGACCACACAGCCCTGCCACATCGTATGCACTTCCAGAGACAATCACAATGACCACACAGCCCTGCCACATCGTATGCACTTCCAGAGACAATCACAATTACCACACAGCCCTGCCACATCGTATGCCCTTCCAGAGACAATCACAATTACCACACAGCCCTGCCACATCGTATGCACTTCCAGAGACAATCACAATTACCACACAGCCCTGCCACATCGTATGCCCTTCCAGAGACAATCACAATGACCACACAGCCCTGCCACATCGTATGCACTTCCAGAGACAATCACAATTACCACACAGCCCTGCCACATCGTATGCCCTTCCAGAGACAATCACAATGACCACACAGCCCTGCCACATCGTATGCACTTCCAGAGACAATCACAATTACCACACAGCCCTGCCACATCGTATGCACTTCCAGAGACAATCACAATGACCACACAGCCCTGCCACATCGTATGCCCTTCCAGAGACAATCACAATGACCACACAGCCCTGCCACATCGTATGCACTTCCAGAGACAATCACAATTACCACACAGCCCTGCCACATCGTATGCCCTTCCAGAGACAATCACAATTACCACACAGCCCTGCCACATCGTATGCACTTCCAGAGACAATCACAATGACCACACAGCCCTGCCACATCGTATGCCCTTCCAGAGACAATCACAATTACCACACAGCCCTGCCACATCGTATGCCCTTCCAGAGACAATCACAATGACCACACAGCCCTGCCACATCGTATGCCCTTCCAGAGACAATCACAATGACCACACAGCCCTGCCACATCGTATGCCCTTCCAGAGACAATCACAATGACCACACAGCCCTGCCACATCGTATGCCCTTCCAGAGACAATCACAATGACCACACAGCCCTGCCACATCGTATGCCCTTCCAGAGACAATCACAATGACCACACAGCCCTGCCACATCATATGCACTTCCAGAGACAATCACAATGACCACACAGCCCTGCCACATCGTATGCACTTCCCATACACAATACAGATTGTTATTTTATGAGGATTATGGCTGTAACAGTTTAATACGGTTCTGATTTAAATGGAAAATTTGTGATATTGTGATTACTTTGTTTTCATTACACATGTAAAATCGAATGAGACTTATAGTAGTTGAACAAAATACTATTGAAACTAAGCAGATTCCAATCAAAACTTACCATATTTTCTTTGATGTAGTTTTTTTGTAGTACATGGTGAAACTTGATTGGAATATGAATGCTGTAGACCAGTTACATAAGTAAATGTTATACTGATTTACATTTCTAGTAAAAAAATTATTATTTCAACCAACCAAATGTGACATGTCCGTCTACTGCAAAAATTGCATGAGGATTTTTCTACACAATACTTGTCTCAAAGTTTATTTTTTAATCAGTTTGATGGCTCCATCACAGCATTCAGTATGTGATGAGGCAGGGTGCAACATTTCGTGTAACACCTACCTCTTTGTCGTCCTTGTTGCCATGAGACGACAGTTCCAGCAGTTCTCGTTCGAGTCGATCCAATTTCTCCACCTGAAGTTCCGCATCTATTTTAGCGTTCTGTCAAGAATCAAAGAGAACATATAAGAACAAGAATGTTATTTAAAGGCTAAGTGAAATGACATAAACGTAAATCTTAATGCGCTTGTCAAGTAATGTGCCAGATATGTCAATAGGCCCACTCAAACCTGGTCATTTGCATGTCACAAAACAACCAACTCATCCGATGTTGGTGACGTCAAGAGAGTAAATGCCCCTGAGCACCGAAGCATTTTAGCATGGCGTGCAACGGTGCGGGTTGGTATTTCACGCTTAACATGAAATTTCAGTTGAGGAATTTAATATTTTTTAAATCACTGTAAATATAATAATCTTATCTACAAGTTTGTCACCGATGTACACGGGAATCATGTTTATTTTTTGCGTTATTGCCATTTGAAAATTGTGAATATTGCTATGTATTATTATTATCGTTATTACGTAGATATACTACCACGACTGTCAACTACCAAAGCTATCCATCAGGTCGGGGGCTTTTGTTGGTAGTTACGGTAAATAGACAGGGGAGACGCACCTTGAGTTCCTGTTCAAGTGAGTACTTGGAGGCAGCGAGTTCGTCCTTCTCCCTCTGTAGTTTCTCGCGCTGTTGTTTCTCTTCCCTCAGGTGTTCACTCACCTTCCGCAGCTCAGAGTCAAACCTACAATCACGACATTACCACTTAGGTCTCATCAGTCCGCAAAGTAACACAAACGTTATGCGGTTAGCGTTGTTCAAACTCCCAACAATAAAGGTAAGTTCTTATATAGCGCAGTGCCCAGTCCTCAGGACTGCTCAAAGCACTTTACACTTTACTCCTTGGCAGACATGTTAAATCGAACACCATCTCGCCTTCGCTACGTGAAGGCTATTTGTACATAAATATCCACTATTGTCTATAGCAAGGTACTCATTCATACAGCTGAATGAACTGGAGCAATCTAGAGTGAACGAACTTGCCCAAGATTCGACACTGCTGCACAGGATTCTTTTAATTGAGAGTCCGATGCTCTAGCAGTCATTGCGCCCACAATACATGGCGAGGAACGATCCAAAATTGCTTGTAGTGTCAGTTTGCAATAACATGTTTATATTTTCCCTACAACATGTGGTGACGTCAAAACCTCCCACCAACCTACTTAGTGCTTACCCCAGGTAACATACTTTGCGACTTTACACATTTTACAATTACCCCTTATCAAAGAACGTTTGTTTTGGTGAGTTTGGAGAATGCAGTAACATTCGAGTCTTCTTTGACATTTTTAATTATGTCAACCAAAGTTAAATTATTCACATGAATATATGAAATGTTATTATCATATACCGGTGTTAGCTTTTTATTCAGCAGTGGCCTACTAGTGGGACTATTTTCTCTGTTCATAAATCAATTTGCTTTTCAACATCCCTGAACAAAAAAAACAAAAAAACCATTAGAATTATGACAGACTTACCAATATTTACATTCCCAAATACATAAATATTTTTACTTGATGCAAAAACAAATTTTGTTTACGACTCTGGCAGAGTAAAAATAAACCTGATATTCTCGCTTACTTTCGTTGCTTCTTCTCGAGCTCTGAATTACGACCAAGTTGTTCCTCCAGGTGGAGCTTCATGTCCTGCATATCCTGTGTCAGTCGATGAGACTTGCGCTTCAGGTTCGCCACTTGGCGGCGCTGATCCTCGGTCTCTTCGCCGGCATCAGCTAACTGTGACAGAAATTCGGTCAAGCGTGACGATGCCGCTTTTATCAGAAATCCACCAGAGCTACCTTGATATTACATGACAAGGTACTCCAGCTAACAATACGATACTATACAAATCTAATTATATCTTTCACTTGTAATTAACAGTGTGCGTAATTTTAGTAAATGTTTTTACATGTTTATATGTAATTGGATGGTTTTAATTATTCATAAATTTATTTATTTAGATTTCATGTGCAATTCAATGTGTCATTATTTTACCATATTTACTGTACTGCTCTGTAATTTAATGTACCTATTGTTTTGTTCAGCCACAAAATGAAGTAATTATGCTTATTATTAACATTTATCATTAGTATTAATGATTTAAGTAAAATCACGAGACTACAGTGAAGAACTATCTGGATCAGTTTTGATAAAAAATGAAGATTCATGAAAATTTTATTTGTTCCAATGACAACAAGATAATTAATACAGAAAAATTGATTATACAAATATTAAAATGTTTTAAAAACAAAAAGAATAAAGAAACAATCTGCAAAATAATACATCTAGCAGTAAACATTAAAATATATGTTTGCTATGAGACATGAAATTCCTACTTAAACTAAAATTATTGCTATCAAAGCAGCCACAAAAATTTGTAAAAACTGTAATATTTCTTACAAAATCCTATATTTTAGACAAAAAAATAGAATTTAGTTAGGATCAAATTTGTTTATCAATAATTTATTCTAGAAGTGCCACGGACCTTCCTCTCGAGATGTTTCTTTGAACTCTCAAATTTCTCCACCTCTTCTTCCTTTTCTTGTTCCACCCTCTTTCTGAGAAACTCCATCTCTCGACGAGTACGCTCGTATCGCTCCTTGTAAATATCACCTACAAAACAATAACACATGTGAATGTTTTAACCAAAATGACAGAGATCAGAAAAAGTTATCAAGTTATGAGGAGTCGGTTAAAATGGGCCGGACACATGGAATGAACGGAAGGGGGTTGGTGTATCTCAGGAGGAAGCTGGTGAGGAGTCAGTTAAAATGGGCTGGACACGTGGAATGAACGGAAGGAGGTTGGTGTGAGTGTTTCAGGAGGAAGCTGGTGAGGAGTCAGTTAAAATGGGCTGGACACGTGGAATGAACGGAAGGAGGTTGGTGTGAGTGTTTCAGGAGGAAGCTGGTGAGGAGTCAGTTAAAATGGGCTGGACACGTGGAATGAACGGAAGGAGGTTGGTGTGAGTATCTCAGGAGGAAGCTGGTGAGGAATCGGTTAAAATGGGCCAGACATGTGGAATGAATGGAAGGAAGTTGGTGTGAGTGTTTCAGGAGGAAGCTTGTGAGGAATCAGTTAAAATGGGTTGGACACGTGGAATGAACGGAAGGAGGTTGGTGTGAGTGTTTCAGGAGGAAGCTGGTGAGGAATCAGTTAAAATGGACTGGACACGTGGAATGAATGGAAGGAGGTTGGTGTGAGTGTTTCAGGAGGAAGCTGGTGAGGAGTCAGTTAAAATGGGTTGGACACGTGGAATGAACGGAAGGAGGTTGGTGTTAGTGTTTCAGGAGGAAGCTGGTGAGGAGTCAGTTAAAATGGGCTGGACACGTGGAATGAACGGAAGGAGGTTGGTGTGAGTGTTTCAGGAGGAAGCTGGTGAGGAGTCGGTTAAAATGGGCTGGACAAGTGGAATAAATGGAAGGAGGTTGGTGTGAGTGTTTCAGGAGGAAGCTGGTGAGGAGTCGGTTAAAATGGGCTGGACACGTGGAATGAATGGAAGGAGGTCGGTGTGAGTGTCTCAGGAGGAAGCTCCTGAGGAGTCAGTTCAAATGGGCTGGACATGTGGAATGAACGGAAGGGGAACGGCTAACGAAGAGAGCAGATGCACTGAGAGTGGAGGGTAGGAGAGGAAGACCACGATTGAGATGGGAGGACTGTGGCAAGACAGATTTGACGGGATTGGAAGGGGAAAAAAGGGCAATACATAGAGGAGAACGGAGGCAGGTGGCAGAAATAGGATCACTGATGGAAGGTAGACAAAAATCAAGGACTGATCACTACCAGTCATAGGACATCAACAAAAGTAAAGAAAAGGTAAGTTCTTATATAACACAGTATCGAGTTCTTAGGACTGTTCAACATTTTCTATACTTTACTATCTGGCAGACCTATTCAATCGAACACCATATTGACTTCTCTAGGAAGCTTTCAGCCATGCTGCAATTAAATGCACAAAGACTATTCGTACATAAATATTCACCACTGTCTTTAGTGAGGTACTCATTCACACACCTGAGTGAACCAGAACAACGTAGAGTGAACAAACTTGCACAAGGTTCGAAACAACAGTGCAGAATAAAAACCCGAGTTTCCTCGATTGAGAGTCCAATGCTCTAGCCACTGCACCACTGCGTTCCATTGTAGACTAATTTACAGACAATACTTTGATAATTACTACAGAAACGCAGCAGCCTCGCAATAAAAGGATCAACCATAAAAATTCATGTCATTTTTGGTGTCGGTGACTCACCGTCGACGTCATCTTCGTCGAGTTCTGTGTCAAGAGAAGTCAGCATCATGTTGGTTTGCATCAGGTCCATCTCTGTGCGTTCCAATTTCTTCTGGAGGCCATGGTATTTGCTCTGGCAACAACCACAGTCGTGATCAGGTAGATGGTTCAGTAAAGATGATCTTTGCTTCACGCAATATAACCGACATGTTCAGGAGACATTTTAGTTTTGTAATAATGGTTACTAGGCACCTAAGAATGTATGTTCTTATTATTTTCTCACTGTACCTATGTGTAAAATTAATCTACACCTATATTTAGGCAAATAGTTAAAAATTCTAGACATCAATGATATGTTAATAATTCCATAAACTAATTACCGTAAATTTCCGTGTATAATACACATTTTTTTCCTTAATTTTTTACTCAAAAGTCTATTATACATGGTGCTAAGGCTAAACAACATTTTCTCTGACCAATTTTTGCAGACCAGGATAATGTTGCCACAATGACGTAAACCACTGCAGCAACGCAGATGAAAGGCAACAATGGCACTCCCGTACCAGCCTCTCTAGCCCGAAACTAGTTTAATAGCGAGAAATGACAAAGACGAGAGCCCATATGTCTCACATCGCGAATAACACCAATGAGCGGGAAGCATACGAGACCGGGAAGCGCAGCCCGGGAAGAATACATGTTGCTCCATGAGCGCCAAGGCATTATGATTGGCGTTCCTGAATCACATGAATGATGACCACGTGACGTGTCGGGTGTCAACAAGTGTGACTACATGTTTAAAGTTGTGAAATGTAAATAAAGACGAATGTAGCGCATGTATGCTTTGCAGTTGAAAGTATCAGGTTTGCATGTAGCATTTCAGAATAGAACTTGGTGTTAATTTAAAAGTGAAATCAGAACGACACAATGTAAGTTCTAGCTAGTGTCAAGCTACAACACAACGACACAAGTTATGTAGTGCTTACAGACTAGTCACTGGTGAGCGACAAGCCGGCAGTAATGCCGTAACTTGCGTAGGTGACATGTTTACGAATCTGAGATGGATTCATGGGTTCAAACAAAATATTAGAAGCGGGGAAATCGGGGATTGATGTCAAAAGTCGGGGTGCGTATTGTATATGGTGATATAGAAATTCTATCAAAATTTAGCAAAAGTCAGGGTGCGTATTCGACATAGGGGCGTTTTAGAAAATGCTTTACACTACTGACCTGTTTGGAGATCGCCAATTTTCGCGACTGCACACTTGTGGACATGGAATTGAGGGGAGAATTTTGTTCAGAACGTAAATGTAAACAGAGGAATGTATAGCAAAAATGTGTAGTTTGCATTGTGATTGGACTGCCGACATACTTAGTAATTTTGTGTTGCCTGTTCTGTATCAAACTCACTTTGACGCCAGTCGTCACAGCTGTTCTTGTAACTGTTTGCTTAAATTTAATTTAGCGCTGTGTCGGTGAACACATTTTTACCCAGGATACTTTGCGAGGAACTGAAATGAACTAATCCCACTAACAGGTCAATTACGGCATTAACTCACAGGGCTCTTACGGACGGACTACTTACAGACATCTCCTTGAGTTCTCGCTCCATCTGGATGCGACCAACCGTTTCCGACTCCAACAGCTCCGTGGCTTTACTCGACGTTGTATGTTCCTCCGCAAGGTCCACTGATATCTCCGACAGCTGCAAGGGGGCGCCACAACATTATTAAAATGGTAATAAATAAATGATAACAAACCATTGTTTAACCCTAATAAATAGGCATTTTGTCTTGCCTAAAGGCTGTGCATTATAAACATAATTATACCTGAAAATTAATTAATGCATAATATGAAATAATAACATGATAGAATAGACTGTATAATGCAGTAAAGCTATATTGAAACCAACTGGCCTACATCTAAATAACACCCTTGTTTGTTGCTCCATTGAGCAACAGACAAGAATATCATTTATCACCATTAGGTGGCCCCATCCAGAGATCACCACTAATTTTCTCAGTTAGGTGCAAGGCCCTCTAGAAAAGGCAAACATACAAAAAAAACATGCAAGTAAATAACTTTCAATAGTTATCTTTGTGTTTTCTGAAGTACATAGCCAACTGGTTGATCAGAGCCCATTGGTCTAATGAAGCAAATGGACATAGAACAAGGCCAGTAAACTGTGGTGGCCCAGAGGAGATGCAATTACAACGATCCAAAGTTAGCATATTTTCTATATATTGATCTACCTTGGCTTGTAGTTTCTCGGCCACCTGTCTGAAGTCGTTCCTCTCTTTGTCTGCCTTCTCATACTTGGCCTTCAGTTGCTCCAACTCAACCTGTCATCACACGGAAAACACCTCATACAGGGTCCCTAGAAACTGACTCATGTGACCCATTGCCTAGCAACAAGGCAAGACATCAATTAATGGATGCCAAATACATTCCATCACGTTTGTTTTTTCTGGTCCCAAATGTGTTACTTTTTGACCAAAATGTAAGGAATGCTGTTCAACTGAGATCTGTATGCAGGAATGGTTGATTTAGCAGATGTCACCTCTTCCCACCCCCTCACTACCTCACCCCACTCTTCTGCCACCCTCCCCCTTTCCCCTCCTTCCTCCTCCCTCCGCCCTCACCCTCCCCCTCCCTCCTCCCACACCCTCCTCTCCTACCCTCCCCCTACCTCCTCTCCCACCCTCCCTCCTCCCCTCCCTCCTCCACCACCCCCACCCTCTCCCCGTCTCACCTCCCTCTCCTTGAGTTCCTCCTCTGTGCGGTGTATGTCGAGGAGAGGCTGTATCTTGGTGTAGAGTCTCCACCACGGCCACTCACGGATCGCAACGTACTTCTTCACGTTGCGCTGCACGCAGGTGATCGCCAGGTACTGCAGCTGTTGGAACATAGGGGGCACTTCAGTAGCGCTTCATCGCAACTTCGCAACAGTCTTCGCACATATCGTGTTACAAATGTTAAACAATTATCAAAACTTGCTCAATTGGTTAAATATATAATGTCAGTGTTTCCTTTTTCGTAAATATAATGCATGTATTTTTTATATATATAATTTTGTTTTATGCATTGAGTAATTAACATACATTGTGATTATGTAATTAGGTTACATGTTATATAATTAATGTCGTTGCAACTACAGTTATTGAAAATAGGAATTAACTTAAGAAAAGAATGGTTTATTACAAAGGTTATAACTTTTACAAGTGCCTCATAAAATTCATACGAATGATGTGGATTTTGACACACGATTTACATACAAATCATTTTAAAATAAAAACTGAGCATGTCAGAACAATCACCTGAAACTTCACCACATCTAATTTTAATAACAGAATTTAACCCACATGGTAGCTATAATTAATACACATTTTATATTACAAAATTAAATGTGCTTGTTTGCTCACTATTTAAATACAATTCATAAAATATCAACACTTTGAAGGCCACCACACAGAGACATGCCTCTAGGCCAACAAGGAAGGCCACCACACAGAGACATGCCTCAAGCCCAACAAGGAAGGCCACCACACAGAGACATGCCTCAAAGCCAACAAGGAAGGCCACCACACAGAGACATGCCTCAAGCCCAACAAGGAAGGCCACCACACAGAGACATGCCTCAAGGCCAACAAGGAAGGCCAACACAGAGACATGCCTCAAGCCCAACAAGTAAGGCCAGAGCTCTCAACTTCATTCCTTAAATGGCTTTCATGCTAGAATAATGCAGAACACAAACCCTGAGTTTTTTCAGTTTCTGTCGTGCCAGGTAACCACGGCAACGGGATTGTAGGCCGATGAGAACGCCGGTAACCTTTTGGTCACGTGCGTCCTCCAGAGGCGCGAGACCACCAGCACGAAAGAACACCTGAGGAAAAAAACAGACGATGCAAACCTCAGCTGGCCGGAGCGATTCTCTGACGGGGCAGAGCAAAGGTGATTTATGCCACGCCTTGTGGGTGATTGCTGGTCTTTGAACTTTACACTTTGTCCCGGGTTCACAAAACACAACCTGTGTTTTACTTTCATCACCAGAGGTCAGGATTTATTATTTTAAAATGTAAAATATTGATGAACATGTTATGAATGACAGTTATATAAGAGGTGCGCTGTGGGATGTAAAGTGAAGGATATGCAAAGTAAAAAATATAACTGCAAGTTCTTATATCGAGCAGTATCCAGTTCTAAGGACCGCGCAAAGCACTTTATACTTTACTTCCTGGAAGACCGGTTCAATCCATTAGCAACTTGACTTCTCTAGGAAGCATTCAGCCATGCCGCAATTACTGCACCAAGACTATTTGTTTAAATATATCTACATGTATCAATATACAGGCACTCCTTTATATAGCTGAGTGAACTGCGGCAATGAGGAGAGCATTAAATTGCCCAAGGTTCTACATGGCAACAAGAGGATCGACACTCAATCCACTCACAGGGTGTTCGTTCATGCATGCAAATGTGCGTGCGTGCGTGCGTGCGTGTGGGTGCGTGTGTGCATGCGTGCGTGTGCAAACTGTGCATGTGTGTGCACACACATGCATGTGTGCTTATAAACATATTATTATGTATATTATTTCATTACTACTTTCTTACTGTGTTGTGAGGATTGTATAAAGGTTTGTAGGGACTGGGATTGTATAAAGGTTTGTAGGGACGGGGATTGTATAAAGGTTTGTAGGGACTGGGATTGTATAAAGGTTTGTAGGGACGGGGATTGTATAAAGGTTTGTAGGGACGGGGATTGTATAGAGATTTTAGGGACTGGGATTGTATAAAGGTTTGTAGGGACGGGGATTGTATAAAGGGAGATTTTAGGGACTGGGATTGTACAAAGGTTTGTAGGGACGGGGATTGTATAAAGGTTTGTAGGGACTGGGATTGTATAAAGGTTTGTAGGGATGGGGATTGTATAAAGGGAGATTTTAGGGATTGGGATTGTATAAAGGTTTGTAGGGACAGGGATTGTATAAAGGGAGATTTTAGGGACTGGGATTGTATAAAGGTTTGTAGGGACAGGGATTGTATAAAGGGAGATTTTAGGGACTGGGATTGTATAAAGGTTTGTAGGGACGGGGATTGTATAAAGGTTTGTAGGGACTGGAATTGTATAAAGGTTTGTAGGGACTGGGATTGTATAAAGGTTTGTAGGGACTGGGATTGTATAAAGGTTTGTAGGGACGGGGATTGTATAAAGGTTTGTAGGGACAGGGATTGTATAAAGGGAGATTTTAGGGATTGGGATTGTATAAAGGTTTATAGGGACGGGGATTGTATAGAGATTTTAGGGACTGGGATTGTATAAAGGTTTGTAGGGACGGGGATTGTATAAAGGGAGATTTTAGGGACTGGGATTGTATAAAGGGAGATTTTAGGGATTGGGATTGTATAAAGGTTTGTAGGGACGGGATTGTATAAAGGGAGATTTTAGGGACTGGGATTGTATAAAGGTTTGTAGGGACGGGGATTGTATAAAGGGAGATTTTAGGGACTGGGATTGTATAAAGGTTTGTAGGGACGGGGATTGTATAAAGGGAGATTTTAGGGACTGGGATTGTATAAAGGTTTGTAGGGACGGGGATTGTATAAAGGGAGATTTTAGGGACTGGGATTGTATAAAGGTTTGTAGGGACGGGGATTGTATAAAGGTTTGTAGGGACGGGGATTGTATAAAGGGAGATTTTAGGGACTGGGAATGTATAAAGGTTTGTAGGGACGGGGATTGTATAAAGGGAGTTTTAGGGACTGGGATTGTATAAAGGTTTGTAGGGACGGGGATTGTATAAAGGGAGATTTTAGGGACTGGGATTGTATAAAGGTTTGTAGGGACGGGGATTGTATAAAGGGAGATTTTAGGGACTGGGATTGTATAAAGGTTTGTACGGACGGGGATGTTATAAAGGGAGATTTTAGGGACTGGGATTGTATAAAGGTTTGTAGGGACGGGGATTGTATAAAGGTTTGTAGGGACTGGGATTGTATAAAGGTTTGTAGGGACGGGATTGTATAAAAGGAGATTTTAGGGACTGGGATTGTATAAAGGTTTGTAGGGACGGGGATTGTATAAAGGGAGATTTTATGGACTGGGATTGTATAAAGGTTTGTAGGGACGGGGATTGTATAAAGGGAGATTTATAGGGACTGGGATTGTATAAAGGGAGATTTTAGGGACTGGGATTGTATAAAGGTTTGTAGGAACGGGGATTGTATAAAGGGAGATTTTAGGGACTGGGATTGTATAAAGGTTTGTAGGGACGGGGATTGTATAAAGGGAGATTTATAGGGACTGGGATTGTGTAAAGGGAGATTTTAGGGACTGGGATTGTATAAAGGTTTGTAGGGACGGGATTGTATAAAGGGAGATTTTAGGGACTGGGATTGTATAAAGGTTTGTAGGGACGGGGATTGTATAAAGGTTTGTAGGGACGGGGATTGTATAAAGGGAGATTTTAGGGACTGGGATTGTATAAAGGTTTGTAGGGACGGGGATTGTATAAAGGGAGATTTTAGGGACTGGGATTGTATAAAGGGAGATTTTAGGGACTGGGATTGTATAAAGGTTTGTAGGGACGGGGATTGTATAAAGGGAGATTTTAGGGACTGGGATTGTATAAAGGTTTGTAGGGACGGGGATTGTATAAAGGGAGATTTTAGGGACTGGGATTGTATAAAGGTTTGTAGGGACGGGGATTGTATAAAGGGAGATTTTAGGGACTGGGATTGTATAAAGGTTTGTAGGGACGGGGATTGTATAAAGGGAGATTTTAGGGACTGGGATTGTATAAAGGGAGATTTTAGGGACTGGAATTGGATAAAGGTTTGTAGGGACGGGGATTGTATAAAGGGAGATTTTAGGGACTGGGATTGTATAAAGGTTTGTAGGGACGAGGATTGTATAAAGGGAGATTTTAGGGACTGGGATTGTATAAAGGTTTGTAGGGAGGGGGATTGTATAAAGGGAGATTTATAGGGACTTGGATTGTATAAAGGGAGATTTGTAGGGACTGGGATTGTATAAAGGGAGATTTGTAGGGACTGGGAAATGAGTGCAGATTGAGAGAGAACCACAGAGGGGGCAGGAAGACGGTTGGGGGAGACAGCAGTACAAGAACAGTGAGGGGAAATCAAAATAGAAAAAAGAAATCGAGGACCAGTACTGAGGCCGGCCTCACCCCAAACATACAGGGAAATTAAATAAAAACAAGAAACAACTAACATTTGGAACCAGCCCATTCATAATCACACACACACTAACCAACTAACCAGCCCATTCATAATCACACACACACTAACCAACTAACCAGCCCATTCATAATCACACACACACTAACCAACTAACCAGCCCAATCATAATCACACACACACTAACCAACTAACCAGCCCATTCATAATCACACACACACTAACCAACTAACCAGCCCATTCATAATCACACACACACTAACCAACTAACCAGCCCATTCATAATCACACACACTAACCAAAGTAAAATCACGACACAATAAAATTTAATGTACAAATATTTAAAAATTACAAATATATTATAACAATTACATACAGCATTGACTATTCCAATTCCCGACACCGCAGTAGTGTTCCTGATCATGAACTACCATATTAGACGTCATTACCCCCGTAATCGGCACCCCCAATTACTCCAGACGTCACTCGATCCCGCCATCCACTTCCAGCTGTTCCCAAGTCAACCCAGAAAAATGTCTAGTAACGTTCCCGGCGAGCGTTCAGGTACGTCATACACCTGTACCTGGCAGGAATCATTACAGGTGATCACAGCCGGATGGGCAGGGCTACCCCAAACGATCACGTACCTGGTAAGACTACTTGGCCTAATACTTATCATTCTGTATTAATTCCTAAAGTTAGCATTTATGTTTCAATAATAATAAGGTTTTTATTTCAGATGATCAATCAATGTCCATATAAAATAAATACTTAGATAAAAATATGTATATTTTAATATACTATATATATTTTTTTATATATTGAAAGCTAAGATCCATTAATGCTGTAATATTGTTTAGCGATCAATTATTAATGATAATAATAATAACAGTGGCGATAATGTACAGATGATTAATACAATCAGTATGTTTAAATAGACCTATCAACACTGTGTGCACAATTGTTCATACACTCTATATAAAATCAACTTAAATATCATATCTGCAGTTATTCTGTCACACATGCAGTATATTTACTGCATATGTGACAGAATAACTGCAGATATGATATTTAAGTTGATTTTAATATACTATATATATATTTCCTGTCCAGCTGAATATTGGGGGTAAACTGCCAACACTCCGTTGTTTATTTAATTTTTACACGTTGCAAATACTACTAGTATTGTGTAATAATTGAATGTGTAACTGTCGGCTGTTGTTGGAAATAAATCGCTGAGTGATTGATTGATATATTTTAGGAATTTCTACACATGTAATTGTTCGTTGATAGAGGCTTCCAGTGCAGTGGCAGCCGCATGGCCATTGACTGCAATGATCTGGAGACTGGCTGTTGAGCTCCAGAAACAAGACAATAGTACACAACAAAATTGTCAATATTACAAAACTGAATGTGGATCCATTGTTCTGTATGTTCTGTTCTGTATGTTGCGCCAACTGGGTGACTTAACCTATATAAGTCAAACTGTGATTCCGTCTGACTAAATCACTGAAATGGCATCCAAGACCATCCTGTAGCAGCCAGTGCATTGAAGATCAAGTGAGGACAGACCAGTCTTTATCTTTATTGAGTGTCTGGAGAAAGATGTGAAGTTGGAACCTTGAGAACTGCATAGAGCAATGAGGGATATAGGTGTCTGGACATAGACTGTTGGAGGCAGCAGTTTGACTCCATGATCCTAGTTTGTAGCACCTCTGAGATTGGGTTTCTGAGTGAATAAAGAATACTTCAGAACTGTGAAGTCCTGACAGAACTAATAAAGCTAGTTTTGATATATCGTAGTATCCAGTCCTTAGGACTGTTCCAAGCACTTTACATTGTACTCCCTGGCAAACCTGTTTAATCGAACACCACCTCGACTTCTCTGGGAAGCATTCAGCCATGCTGCAATTAATTCTCGAAGACTATCTGTACACAAATATCCACCACTGTCTATAGCCAGGTTACCATGGGTACACACTCCCACAGGTGAGTGAACTGCCTATAGCCAGGTTACCATGGGTACACACTCCCACAGGTGAGTGAACTGTCTATAGCCAGGTTACCACGGGTACACACTCCCACAGGTGAGTGAACTGTCTATAGCCAGGTTACCATGGGTACACACTCCCACAGGTGAGTGAACTGTCTATAGCCAGGTTACCACGGGTACACACTCCCACAGGTGAGTGAACTGTCTATAGCCAGGTTACCATGGGTACATACTCCCACAGGTGAGTGAACTGTCTATAGCCAGGTTACCACGGGTACACACTCCCACAGGTGAGTGAACTGTCTATAGCCAGGTTACCATGGGTACACACTCCCACAGGTGAGTGAACTGTCTATAGCCAGGTTACCACGGGTACACACTCCCACAGGTGAGTGAACTGTCTATAGCCAGGTTACCACGGGTACACACTCCCACAGGTGAGTGAACTGTCTATAGCCAGGTTACCACGGGTACACACTCCCACAGGTGAGTGAACTGTCTATAGCCAGGTTACCACGGGTACACACTCCCACAGGTGAGTGAACTGTCTATAGCCAGGTTACCACGGGTACACACTCCCACAGGTGAGTGAACTGTCTATAGCCAGGTTACCACGGGTACACACTCCCACAGGTGAGTGAACTGTCTATAGCCAGGTTACCACGGGTACACACTCCCACAGGTGAGTGAACTGTCTATAGCCAGGTTACCACGGGTACACACTCCCACAGGTGAGTGAACTGTCTATAGCCAGGTTACCACGGGTACACACTCCCACAGGTGAGTGAACTGTCTATAGCCAGGTTACCACGGGTACACACTCCCACAGGTGAGTGAACTGTCTATAGCCAGGTTACCATGGGTACACACTCCCACAGGTGAGTGAACTGTCTATAGCCAGGTTACCACGGGTACACACTCCCACAGGTGAGTGAACTGCGACAGATATGTCAACGAACTATTTCAAAGAGAAAAATGCATATGTTCATCCCTGTTATACACACTGCGGAACTTCATAGATGAGATGTGAATTGAATACAACTGGGTATATTTAAATGGATACAAAATTGGGAGAAAACCTAAATTTAACTCAGGTGGGTCAGAGGTTATTCACATACCACTGAAGTCTGACCTCATCTGGCAAACTACCCCAGGTAGTCACTTTAAAATTGACAATAAACTATCGAGATATTCACGACATGTTAAACACCAGTGAACACCCCAGGTTGACGAGTATTGAAGTTGTTGAAATAACAATGTGCATTGGCCAGTGATGGTGGCTCATATTGGTTTATTTCTTTAGATGTTGGAAGAGTTTACTCTGGAATTAATTTAGTGACTTACATGAAACGATGCTTGGAGGTAGATAATTCAACTCTTTTCTTGTGGTTGGGAAGAAACTATTTCCAGGTATGTTTGTTGAGTGCCCGATTTGCATGAACTGATCATCATGTTTTCGTATCTACCACTGTGTTTGATATATTGTTCTAGTGGGATATCTATAAGGTTTTGTTCCATTTTACACTAAACACTACGTCTTTTGGTTTACACCATAACTCACCTGTACTTCTGAACGTCGTGGTTTGGGAATATAATCCACGTGACACTCCGATTTGTACCGCAAAATAGGTGGCGAGGGCGAAAGACACGCGAGACTGCGCGAATTGCACAACACATGGGGGCGCTCCTGGCATATCGACATCGCCCGCGTGTACGGCTTCTCCTGCTGCAGCATACCCCGCTCTGAAACCGATTTGCTTCGCTGCAGCACGTGGGTGGGAATTCCGAGAAGAGAAGACGTAGAGGAAGGTGTGAGTGATCTTTCTTCTGTTGTCTCGATTGACACTGGCGTAGACACAGATTTTACGACTTTCACTCTTGGTAGCGGCTGCAAAGTTTCTGATAACGAATTGGTATCAGAGAACACGCGTTTTCTGATGTCACCGAATGACGATTTTGGCGTCTCGACTGTAACGGTGCGCAGTTTCGCTTTGAAATCGATGAGCATTTCTGAGGTCGCTTTGTGTTGCTTCAGACGTGTCCCGAGGGATTTCAGTTTGTCTTTGTCAATGTGTAATGTTTTTAGTTTGTTCGCGGCGTCTTTGCTTACTGCGCTAACAGTCTCGGTGGAGAAGAGTTTCTCAGGGTAGGTAGTGATTGATGACTGCCTGCTGTGTCGTTCGTCAAACAGTGGTGGCATCCTGTTGCTCTCAGGCAAGGTGGGCGTGATTGGTTTCACTTTCACTTTTGAGTCCTTGATGGAGCTCATCTCCGATGACGTACCACTGTCTCTCCTCCGAACGCCAAACTGTAGTTCTGGCGGCATTTGGCACCAGCAGATGGCACTACCAGTTAGGATGAACAGAAACAAGGAGCACCGAAAATGCCTCAGATGTTTCACCAGCGACAAACCGAAACCGAAATCATCACAGTAAGAATTTTTTCTCGTTACTACTTTCCTGTGATCGAATGAAAGCTGAAGCAGTATTTGACTTGTCACTCCAACAGCCCAGGTGCCCAATCTATGGCCGTTACACAGCTCTAACGACAGACTGGCTGTCTCACAGTCGAGAGAACACCACCACAACCAAACCGTAATGCACTACAGGAATCCGGGATGGCATCCAGACCTAGACGGCACCACCACCGTTTCACATCCACACCGACGGCGCACACACAATCCTCTGTACCACCATAGGTCGAGATCCGATGTGTTTCCTTCGAATGCAACCGCTTACTCTGAATTGCATACCTGCACGAACAAACACCGCTGAGCAGCACTGCCGCACTGCCAAGTGGTGCAAGACAGCACCACCAAATCCTCAATCCGGTACTAATTACTGTAATACACCACACCTGTATTGAGATCAACATAGGCCAATCCCTAGTCAGCTCAACATGGGTTTAACCAGGGCCCCAGCCGATGTAGGAAACACTGCCTAATTGGCTACGCCCCGTGGCATGGAGGGTTCACAGAGCAACAAATGGCACGATTCCAACAGTGCCTTTCTATCGTCTCCACACAAACTTTGGCTGAACATTGTTCCGAAATCTCATAGCTCAATAGCTACCTGTTGTAAAAAATCTCAAGACTTATTTATTTGAAATCGCTTTCCCACCCTAGCCATTGGTGGTCCCTTGCTCTATTGATAACACTTGCTTGTCCCTGTTAACGATTTTGCCTAATGATTTTTGTATGTTGTTCCTCTGAGCTCAGATTCCTGGGGACATAGGCGATATAGAAGTTTATTATTATTATTAATAGTTTGGAAATTGAATAATTCACCGACGAAAATCGAATGTCATATATAAAATTCTTCCTCTCCTTCTTGAGTGGAGATTAGGTTAGATGTCTGTGCAGGCTACACGGAGTATTTACCTCATACAGAGTATTTGCGCTACACACAGTATTTTCCTTAATACACAGTATTTTCGTATATAGCTCGTACTCTATACAGGATATTTTCTTTCCCACAGAGTATTTCCCTCTCTACAGAGTATTTCCAAGTATTAAGGTATTTGCCTGGGTGAGTCTACAAAATGGAGGAATTTCCAGGAATTTTTGTCCACATCACCTAAGGGCTGCTGCTTGTACCTACTTCAACCGACTGTGCAATATGAAAGAGGAATTATTCCTTTTCCTTATCCCAGGTGCTAAGTGAGTGGGCAAGTTGCACCTAATTTTTATGAAACCACCCATTGGGCCAGATGCCTGGGGTTTGTACCCAGTACCCCCCAGTCATGAGGTAAGTGGGAGATCACTAGCGGATATCGACCGGAGTTTACTGGGCCAGTGCACCACTAACTCTTGCATCAAGTGAAGTCAGCTACATAAAAATACCTTAATAATTCGCCTGAGTACAGCTAGGTTCGGGGTCAAATATATACTTGTGGGATGAAATACAATGTGTCGCATTTTTTATTTAAAATACAGTGTAATCTTACTTTACGGTCACCTCACAATTAAGGCCACCCTGGAACAGGCCCAAATTATCTCCACATACAGTAAAGTATAGGATATTAGTCTTGCTAATGTGGACACCTCGCTATTCAGGTCACTTTTGTCCAGTTCCAATGGTGACCTTAATAGTGAGGGTCTGCTGTACTCGCATAAAAAGGTTCTACTTTAAAATATCAAATATAAATTTGCTTGATCAAATAATGGTCCAATTCACATATGTAGCAATTACAAGCTGTATCGGCCATATGGTGCATGAAATATAGAGAATCTGTAGAAATTATCGCGTTATATAGTATAGATGGTGGTTAGGTTACCGGGTAGGTGAGAATGTATTTGTAAAATTTACACAATATTGGCATATTTAAACACAAATATTTATCTGACTTCAAACCCTAGGAATTTGTGGAGGACGTCACAATGGGAAAGAAATTCCAGCTGACCACACGGTAGTTATTTGGTCAACAGGTCACATTCCGTCAGGGTAAGGTTGACCAATCTGTGGCATTTCAAGGTGCACAAATATTTTGTTTACAAGGCTGCCGTCCAAGGTATAAAGCTCAACTGGACAAGGACGCCATTCAGTTATTACTGTTTTAAAAATAATAATAATATAAGGTAACTTCTGTTGCACCTAAATCCTTGGAAAACTAGCTCAGAGGCGCATATGTTGACTGCCCTAAAGATATATTTGTCAATTTTGTTTTAAACATATTCACACTGCTGCAGTTTACACAATCGTGTCCCATTCTTTTAGAGTTCTATATATGAGAATTACTTCTTTCTTATGTCTAATCTACACTGTTCCCCACAAATGTTGCTTCATCTCATTTAATTCTTCTTTCGTAACAAAGTGAGAAAAAATCTATCAGTACTTTCATAGACATTCAATATATTAACCACTACTATTTGATCTCCATTCAATTGGACCCGAAGTTCAACAAAATATACGACAGAATGTCCATGTGTTTGGCATCTATTTTTTGACAACTTAAAAGACATTTTCTAGGTAACAGGTCACATGATAGATAAGTCAATTGTGTCATTGATTGCATATGTCATTGTTCAGTAAGTAAATCTCCACGTTCTTCCCACTGACCTGTCCACTAAGGAGGGCAGGGGAATCAGCCCTCCGGCACCTCACAGGGAAGCTTTCCCTGTCAGAATCATTTAGGTGCGCAGGGAAGCAGGCTGGGACACAGGCTGCGTGACCGAAGGAAAACACACAGCCAGGTGTTGGTCCCTGCAGGAATCCACACCCCTCTGCCGAAGCACCCCGCTGGATGCACGCCTCTGGGAAAGTTTTGGGAGGAGATGGAGGAAAACAAGGTTATGTATTTATAGCCAAATGTCTGTGTATTGCGTCGTATGAAACTGCTGCCTGACTTAAACAATTCAATAGTGATCACTTGATTGCCCCAGATACCACATTCGTTGTATTAAGCGTACATGCCTCTATTAGCATGTACCCTCTTTTGGCAGCATCTGGAGCAGTGACAGCGATCTCCAATTCCAACCTTGACTGTTGAATCCATCTTTGTAATTTAATTGTTACCAATGTCACACTTGAGTCAAAGTTTTACGGTGTTCTGGTTTCCTTTTGCTCATATACAGTGTCTGAGGATGCATAAATCGCTTGACAGTCAATTCATGAGTGATAATCCGACCACACTAGGTAACTACAAAGTTAAGTGATGAACCATACCATAGTTACTAGTAACAGACTTCCAAAGTAAATACATATCATTATATATATTTTAAAGCATAATGGACATCAATCATAGTGAGTCAATAAATACTATCTAGTATTTTTGGTACTGTTTTAGCCCCTTAATTCAATTTTCCACCTGTCCAAAACAAACTCTGCCCGTCCAAAAGATGGGTGAATGGGTGTCTAGATAAAGCTGTGTATCGTTACTGAACTAACTTCATCAACTACAAAACTGGTTGTTTAATTTTGTTAAGCACCAAAAACTGAAGTATTTAGGTCATACTGATTGGAAAAGAGAGGAACTGGAGGGAACAGAACTTAATGCGGTTAATAGAGATTAAAACAAAGACAGAAGAATGACATCACAGCTGTCTTTGGAACGTTGACAACAACTGGAAGAATAGCTGAAGACATCGATTTAGCAGAAATTTGGGCAGCAACCACCAGAACAGAATATGCAAATTAAAGATTATGAATGAATAACTTTATTACAGAATATGACATTCCATATAGATATATAATTTTTCACGTATATGTATCTTAAAGTTGTCTCTACTCTCATATCCTAACATTCTAATAATACAATCGTCCTCATAACCCCGGTCATTGAGCAAAGTGCCACGTTTGATCTGCACAGAAAATGATGTCGGATAACAGTACAAAAGCATTCAATTAACCTGTTTCCTCTGAAAATACAGACCAACAACAGTAACAAAGAGACCACAACAAAGACGTCAGCTGTTAATTAGACGCGAATCAGACATTCCTGTAGAGGTAGCCAGGGAGTGGGCAGGTGGTATTGCAAGACCTACCTGCCGTTAGCTAACATCCCCTCACATCTGGATTTGTTATTAGGATAGCCCTCCAACTTCCAACCCCAGCCAAGTTAGGATAAACAGATGAGATTTGTCTCCTTGTCTCCTCTAGTGCTGGGTTCAGAGAATGGTTGCTAAGGAACTATTTTCAATGCCGAGGATGTGATCAAGGAATCGTGTTCAAGATGGCATTATTGCACTGCGTGACTCTCAAACGTAAAAAGTAAAGACATGTATTATATAGCGCGGTGTCCTGTTCTTAGAACTGTTCAAAGTATTTGTAACTTCACAATTCACCGGTTTATTCGAACATCTCAATTTCCTTGGAAGCATTTAGGCATGCTGTAATAACTGCACTAAGTCTATCCATTCACATATATCCACCGGTGCGTGTTCATACATCAGGGTGACCTGAGGCAATGTGGACTGAACAAAATAGGAGCAGAAGGATTCAAAAGCAGGATCTCTCAATGTTTTATCTTAAAACTGCATGCGATGAAAGTTACATATATATTATAGTGTATGTGGCACGTTGATTCACTTGAAATTTATATTTAAAAGACAGACAATCTCAGAATGCTACTTTAGTAGCATCCAGACACTAATCCTTCCCGTATTAACAGTAACCTTGCTGCAGACTGACTTTACAAAAAAGAAACTTTAAAATCGACTACAACATGACGGCTTACATGTACAAACATTTCACTTGGTTTGGTCATCGGACAAATTACTAAATAACTTTTGACTTTTTATTGGTCAAAATGTGGTGAGATTATTTACGACTGGATCCTGTTGAAATGTAGCAAAAAATTTACAAAAGTAGTTCGGCTCTGCATACGTCCATTCCCCTCTAGCAATTTCCCTGGTCTAAGGATCAATGTCTATTTCTAGTTTTCTACTTGTTTCAACACGTGGCAACAAGTGACTAGCATGCACCCTAACGACTGTATTTGGAGACCTAAACATAATTATATTCTCAGCTGTCAGAAAACATACAATGTGTCCGATAATGTAGTCATTATGTACTAAATGTATTCGGGCATGTAAAAATAATAGGTGTCCAAAAATATATATAACTCGTACATAAAACTAATTCTTTCTCTGAAACCATAGTGCGTCTGAATGCCTACATATATTACAGTATATTGTCATTAGAATGTGATGGTCTCATTCAACTAATCAGCCTTTCTTTCACCTTACCTTATATCTCTTAAATTCAGCATAATCAATATTTCACATGGAAATTTCCACAAATACAATAAAACGGGCCAATGATGACTACACAATTACAGCACACACACACACACACACACACACACACACACACACACACACACACACACACACACACACACACACACACACACACACACACACACACACACACACACACACACACACAAACACCACACACACATAAGGCCATCTGTGGCCACACTTGAAGCGCGGGGCCCAAGAAATGTCTGCATTAAAAGGTCTTACACAACCCAAGAACCCAGCGGCAGACTAGCTCTATCGAACTAGGATCAATGCAGTGGTAGGAATTTGGGGAATTTTGTGTAAACACCGGCGAAAAAGTAGTGCCCAGTGACTACTATGGGGAGAATGCACGGATTGCATGGAATGCCCACCGGCTGGTTGGATATGTGCTAACGATGCTGGAGTCAGAATCAGACCCAAGTGTTGGTTGGATCACCACTGGCTGTGTTTACCTGCTGCTTTCACTGTTTGAGGGTCTGTCTCTCAATGTGGCACATGAAGGTGAAGTTCTTACCTAATATGGTAAAGTATGAGGTCTGATAGTGATGAGGATTGGAGGGTGGGGTGATGAAGTCTGGGGGTTTTGGAGATGAAGGTTGATGATGAGATATCAGAGGGTATGGTTGATGGTGTATGGGGTATGGCTGATGAATTCTGGGGAAATCGTTGACGAATTCTCAGGCATTGGTGATAAACTCTGGGAGTATGATTGATGAAGTCTGGGGGCATGGCTGATGATATCTCGGGAATGGGTGATGATATGTGGGAGCATGGTTAATAATATTTGTAGCATCAGTGATGGTGTCTGGGAGCATGGGTGATGATATCTGTGGGCATGGGTGATGATATCTGTGGGCATGGGTAATGATATCTGGGGGTGGGGTTCTACTAATGGTATAATCCAAATAGCCACACTTTTATCATACTACAGTTTCCACATGGTCAACATCTCACGGGAACCAAACACTGAAATGGAATGACCACACAATATGCAAAATGTTATCGTACTCACCTGACTCAGTCCGAGCCGGTAGGTGGCACTGTCGATCTCCAGTCGCTCGAGAATCTTTTGCACCACCTGCAATATAATTGACTTATTCTGCAATATAATTAATTACCGGTACTACTTAAATCTTCCTCCACAAGTTTCATTTTAGAATAATTTTACGACTAATCAAACCAATCTGGTAGTGTTATGGCATGCTAGCTCATTTGTGAAAATTTATTATTATTAGTTGGCAAAAGTGGTCTGGTTCTACGTATACAGTAAGTAAATAACATAAGATACCAGATATTACAAAGTAAATTCTTTTGATGATTTTAACAAAACAACACTTGGTAAACCATCTGTGCATATCAGTTACACTAGTCACACAGTACAGAATGAAATATCAGTGAACTTGTTTGCGACTGGCTAAAAATAAATTGCATAGGAAGTTTTAAGTAACTCTGCTAATGAGCAGGTAAACCATGATGTTTCTTGATATACAGAAAATACTACAATTATAACCTATATATTCGAAGAACCAAAGAAATCGTTAGCAGGGAACAATGAAAAATAAAACATGCCATAAAAAGGAGAAGTTTAAAAATGACTGAGGTTTTATTATTTTATTACCTTTTTATTATCATCCGTGTCAAGGTCAGCTGGCACTGCATCCTGGTCTCCAGAGGTCAAGAGTTCAAATCGCTGCTTGAACTCAGAAAACAGCATGTGTTCGGGGAAACCTGCAAATAATGTTCAGTCAATAAAATAAAGCTATTGTTTGTGCGAATGATGTCACTGATGACTGCAGAGTAGGGGGGCATATTGCAAATGTTCCATTTTGTACTTATTACACACGCTTAACTGATTATAGCAAGTAGACAGCAACACAAAATACGAGAAGCCGTTGTAAAATTAAATTTCATACATTTGCCATTTTGTACACAATGACTGAGCCCAAGAAATAAATACTGGTTCCACCATTCACCATCACGTGTGATCCTGTGCACAATGACTGGATCATAACGTCAACAAATAGACCTATAATCATCACACGTGTCATTTTGTACGTGATCACTGAATCATAACGTCAATAAATGTTACCACATCATTGCATGTGTTGTCTCATACGCAATGACTGAATCATAACGTCAATAAATGTTACCACATCATTGCATGTGTTGTCTCGTACGCAATGACTGAATCATAACGTCAACAAATGTTACCACATCAATGCATGTGTTGTCTCATAAGCGATGACTGAATCATAATGTCAATAAATGTTACCACATCATTGCATGTGTTGTCTCATACGCAATGACTGAATCATAACGTCAATAAATGTTACCACATCATTGCATGTGTTGTCTCATACGCAATGACTGAATCATAACGTCAATAAATGTTACCACATCATTGCATGTGTTGTCTCGTACGCAGTGACTGAACCATAACGTCAATAAATGTTACCACATCATTGCATGTGTTGTCTCGTACGCAATGACTGAATCATAACGTCAATAAATGTTACCACATCATTGCATGTGTTGTCTCATACACAATGACTGAATCATAACGTCAATAAATGTTACCACATCATTGCATGTGTTGTCTCATACACAATGACTGAATCATAACGTCAATAAATGTTACCACATCATTGCATGTGTTGTCTCGTACGCAATGACTGAACCATAACGTCAATAAATGTTACCACATCATTGCATGTGTTGTCTCGTACGCAATGACTGAACCATAACGTCAATAAATGTTACCACATCATTGCATGTGTTGTCTCGTACGCAGTGACTGAACCATAACGTCAATAAATGTTACCACATCATTGCATGTGTTGTCTCGTACGCAATGACTGAATCATAACGTCAATAAATGTTACCACATCATTGCATGTGTTGTCTCATACACAATGACTGAATCATAACGTCAATAAATGTTACCACATCATTGCATGTGTTGTCTCATACACAATGACTGAATCATAACGTCAATAAATGTTACCACATCATTGCATGTGTTGTCTCGTACGCAATGACTGAACCATAACGTCAATAAATGTTACCACATCATTGCATGTGTTGTCTCGTACGCAATGACTGAACCATAACGTCAATAAATGTTACCACATCATTGCATGTGTTGTCTCATACGCAATGACTGAATCATAACGTCAATAAATGTTACCACATCATTGCATGTGTTGTCTCGTACGCAATGACTGAATCATAACGTCAATAAATGTTACCACATCATTGCATGTGTTGTCTCATACGCAATGACTGAATCATAACGTCAATAAATGTTACCACATCATTGCATGTGTTGTCTCATACGCAATGACTGAATCATAACGTCAATAAATGTTACCACATCATTGCATGTGTTGTCTCGTACGCAATGACTGAATCATAACGTCAATAAATGTTACCACATCATTGCATGTGTTGTCTCGTACGCAATGACTGAATCATAACGTCAATAAATGTTACCACATCATTGCATGTGTTGTCTCGTACGGAATGACTGAATCATAACGTCAATAAATGTTACCACATCATTGCATGTGTTGTCTCATACGCAATGATTGAATCATAACATCAATAAATGTTACCACATCACTGCATGTGTTGTCTCGTATGCGATGACTGAATCATAACGTCAACAAATGTTACCACATCACTGCATGTGTTGTCTCATACGCGATGACTGAATCATAACGTCAACAAATGTTACCACATCATTGCATGTGTTGTCTCATACGTGATGACTGAATCATAACGTCAACAAATGTTACCACATCATTGCATGTGTTGTCTCATACGTGATGACTGAATCATAACGTCAACAAATGTTACCACATCATTGCATGTGTTGTCTCATACGTGATGACTGAATCATAACGTCAACAAATGTTACCACATCATTGCATGTGTTGTCTCATACGTGATGACTGAATCATAACGTCAACAAATGTGTTGCATTTTTAATAATGCTGTCATAATGATGATTCTAACAATCACGACTACACCTGTGTGTCAGTAGAACATAGTTCCTGTGTATAAATATGTCACACCCGCTTACACCCACCCGAGGAGCAACGGACCAAGGACAGCAATTGTCACTATTACAACATTTTCAAGTTCAACTTGTTCCCATGACAATATAATTTCTGCTGTCGACAATTATGACACTGCACGTAGCAGGTACTGATTTCAACATAACACCAGTGACGCCACCTGGGGAAGCACTGACAACTACATTTGTTCACTGAAAGAAGTAAATCACTGTAAATAATTGTCTTAGTGCTTTTTAAACTTGTTCTTAATATCAAACATGTTTGATATTTTACAATGCAATTATGACTGGATAAAAAATTGTCCTCAAACCAAGTGTCATGTCGCTATGGTACACAGACGTCACGACTAATCATCTAAGACGAGTCGTGACATGTTTGCTGTTCTTTATACCTATCACTTTTTATAGCCAGGTATTCATTTAGACGGCCGAGTAAACTGAAGCAGTGTGGCGTGAACAAAATTGCCCACACTTCAAAATGTCCGAGTCTGACGTATTAGGATATCTGCCCCGTGTAGCGTCGTCAACTACCAATCCTGACTAGTGGGGATGGTATCTCCCCTCCACAAACCTGCTCTCTTCCTCGTCCTCTTCACCTGTCCAGGTGGTAGACCACAGCGTCCGGGTGCAGTGACACAAGTAGGTGACACACTCACTGTCACATGACACACACTGCCAGGTGACAGGTGACAAGAGTCCTGAGGATATTCGGTGACCAGATGACTGGCTGACATATTCCAGTGTCACCTGAGTCTCTATCAGTGACGTTCTTTAATCTGTCTGTCACAGTAACGTGCCGTCTTGTGCAAGTGTCATACAATCCCACCTCGCTTTACGGTCACCTCTGCAATACAGCACCCTTGCAATTAACGTCACCGTCGGATAGCTCAAGTTATTCCCATACACTGTAAAGTATAGAAAATAAGTCTGTTTAATATGGTCACTTTTGACCAGTCCCACGGGTGCCCTTAGTAGTGAGGTGCTACTGTGCTTATTCCGTATTCCATAGTCAAGCTTTCTCTGTCTTACAAAACCATCAATGGTCAGTAAGAGTCGGAATCAGTGACGTTCCTTGACACGGAATGTACCCAATGACTTATTGTCTTGTATAAGCACACAATTTCAGGCTAGTTTCTGTCAGCATGTGATCTTTTCCAAGTGTACAGATTAGAAAAATCACATGCAATGTCACACAGCATAAGATGGTGCCGCAAAATCACTCATGACAACTCGAGAATCCACGTTACTGTAAGTGTAACATCCATTTACATCATCCGTCCATAAGACACAATCTGTCCTTGTGATGCACTGTCACACAGTGTAAGATTGCATCATAAAATCAGTGATGACAAGTCTAGAATACTACAGGACGTCCCTTGACACCATCCATCCACAAGAACACTTCTTGTTAGGCAAAGTCACAGAGCGCAAGATGGTATTACTGTATCACTGACGACAACTCCAGAATTTGCATTACTGTGTATAAAATCCCTTGACATCATCCATCCAGTAGACAAGACTTCTCCTTGTTCCACAACACCTCACTGTGTAGAACATTCCTCATGCAACGCCTGGACGTCTTTCAACTACGCAACAACACAGAAGATAACTGCATCACCACATCTCCCGTCCTTAGTGATGAAACCTTACACACCCCTGTAGGGGTAACCACCCCGTCACATAGAGACAAGACTACCCTCTCCACAGACCCAGACAGGGGTAAATGTAACCAATTAGTCTGCACCGCACATAATCACCACACTTGTATAACAACAGTAGCCATCAGACAAGCGCCTTTATTGTCAGTGAAGACAAAATTACACCTGTCTACCAGCGCCTAAGAGACAGAAGAACGCTCACAACTGTGTAGATAATTGGTGATTGCTTGCAAAGGCTCCACACATTAAGTGTTATTTAAGTGTCAAGTCTACACTGGTCAATGAGTGAGCGTTAAGAGGGCATTATGTCTGCATGCTCAATTGCTTCGAAGTGTCAAATTCTGGTCCACTGATAACATTTGTGAAGTCAGAATTGATTTGTGAACAACATCGTGCGACTGTTTACAAACTAATAACTTGGCATGTCATGATTTTTAATTTGAGTCAAATAACGTTATTTATTTTTGTGTGTGAATGTTTTAATTAGTGCCTTTAAGGTTCAACTCTTATTGGTGGTGTGGTTTGTCATGCAGACCAAATTTGAGTTTTTCTGTAATTTTCTTAATCAGTAAATATCTACATATATTTCATAAGGGAAAATTGCCCCTAAGAAAAGCCTGAGAAGTTAGAAACAGTGGCAGTAAAGATTATGCCAAGATTACAGCTAATCTTACAGAAATTCTTATGGTGGTCTTTAATATTTTTATTCAACAATAACATACATTAATTGAACAAAAATCAAAATTCATGTTTTACCCACAGGACAAAATGTGTCTTGGATTAAGGCTGAATAAAAATAATCACATGTCAGCTGACTGAAAACAGCTAGACCACTAAGTCAGATGAAACCAGTTTTATGCGACAATGAATTGGAGAATAAAATGTCACTCGGTTCTAATATTACAAACAATTAAATTAACAGTGTAATAAATTACTTTAACCTTTCAAAGCTAAAACCCATACCCCAGTTTCATATGAAAGGGAAAACCATGTTTTAAGAAATGATAATGACAAATGACAAAATATTGAACCCTTTCAGACTGTAATTTCCGGAATAAAAATTTGCTCCATGTAATCCTACTTTTCACTGGGATAACATTTTTTTTTAAATCGCAGAAGACTGCCCAGTAACAGATAGTAGCAAGAGGAAAACCTATACAAGTAAACATTTACTGAAAGCTGAACAAAGCCAACATTTAGTAGTAAAAACATAAACAGGTGCATGGCAGTTGTACTTGGAAAGGAAACCAAAAATAAAAATGTACGGAAATGTGAAAAAAGAATGTTCAATTTAAAAAACAGTTTACTGAAATGTGTCCATTTCCAGGAATAGTTGCACATGTTAGAATATCCATCTGCATCAATGTTAGTAGTCTACAGCAGTTATCATGAAAATCGGAATCTGAAAAAGATCTGAACATGTGTACCTGATATGGATGAATTGAGCGATTCCCCAGAGGGCGCTACTGTGACTTTATGTTCGAGGCAAAAGTAACAGGTCAATGAGAACAAGTTTAAGATCACAGTGCAACACGCTAACAAGTTCGTTATATCCGTGAATTCGTTATATGCATGTTCACATTTGCCCGCTAGGTGGCAGTGTTTTATGTGACAGTTTATAAACCATTTGCCAGGTGTCTATCAAACGCAAAGATATTTAGTTGTGTGACGTTTATTTAGATGACACATAAAACGGTTACAAATGTTACTATTAAGTGTAGCTATAGTATAACATCACAGTCCAGCATCTGTGAAAAAGTAACGAAATATGATGTAAACACATAGCGAGCACGCTGTGTCCAAGCGAAACGAAAGGAAATCCTCAAGCGAGTCGCAATGCGCTGCAGCGTCATCTGACTGCCTTTGCTGATTTCCCTCATGGATATATGAGTCCTCCTTTGAAGAAGTCCTCCATTGACGTTTGTTTTCTGTTGGCTAGGACACCACACGAAAGGAAATCTTCAAGTGAGTCGCAATGTGCTGCAGCGTCATCTGACTGTCTTTGATGAGTTCCCTTATTGACCTAATTACTTTGGCAGTGGCGCTCTGTGCGGCCACGACATGGCTTCCAGGTCACGGGTGGGAAGTATTTGTAAACAACCGGGCGATTTTCAGTTGGACAGAAGTTTGTTATACGGCAACATTTTTTCAGTAAAAGGTGTTCGTAATAACCGTGAATTCGTTATACCCGTGTTCGTAATATGTGTGAACGCTTATAATGAAAAAGATACGGAAAAAATCCATACGTAAGAAATTGTTTCGTTCTATCCGTCAATTTGTTGTATATGTGTTCGTTATAAGCATGTTGCACTGTACTACAATGGTAATAAATGATGCCCTTAGCGGGGTGTTATTTATAGTAACTAGCCACAAAGACCATCCTACGAAGGCACTATACGGTACATACACACAGACGCAGAAGATGGTTTTCCAGAGCATTTGTTATGACAAAAATGTTATTGTTTTTCGTATTCACGCATGTTAGAAAACATTTCCCAACTGATCAGCACTCCTCGAAACAATCACAGGAAATATGCATGTTATGAACAATCGGTTTACGTCCATTTATCGTACGGTACGAGCCATGAAACTGGTATGAACCCTTGACCATAGTGAACTTCAAAAAGATAAAGGCATTGCTTTTTTTCCAAAGAGTCACAGCTTAATCACTGAATATTTGGTGCTTGAGATGGAAACTGTCTAGAAGGTAAATATCAACATACCCACACGTGAACACACTTACACACATTAGCTTGATTACTGAGTCGTGAAGCTTTCAAAAAGTTGACAGAGAGACATGAAGAGAAGCTACAAGTAGCAGAAAACAACTGGGTCAAAAAGAATATGTAGAGTAACGGGAGAAGACAGAAGGAGGTTGAAGGAACTGAGAGAAGATATTGGCATGAAAGAACGCGTAAAGATTAAAGTAGTTGGAGGCAGAATGAGACGGACAGGACTTGTGCAAAGAATGAGCGAAGACTAACTGTCAAGAGCATGGACAGCAGAAGAGGGTGGCAAGCGGGGAAGAAGAATGGAGAAGTTGAGATGGAATGACAGCATGTAAAGGGACCTTAGCATGGCAGGTGTGAACAGCCAAGGATGGAAGTTCATTGCGGAAAAAACAGAGAAGGATGGGGAGAAATAACAAGAAAAGCAGAAGAAGCTACTGAGTGACATGGACCCCCCCAACCCACTCCACCCCACAAGAGGGCAAGGTGAAGAAGAAACTGCCAATAAATTACCTTGTCGGTGAAGTCGTATTGCGTCAACAATCTCCACGCCGCGAATCTGCGAGCGAATGAGAGGCACATTGAGGAGAACATCGTCGGTCTTTGATTGGACGCTGTGACTGTTCTTGAGGTCACACAGCCCCGCGTTGCTCTGAGGCAGCAGACAGTGGACAAAGTGGAGCTGGGTCCTCCGCAGTGACTCCACCACCGAGTCCTATAACAGCACAGAACAGCAGAGTTGTGTTACTATGCTACAGCATGCAGAAACCTGTTTCTTTACAAGGACACAGACAAAGAGACGTGTTACTATGCAACGGCGTGCACAGAGACCTGTTTCTTTACAAGGACACAGACAAAGAGACGTGTTACTATGCAACGGCGTGCACAGAGACCTGTTTCTTTACAAGGACACAGACAAAGAGACGTGTTACTATGCAACGGCGTGCACAGAGACCTGTTTCTTTACAAGGACACTGACAAAGAGACGTGTTACTATGCAACGGCGTGCACAGAGACCTGTTTCTTTACAAGGACACAGACAAAGAGACGTGTTACTATGCAACGGCGTGCACAGAGACCTGTTTCTTTACAAGGACACAGACAAAGAGACGTGTTACTATGCAACGGCGTGCACAGAGACCTGTTTCTTTACAAGGACACAGACAAAGAGACGTGTTACTATGCAACGGCGTGCACAGAGACCTGTTTCTTTACAAGGACACAGACAAAGAGACGTGTTACTATGCAACGGCGTGCACAGAGACCTGTTTCTTTACAAGGACACAGACAAAGAGACGTGTTACTATGCAACGGCGTGCACAGAGACCTGTTTCTTTACAAGGACACAGACAAAGAGACGTGTTACTATGCAACGGCGTGCACAGAGACCTGTTTCTTTACAAGGACACAGACAAAGAGACGTGTTACTATGCAACGGCGTGCACAGAGACCTGTTTCTTTACAAGGACACTGACAAAGAGACGTGTTACTATGCAACGGCGTGCACAGAGACCTGTTTCTTTACAAGGACACAGATAAAGAGACGTGTTACTATGCAACGGCGTGCACAGAGACCTGTTTCTTTACAAGGACACTGACAAAGAGACGTGTTACTATGCAACGGCGTGCACAGAGACCTGTTTCTTTACAAGGACACAGACAAAGAGACGTGTTACTATGCAACGGCGTGCACAGAGACCTGTTTCTTTACAAGGACACAGACAAAGAGACGTGTTACTATGCAACGGCGTGCACAGAGACCTGTTTCTTTACAAGGACACAGACAAAGAGACGTGTTACTATGCAACGGCGTGCACAGAGACCTGTTTCTTTACAAGGACACAGACAAAGAGACGTGTTACTATGCAACGGCGTGCACAGAGACCTGTTTCTTTACAAGGACACTGACAAAGAGACGTGTTACTATGCAACGGCGTGCACAGAGACCTGTTTCTTTACAAGGACACAGGTAAAGAGACATGTTACTATGCAATATGCATGCACAGAGACCTGTTTCTTTACAAGGACACAGGTAAAGAGACATGTTACTATGCAATGGCGTGCACAGAGACCTGTTTCTTTACAAGGACACAGGTAAAGAGACGTGTTACTATGCAATGGCGTGCACAGAGACCTGTTTCTTTACAAGGACACAGGTAAAGAGACGTGTTACTATGCAATATGCGTGCACAGAGACCTGTTTCTTTACAAGGACACAGGTAAAGAGACGTGTTACTATGCAATGGCGTGCACAGAGACCTGTTTCTTTACAAGGACACAGGTAAAGAGACATGTTACTATGCAATGGCGTGCACAGAGACCTGTTTCTTTACAAGGACACTGACAAAGAGACATGTTACTCTGGGGCAATGACTCAACCACTGAGTCCTACAAGGAAATCTGTTTTCTATATTATAAAACAGACTTAGAGTCTCTGTTTCCTTGTTTGTTTGCATGTCTGTAACAGCATATCTCTCTCAGTTTCTCATGTATGTGGCTCAATTCTTGTAGTCATGCCATCGGGGCCATTACAGTGGTTCATAGTTTTGAGAAAGGATATTTTTTAACTTGTAGATATCTGTTGGCAATTTGTTTTGGCACATGTGCCAATTGATGTGGAAAGTGTTTTTTCCCCCATACTTCAGGGCTTTTTCTCCTTCCAAGTGTCAAGGTCCACTCCATTCTTTATATGTCCATTCACTTTCTTAGACCATTCGCCTCTGTAATGTTAACAACTGCCCTTGGTTTGTTGCTAATTAGTAGTCACAGGGGTGCCACATACCACTTGGAACTTCATCTGTAGACAGGAAGACTTGCGCTTGAGCGCCGCGGCTCCGGTGGCGCACGTACGCCGTATGCTGGAGGTGCGGCGCAGGGAAGTGGTGCCATCTACGCTGGCCACTGACCCTGCCACAGTCACTGACAGGGCACTGCGCACTGAACTGAATAGTGTGCCAATGTCATCTCTGTAACACAAGGTCATCATCATCATGTAAAACAACTTATAACATTTTTATTTATTTTATTAACTTTTACTGGGTAGACAGCCTTCTTATTTTATGCTCAGCTGTGGGCAGACAATTTGAAGATAGCAGTCAATTGTGAATTGTAGTGTGTTGCTTGCATTAAAATTTGGATATCTCGACAACGAACGCAACTCAACTTCTTTCCAAATAAACTCTCTTAATTCACAAATGCAACTCAACTTCTTTCGCAAGATGGCAAAAGTACATGTATTCTTGACCTTTATAGAATCTAGATCACCAATTTGGCCTGGCTAGTTATTGTCAAAGAAGGATCAAGAGACATTTTTATGATTCTGGCATCGATTCAAGGAGTTGACACGGAAACTCAAGGTAACTCCATACTGTCAAATTGTTAAACCGTAATGTCGTACCTGTTGGACTCTTGCAGGAAGGCATTGACAGTGCGAGAAACAGGGTTTTCCCGACATGCTCTCAGCCACCCTTTCACGTTGTACTGCACGGGGTTGGTGCCCTGGAAGTGGTTCAGGGTGAACATCTGTCCCTGATTGCCACCCCTTTGCAAGAGGGCGTCACCTGTAAGGGTAGAGAGGGGTGCAACTAATCAATGTGGCACTGGAAATTTATTTATTCATGGTTTAAGATATTTGAAACTATGAGTGAATGCAACAGCAGGGGCATAAATATTGGTGAAAATGTTCATCCGGTTGGAAGAAAAACGAAACAAAGACATGGACATTAATTTTCATCATCGCCATTGTGTACATGATGACAACATTGCAACGTAAACAAATAATTCCCTCATAAACGAATCTGCCATGTCCGATTAAGAAATCATAACCGTACTGCGAGACACAACCTTGTATATTTTCACGATCTGAATTCCTTTTGCAGTATTTTTGTAATTAAAAATACATGAACACAATTGCATATTTGTGTTAAACAGAGCACTCTCTCAGCTGTTTTCTGAATGGTTACTATTGTTTAAGTCCTGGTAAATCATTGTGCGAGCTGTCCCGAGTCCTGACCACGTACGTTTTCCTGGTCGCTGTCCGTGCATCTGGAATACGTGCTCCAGGAACGACTTCTCGGTGGCACCAGCAAACATGGCCTCCTCATCTAGTAACCATAGCAACCCCTTCTGGTCCTTGTCCCGAGCATCATGGGAAGACGACCTCACCTAAAATATGAAAAACAAAATGGTGGATTACATATAACATAAAATTCTTAAAAAGTGCAATAGCCATGAACTGACATGTGTAAATTAACCATAATTACAGTGAAATAAATTTGTAGTGAAAATGCATTTGAACAAATTCCTATTATTCTATGTGGCTCTGAGGTTGGGTTTCTGAGGATTTAGGTCAACTGCTTTTTTTGTTTTATTGAGTAAATGTTAGTGCTGAAATACTTTCAAACATATTTTATTTTCGGTCCAATACAAAGGCATTAATTAATTAAACTAAAAATTGTCTTTGATCTGCCTAAAAATGACCTATTAACTTTTGCTGGTCAAACGATGGATGGAAAATTCAAACTTGTGACACTTACAAGTGCTTGTTGCGATGGCTTGTCTATGAGAGACACCAACGGCTGTGGACTGTAACTGACCATCTCAAAGTCACACAACACATCCTCCTGCAATCAGATGGACACCGGTCAACAACCAGTAAATTACTGGGTGAGATTGCAAAAGTAAATTAATTGGATGCATCAATGCATTACTTGACAAAGATGCATAAGTAAATAAAATCATGAATACAGAGAAATTACTATTCAAACTAGGAAAAATAGTCTTACAAAAAGAGAAAAATTCTGTGATAAAATAACACAAAAGCAGTAGTGTTCAACCAAAAAAAGATTTCTGCAGCTTTCACTTTAAGGAGTTGTTTAATTATAGCAGAATCTGACACTGAGGCGTATAACAGCCATTTCTGATGAAGCATTCAGCCAGACTTGGGGAAATGTTGTTCAACCAATAAGAAAGATGTTAATGTCAAGGCCTGATGTACATACACATTTCATACCAACAATAAACCTTTCAGCCCAGTGGGTAGGGAGACAAAAATCAACCTAAATGTGTATAATTTATTTGAATTAAGGTGTTGTTTTGGAGTTATGTTCCAGCTGACGTGAACACAAAAAAGTAAGTCACTCATGTGACTAGCGTCGAACAGACCTGGCAATACAGGTCCTGTTGCGACGTGAACACGACATCATGGTACAACAACTGTAGTCGCTCCTGCAGGTAATTGTGACCAAAGTCCTCAGAGGTGGCGCCACCAGTCCGTCCACACGACGCCGCATTCTGGAAGCCGGGGGCATCGAGAACGAGAATGGACGACACAGTGCGCACGTTCGACGACAACGACCTGGAAAACGACAGCTCATATATAACAAATTTCTGCAAGCTTACAAACTAGCTTATAACCACCCATAGAGCAACAAACACTGAGCAGCTGTTGTCGTCATTATGGTAGTTTGATTCTAAGTTCGTAACAGTGGCGCCCCACCCAAGGAGCAACAAAAACTGAGCAGCTGTTGTCATCATTATGGTAGTTTGATTTTAAGTTCGTAACTGTGGCGCCCCACCCAAGGAGCAACAAACACTGAGCAGCTGTTGTTGTCATTACAGTAGTTTGATTTTAAGTTCGTAACTGTGGCGCCCCACCCATGGGGCAACAAACACTGAGCAGCTGTTGTCGTCATTAAGGTAGTTTGATTCTAAGTTCGTAACAGTGATGCCCCACCCATGGAGCAATAAACACTGAGCAGCTGCTATAGTCATTAAGGTAGTTTGATTCTCAGTTCGTAACAGTAGCGCCCCACCCATGGAGCAATAAACACTGAGCAGCTGTTATAGTCATTAAGGTAGTTTGATTCTCAGTTCGTAACAGTGATGCCCCACCCATGGAGCAATAAACACTGAGCAGCTGCTATAGTCATTAAGGTAGTTTGATTCTCAGTTCGTAACAGTAGCGCCCCACCCATGGAGCAATAAACACTGAGCAGCTGTTATCGTCATTAAGGTAGTTTGATTCTCAGTTCGTAACAGTAGCGCCCCACCCACGGAGCAATAAACACTGAGCAGCTGCTATAGTCATTAAGGTAGTTTGATTCTAAGTTTGTAACAGTAGCGCCCCACCCATGGAGCAATAAACACTGAGCAGCTGCTATAGTCATTAAGGTAGTTTGATTCTCAGTTCGTAACAGTAGCGCCCCACCCATGGAGCAATAAACACTGAGCAACTGTTATAGTAATTAAGGTAGTTTGATTCTAAGTTTGTAACAGTAGCACCACACCCATGGAGCAATAAACACTGAGCAGCTGTTGTCGTCATTACAGTAGTTTGATTCTAAGTTCGTAACAGTGACGCCCCACCCATGGAGCAACAAACACTGAGCAGCTGTTGTCGTCATTACGGTAGTTTGATTCTAAGTTCGTAACAGTGGCGCCCCACCCAAGGAGCAACAAAAACTGAGCAGCTGTTGTCATCATTATGGTAGTTTGATTTTAAGTTCGTAACTGTGGCGCCCCACCCATGGAGCAACAAACACTGAGCAGCTGTTGTTGTCATTACAGTAGTTTGATTCTAAGTTCGTAACTGTGGCGCCCCACCCATGAGGCAACAAACACTGAGCAGCTGTTGTTGTCATTACAGTAGTTTGATTCTAAGTTCGTAACTGTGGCGCCCCACCCATGGGGCAACAAACACTGAGCAGCTGTTGTTGTCATTACAGTAGTTTCATTTTAAGTTCGTAACTGTGGCGCCCCACCCATGGGGCAACAAACACTGAGCAGCTGTTGTCGTCATTACAGTAGTTTGATTCTAAGTTCGTAACTGTGGCGCCCCACCCATGAAGCAACAAACACTGAGCAGCTGTTGTCGTCATTACAGTAGTTTGATTCTAAGTTCGTAACAGTGACGCCCCACCCATGAAGCAACAAACACTGAGCAGCTGTTGTCGTCATTACGGTAGTTTGATTCTAAGTTCGTAACAGTGATGCCCCACCCATGAAGCAACAAACACTGAGCAGCTGTTGTCGTCATTACAGTAGTTTGATTCTAAGTTCGTAACAGTGATGCCCCACCCATGGAGCAACAAACACTGAGCAGCTGTTGTCGTCATTACGGTAGTTTGATTCTAAGTTCGTAACAGTGATGCCCCACCCATGGAGCAATAAACACTGAGCAGCTGCTATAGTCATTAAGGTAGTTTGATTCTCAGTTCGTAACAGTAGCGCTCCACCCATGGAGCAATAAACACTGAGCAGCTGTTATCGTCATTAAGGTAGTTTGATTCTCAGTTCGTAACAGTGATGCCCCACCCATGGAGCAATAAACACTGAGCAGCTGCTATAGTCATTAAGGTAGTTTGATTCTCAGTTCGTAACAGTAGCGCCCCACCCATGGAGCAATAAACACTGAGGAGCTGCTATAGTCATTAAGGTAGTTTGATTCTCAGTTCGTAACAGTAGCGCCCCACCCATGGAGCAATAAACACTGAGCAACTGTTATAGTCATTAAGGTAGTTTGATTCTAAGTTTGTAACAGTAGCGCCCCACCCATGGAGCAATAAACACTGAGCAGCTGCTATAGTCATTAAGGTAGTTTGATTCTCAGTTCGTAACAGTGACGCCCCACCCATGGAGCAATAAACACTGAGCAGCTGCTATAGTCATTAAGGTAGTTTGATTCTCAGTTCGTAACAGTAGCGCCCCACCCACGGAGCAATAAGCACTGAGCAGCTGCTATAGTCATTAAGGTAGTTTGATTCTCAGTTCGTAACAGTGATGCCCCACCCATGGAGCAATAAACACTGAGCAGCTGCTATAGTCATTAAGGTAGTTTGATTCTAAGTTTGTAACAGTAGCGCCCCACCCATGGAGCAATAAACACTGAGCAGCTGCTATAGTCATTAAGGTAGTTTGATTCTCAGTTCGTAACAGTGATGCCCCACCCATGGAGCATTAAGCACTGAGCAGCTGCTATAGTCATTAAGGTAGTTTGATTCTCAGTTTGTAACAGTAGCGCCCCACCCATGGAGCAATAAATACTGAGCAGCTGTTATCGTCATTAAGGTAGTTTGATTCTCAGTTCGTAACAGTGATGCCCCACCCATGACGCAATAAACACTGAGCAGCTGCTATAGTCATTAAGGTAGTTTGATTCTCAGTTCGTAACAGTGATGCCCCACCCATGGAGCAATAAACACTGAGCAGCTGTTATCGTCATTAAGGTAGTTTGATTCTCAGTTCGTAACAGTGATGCCCCATCCATGGAGCAATAAACACTGAGCAGCTGTTATCGTCATTAAGGTAGTTTGATTCTCAGTTCGTAACAGTGATGCCCCACCCATGGAGCAATAAACACTGAGCAGCTGCTATAGTCATTAAGGTAGTTTGATTCTCAGTTCGTAACAGTGATGCCCCACCCATGGAGCAATAAGCACTGAGCAGCTGCTATAGTCATTAAGGTAGTTTGATTCTCAGTTTGTAACAGTAGCGCCCCACCCATGGAGCAATAAACACTGAGCAGCTGTTATCGTCATTAAGGTAGTTTGATTCTCAGTTCGTAACAGTGATGCCCCACCCATGGAGCAATAAACACTGAGCAGCTGCTATAGTCATTAAGGTAGTTTGATTCTAAGTTTGTAACAGTAGCGCCCCACCCATGGAGCAATAAACACTGAGCAGCTACTATAGTCATTAAGGTAGTTTGATTCTAAGTTTGTAACAGTAGCGCCCCACCCATGGAGCAATAAGCACTGAGCAGCTGCTATAGTCATTAAGGTAGTTTGATTCTCAGTTCGTAACAGTGATGCCCCACCCATGGAGCAATAAACACTGAGCAGCTGCTATAGTCATTAAGGTAGTTTGATTCTAAGTTTGTAACAGTAGCGCTCCACCCATGGAGCAATAAACACTGAGCAGCTGTTATCGTCATTAAGGTAGTTTGATTCTAAGTTTGTAACAGTAGCGCCCCACCCATGGAGCAATAAACACTGAGCAGCTGTTATCGTCATTACGGTAGTTTGATTCTAAACTCATAACAGTGGCGCCTTCTGGGGAATGTCTCACAACACAATTTATTTACTGAAAAATGTAAATAACAGTAAATAACTACTTTTGTTTGTCAGATGAGAGGCCATTAGTCCAAGGAAGACAAGGCGTGTGGACATCGGCACCTCAAAGGAGATACACTTGCAATGATACAACGTTAACGTATTAATATAAACATGTCGTGTATCTTGGTGTAGAATTCCCGCTTCTGTAACGTGAAAATAAAAATAATAATGGCCTAATTCTACACAGACATTTGTTATTAATCTGGCTTCAATTACTTATTTAAAATAATGATTCTCATGCTTTGAAAATAATTCTAGTTGTCTTACACAAATTTGACTAATCAGTAAAATTTTCAAACAATGAGCACAATATTGCCTAACTTATATCTACATTATATATCAGTCCTGTGGTTGACATCAGGTGAAAAGTGACCTACGCTTTTTGGCAGAGAAAACGGATGCCGTCAGAGTGGAGTATAGAAGGAGAGGAGTTAGACCGTGATTCCGTGAAGAGTTTTGGAAAGACCATGAGATGTCGTGTGAGTGGGAGAGTGGAGATGGCTGGTGGAGATGGGAGTACGGGATCAATGACTAAGGAAAGAATAATGCCAGCCTCACCTGGGACTATAGGAACAAACAACTTCCAACCTTAAAACTCTGACACTAGATTTACCTGTTGATGAGAGAGACAAGGGCCTGGAAGGCCTCCAGGTAGAGCCCCATCACGAAGCCCTCCAGGGCCTCCATTCCTGTCAGAGAGTTGTCTGTCGCCATGCCGGGTTTCTCGACTCTACGATCAAACAAATATGCATCATTATCATCTTTATTCAGACTCGAAAATCCACAAACATTAATAGTGGCACCTCACTATTAAGGTCACCCTCGGGACTAGGCGAAAGTGGCCTGAATAGAGAGGTGACCTTATTAGCGGAACTAATTTCCTATACTTTACTGTTATAAAAATTATTTTAGATGTCACAGGGTGACCTTAATTGCAAAGTGGCTGTATTATCGAGGTGACCATTGGTATAATGACAAAAGTATTGTATACTTATAGGATTTCATGGTCTATAACACTGTTCCAAGTTGTACAAGCAAGTTGTTGTCTCTGTTTAAGGCATGAGAAAATACCTCTTGAATTGTTATCAATCAACAGCTATAGTGCATGTCTACTTACAGTGGTAGAGAAGGGGTGATATGCACAAAACCAATCAAACAATCCTTCATTTTTTGACATTCTAACATTACTTGCAACATAATTTGATAAATATGTAGAACATGTAAATGAAATAGTTACAAAACTCTGTCAATGCCAGTCATTACTAACAATCCTAATTGGTAATCAAACATGTGTTGCATTCACTTACTAAAAAACGTGGTCAGAATGCTTTACCAGATCATAAAAGCTTGCACCCAAAACAAGCATGATCTTTGAAAATTACAAAAACTTCAAAAGTATTAACATCCAACACATTCCAATTGACCCAGGACATTAGTTGTCATAGATACGGGTTGTCATGGATACCTGAGTGTGTCTCGTGCTGCCACCTGGAAGATACTTCTTGCCAATGCTTCAACTGTTGTACCAAGGACTGCTGCTGCCCTCTGTGCGGCCGCCGGTCGAGCGAACTGATACTTGTTGTTCTGACCTGGTGGCAGAAGTAGGAACTAGGTCAAGTTTATAGCCGCAGGTCAACTCTAGTGACTCATGGTCAATGTCTGACGAGGCTGTCACATCAATAAACCAAAGCATCCACTGCAGATGTTTCAGTATATTCTATAAATGTATCTTATGGTTTTTCCGTGTGGAAACTTCTTATGTCATGACACATTTGCGATTTGCAACAACCTCGAATCATTCAAGACTTTGTCGGAGTAGCACAAATAATCAGACATGCCTGTAGACCATGTCCAGTTACTTACGCTACTTCACTGACCATCTACGGCGATTATGTGTGCTGTGTCATTTCATATTTATTTCACACGCCTAATTAATTTGAACCAATTCAAAGTGGAGAATGATGTTCTCTATAAATGCAACTGGCTCCGTTTCAGTATCAATACATGTACAACAGGAACTGGAACATCTTTGTTTGAGAGATAACAAATACAAAACACGTGGCAGCATTTTCATACTAGAAGAAACTTCTGCTGGGAGACTCTCACTAAGGCTTACAAATGTGCCGCCGACGTGAGTCTCCCACCCACCCACCCACCCTCCCACCCACTAATAACTGTAAGTAACTGAACATTGCTACTGCCCCCACCATGGTGTACAAACCATATTTAAGGTCAAGATAGTGCTTATAGATTGAAAGAGAGTACGTGATGTATGTTGGTAGGCTAAGTGCATATGTATCCCTGCAAGTATCTTTGTACAGTGCTGGTATAGTTTGGTGTATGTACAACAACCATAGAGGCTATGTGTGTATATTTTATACAAAATGCAGCATGTCATTTTTCTAAGTAAAGTTGGTAGGTGGTATCTAATACATGTTCTGGCTTTCGAAGTACGATGGTATGGGATAATAATTTGATGACTTTGCCTTGTGGGATAATCATGATAAGCAGCGTTTTGTAAGAATAGCGACTGAAAAAATATAGGAACGTGTACAATAAATCACTTATTTTTCATTTATTTGTATTATTTATGCAAATTCTATTCCATTCTTCTAATCATTGTACCTTTAACGCAGGAAGCCACACCCAGGTGGTAGACAGCGGCGAGCACCGAGTAGATCGCCATCGACTCGTCCTTGCGGAAGCCGAGCAGACCGAGGGAATGGTGCAGCTTGGCCCATGCCTGGGTCGCTCGCTGACGGTCCTCTTGCTACAGGGAGGACACAGGAATTAACATCAGATATCTATGACACTAATGTCAAATATTAAGGACACTCAACAATTATCATCAGGTGTCAAGGACACTCCACAATTAACACCATGTATCAAGGACACTCCACAATTAACATGATATTTGACATTCCAGAATTAACATCAAATATCAAGTACACGTCAGAATTAACATCAGACATCCGACTCACAAATTAACATCAGATATAAAGGACATACAACAATTAACATAAAATATCTAGGACATTCAAGAATTACCATCAAATATCTTGGACACTCAGGATTAAAGCAAATATGTACGATATTTTAGAATTAAATTCAATTAGTTATGGGCACCCTAGAATGAACAGAAACTATTCATCTGGTTTAAATAGTTGATGAAAGTGAGTAGGTAGTTGTATTAGTTCAGTGAATAGATGGCAATTAATTTACCTCATCTGAAGTAATTTCAGAGTTGCAGACAAATTTATAAATATTGTTAAGCTCTTAAAAATTGAAAAACAATACAAATCTCTAATTAAATTACTTCGTACTGGTGGGTCGGGAAAAGTATACAATGTACATTACACAGGTTAAAAAAGACATCTCTCAATATCTTTATGATCATTTTGGAATTGCCAAGCAGGTCAAAATGGTTTGAAAAATTAAATTCATTAAAAATTCTTAATTAATTATGTTACTGTTGATTCTACCAATGAGACCGTCATGATAACTTCATAAATGAAAGACTTTTAATTTTTGTACCTTTAAGTTTAAGGATATCAGATGTTAATTGTTAAGAATCCACCCTGCCATTATTACACGTGAGAGCGTACTGCAGAGAAGTGCGAGAATTATTGAAAGAATGACTGTGCTGCACATGTAATAAGTAAGGTTAGCAACACTATCAGTTGTGATTAGACGTGTCAACAGTTTAGTAGTAGTTACAATCACAGCTGCCTTCCGTGATAACCATTTCCAAAGTGGTACTCGCACACATTATCAACAACGACAACGACACTAGGCGTTAGTGGTGAAAGCATACAACGGAAAACAATCTGCGTTAATTAACGTTCACAGATCGTACACCAAAACAAATTTAAATACACTAATTGTGCACAAAATGAATGGTTATTACTCGTGTCAATCTAATGTAACAGAATTCTAGAGAAATTATTGCAAAGAAAACTTACCAAAGAATTAATTAAAAAGGATACTAATAATAACATATTTTATTAAAGATAATAAAATATATCAGACTAAATGCGTCAAACATGGATCTAAACCCACAGTCAGTGGAGAACACATAAAACCAAGTATTTATAATAATACAAATGTTATATTTATAAAGCATGATAAATATTCAGAATAAAACTTACATTCAGACGCACATAAAATAATGTAATGAAGAAAACACGTTTACGCAATAGTCATGATTACATCGTAAACATATCTGATCAAATCTATAAATGATAAGTATATTCAATTTGTACATATTCTTAAAGCCAGATTTGGAATCAATTACAAATAATACCATTACAAATCATCAAACAAAAATCAAAATTTGATATAAACTGTTTAAACTGTTGTTTATGTGTTCTACACTTACTGTTACCCTTCTGGGGTTTATACGTTACCCCCAGCAACACATACAAACACACACACGACAGCGACATAAACTTTCCCCTACCTCATTCATATCATATACCTGAGACAACAATACAAACTTTCAGAGTCAATGCATGCGAACAGTTTACTACATGCAACTAGGAAATTCGCGATCTTTTTAAAGGTACAAAATCTGATCTTTTTATCGCAAAATCATGTTATAGTACAGACGATATCTACTCTATCATGTTCACTGCACAACTGTGTTTTCATGGACCACAGTTTTGTAATATAATTTAACTGTTATCTGTTTATAAATACAATGGAACCTCACTATTAAGGTCCCCTTTGGGACTGGACAAAAGTGACCGGAACATCGAGGTGATCGTATTAGTGAGACTAATATCCTATACTTTACTGTATGTGGTATCACACTGGGACTGTTCTAGGGTGACCTTAATTGCGAGGTGGCTGTACTACTGAGGTGACCATAACGCAAGGTTCCACTGTAGTTTAATAGGCGGACCAGGGCAAATGGGGCTATATAGACAGCACTTTGAAGAGCTGTGTAGCTATAATTGAGGGGGTCCATGCAGTATAATGCTAACCCACACTTTAAAAAAAATGAGTTAGATGCACTAACATAGTGCCAAGCCACATATCTACAAACCCACAAAGTTAGAAGTTACAAAGTATACTACAGAGGGCGCCACAATACTTGCATATTCTTGCCCCTAAGCATAGGCAGTGAAGCCTTAAAAACTAAAACATGATTATCTCAGAATCAACATGTGTGGGTTAGCACTATACTGCATCGACCCCTCAATTGTTTCAAAAATACAAACAATTAATAGAACAAGTGTATTCCCATACTGTCGGCACAGTGGAAATAATAACCATCAATATTAATTGATTGACATTAAGCAGCCAAAATTGTTGCATCAACAAGCCATTACCATATGGGTCGAATAACCATTATCGATGAGAATTTGTGAATAATAAAAAACTGAAATAAGAACAATTTGGCTATATCAGTCTACCTACAGGGCCATCCCAATTCAACATACAACTTGTAAACACTCAACTTAAATCGATCAATTTCAAAAGGCAATCACGGTTAATTAAAAACATTTTGGTTGTCAATCTGTTTGGAAAGATATACTGTATTCGTTCTATTAAGCATACAGTACGCTTGGTAAATATTTGAGACATGGAAATATGTCAAATTTTGTGTTCCAAAAAGCGTACATGGGTGTACACCCATTTATTTGGTTCCTATGATTCCTGAGTACAGTCATCGCAGCAGACATGACTGGTAAGTGATTTATTAATATCACACACCACCAACAGGATACCAGAGCATGGTAAAAATCTGATAATTTCGTTGGACCTTGATGGTTTCAGCAGTCAAGGTTGGCATTGAGATCACTGTCACGGCTTCGGATGCTACTAAAAAGGGGGTGTACGCTAATTAGGGTGTGTACGCTTAATAGAACGAATACGGTATGTACAGTTTGTACTACATAAGATGAGTTTGGGACAAAAACGATCAGATGTACCTTTAATGTAGAAATGTACAAGTTTGAACTAAACAGCTCAGTATGCATGGTAAGTACCGGTACTAAATTGTAAGAGTAACATAAAACTAGAATGCGCAAGATGCAGCTTTGAGCAAATAACTAAACTGCAATGCTACGTAAGCCAAGGGATCAAATATTAGCATTCTACGAGAACTATACTTGGCTAATAGACTTATCCACTGAGAATATTTACTTGTACGTCAATATCAGCCACCATGGCCAAAATATTTAGATTCTTGTCAATGATCCAATGAAAACCTCATAATATCCAAACTGCAGTGACATTACAGAATGTACAAATTAACAATGGGTTGCCATGGGATATGGTTGCTATGGTTACTCACCCTTTGTAATGGGGTCATGAAGACACTGGGATCTCCAAGGTTTTCCAGCTGGAGCTCTTTCCTGCAAAAAATAGAGAGAATTTGTGATGTGATGTCACTAATACAATAATGATGATGTCACTAACACAATAGTGATGTCACTAACAACATAGTAATGTCACAACAGTGATGCCACTAACACAACAGTGATGCCACTAACACAACAAGAATGTCACTAACACAGTATCGATGTCACTAACACAATAGTGGTGTCACTAATACAATAATGATGTCCCTAACACCGTAGTAATGTCACAATAGTGATGCCACTAACACAACAAGAATGTTACTAACACAACAATGATGTCACTAACACAGTATTGATGTCACCAACACAAGAGTCATGTCACTAATACAATAATGATGTCACTAACACAATGGTGATGTCACTAACACCGTAGTAATGTCACAATAGTGATGTCAAAATATCAGTCTCTTAGCACAACAAAGTCTGCAATTAAAAACCAATAACGATATCACTAACACAATTGTGATGTCACTAATACAATAATGATGATGTCACTAACACAACAGTGATGTCACTAACAACATAGTACTGTCACAACAGTGATGCCACTAACAACAAGAATGTTACTAACACAACAATCATGTCACTAACACAGTATCGATGTCACTAACACAATAGTGATGTCACGAATACAATAATGATGTCACTAACACAGTGATGATGTCACTAACACTGTAGTAATGTCACAATAGTGATGCCACTAACACAACAAGAACGTTACTAACACAACAATGATGTCACTAACACGGTATTGATGTCACTAACACACTAGTGATGTCACTAATACAATGATGTCACTAACACAATGGTGATGTCACTAACACCGTAGTAATGTCACAATAGTGATGTCAAAATATCAGTCTCTTAGCACAACAAAGTCTGCAATTAAAAACCCAGGCTCAGTGGTGCATCAAACCAAAGTTGTTGATCAATCTCAAAGTTGTCAATGTCCGATATCAGACAAAATTACTTTTGTTTGAGTGAGGGGGGTTCAAAAGAGGTTTTATCTGGCGTCGGATATCGATATTTTATACTTCTGACCAATACTGCTGATATTTTGATATCATCATATCAATGTTGACATACTTTTGTCTAAGGTGGGGTGGGGGGTTGAGTCCACATGAAAGTAATTTTGTCTTATATCGGACATTGACGTTATGCGATGATCCCTAATCCGCGTTACTGTTCCTGACCAGTAGGTGTCGTCACTAGACTGACCGTAGTTCGGAGTCAATGCCGGCCAGCATCTGGTAGAAGACGTGGAAGGTCGGCTCTCCTTCTGGACGCTTGACCACTCTGGACTTCTCCAGCATGAGAACCTAACAAACACACACACACTTAATACAGGGGGACCTCAATATTAGGGTCACCCTTGGGACCAGAGGCTTAGCCACAGACCTGTCTGCCTGTCTTCAACACAGGCAGATGACTGGCCAAGACTGGTCATTACAACTGATCAGGGTGAAATTTAGAGGGAGACAACAGGCAAGTAGATTAACTAATAATTCCAAGACTAGGGGCCCTCCGTAATTTTCCTCATTGGCACAACTGGTAGTGAAACAAACCAAATGGATCAATACTGATTAAATAAATGGCTCAAATGACACCAGTTTGTTATTGAAAAAAACTGAACTGGCCAAAAATGGCTGTGATTGGCAAGAATGGCCGCCACACAAGTTGTTCGCACACTTTTAATTCAAGACTGGTAAAAAAAAATGTATGGCTAAGGTCCTAAAACAAAAGTGATTAGTGGTGTGATTGTATTAGTGGTGTGATTGTATTAGGGGGACTAGTTTTCTATACTTCACTGTATATGGAACAAATTTGGGACTGTTCTAGGGTGACCTTAATTCCGAGGTGGCTCTATTACAGAGGTGATCGTAAAGTGAGGTTTGACTGTACACACTTTCTGTTAGGATAGTCAACATTTTTGAAGTTTTCTGACTGGCCGTAACGGCAAGGCAAGAATTTACTACTGGTTTGAATAATGTAATTTGGAATTACTATCTTGAAAGTGTTTTTGATATGTGTTTTACACTGACTGGCATGATTTGAAACAAAAATATCTAACTCTGATGTCATTCATCTCAAAAGTTGAATTTTTCAACCACCCGTATCTTAGCAACACATTGACTTACACAAATGACACCAGTGTCAATGTAAAACTGAAATGTTGTCCTTTTACATAATGCTAATAACTCTGTACCACTAAATGAACCTTAATGTCAGAATAGTCACATTGTGTCACATACAGCCATATTCCATTTTAATAATTAATATGGATATATCTAAAAATCAAGACAAAGAACATATTTTCTTACATTTGTCACACAAGTAAAACTTTGAACGTCAAACTTATAATGGTTAGAGTACAGAATGTTGTTCTTTTCCTGTTGAAGAGTACAAATGTTGAAATGTTGAGCAGATTTCCAACAAAACACAGCAGATTTTGTTTGATTTATTTTATGTTTACTTCATTGCCTAGGAGATGGCAACTCTTGGATGGAATAGCATTCCTATTAACTTCATATTTTCTTGGTTTAAATCCGTATTTGTGACTTGAAATTCAGCACATTTTCACTGTTAATGAATGAAAATATAAGCAGAATTTCAAATAAAAATTTCAAACAAGAAAATATGCCATATATGTTTGTGCAAAATTTCAGTGGGTTATATTTTAGTACTAAAATTATAAATTCAATGTTTTGTAACCTAAACCTCCTAACAAAGAGAAGTTATCAAATGATTTGATTAATAAAAATTACTTTTTTTTCAATATGGCGCTGGTGTGAAGATTACTTGTGCATTCTACTTGTGCAAATACCTTTTGAAAGCTTCTACGTTAATAAGTTCAGGAACATCAAAAGTGAAATAGTTTTGTGTAGAACTACACCTTTGAGAATATGTCCCCATACAGAGGAGAATAAAGTGACAATCCATAGATATATGAAAGGTGACAGGTACACTAAGAAAAACACAGAAACAGGGAAATACAACAATACGATGTGAGATGTACTTAATAAAGTACACTGATGAATTGTATCTATAAGTGTACTTATAAGTGTACTTATGAAGTGTACCCATGTGTACTTGTGAAACAGTGTAAATAACATTTGGGTAATTCCATTTCAAATCACTGAATATTTTGGGGCGGTTCTCACTGTTTGATCTCAGATTCACTTGAAATTGTTAGCAAATATTGCAGGATTTTGGTCAAACACAGCAGCTGTAGACTTTTACAACTGTAAATGTTATGTTGTATTTCAGCGTATTTCATCTCACAAAGTAATGATCAAAAGAGCGTGAAATTTGTAGTATTTAAGGCCATAGAGATCTAATATATGTACATTGGTTGAAAAATAGTTACATGTCAGAGGTGGTTGAAATGTCCAAAATATGTAGTCCTGTTTGAGACCTTGAAATAATTATCATACATTCATCTAGTTGCTCATTCGAATGACTGGCATGTTTGTTAACAAACTGAAGTGAACCGGAGACCAAAATTGGTGAGGCAAGCAGTGATTTGACATGAAATAACACAGAGGTGTTAATTTCACAACACACTTATAGTCCATCCTTCCTTACGGTAACATCTGTCATATTGCAGAATGTCTGAAAATTGAAGATGTTATTCAATTGGGGAACTGTAAATGCTTATGCACTGGACTTGGGAATACAAAATTAGGGATGCTACATAATGTAGTCCCTCCTAAAAAAAGAGCATAGGAGTGACAATCACTGGTGATATGAATGTTTCAGAGCAACTTCTGAATGTGGCTTTATGGAAAATTCAGTTTTTATCTCACAAAGGATGTTAAAGGATTCAAAAAACTTGTATGTGGAAATGCCTCATACATATTGCTGTATTTAGCCTAGTGATTTGCCACACTGTATGGATTTCCAATATACTGTACTGATTTTTAATTTTGTGAGGAATACAATCAAATCCAGCTTTAATACAGATTAGCTAAAAATGGAAAAAACTGTTAACAAATACTTATTTTCTTGCATTCATCATACAAGTATAAAATCGAGGGACAAACTAACAGTGGCCATAGATACCTGTAGCCCGATAGATGATGATACTTGGTCATTTCTGGCGAAACCTAGTGGATTTTGTTTGATCTAGGTATATTTAGTAGCCCTGAAGATACCATCTCTCAATCAGAATAGGGATACTACAGTTAACCAAAGACAATTGTTATATGATTAATATGGCTTTACATAATAATAAGCAGGGTTTCCACCAGAAACAAAAATTTTTGTAGTGTTAGTAAATTTGAAGACCGTGGAACTGGTAGGTGAAGCTGTAGGCGCCCTGATGGGTGGGGGTCTGGGGGCCCTCCCCCCCAAAATAGGATTTCTAGATGCTCAGAGAAGCGATTTCCCGACATTTGGAGTCAGAAATCCCGCCCAGCTCATGGTGATCATTTCCATGTTTCGTTGAAGAATGAATGACAAACGTAACAGTCGGCAGGAAAATTGTAAACTTGCCTTCACATTTTAGAATAAATAGTCCGATTCATGATGCAGTATGGTATCTTGTGTTATTTTTCTTCACAAAGAAACAATTAATACTCGAAAACATCGCTAAAAATGTACAGCCCGGTATGCCACTTTCTATCCTGAGGTGAAGGCTTCTATCCTGCAGTGAATACCACATTTAGCCAATCACACAATAGCTAGCATAAACGTGTTGGCACGGGCTCATTCTTCACCATTAAAAACGTCATCAAGTATGAGTTTCATTGCACAGAATTTAAAAATAAAAAATCTGATTTATTTTGGGTACGTATCTGTACCCTAGAATTATTTTTGTGTACATAATTTTACCCTTTTACCCTGCTGGCGAAAACACTGATAAGGTAACTTCTTTTGCACTAAATCCTTGGAAACTAAGTCCAGAGGCACATCAAAACACAATGAATTTTCAATCTCAAAATCGATAAGCAGTAATGTTGTCAACTGATGGATGGATATGCCACGGATGTAGAGCTTCATGGAGTAGTTTACCTGTATGGACGCAGCAGCCACCTGTCCAGCCTGGTCAAAGTCCATAGAGAACAGGTGAGTGAATCGGGTCGCGCTCGTGTTCATGATGGTACGACTGTTGCCAAAGGAATCGAGCAGTGTAAAGACTGCAGTCAACTTCTCAGCTGGAAGTTTCAAGGAAACGTTTATACAGTTCAGCTACCATTACTGGCATTCTGCCTGATAGATGAGAACCCCTTCTTACAAAAGTAAAACCATGCTAAACACGGCAATACCGCCAGTGACACCACTTTGCGGATACTTTCTAGATGACAAATAATTGTATTTGTAGTCGTAACATGGCATCACGTTTTTGATGCTGACTGCAACTTTTGTTTTATTCTTGCAACATTCGTCTATTGGTTTAATGCGTTGTTGCGGCTGCACTGTTATTCAATTGTGAGTATCATGTTATTTCGACCCTTCATCTGCATCGTTAGGAAGATATACATGATTATGACATCACACTGACTTGGAGAATCCCTCCATGCACATTTCCAGTTGGCATTACCCACCCATGTTGCATCAGATAAGTGAAATATTAGAAGATTCAGACTATTGTATAGAAATTTTTCTAGATGGAAATAATACAATAACAAAAACATTATTTTTCAGAAACTCCTCTTAGCAGTAATTTTTGTGACTACATCCTCTATCATCACTCAGTTACATCCCCTATTATCACTCAATTACATCCCCAAAACGATCTAGAGGAAGACCGGCGAGACGGTGGAGAGATGAACTAGACGAGTACTGGAAGGGCACCACCTGGCAGAGGATAGCACAAGACCGGCAGATCTGGAAACAACATGTTCAGGCCTTCGCCGAACCATTATGGTTGCACAATGATGATGACATCCCCTATTATCACCCAACTACATCCCCTATTATCACTCAAGTACGTCCCCTATTATCACTCACATGAGAGGACACCCCCCACCGAGCCGGCGGTCACTGAGAGGTACTGTAGGGCATGTCGCACACTCGTTGTCTTCCCACTGCCACTGCGACCAATGAACACCAACGACTGGTCATGGCGGCTTCCCAGCATGCCGCGGTATGCCCGCTGCGCGACTGAGTAGATGTGTGGAGGCATGTCCTCCGATTTACAGCCACGGAACATCTGCATCACCTGGTGGCGAAAAACGGAAACATTACTTGTCATTGACAATAGCCGATAACGAAATTACAGAAATCGGAATAGAAAGATCACAGCCAGCAGTTGTCATGATTACATTTGATTACAATTCTAACCAAACTGGCAATTGTTACCATTCTTTTGTTTGTGCCTCCGCTTCTTTTTTCAAATACATCACGAATAATATTAGTTGTATCATAACGATAACAATGGCAGCCTCTTGAGACCATGAATGGTGAAAGTGATAAATATCGCCGCTACAAGGCTGCATACTTGAAATGTTGGACTAATTTTGTTCTTCTTTTCTTGTAAAATGTCATAATATATACATGGACATCTCCAATACTGGACTATAGATTTGGGACATGAGCATCACAAAAAGTGCAAGAAAACGCTGAAAGGATGTTTCCTCGTAATGCTTAGAGCCTTACATATGTGTCCACCAAATGATAATAATAAACAAAATGATTTCACTTGTTCTTTTAAAATGCGTTTTGCTCTTGCATCACATAAGTTACATGGTTTCTATTAATGAAATTTGTTTTATATGTGCTTAGTTCTACAACCTGCTATGGTAAGTTCTTATATGGTGCAGTATCCAGTCCTCAGGACTGCCCAAAGCACTTAACATTTTAGTCCCTGGCAGACGAATCGATTAGCATCTCAGCTTCTCTGGGAAGCATTCTGCCATGCTGCAATTAATACAAGACTATTATTACAAATATCCACCACTGTCTACAGCCAGGTACTCATTCTTACAGCTGAGTGAACTGGAGCAACGTAGAGTGAACGAATTGCACAAGGTTCGACACCGCAGCACAGGATTCGAACCCGGGTTCTATCTCGACTGATAGTCCGATGCTCTATCCACTGTGCCACAGAGCTCCACATGAAAAAAACATGCAAAAACAAGAAGAGACATGGAGCCTCACCTTTTCCGAGTAGATAGACAGGGGATGCATAGGGTTGATGATGAGGAGACTGGGGCCAGCGTAGGTGTGGATCAGGTTACTCCCATAGCGCTGTCTCACGGTGTGTAGAACACTCGACTCATTCAAGTACCGCAGGGTCGCCAGGTCCTCCACTCGGTCATACTTGGGCGGATTCGCCTGAAACCAACCTCCATCTTGTCAGTTTAACAATAAAGCATGGACAGCTTTTCGTATTCATGAACATTTTTAGATGAAATTATGGTAAGTAAAGATAGCTCTCAGAATCAGTATTCTCAGATGTATCCAGTACAGCTGAATCTAAGTATTCAGGTCACTCTTGGAACAGGGCCAAATGTCCTTACTAGGCAGGTGACCATTTTAGCAGGACTAACTTCTTGTACTATGCTGTTATAGCAATAATTTCGGACTGCCTTTGGGTGACCTTAATTGCAAGGTGGCTGTAATACTGAGGTGATCATAATGCAACGTCTGACTGTATCTATACCACTTCCTCCAAATTAATGTTTACAACACAATCCAGTATCAACATAAATGCTGATATGATGAAATTATTTTACATTTTGTGAACGTTCAACTTGTCTTGTAGGTGTTACCACTAACAACTGCTAGATGTCACTGTGGTCAAATAACTACTATAAACTATTTCCTCATTCCGCTACCCTCTAATGGCTTTTGCAAGTATAGCAACATTTCGCGTATGTACAAACAAAACACTTACTAAAGGTAACAAGTAATATGCCCTCTCATCATATCAGAGTTCTTATCCATTTTGAGTGTTTCCATCTTTGCTCTACAAAGGGCCTTTGCTGTGCCATCAAACAATTCAAGAAAAACAATACAAACCTTTTCTATGTCTTCTTCATCCACCTCTAAGACCTCGCCGCTGTGCTCGACCTTCACCTTGACCTTGCCCTCTGCGACCTCTGTGGTGTCCAGTAACTGGGCCGCTGCGAACCCAGCCTTGTGTACAAGCCAAACTCTCTGGGAGGACAGCCATTCCTTCTCTGCCAGGAGCTGGTCCTCTGACTTCGCCTGTGACATACAGACAAGGGTTAACATCTTAATAATGGGTATCACCTATAATAATAATAATAAGGTAACTTCTTTTGCACCTAAATCCTTGGAAACCAAGCTCAGAGGCATATCAATACAAAAGGGTTAGTTAATCTCAGAATCAATAAGCTGTAAGTCATCAATAGATGGACTGATACGCCATGGAGCTAAGGTTAACAAGGGTTAACATTTTTGATAATGGGTATCATATACAAGGGTTAACATTTTTACTTTTTATGACAAATGGTTGCATTGTCGCATACAATGTGACTAGAGTGGTGTATATCATCCAACTTTTCAGTGTAAAAATCCAGAATTTGAAAACCTCCAACTGCACTCCCTTGACGCTAACCACAAATCTCCAACTACACCCCTTGAGGCTCACCAAAAACTTTGAGTAGAAGCTCACCAATATATATACATATATTATATATATATATACATTTATGTATAACATAAATATATGTATAACCTGTTGCATTGCAACAAACTAATGTGTGGCCCCACTTTGTGAGTTGTTAGATATGCCCAGGACTGCAGGATAAACATTTAACAGATCTTTTACACCCTTTTGTGTAGACGGTAGGCATTAAACAAAAAGATAACTCTATATTTAACTGAAGGTAGGTTTACATTTAAAAAAACTTTGTTACAATTTAATCAATTATTTTTTATTTGCTTTTTATTAATAGTATTTTAATTACCCATTTCAGGTTGATTGTTCTGTGTGTGGACAGATGTGCACAATGAAACAGGTGCGCGAATACAAAGGTGAAAATTATCCAGCTGGCAAACTATCAGTCATCAAAAACAACATAGCCTAAAAGTAAAATGGCAGATGGTCAGTGCTCTCAGTACTTTTTAACCCAATCACTCCTGTGATCTTTGACTGTTAGCTAGACACATTTGCCATTGAACAATGTTTTTCATTAGTTATTCACCTGTGACATTTTCAAACGCTTTTTTCAAACCAACAGGTGTTTCACAAAAAATATAATGTGTACTGTGCACATGACTGACTGAGTATCTGGAAGACACACTTAAATCTGAGCCCTAAAAGGGTTCAAACTGCGGTGGAGTTAGCATTTGTCGCTGTCCATTAGCTAAGCTGCATACAGACATTTTATGAAATGTAAATGTCACTGTGGCGATTAACATCATCAGCTCCGTTTTCTGCAATGTCAGGCTGTCATGCCTTGCAACTTAAACAATGTTTCATTATAATAGTGCCCACAAAACTACAAAAATCACAGCCAATTTGCCGTTATTTGGCCAAAGTCAAGGTTCGGTATCAGTATCATATGTACAGATTTAAATGTACACAAGCCTTGCAATGGCGCACACAGTCAATACATTTATTTGATTAATAGGATAAATATAACATCAACTAGTGTATTAACCAACCTGAATCTAAACTGTTATAAATAATATAGTTATTGGTAAATCTTTCTTACACTTTAATGTTTAAATGTGCATCCGTAATAAATTTTTTTGCTCCTCTCATTTCAATATTTTTTTTTAAACACTGGCAAAGTATCACCACATTGTACCATTTCACCAAAGTAGTGCTACAAAACTACCCTGTGCTACATTTTCCTCTTTGCTGGGCATGTTTGCATAACCTACAATTATATTGACATTACAATATCAAGCTTCTGCCAAATCTATCTCGCACACAGCTTTTACATAAACAATCTTATCCTTGTTAGCTGTCATTTGGGTTCTACCCTGTACACTGAAAACCCTGTTGCACTATTCCTCAAAATTAAATCACGAAACAGTATATGATTGAGTGAAGAGGTTTTTACATCAGATTGGATGGTTCAATTCTGTTATATTTTTACTAATTTCTGTCACTTTTCCCTTTTTTCAAGACGTTTCGAATGCTATCAGTAATCTTCCTCCAACGGCTACCGCTAGATGGGCGGTAAGTTGGAGACAGCGTAGTCATTTTGCACTGACTCTGGTGACAATCTCCTGAAGAGAGACCCAGACTGCAGCCAGGGGGACACACCGGAATGACATGTCTGCACAGAATTACTAATTTGTCACCATTTAGTGGTGACCGTCTGAAGAAGATTGTTAATAGCAGTTGAAATGTCATGGAAAAGAGGTAAACTGACTGTGAAATAAGTAAACATTTTACAAAAGTATAAACTTAACATGGCAAACAACTCTTGGAAGTCAGCAGCTCATGGTTTGCCAACCAAAAATATTGTTTAAAAGTCTTTCTACTTATTCTTACCCGCAGCAAACCAAAGACAGCGTACAGACGGGAAGCCATTCCTATAATCCTGCATCCAACAAGCTTCTTATCTCGTCTCCATTTTCATTTGTATCCATCATTTTAGCTCAATAAATCCAATAGAAAATGTACCAGAATTTCACCAGGTCTCCAAGAGGACCATCTTCATCCTGTATAGCCAGGACCATGTGGATGGTCCCTGTGAGACGGTCCTCTGAATTTGCACACTGGTCATTAGTTACTGTTGCCTCATATCTTCAACAGTGAATCTGGACAATGAGTGACCAGCCAGAGAATCAAACTCGCCGTTCTGTTGCTTAGTACAACATCAGCAGACTTGTCCAGTCTTCCAGTAAACACTCCAGCAGAAATCGCTTATATGACACAAACTATATCCATTGATGTCACATCCAGTTTGCGTAAAATCAGCCTACCGCTGCGTTGTAACTAAACCAGATGCCTCCCCTTCTCTCTTGTAAACACCGGCATGCATCTAAGTAAAGACGCCGATAATCTTGGCAGATGACACCACAAACATGGTACGACGCCAAAAGCGTGTTTCCAATCCAATGTGTTGTATTTTTGGGCCAGTAAAATGTGTCGAACAATACCAGGTGTGTAAACAGCAAACCGACTGCGTCAGATCTCCAATAATTACAGTTCTAAGACCCGAAAATTCACCAACACTACACAGGAGAGGAGTGAGATAGATGGTCACTTAACCACTCCACGCTTCCAATAATCACAGTTCTAAGACACAACGCAAGTTATATGAAGCCCTAACAGCACATCGCAGACTTATACATACACATACGGGCATGCCCAGAACCCACGCAGGGATTCAAATGACCTCTACTCACTAATAAAATTCATACCCAGCAGACGGTCCTATCCCCAAGCACCCTATGGTGGACCCAGAAATCAATGAACCCAGGCGATTGCTTCCTGTTTGAGAGCCAATTTCCAGCCTTGCCTTGGAATCATGCATACAAATGTCCCAATATGACGCACTTTATAAACATTTCCCCAAAAATCTGACACCAAACCTATGTCAGCATTGTTGATAAGGCATTAACATTGGGTTTGTGGCAAGTGGTTTCCTTTGCCATTTCACTTAAATTAAGCAATTAAATTTCTGGGAATGCAATTACGATCAGGATGTTATTGTATTAATATTGCAATTTATTCATTAATTATGTTGTTGGTTGAATGAGATTTCTCAAGACATAAATGTGTACCTCAAATTATGTTACTATGAAGCAAATTGCATTTAAAAAAACTGTTGCCATTTTCGTGTTTAACCGAGACAGCGAGAGAGCGAGACATACATACAGACAGCACTAATCACAAGCCCCATACTGGCCCTGAACACGTGAAAACACACATTCCCAGCCTGTGACTACACCACTATAGAATTCATTTGCGGTGTAGCACAAATTAATTAACCCAGATTGTTGTGCCAAAAGTGAAACCCATTCCCGCATTAAGTCCCCCAATCAGAGCCGGTGGGCCACCCCTAGATAAACTGGTACGAAAACAACCAGGTAGGTGGACCAGGTTATACCAGATGGACATTCCTGGAAGAAAGCAACAAGGTAACATCTGCGAACTACATCAATAAGCTGCCAAATAGTTTACCTGGGGACATCTCCAACAAGCTCAGTCAGCTGGGTGGTGGGGTATGTATTGTCTAGTGCATGAGTCAGTGTGTGTCCAGGGGTGGGGAGGTACCCCATGGATGAGGGTAAATACCCCCCAGACAGGGTGGGAACATGGTAGGGCTTATTATAAATTATAACATTAATGAATATTATAATATATTACATTAATGAATGTTATATTGTGAATATACAGATGGCAAGGCTGGATCATTCATAGGCTGCCTGCACAGTAGGACTCCCTTAGCAGACAGCAGAATGGGTTGTCAATAGATAAGACCTGATCAATTAAGCCTCTCTAAGGAAGTGAAAAGTTTATTGTTAATGTTGGACATGTGGTAGTGGCTTAAGGGGACAGCTGAGTAGTGGCCAGATTAAAAGAGAGAGCCATTGGCTAGTTTTAAATGATCAGTGGCCAGTGAGTTCGACATAAGTAATTGTCTAACAGAGACAGAGGGAGTTGATAGGCGCACACAGAGTGCAGGTGCAGGGTGTGCAGCTGATGGTTTCCCTCCAGCCTGGGCTGGCATGTGAGGCTGAGCTGTCATGGTGTTGTAAGTTGGGGTGGACTGGCATGGTGTTGTGAGTTGGGGTGGACTGGCATGGTGTTGTAAGTTGGGGTGGACTGTCATGGTGTTGTAAGTTGGGGTGGACTGGCATGGTGTTGTAAGTTGGGGTGGACTGTCATGGTGTTGTAAGTTGGGGTGGACTGGCATGGTGTAGTAAGTTGGGGTGGACTGGCATGGTGTTGTAAGTTGGAGTGGACTGGCATGGTGTTGTAAGTTGGGGTGGACTGGCATGGTGTTGTAAGTTGGGGTGGACTGGCATGGTGTTGTAAGTTGGGGTGGATTGGCATGGTGTTGTAAGTTGGGGTGGATTGGCATGGTGTTGTAAGTTGGGGTGGACTGGCATGGTGCAGTAAGTTGGAGTGGACTGGCATGGTGTTGTAAGTTGGGGTGGACTGGCATGGTGTTGTAAGTTGGGGTGGATTGGCATGGTGTTGTAAGTTGGGGTGGACTGGCATGGTGTTGTAAGTTGGGGTGGACTGGCATGGTGCAGTAAGTTGGAGTGGACTGGCATGGTGTTGTAAGTTGGGGTGGACTGGCATGGTGTTGTAAGTTGGGCTGGACTGGCATGGTGTAGTAAGTTGGGCTGGACTGGCATGGTGTAGTAAGTTGGGGTGGACTGGCATGGTGTTGTAAGTTGGGGTGGACTGGCATGGTGTTGTAAGTTGGGTGGACTGGCATGGTGTTGTAAGTGGGGGTGGACTGGCATGGGTCAGGGTAGAGTGTGTACTGAAATAATAAAGAGTAAGATTGCATGGTGTAGTTTACTAGTTAGTCTGGTGCCAGTATTTACAGTCGGTATCCCCCCGTTGCCGTAACGTGCGAGAGGACCACTAGGACAGGACAACTTGGAGGGAGGGTCAGCAGGGGCAAACAGCTGACTAACCCCAGCACTCGAAACAAGTTTATAAAAAATATGTACTCAAGAAACCCTGCAGCAATATACCCTTGAAACGGTTCTAGTCACTTCTGCCTCGCATCTATGCCAGCGGTAATAAAAGACCCCGCACAGGGAAAAGATAAAACCTGTTGTTGACCTACAGAACGAATGGTCTTGATCTACAAAAAAACAAATCTAGATACAGGACTACAGGTGCTGGATTTGCCAAGCACTGCCAAAACATGCCCAGTTTGGGGTACGTGCTAGGAGTGTCATGTGACGCCTTGTCTAGGCAGATACCAATGCTATATACGACACACTCTTATTATCTTCAATTCATCATAATTATGATAATAACAATGAAGATAATGGGCTAAATTAGGCAGCAAAATAAGGCCTGTCCGATTGTCCCGGACAAGTAGTTTCAGTGACCAGGCAAGTCCATGTTTAGAGGAGCAATCCCATTGGACAAGCTGTGGATTAATTTAGGCTGTGTATATGCTAGTTGGGTGTTGTGATGGAATAAAACAAAATAAGACAATAAGGTAGCATTTTATCACACGCAGCTAAATATTCCATATGACCGTCGAATGGGAAACTTGCTGAACGCGGTGAATGTAAATGGTGGCTGTTTATATCCAGTTAGCATAGGATAGGTAGTGTCGCCTAGCAACCATGAGTGATGAGACAAACATACATGCACAAGTTAAAGACATCGTTACATGCTACCCCATTGTGATCATAGTGGCGTTATTCCCACATCAGGTGATTATTCTAGTAAGTTACCATACCCAAGCAATGTTACTGATTGTTCACTTGGCTTCGGGAAAGGAAACGCTAATGAAAAGTTTAGGCCAAATGATGCAACTTAGTCCGACAATGTCGGTCCTTCGTCACCATCAGGCTTCAAGTTCTGCTGGCATTGCCTTATCAACCACTGCTGTTGCTGGCCCTGATTAAACTAGTTATTTCTTCTGATGACTTTGCAACTGGATCTACGAAATGACATGTATTTGTTTCTATTAATGACATATTTAGTTGAACATTTAATTGAAACAAGAAACGGCTCGTTTTCTTAATGAAATAAAGCCATTTTACTATGTGTCATAACTGTCACACATGCATGATACAACAGTTTGATGGTACCTGGCATATTTATCTTGGACTAGTAAAACAATATCAGGACTAGTTGTCTCTGAGTCAGTCAGTCCGATGGACTACCTGTCGGCTAAAGCCATCATGCACCCTGTGAATGCATGTCTAACTCACCATAGTGTGTGGTGTAGGTTGCTATGTGCAGACGAGGAATCTACGTCCAGCACCTCCACCGGTCACTGATGTCAGTACATAGTAATCACTGCTGTATGGTGTGTGCAGAGTGAGTAGGGGCCATGGTGAAATGACCAGGCAACAAGATGAAGGTGTAACTCGAGACAACTATGCTAGCCCTAAGGCGGGTTCAATACAAGTACAGAGACAAAGGCCTGTTTGGAAACAACACCGCTAAACGGATTAAACCATCGCAGCCACTGTAAGATATAGTCGAGTTATTAATAGAAATATGTGTGTGAATGGAAATATTTGTACTACAGACTACAATGGCAATGTACATGTTAGCACTACAGTGCCAGTGTGTGTGCGTATACACCTTGTGTGTGTGTGCACGCATGCATGTGTGTGCTTGTGTGCATGCGTGCATGTGTGCACATATGGTATGTGTGGTGAGTGCGTGCGCTCGCGTGTGCATGCATGCACGCGCGTGTGTGACAACAAACCCACACAAGTCATAACTGTGCATGATATACTGCAACATTTTGTTTTTTAACAGCTTATAAAATGTCATAATATCAAAGAGAACCAAAGTAAATTACATAATATTGTTCAGCCACGCAATAAACTTCTGTAAATTATCCTGTATTACCTGTACTTAATTGGCTCACAAGCCACAGCAGACCCTTCAGCAGCTTGACGCATTCAACCGTATCAACAGAGAAGCTTTAATTCTGGCTCTACATGACATGAGTAACCCTAGTACCGGGGTAGTATCTGTCGAAAACTATCAAGAACAGCCTACTTTTGAGAGTAAACCACACGTTTCACTTGGGCGACCACTCACACTAGTAGCACCCAACCCATCAACACCTGAGAACTTTTTTGGTTACGCTCTGTCAGGGGCAATAAACCACAATATGAGATAAACTGAGACACAAAGACATGCTTCCAGTGAAGTTTCCAACCTAATCACCCAACTAGGGGTGTTTAATCATGGCTGCTTCTTATGTATGAATGCACAATACAGGTGTATTTCAGCTGTGTCGTGTGAACATTCCATACATACATTCTGAACATACTGTGATGTAACATTATGTATATAAATAGGATCATGCAGTAATAATGTCCATTATATCCAGCAGAGGGCAGCAGTGTATGTGGTCATGGTTGATAAAGCTCTTCAAACAAACTGCAAAGTAATACTGCTTCTGATTAGGGGTTTGGATTAAACCATCAGATCTGTCCAAAACTTGAGGGTCAATTACTTTGTACCTGGAACTGATACACCAATTCCTGAACAGGAATTGGTGCTGTTTTTATAAGTAGCTGAAATTCAGTATTGGTGAAAATGTAATTGGAATTGGTGAAAATTAATTCGTTTTTCAGTTGTTTCTATTTTGTTTTCAATTACAACAGATGAATGTACATAACAAAAAACTGTAAATTCTTTCTTTAAAATATACTCATAGTCTGAAGGGAAGATTATGTCTGAAATGACATTTCCTCAATACAGCTGAGATAAGAAATATTTGTCAATGTCATGTTTTTGCCTTGGTACATGTGAAATGGTCACACGTTGTTCACATACTGTTATTTTGATATGGCATTGATAATTGTAATTTTTTACGTGTAATTTGATGTTGGTATGCTGTAATTAAAATAAAATTGATATAACGTAAAATTTGACCTCACGCCTCTGGCTCCAAACCTGTTAGTGTCAGTTAAATGTAACTACATGTTTGTTTGTCAAATGACAGAGAAGAGCTGGTAGAGTTGTAAATTTACACTTTTCGTTTTCCCAGTTTCATTAAATATATCAATACTTATAAAAGTATAAATTTACAGCAAGAATACAGTAATTTGTGTATTCATACTGGAAGTTTACATGATAGGGAGAATATGTATGTTTTGTATATATATAGTATTTCTGATTTTTTGTATTAAATGTTACCTTTCTTGTAAAGAGAGAAATAACTAATGAGTTACTGGGATAAAAAGATGGAATGTATTTTTTTACTTTTCCATTGGAGAAGTTAAAATAGGATCATGTGTATTATTCTTAAATTAATGTTAGATGTTATGTCATATCTGTACGTAAAGTAGGTCATTTGAACTTACCGGCAGCACAAATATTTTCTTCACTCGCAGCAACTAAAAAAAAACTATTTACTGAAGATCAAGGTTTATGTGCTGTGTACTCCAAAATAACTTATAGCTGCCGGCATATAAGCGTAGAAATCAAATAGATGGGTCTGCTGATATTAATTTTTTTACCTTTGATGCATTAGCTACATTCACATTGTGTTTTATCGAATGTTTTTGTTTGCTGACTATTCACAGTAAATTATATAATCTTTTAGTGCAACACAATACTCTTACTCGGCAACATAAGACACTTATATAATATATGTTGTTATACACCATGTGATTAGTGCCAACCAATAAGAAGCCGATCCGCGCTGTCTTTGTTGGTGTGGGTTCGCTAGGAGTGCTCATTTATATTCGGTATAACCCGGATGTGGTAGGAAATATTTATAGAAGATTGCGCCCATAAGACAGAGCGAAAGTGACGCTTTCCAACGGTATGCGCTGTCTTGTAATTGACCAGCTTGGCGACATATAAACATCGCTAGAAAATATGTAAACATGTCGAATTATACGCTTCATTTCACTAAAACAAAGACTTTGGAACAATGGGGCTTGCCACAAAAGTGATATTTTATGACATAAAACATTTTCTTTCGTAATAACAATGTGCACACAAGGCAAGTTGAATCATTTGTCTACGCAAATATGTAAACAACTCGAAATCACGGTTTTTGACCAAATTTGACAAAATCCAGTCCCAGGTCCTCCCTTAACGACAGCATAAATATCTTCTTCACATGCAGCAACTAAGAAAAAACTATTTACTGAAGATCAAGGTTTATGTGATGTGTTACATAAGTACTCCAAAATAACTTATAGCTGCCGGCATATCTGCTAGAAATCAAATAGATGGGTCTGTTGATATTTATTTTTTACCTTTGATGCATTAGCTACATTCACATTGTGTTTTATCGAATGTTTTTGTTTGCCGACTATTAACAGTAAATTATATCATCTTTTAGTGCAACACGATACCCTTACTCGGCAACATAACACACTTATATAATATATGCGACAACACGATACCCTTGTATTCGTCAACACGATACCCTTATATTCAACAACATAATACGCCTAATCAGCAACGCGATACCCCTGTTTGGTGATCATTTGCATCACATGAATTGTGACTGCACCACTTTAAAGATACCAGGTATCTCATTCTGTAGCGTCGATTAAACCTCAATTCTCACTTCCAATCAAATATCACCATGGCCTTAAATTAGTTAAATAATTCACGGTCCTATTAAGTTACAATGTGTCCCGCGTTAATTAAATTAAAATGTTTTATTCCACAGTAGCATGGTGTGTTTATCGCAAGTTTACCTGCGCAGCAGATATCTGCACCAGAGTTACTACCTTGTAGCTAATAAATCACCTGTCTTCACTACACTAACAAAAGCTACGCAGCAGGTAAACAAACTTCCCTGCATGGAGACGCCATTAACCTAGAAACTGTTGTTGTTGGGAAATCATCAACTGACTCCTCAAACAGCAGAATCCACCATCTCCTCGTAGTAAGGGTAGCATTATTAAGTAGTAGGGCACTTAACCTTTAACAGTTCTTGTCTCCTTCCATCACTTTAGTTAAGTACGCCCTGCTAAGCGAGTAACTACCCTGTACTAAAGAGTGCTCAGCATTGACAAATACTCATCTATTCTATAGTGCCATCTGGATACAATGTACATAGACAAAATGCCACACGTGAGAAAGGGACCAAGTATCTGCATTTGTACACCTGCATTTGGGAATATTTACATACATGTGGCATCTACCAAGGGGGGTCAGTTTACAATGTCATGACAGCACTAACTGTACACAATGTGAGCAGACACAATGAAAACAGACACAAAATGTCCAGTGAGAATTGGACTAAATATCAATATTTTCTTAATCTACATTTCAGCTTATGGTAACTATTATGCCTATCAAATGGTGCTTAATAATTTACAAACTATAGATCGGGGCATCTGAACAAAATATTACCATGCAAAATGTCACATGTAAGAGATGAACTAAAGATCGTGTCTACATGTGAAAGGTTTACTTCCTATACGACACTACACCACAGATTCCATCACAGAAAAGCTTATACACAATATAATTTGCATACGGATTGTAAGTCCATTTCTGTATTTTGTCAACTCTGTTATGACCTTTGAAGCTTGTTATCATGCAAACTAAATTCTAAAAGGAAATATTATTCAAATAGTATTTAGTATAGTGAGTCCATAGTTTGAACAAATACGTTACAAAAGTTTTCCTTCATATTCTCAAGACGCTATGTACACATAACCAAATTGTGTTAATTAATGCTATCAGAATTTTCTCTAGAATTTTTGCTGACACGGACAGACAATATGTACTAACTACACTGCATACAGTGTTTCTGCCAGCAGGGTAAAATTTTGTACCCAAAAATAATTCTGGTGTACAGATACGTACCCAAAATAAATCGATTTTTTTTTTTTTTTTTTATATTCTGTGCAATGAAACTCATACTTGATGACGTTTTTAAAGGTGAAGAATGAGCCCGTGCCAACATGTTTATGCTAGCTATTCTGTGATTGGCTAAACGTGGTATTCACTGCGGGATTGAAGCCTTCACCTCAGGATAGAACATGGCGTACCGGTATATTGGTAGGCTTAGTGTAAAGTGTGCTGTCATGGCTGTACATTTTTCGCGATGTTTTCGAGTATTCATTGTTTCTTGGTGAAGAAAAACAACCCAACAAGATAATATACTACAGTTTACAATTTTCCTGCTGACTGTTACATTTATTATTCATTCTCCTACGAAATGATCAGCATGAGCCGGGTGAGATTTCCGACTCCAAATGCCGGGAAATCACTTCTCCGAGCCTATGGCGCCCGCGGCAGGATTAGCCTGCCAGTTCCGCGGTCTCACAATTGACTAACTCTGTATCCAAATAATTTTTTTTGGAGAAACCCTGGCATAAGATGCAGATTTCTAAATCAGTGTCACTACAGGAGGGGGGGCTGTAAACTGTACATATAACGATTGCAATCTTGGGTACATAGAGTGCACTGCAAGAGATGTGAGAGGGCAGGGTAAAGGTCAAGGGTAAAGGTTGCTACAGACAGGAAGATGACATGTAGCACCAAGTGTATGTTTCATTCTGTCGTAGGGGTCTTCTCAAAATTTGAAGCCTATATAATTTACCCTTAACCATTTCAGTACTACAGCCCTGACCAGCTGTGACCACTGAATACAGCATTCCCTGTGAATATGCGAGACAATGGACTACCTTCACTTCAAATCAAGATTTGAGCAAAAAAAAATGCATTTTATGAATAGGAATGTTATAGGAATGTTATATATTTTCTGTAAGTATGATAATCAGCGAGTATAATGAGGTATATGATTTTACATTTCGTCGTCATGGTAGCCAGCAATCCAAGATGGCCACCAAGATTTCAATGTTTTTGCAACTGCTGAACACAGTTGTATACAAAGTTCACCGACATCGTTATTATGTCGATCGTCAACATCCGACAAAGATTCTTCGCTAAAACTATTAAATAGTTTTGAATAAAATCTATTGGTATGTGCTACATTAAGCAACTTCATCAAACAAATACATTAGCAAACAATTCAAGAAAGATTGAAAATGACCTTATTTGTTCCGTTACTTAGAATCACCCTTTCAAGCCAGGGGTAGTAACTGCATGAATGTAGGGAGATTGGGAAATTAGTTGTACTTTGTCCCACTTAGTGTGAGAACCAGCCATATTCACAAGTACTTAAAGGTTTTAATGCCCACGTCCACAATGTGTCAATATAGCATCTGTTTATGATCTCAATGAGGTTACTGGTTTACGTAACAATCTGTGAGCACAACACCCAAACTGTGAATAAGGTTTCGGGCTAATTAAAGGCAATTTTTTTGGTAGCATACTTTCAACATATTTAGGGATCATTTCAGAACGTGGATGTCTGATCTCAAACATAATTATTTTCGTTTGGGGAAATTGGGGGGTCAGAGAGACATAGACAGCTCAATCTGACATCGATAGTTTACGCTTCTGACCGATACTGTTAATATATTGTCAACATAACAATATTTACAAACTTTCATCTGAGGGGATGGGAGCTGAGGCCAGTTACAAGTAATCTTGTCTGATATCGGACTTTGACATTCTGAGATGATCCCTAAATGTGTTGTTCATTCTTTAACAAAACAAACAATAATGCACCCACCTGTCGAGCGCGATATCGTGCGTTTCCACTGCGCTGCAGCGTTCCGGTCTTGATGCTCTGTTCTGCGATGGTAACCTCTTCACCTTCCAACCCCGATCTCACACTCAACTCGCTCAGTTCCGGGATTGGCTGAACTTTCAACCGTACCTCCCCGCCTGAATTCTTGATCAATTCGATCACCTCCTCACGTGTTGCACTCTCTACGTTTTTCCCATTGACCTCGATTAGTCGGTCTCCAGGCAACAGTCCAGTCTGCATGTTCTTCGGCCCGGGCTCAGCAAAAATAACGACACGTTTACGTTCGGTACTATCCCCGACCCCCCGCTCAAGAATCGTTCCACGACGCAGCGTGAAGCCAAAATCGCCCGCCGACTGCCGCCCGAGGGTGATTTCCCGTGGCGCGAGGCACCTAGGGGGTGCCAGCGAGGGGAGAGCAAGTGGCACATTGCCGTAGGATTTTTCTGCGGGACTGCTCGGCGTGGATGGTTCCTGAAGGGGTGCCACCGCATCAGGAACTGGGGACGGAACGTTGATCTTTGGTAGGATGCGTTTCTTTGGCGTACTACTTGTCGACTTCGATGCCATCACTGTAGTGCTCGGCATGCGAGCCGGCTTTGTAGGTGGCACCACCTTCCGTGGCGGAACACTATCGGGTTCGATGTTTGCGACCAAACTCCGGACGCTGCGTTTCTTCTTCGGCTGCCCCTTATCAGAGTCCAACACCTGCGTTGGGTAATCCTCATTGGCTATCGTATTCTCCTCTAAGGTCATTGTGTCATCGAGTCGACCTCTCACCCCCTGATTCGGTATCTCCGGACCATAGTTCGACTGCCCCTTCAGAATCCCGCGCTGGGGTTTCGGCTGCACCGCGGGCCCCACCCGTTTCACAGTCACGGTTGCCGTTGACAACTCGACCTTACCGACACTCGTGTAGGTCGTGCCGTCAGGTTCAGGGGTCGCACCTTCCCGTGGACTCAACTTTCCCCCAGAACTCAGACTTTCGCTGCTCTCGTCCCGTCCATTATACGGTCGCGCCCCATATTTCGTTGACGTGTCGCTCATTCGTCCCCAGAGTCCTTTCTTTGCTTCCTCCAGTCGGGAGAGCTCTTCCTCCGTGAGACTCTTATCACCCTTCTTCTTATCCTTGCGTTCCTTCTTCTCACGTTTCTTCCGGTCCCGATCCTCTCGGTCCTTCTCCGAGTGCTTCTTCATAAAACCAAACATCCTGAGTGTCAGCTACGGTCACCTGCAAATACATGGATGGTGGTCAGTGAAATGGTTCATATCAATATATCCAGGTAAAATACATTTTTAAGGATCCATCCATAAAGTTTGGCACGTTTATTGTGGACAATTTTGTGTCCCCTTGTCACACTTTGTCATGTGTCATGTACCCCCCTTAAAATTATGTTGACTTTGACATTTTGTAACATGTATTTGGTATACATTTTAGCAGCTTGGTAAATCATACCTACCGTACCCAAACTACTTCTTACCATTTATTCATTTAATGAATAACTTCTACAGATTTGGACATGTCGTACATCAGATATATGACTGGTACACGTAAGGTGATTGATATCATCTGTATCTGAAATGTTGATACAGCTTGTGTGACATTTTAAAACAGAACATAGTTGTAATGTAATTATTTAAGAAATTTTTTTTGAAGACTGTTGTGTTACTTGTGTATACCATTTAAAAAATTTTGCAGTTCATCAGGATAAGTTCCTACAGTCAATCCACCCCTATAAAACGCCACCCTTAAATAAGTCTTTAAAATGTTGCAATAAAATTATTAATTAATATTTTTATGTTTCTATAGAGTAACTCATTGTATGTTTTGGAAAATCTACAAGCATACTGTTTTCAATCACACTGTCTATCAGACAATTAAGTATTTGTATAGGAAACAGTTATTGTCGCTCGACCTTTTATCACCCAAACTACGATTCTATGATAAACCCTGATGAATTCCTCATACATTTTAAATGCTACTTGGTAATAAACAGTCTGAATCTGAATGTTATGCAATTCATGCATTCATCGCTTACAGAACATGGAAAATATCTTTACTTTACCAAATAATTTTTTAGAAACTATTTTTGTTTGCCCTCCCTCTGTTCCAACCTACTCCTGTGGTATCTTTCGGTTTAAAAATAGCGTTTTACAAACATTTCAGTACACGTGTCTTAAAACGACTACAGAATGTTTTATAGTTCCACACGCACAATCGCAGTTAAACATGCTATAGCATTCCATTTTAGAAATCAGCCAAAGCCGGCAAAGAAAGCTGAGCTTGCTGAAGGGAGGTTGTGTTGATGATCTGTGCTTGGCTCTAGGCAGTGGAGGTATGGTGTTGCTCTAGCATGATGGCTATCTCTCAAAGTCTGACTGGGTCACTGGGTGTCCACTATGGGGCCATTGATGTGTGGAGAATGACCCACTTCTGTCAACTAGCTGGTCTATTGTGTGGACACTTGACTTCAGTGAATGACTGTGATCTGTAGTATACAACCAGGTGTATCTTTCAAGACAAATCATCACCAATTCGACAAAGAAGAAATTCCTCAAGAAGTAATATGTTATTATATATATATATATATATCTATACATATATATATAACATGTTTATTTGCCAAAATATGATACATGTTTTATTAATATTTAAACTATTGTTATATCAATGTGTCCGTACACTGTGAACAAAAACATTTGTTGGTCATTATTATACACCTGTGAACAACAATCCTTCAATTGACAGTAATCACTGGTATACTGTATCCCTTTAAAAGAACTGTTATTTCCTTTATAGTGGTAGAGGCTTAACTGTACAGCTATCTGATTACAACTATGTGTTAGGGGCAGTCATTATCATTATATACCTTGGGGTGGGTGTGATCTAAGGGAATCAGGGAGGGTTCTGTGTTCAAAAGCAATGCACAGGATTTGCATGACACTGAACAGGATGATGTAAGTGCTGGAGAAGGTGGGTAAATTTTTATTATGCTAATTTTGCCAAATATATATATTTTTCAATGACAACAGGGGGTTAAATTTCTGTGCCCATTATTGGAGTGCAGGTCACATTCCAGTGCACAGGATTTTTGGGTAGGTTGGATATCAAATCAGGATATGTATCCTGTTTCAACCACCGATGATAAATAATAACAGCTCCCTTAAACACCTCAACACATAATCAAACTGAGTTATAACAGGAACACCTATTCAACGTCTTAATGTGTGAACTGCACTAGTCGACTAACAACAAGACAGACATAACATATTGATGATCATAATTAGGAAACTGTTTACTGTGTGGTGAAGTGCTTTAATAGATAATGTCCATGAGAACTCCACTGGCCTACTTAGTTCAGTTATGACAGTCTCTTCTCATCTTGATATCAACAGTCAGAGAAGGTTTAAAGGGAGGTCTTCCATTTGTGTTTGTTATCATAAAATCATGTTTTCTATATAACTACAGTGTAAATTATGCACTCTAACATACAGGCTGCCGAAATATGTTTTGACAAGACAGAAACAAGGTTTGAATTCAACAGTTCCATGTTTACAAAAATCACTGGGATGTCATTCAAATCACTGAATAGCGAGTTTGGATATTTCTCAAGGTCATGATCCATCTGGGGTGGAGTTTTCAATGTCAATATGCTGTCATCATGTTTCCTAAAAAAAAACTTTAAATTTCAACAACAAAGTGGTTCGTTAAGACATTTGGGCGATCAGAATGTTATAACAGGTATATAGTTTATGTTGTATTATAACACGTATAGTTTATACTGTGTTATAACATGTATAGTTTATATTGTATTATAACATGAGTTTATAATAACAAAAACAGAGAAACTCCCTTTAACACAGATCAATTCACTTCTCAATGTAAGAACTTTACTCGAACACATAAACACAACCACAATTCCACTTAACGTTTCCTTTGGCGATGTATCTGACAAATCAATCTGCAGATACAACACAAAGATCCTTACATGTCTTATCCACTCCCGTAGTTGTAGTGATTTCACTATCAGTGAAATGCAATCCAAATAGGATGGATAAAAATAAAGAGCACTTTCATTTTTATCTTCCTCTGGTTCAGAGAATATTAGCACCTTCAGCACAGTTAGGCTTCAACTTGGCTGACCATTAAATGAACCTGATGTGGATGAATCACCATCAATGACTAGTTGTTTCTACTCACTTTGTATATAAGTGACCCATGTACCATTTTTCTGTGGCCTGATGTGTCAACTAGGATATTACGAGAGTAAGAATGTACCAGTGTTTTCCCACTATCTGTCAACCTGCAGCACTTCTACACAAGTCTTTTATGGGACACACATGTACACGTGGACACAGTACTGTCAGACGCCCAACTTGCAACCACTGTCACCCATTGGTGACAAACATGTCAACGAGGACAACCACATCCATCAATCTAGAGGGGTACACTCCCACATTTTGGTGACACCATCCCCTGTGACATGACTTGCACTGACACCTTCCACTGTCAACTGTCAGTGTGCTGTGTTCTAATACATCATCAATAATAATCAAACTCAAATCTACAATAACACTGTCTACCATGAAGTTTAAAAAACTAATTACCAATTATGTATGCATTTTTAAATTTTACTTTCTGTCAGAGCGATATTACTATTTACAATCTAGTGTTAAATCTAGGTATTTATTTAAGTTTATACTTGATTTTCCTAATTTTATTCTATAAATCCAGTATCTAAATACAATGCAATGTATTATTACCGATAATCACCATAAATTTGGGCAATTCCAGCGTTATGGGCATCGTACCATGCACACAAAATTGAGCATTTTCATTTCAATAACGTAGACAGATTTTACATCAAATTCTTTTGAATTATGGATTATGTTAATGTGATGTCTTGTGTACAGTACTGCATATTAATTAATACTGGGAACAATTAATGAGTATTGTTTATTGGTTAATGAAAAACCGTTATGGCCGTGGCATACTATGGAACCTGTTTTGACCCTAGTGAAACATAAGTGCAAAACTCTGCTCTGCTGTAGATGATGGATTTTTTAAATAATTAGTTTTAATAAGCTTAATAATAGTTATAATTAATGTATGATTAGATTAGTTTATATTTTCAATAATTTTTTAGCTGTCTGCAATAGTATGTCCACTATGAGCACTGTGAACAGTGTTTGTTGCTGCCGACACCATATTATCACCCATCGTCAGCTTTCAACTCTTGCTGAACAAACTGCAATCCATTCATATCCATCCATGCAAGTACACTATACGCACGTTTTTAAATTCATGTATGTCTGCTAAATATTACAATTGGAGTACATTATAAACACAAAATTTACACTTTTAAAAGCATGTTTATAAATCATGCCCCTGTCACCAAGGCTCACAAACAGTACATTCAGTACAAATGACCCCGTCACCTTGGGTCATAAACTTTGGAAAAAAGACAATGCTATGTTCTAGTCTTACATGTAATAGTCTTACTGTATATTATACTATAATTTAATTGGGTGCTTTTCCCACAACTTTCTAATCTAATTTTCTCTCAAAAGACTGCACCGATGCAATCTCAACCACAGACTGAGTGCGGCTATTCCATACATCTGTTCATCCATGTATCAGAGTTTTTAATGCTTAATCAACATGATTCTTTGAATATTTTTAGTTGGTGCTCTCTCGTATGTGAATTGTTGTTACTCAATGTCACAAACTGCTGCATCGTATTTCTCAGTTAGAATCTCCCTATCCTTGGAGCAGTAGACTGTAGTAGCATGACAAGTCCACAAAAAAAGGGGCACACCTACCCAGAATGTATCTAGTTTTGTAATGTTACAGATTTAAACAAAAAACCTGAACATCTGAGCAATTTGATATTGATGGTTATGCATTTTTACCCAAAAATATAAATTATGTCACGTAGGCAGTCCTGAATAGAATTCAAAACAAGTTAAAGAATAACATGATTACCTGCCTAATATTAAAAAAATTTAATGTTCACATTTACCAGGTCATTTAAGCGATCATACTATCTGTATATGCTCTACTTGAGGCACATACAATTTTGAAACGGCAAATACCGGTAATTTTTTTATCTCTGATGTGCCCGAAATCCACATGCGTGTCTTTTTTCCAGATCGATCCCTGCAAGTTTAAAAATGTTTAATGTACATATGGTTAGACACTGTTCAAAAAGTTACTATTGCGTACAAAAAGACAAGGAAACATGAGTTAGTGTCATCGAGATAACGCAACTTTTTGTATTTTTTATGGACGTGGCATTTCGCATACCTCGTAAGTAGGTGATAGCAAACTCTATATTATACACAAAATATTTTGTGAAATCATTTTGTTCTTGTAGTATTTCAAAGAAGCTACCCTGTATTTGCAAGCATGCCACTTGTTTAAAATTTGACACTACTAGTAAAGTATACACAGTATATATTATTATTAATATTATTTAATTTTGATAACTGCTATTTATTTACTTCTTTATTTAGAAATTCTACATTATTCAATATGTATGTATTTATTTTATTTTTTACCATTAATATTTATTTTAAATTAATATACATATTTAATGCAATTCTAAAATTGTCATGTATTTTAATTTATTGTGAAGCGCCACGAACAATACTTGATGTGGCGCTATACCAAATAAAATACATTATTATTATTATTTATTGAATGTGTCACAACTTTACTTGAAATATAAATGCCAAGATGACAATAAAAGTTTTTTCACTAGTCAACTTTGGTGATGCAACAAGCATATCAAATGAATTGAAAACACATAATATTTATGTGTTTTTATAATGTACAAACATATTACTATAATTATGCACTCAAAATTGTTTCTGTACTAGCAATTTATATTTTTGTGGCAAAAAGTTCCAACTTAACTCTGAATTGCCTATTTATGTGCATCACATTGCAACTTTTTAATTACTATGGTCTCTGAGACTCCAACAAATTGTCATGCTGGTATACAGACCATCTCACAAAAGCAACCACGTTTAATACTTTGCAGTTCACGATGTACATGCCTGCAGGTCTGTGAACATACTGAGTACAGTGTACTAGAAATAAAATGTTCCTATTGACTTTTTATAACAGCTGATGTACAAATTTAGACAGATAAGTACTATTGCAACATAGGTTGGGTGTCAATGACATGTCTACAAATGCTGCGACCCACTAGCTGTTTCTAAAGGTCTACTCTGCAGACATGGCCTATAACCATTTTGTCTACTCTAATGTTCCCATCAAATTGGTCTACCTACCAATACTGGCATTTTCATTACCAGCAAGAATCCCAGAGGTTATAGCTGCAGAAAGTACATATCAAAAGGAAGTCAAACAATTAATTATTGAGTCATTGTTATGTTCAAACGCTCGAGTCAATGCTAACATCTGCGACTAATGGTTAGACCCTGATTAATAACTCATCCCATTATCATACACACCAACTGAAATGGCGTTAGATCAACTAGGGAGTACCACGCGTTTGGATTATTAACAACATACTGGGGGATCCGTACAGCACACCAAAGTTGATATTGACGACAACTGGGGGACCTGTACAGCAGACCAAAGTTGATATTGACGACATCTGGGAGACCCGTACAGCAGACCAAAATAGATATTGACGACAACTGGGGGACCTGTTCAGCAGACCAAAGTTTATATTGACGACATCTGGGGGACCCGTACAGCAGACCAAAGTAGATATTGACGACAACTGGGAGACCTGTACAGCAGACCAAAGTAGATATTGACGACAACTGGGGGACCTGTACTGCAGACCAAAGTCGATATTGACAACATCTGAGGGACCTGTACAGCAGACCAAAGTAGATATTGACAACATCTGGGGGACCCGTACAGCAGACCAAAGTTGATATTGACAACACCTGGGAGACCCGTACAGCAGACCAAAGTTGATATTGACAACACCTGGGAGACCCGTACAGCAGACCAAAGTTGATATTGACGACAACTGGGGGACCCGTACAGCAGACCAAAGTAGATATTGACGACATCTGGGGGACCCGTACAGCAGACCAAAGTTGATATTGATGACAACTGGGGGACCTGTTCAGCAGACCAAAGTTTATATAGACAACATCTGGGGGACCCATACAGCAGACCAAAGTAGATATTGACGACAACTGGGAGACCTGTACAGCAGACCAAAGTAGATATTGACGACAACTAGGGGACCTGTACTGCAGACCAAAGTCGATATTGACAACATCTGAGGGACCTGTACAGCAGACCAAAGTAGATATTGACGACAACTGGGGGACCTGTACTGCAGACCAAAGTTTATATTGACAACAACTGGGAGACCCGTACAGCAGACCAAAGTTGATATTGATGACAACTGGGAGACCCGTACAGCAGACCAAAGTTGATATTGACGACAACTGGGGGACCTGTACAGCAGACCAAAGTCGATGTTAACGACACCTGGGAGACCTGTTTCTAACACATCATTTATAAGCATGTTGCAGTTTTTTTTATTGCTGAAGCAATGCACAATAAATAATCAGTACTGATATTTATATCCTCATCTACTTTATCATGGCAACCGACATCAACACAATGGCAACTACTTTCTTATAATTAATCATGCCAGATTTTCTTCGCAGTAACAAATCCAGTAGAGAAGGGATCTACTGTGTATGCCGAGTACGCCAAAAATAGCTGATATTTTTTTATTATGACAACTTCTATTAGCCTAGACCTAAGACTGGTATATATGTGGAGTTGCACAATGCTGGGCCAAATTGGTGTCCTGTAACTTAGGCTATATTTACTCCATAACCAGCACCTTTGTGGACAGTTCCTGTTGATAACATTTGTGCTATATCTTAGGTCCACGAAGAAAGAAGAGACACAAAAAACGCATTCCTGCCTGTTTATTGTTGTTCGAAAAAAATTGTGGTTGTGGTGGATAACATAAGTTACAGACAGCGTCCACCATTTCAGGTCCAGAGTGCTTTGATCATTCTTAACATTTTAAAAGTCTTGGTTGGATTCTGATGAGGTACTAGCATACATCAGTCAAACAAATGTTGATTTATGAAGGGTTTCACATTGTCATATTTTAGTTAAAAGACATTGACATCATGAACTTTGACTGTGTACATTTGGTATTGCACAATATAACAGTGAATACAGAGATCTTATCTTCTTCTTTTATTATAGGTGTAGATGTATCTTGGCTATAATTTAAGTTTTTCTATTTATTTTAAGCACTTTTTGTTTTTTGCACTTGTTTTTTTGGTGTCCATGTCCCCTTTTTTAGCCCAGTATTGTGCTTCACCTGATATAGCTCAAGTCGAGTTTGTTGAACACCCTGTACTACGCCATCCTTTGAGACACCCTGTACAATGTAGACAGTGGGTGGTTATGACAGTGAACTGGAATAGCGTGGCTTCTCCAGGAAGGAAACAAGAGTGATTGATGATACTTTCCTGCTAGATGCTTGCACTCAATTTGTGGATAAATATTCTGGATATATTATGACCAACTGTGCAATGAGCTCATACTGCAAACCGCAGCAAAAGCCTAGATGAATACTACTACCCCCCTGTTTATACCAGATAAAAATGCCTGCCTTTATACTTCTAATAGCAACATACGCTGACCGTTTATCAATTTTTACCATTGTTTTAAGCTGACCAAAGGCGATCTGGCATCTGCTTGAGTGGATAATACACTTAAGTTAAACATTCTAACTGTTAGTACGCGTAGTGTAACCAGAAACATAATTGTCATAATGTGAGTAATTATTTGAAAACAATTAGAATATGTGGCAACAGCACCGTGCTGCATATGTAATCCTGTGCTGGCAACAACGCAAGACGAGTGATGATTGGCCCGATGTCTGACACTAATGCTAATTACCCTTTGTTTTCGGCACTTTTTGGCACAAGGAACCAATCACCGAGCAGTAGTGGCGTGCGATGGCAGATTTCAACGAGCTCTTAGTCACTTCGTTTTGTGAAAGCAGATGGAGTAGTCACATCAAAAATGTTGTCCCTCCCATCCCTCCCAATTTTTGATAGTGTTAAGGACACAGCGGGTACATTGTTGGTGGAAGAGGGGTTGCTAGCAGATCTCAACGCTTTCCCCATTTTCTTAGTTCAGGTGGACAATGTGTTCATGGGGTTCTGATGCTGAGACAGCTTGCTTCTCTTCCACCGGTGATTTTAGTAAGTTGGGCGCAGTGGCCCCACTTCTAAGGTGTAGCATAATGGCCCCACTTCTAAGGTGTAGCATAATGGCCCCACTTATAGGTTTAGGCTAAATCTTGATATAGTGTAACTCTTCAGCAGGTAGTTGGGATTATAGTTAGTGTGAATGAATGTGTGCTTGGTTAGTACAGTACAGTGCATAAGGTCTACTGTGATTACAGTAGTAATGCTGTTGTTTTATATATATATCTGTATAACAATACTGCTAATGTTGTATAAGCAGTCTGCCCTATGTAGCGCTATAACTGAAACTAGTCTGCATACGCAGCATTTAGGAGTACAAATATTTCACAATAACTTTTGCAACCTGTTACAATAAAGTATGTTTCACCTGCCTAAATAGGCCTTGGTATAATCCTCCGCCTGTAGTTTCATGTCACTGAATATTGCACCAATGCAAACTTTCTATGTGAATACCAACTCTCCATATCTTCTTTGTATTTATTTATGTATGCTGCACCTGAAGCATACAATAAACATGTGCATAATGTATATTACATAAACAACAATGGCTGCTCCATGTTGTTGCCGAAAGCAATAGTAACACTGGTCTACAATTTATGTTTAGAAAACAGACCTCTAACTTGGTTATGGACATATGGTGCCACATTTTGATCGTATACATACAATTTTAACAGAGTTATACAATTTAGAACTACATACAAATGTTGTAAATAATGATAATTAAAACTAATTAGCTCTTGCCATAACTTGTCAAGAATTTTTTATTTTATGCTGCATAATGCGTGCAAAAACACGGAAGTCAAATATAACAACCTGTGGTAAATAAATTCAAACCTACAGAATGTGCTGCTCTGATTATCTGAAGAATCAAACTAACACATCCAACAGTCTTATAATGCAAAATTGGACCGCCTTTGTTTAATTCTTAAATACAGCATGATAGTCATCAGTACTATTTTATCCACCCTGGACCCTGGGCCAAAGTGCCCGAATAGTGAGGTGACAACGTAATTAGTGAGGTGACAATGTAATTAGTGAGGTGAAACAGTAACTGGACTATATTAGGTGTTAAGGAATTAACTTAGACTGTCCTAGGGTGACCACAACTGCGAGCTGGCTGTATCAGTATCACTGAGGTGTCCATAAACCGTGGTTCGACTGCATTCATAGGTTGCCTTAACTGTTCTTGATAATGTCTACATAAATGGCGGACCAGCTGGGATGGAGCTTGCATGATTCACCCAGCACCAGTGCACTGTCTCTGGTGCACTGTCGGAACCCAGATGGGAGGTGGTGAGACAGACAGGGACAGGCGCCGGGGAAAAAAATAAAGCCTTCCAGGAATCATACTGCATACATAAGCTAAGGCATGAATCTCGACATCACTGGCTATATTAAAACGTTAAGTGTCAGTAGCGATTGTCATTCAGTGCACTGGAATTTATATAGAACACGTAACACAGACTATTTTAGCCAGTCATTTCCGTGAAAACGTTGGCGATTAGTTCAAACATTAATGCTACATTACACTGATCTATCTGAGATAAGGCAGCACTAAGCTGGTAGCAACACGTATATTTATAACCGAGGCAATATGAAATAGACATGACTCATAATAAATTATGCACAGACGCTACGAAAACATTGACAGACAGTGTTAACAGTAGCCAGATAATATATAAAATTTTGCATAATTAAACAATGTGCATTAGGGCTTGCATCCATGATTGGAGTACTTCAAAATGCTGATTGATCTTTCAACCAACAGATGGCATTCAAATGTAGACTTTATCATATTTAAGCTTTCATGTTTCAAGTCCACACAAATCCAAAGAGATACTGTGACAAATATTCTGGCATGAATTCTTATTCCAAATTTAAGTAAATAAATGAAGCTATCCACGGTACAACAAAATGAGCATTTCATCACTCGTGGAATATACAGTGGCTCATATATATCATTTGAAATTTTGACAGTGCCCCCAAAATGTCAATAACCCAAATGCCCTGTAGACGAGGTATCAAGTGACTTGAAACCAGTTTTGCAAGTGGCTTCCACTCCTCTATATCTTGTACATGAAATCTGACTCCTTTAGCCCAACTATTTTGTAGTGTCATGTTATAGCAAATATACACATGTCACCCGTGTGTACACGTCTGTTACCATAAAAAATATAGACAACCAGACCTATTGTAATAAAGTACAAACATAGTTCCTTAGGACGTTATATAAATCTTTAAAATGGCATAAATAAATGTTATATAATTAATATTTAATATACTATGCACCGCCATACTTTGATTAGCATTCCTTTGAATCTTCAAGTTTTTTACGTATCATGTTTTAATTTTTTACTGAGCTGTGTATTTATCGTCTGCATTTGTATAAAACGCGAATTTGACATTGAACAATAAATCATTCGGTAAAAAACATATTATTTCAACTTCAAAGGAAAAGATTTATTGGTATGTCGTTAAATGCAGTGATTACAGTAAAATGGTCTGGTGAAAGATGAGTTATTATTAAAATACTAATTAAATCTATGTTCTAATATTCCATAAAACAGTCGATCAAGTAATGATTCCGATGAATGAACATCACACATACATGGTATACATTCCCTAAAATATGGCTGTGTAAACCCAAGTTAGAAACAGGCTACATGAGCAGTGAACACCAACATTTCCATCTGTCATGCTCTAGGGCAAGTACTGTGACACTGCCAACACATGCCAACCATCAATTAACCACGAGATTAAATACTAATACGAAGTAATTAATCTCTTCCTTTCTGGGTCAAATGTACACTTTTTTATAACACTGTTTCTAAAACCACAGCTTGAAGATTGTGGAGTGATATAACGATTTTGTTATAACAGTTCCTGTTGTTTCTATAGTAAATTCAGCAATAGATTGCATAATTGATTTTGGCTCTGTGCCTACATACATATTATTGCTGTCAATGGAGCAGTAGGGGCCCCTACCCAATTAAATAGGACAAGGTAGCCATTTGAGATAATCCTAGTTTAGTCCACGTATATGTCAAATTTCTCTCAAATATTAATCTGATAATTAGAATACCGGTGGAGCCCGGGGCATATATTAGGTGTGGATGTATGGTAACTACTGTTGGTAAATTAAACTATTTCATTACATGTATGGTGCTTCCAATACATACTATTATTATGCCAGGTTTCATCCAGAAAATGCATTAAACACCATCTCTTGTCACATAAATTGAGTTTTTCTAAACAGTCTTAACAGTGGTTTTCTGCTGCCATTTCGCCACAGAATTCATGTGTCATTATGAACTGAAGAATTAACGAGCTCCTGATCTGACACTTAACAATGTGCAACAAAAAACAAGATTACTTTTATTTTGAAACATTCCAAAAAATTGTGGTTTAACACACACTTGTGCAGCTAGAATCTTCACGTATGCATGGGTGACCGAATTAGAATATGAGATGTCATTGAAGGGCCTATAGTGTACCACTTGACTTCTACGTAAGCCAAACTCGGGTCACCTGGCTGCATTAGGAGTATTTGGAAGTGTACAATGCATTAATAGAACACTTAAATTAAGAGGAGGAACATTCTTTCATTACAGCACTGTGTAATTGACTTTCCATTAGCTCAGGTTTGTTGTAGATAACCTTTACCGAAGAAGCAATCACATTTCATAAATAATTCTGTTCAATTTAACTGAAATTTCACAAACATCAAACATGGTAACTTGGTTGATGGTGCATGGAATGGCCGTGTTCAATTATATACTGATCAGCAAAGAACATAATTCTATAATGTCATGCATGATAAATCACTTACAAACTTACTACGGCTATCACAAGAAATCTAAATGCTATTTAATTACACACAGCAAAAACAGCCACAAACTTCAGTTCATAACACAGACAGAGCTCTTTCCATTCATTTGACTAAAACATGTTTCAACCCGATACAATTAGTACGCACTCACTGGAAACGAATGTGCACATACATATATAGATGTTTTATTTTGATTATTATCGCCTGCGAATAATCTACGAGTTTGCATTTAAAGGTGTTATCATCAAAGGTGCTACCAGTGTCAATAAAACTTTGTATAGGCTTCAGGCAAAACTATGTTAAAGGTCAGTCAAAAAGGTAGTTTTTCGCAAGGGCTACTGATGGACATGAAGTGTGCATAACCTGCATACCACACGCCACTAACACGTTTCTTATGCACATGCCACAGGTATGACAATCCAGTAGTGCCTGTAAATTTGTAATACTACACACAACGTTGGTACATAAAATTGTTCGTGTGCAGCATTTTACTGGACCCATGTAACACGTGCTATTTAATTATTGTTATGAAGTGTTAAGGACGGATTTATTTATTAACTTACACAAAGGAGCATCCACAACTTATCAGGGTTGGGTCAGAGGAACCGAGGCATTTCCATGGAAAGAGAGAAAATGGTCTGAAAATATTTGTATGGAATTTCCAAAGAATATTATTCTTTATGGTAGGACATAACTTTGTTGTTGGAGAAAACAATTTTCAATATGTGCACGCTGCATTAGGCAACACCAATCTGATTATTCGGATTACGGACCCTCTGACATTGTTTTTAGACAAAATGGAAATACAAAAATAGCAATTTTGTACTCTTATCTCTGATCGAAATGCTGAAACAAGATTCGGTATCGATTCATCGAGCATAGGTGCATCATACTAAACACTGTATGTTAAACACAGTTTCATTGGTTGTCCCGCATCTTTGATCTACGATCCAACGAATCTGCGAAAGTAAAACTTGTCAATAATTGATCTAAACCATGGCTGAACCAGACGCTGCAGTGTGGTTTTGTATCAAGAAATTGAAGTTGGCGCTGCTTTCCAAAAGGAAGTAAAATTTTTTTAATTGTCCGACATGATCAACAATGTCATTTCCCGTGTTTGGAGCGACGCCGCTCTGATATCGAAAGTATGTGTTGGTGTTGAATGCTCGGATTGTTGTCAAAATGACAGCGAGTGTCCTTGCAGATGTTATGTGAGCACATTTTTTTTCTTGAACGATGACAACGTAGCATGTTCTGTTATCGGTGGTAGTAATTATTAACAGAAAGTTTGCTGAATCATGAATGAGTTCTTATGATCTTGACTGTGGAACCCAAATACAGGAAGTACTTAGCCATTAGTGCTGCCTAGCTCGGTAACAGCTGTACAATTTGAATGGTTTATACACATTTCACAGAAACAATATTCAAACTCCGAACACTGTTTTGGGCTTATTAAACACAATTTGGTGGGCAGTATCCCATCAACAATTTGTTATATTAAAAACATGTCATTAAACAATGAAGAACAGACGGTTTAACTTGAATCCTCTGACTGGTTTTTACTTGAAGTAAGAAGAGTGGCAGATACTAGGGCCAGTACTGGCAGTAGTCAGTACTGTATTAGCCTGACTCCCTGAATAGGGGTCCAATGAATCGAATGGCAAGTGTGAAAAGAACACTTTAGGTACCCTTCCTACGAAACCAACCTGCTGAATATTCTGTTGAAGTGTGCGTTCCAGGGAAATATCCTTCACTACACAAGGAGCGAATGTGTAATGAGAAATGCCAATGGCAGAACATTAACAGCGACAACCATGCTTAGCAATGTGATGTCCTGTCCGGAATCAGACGACACCGGATCTTTGCCGTGACCACGTTTGACGCATCGTGATCGTTCGGTCCCTTTCCACCGTTCAATGAATAACTCAAATCGTCACCGTCGGCGTCTGATTTATCGCATACACGAGTGGGCTTTCCGACCGTTAAATAACAACGTGTGCCGTAACATAGCCCTGGCGTGTCTCCGGAAGTATAAAAACGATTCAAATATCAATTCCCTAGTCCAGTGCCTCGGGCGCTGCCAGTTTTTCACCGCCGGAGCTACCTGGTATTGACACGGTGCCCCACCCCCATAATTTCGTCCAGTTAAACGAAACCAGGAAAATAGTAAACTTATTATTTTCAGTTGTCATGTAAAACCCTGCACAAGACAAAGTATATTTGTATGGCCGAATGTGATTGACAGTTTTACACACATTAAATTAGAACGACAATGCGGGCCAGTCAGTCAGTGTGACAACAGTCGCCCAAGAATAACCCGCACTTCGCACAGCGGTTTATTACATTATGTGACAGGTTCCCCGGCGCCTGATTCATTAACAAAGGAACAGAACAACTGACCAAATAACGACATACTTACCCATTAAAATCCAGCGTAATATTGCATTTACGCGAAACACTGCAGGTTCCGAACAAAGCCTAGCATCAACATACGAAACCAAGCCAATGTGTAAGCGGCCACGCAAAATGGCGGAATGCCGGGAACTCTCCCTAAACGACCTTCACCTCCGACCTATTTTTTACGACCGTGCTACGTAATATACATGTAAACATGGCCACATGTTACGTTTGTCCAGGTAGAGCGTAACACAACCCGTTTCGATTTAACCGATAATCTGTTGTCAGATGCATTTTATGAAGGTGTATAGTTGCTTTGTATTGTAAGAATTGTGTCTTTAGCCAACTGTCACAAAAATATAAGCTATAGCTTCACAAACAAATTGGACAAAATATTGTTTATTGTGTTAGCAGGATTCTGTTTTCTTCCAGTGTATTTTTGGGGGTTCACGACTCCGACGATCCGTTGTTTTACGCATCTGATCTGTCTCTGCCTCTGTTTCTGTGTAGCGGTGTAGCTGTTTGTATATGTCTCTCATACGCTCATACTCGATCTCTCTTCTTCTTCACCCTCTTCTTTATCTCGCTACTTCTTCCATTCCCTCGCCTACCTCCCCTCTCCCCTCTCTCTATCCTTCCCCCTCTCTCTACCCTCCCCTCTCCCCTATCATCCCTCTCCTTTCCTCTCTCTCATTCATTCTCAGTCCATTTATCTCCCTCCCTCTCCTTCGTTCTGCCTCTCCCTCACGTACTCGCCCTCGCTCTCCTCCCCTCGCCGCCACCCTCTCTATCCTTCTCTTTCCACACCTCTCCCTCCATCCCAATTATTCACTACCTCTCCCTCCCTCTCCTTGGCTCACTCTCATTCTTTCCTCACTGTTCTTCTCCCTCCATTCCTTTCCCACCCTTTCCCCCTCTCCTTTCCTCACTTTCCCTCCCTCTCCCTCCATCCCATTCCCTCTCTTTCCCACCACTTCTTCCCATCCCATCCCTCCTCTCTCTCTCTCTCTCTCTCTCTCTCTCTCTCTCTCTCTCTCTCTCTCTCTCTCTCTCTCTCTCTCTCTCTCTCTCTCTCTCTCTCTCTCTCTCTCTCTCTCTCTCTCTCTCTCTCTCTCATTCCCCACCTTTCCTTTATAATCCCTCTCATTCGCCACCTCTCTGTTCCACTCCTTTCTCCTCTTTACATTCCTCTCTCTCCTCCCTCCCTCCCTCCCTCCCTCCCTCCCTCCCTCCCTCCCTCCCTCCCTCCCTCCCTCCCTCCCTCCCTCCCTCCCTCCCTCCCTCCCTCTCTCCCTCCCTCCCTCCCTCCCTCCCTCCCTTGCTATAACTGAGACTTGGCTCAGACCACATGATACACGTGCATGCATTGCTGACGTTTCCCCTTCTCGTTACACCTTTCACCATTGACCACGTTTAGTCGGCCGTGAAGGTGTTGTTGGCTTTCTTATATCACAGCAGTTCAAAGTTAAATTACATTCTAACCCTGAATACTCCAGTTTTTAGTCCATCTTTACTGAAATTTCAGATTATTCTTTCTCCGCATACTTTGTTTGTATTTATCGCCCTCCAGGACATCCGCAAATTTCTTTGAAGACTTTCAGGATATGTTGGAAAATCTGGCAGTTACTCATTCAGAATTTTACATTCTTTGTGATTTTAATCTACATTTGGATAAATCTTCTACAACTACGTTTGATGATATTCTGGCATCATTTGATTTGAAACAACATGTTACCTTTTCAGATGGGTTATCAGACCACCATACTGTCATTGCTAATGTTAACGTTTCTATAACCCCTTTAGAGTCGAAACACAGTGTGTCTTACAGAGCCATTCACAGGATTAACAGTACAGCTTTAATGGCTGAAATCCTTATATCCGACCTTATCATAGATAACAAAAACATCTATCTGACTTATATAAACAGTACTGTCAAGTACTCAATGCATTACTTAACAAACATGCACCTATAAAATCCAAATGTGTGTCAGAAAGGCCACCGGCTCCATGGATGATTTCCGAAATTATACTATCTAAAAGGCGTCGTCGTTATTTAGAGCGTGTTTGGCGCAAATCGCGCTAGCCATTAGATAGGTCACGCTATTATAAGCAATGCCACCTCTGTAACAGACAAATGGCCAAAACTAAATCAGATTATTATACAAATATGATCATAAATAAGTCTGATAACCCGCGTCAGTTAAGGAACTGCATCGATAACATTCTACACAGACGGCCTACTCCATCGCTACCTGATCAAGTATCAATTAAGTATCGATGTGATTCTTTCTCTAGTCACTTTAAGAATAAAATCAGTGTTATTCGTTCTGTTTTCGTCATAATTTAAATAATGTCAGTGTGGGCTTTCCACAAGTAAATTCTCTACTTGTATCATTTGAACCTGCAACAATCGTTGAAGTTAGGAAAATAATTATACCCTCCCCAAATAAATCTTGTGCACTTGATCCATTTCCAACAATACTGCTAAAAGCATGTCTCGATACACTAATTGGACCTATAACAAATATTATAAATGCATCACTTTGCTCTGGCTGTTTTCCTGATGATTTCAAATACGCCCATGTCACACCACTTCTTAAGAAGTCATCTCTGCCTAAACAAGACCTAAACAGTTATAGACCTATTTCTAACCTCAGCTTTATTTTCAAAATACTAGAAAAGGTTGTAGCAAGTCGTCTAAGGTCTCACATTAACACAAATGTCTTAACTAATGTGTCACAGTTGGCATATAGACAGTTTCATTCAACAGAGACTGCCATCTTAAAGGTTCATAATGACATTAACTTGAACATTAATAATGGTAAAGTGACTGCACTTACCTTACTAGATCTCTCTGCCGTTTTTGACACGATTGATCACAGCATTCTCATTGAACGCCTATTAAAGTGGTACTGTATATCTGGCACAGCTCTAAGCTGGTTTTCTTCATATCTATCTGATAGATACCAAACTATAAAGATTGGGAATTACTTTTCAGCTGCACTGCCGGCTTCATTTGGTGTTTCCCAGGGTTCTGTTCTTGGGCCTTTACTTTTTACTCTTTACACTACACCACTAAGCTCTGTTATACAAAGACATAACTTGGATCATCATCTTTATGCTGATGATACTCAGATCTACATTTCGTTGGCTAACCCGGATACAAATCGCTCCCTTAACCAACTTCGTGATTGCCTTCAATATATCTTCCACTGGATGACTGACAGCAAGTTGAAATTAAATGCAAATAAAACTGAATTGATCATTATTGGTACTCCAATGCAGCGTAGTAAACTGGATGGTTTTTTCCCTACGCGTATTTTGAGTCAGTATATCACGCCAGCAACCTCAGTGCGGAATCTAGGAGTGATCTTTGATAGTAACTTCAATTTCCGACAACACATATCTCAAACATGTCGCTGCTGTTTAAAAAAATCATATTCGTGATTTTCCCCGAGGTCTCCCCCACAACCCCCTCCCGAGCCTACGGATTTGTACCATCTATTTGTCGCCATCCCGCGCCGTATCAGAACGAATAAGAGCCTCGTCATTCTACAAACGCACGCTCTAGGAGGTATGATCAAAGCCACCGACGACTGTTGACGGATGTTCGGTGCAGCCCGAATTAAGACGGTCGTCAGTACTTTTATACTAGACATTATACTGTGAAAAATGTATAAATGATGTATTATGTATCGTATGCATCAAGTATTATATATAAATGTGTGACAACAAATGTCAACATATCACGACATATCACCATTTACAGCATTGCATAACGTTAAAAAAAATTAAATTATGTTTACTAAGAATTACAAAATGTTACTCAATGTTAGTTAATGTAAGTTAGTTTGTGTTCGGTTAGTATTAATTAATTAATTGGTTGTGGTAAAGTTAGTATGATATACAGCTAATAGTATTATCTGTTAACTTTTAGCTGTTGATATTGGCATGTTTCCTTATTTATTATTCAAAACTGTTCTTCTGTACTTCACACCATTTCTTTATTGTGTGATATATAGCTTACAGCTTTACTTAATTTCTGAATTTACTATTGTTTATAACAACAGTATTAATTAATAAAATACCTATACATAATTTGTCATGGTGGCCTGTACATCAGCGATCTATTCGATCTTAGTAGAGGTCTGCATAGATAAATCAACATTTATCATAAATTATCATGTATTGTAAAAGAACTATTATGTACTATCATGGTTGGTCTGAATAAATGTATTTTCTTCTTCTCCTTCTTCTTCTTCTCCTTCTTCTTCTCCTTCTTCTTCTCCTTCTTCTTCTCCTTCTTCTTCTCCTTCTTCTTCTCCTTTTCCTTCGTCTCCTCCTTCTCCATCTTCTCCTTCTTCTCCTTCTTCTTCTTCTTCTCCTCCTTCTCCTTCGTCTCCTCCTTCTCATTCGTCTCCTCTTTCTTCTTCTCCTTGTCCTTCTTCTCCTTCTCTTTCTTCTTCTCCTTCTCTTTCGTCTTCTTCTCCTTCTCCTTCGTCTCCTCTTTCTCCTTCCCCTTCTTCTTCTTCTCCTTTTCCTTCTCCATTCGTCTCCTCTTTCTCTTTCTCCTTCTTCTTCTTCTTCGTCTTCATCTCCTTCGTCCCCTCTTTCTCCTTTTAATTCTCCTTCGTATCCTCTTTCTCTTTATCCTTCTTCTTCTCCTTTTCCTTCTTCGTCTTCATCTTCTCCTTCTCCTTCTTCTTCTTCTTCTCCATCTTCTTCTTCTCCTTCTTCTTCTCCTTCTCCTCCTCCATCTCCTTCTTCTCCTTCTCTTTCGTCTCCTCTTTCTCCTTCTCCTTCTCCTTCTCCTTCGTCTCCTCTTTCTCCTTCTCTTTCTTTTTCTCTCCTTCTTCTTCTTCTCCTTTTCCTTCCCCTTCTCCTTCGTCTCCTCCTTCTCCTTCTTCTCCTCCTTCTTCTTCTTCTTCTTTTCCTTCTCCTTCGTCTTCTCATTCTCCTTCGTCTCCTCTTTCTCCTTCTCCTTCGTCTCCTCTTTCTCCTTTCCCTTCTTGTTCTTCTTCTTCTCCTTCTCCTTCGTCTCCTCTCTTTCTCCTTCTCCTTCTTCTCCTTCGTATCCCCTTTCTCCTTATCCTTCTCCTTCGTATCCTCTTTCTCCTTCTCCCCTTTCTCCTTCTTCTTCTGCTTCTTCTCCATCTTTTTCCTCTTCTCATTCTCCTTCTCCTTCGTCTCCTCTTTCTCCTTATCCTTCTCCTTCGTATCCTCTTTCTCTTTCTCCCTCTTCTCCTTTTTCTTCTCTTCTCCTTCTTCTTCTTCTCCATCTTCTTCTTCTTCTCCTTCGTTTCCTCTTTCTCTTTCTTTTTCTTCTTTTTCTCCTTTTTCTCCTTCGTCTCCTCTTTTTCATTATCCTTCTTCTCCGTCTCCTTCGCCTTCTCCTATTCCTTCTCCTTCTCCTTCTCTTTCTTCATCATCTACTTCTTCTATTCAAATAGGCAAGTGACATACTTTCCGAAACAATCACAGTGTTTTCACATACGTCATCAACTCTGCCTTCGCACACCAATTCAAACGCTGTTGGGCAAGGTATCATAATTGTGCTTCCCCAAACTACCTGATCCGGCAACCTACCTGCGGGTTGTTGTAGCAGCACAAAAAGAACAAGTTGCTCAATATTACCATGTGCCGCCTCCGATACAAGATCCACCTGTTCAACTGAGTCTGTCAGAGCAAACGTATGCTGGTGACTGTGGTTATGTCGTGGGTTGACAGCACTATATACTATATGAGACTAAGAGAATACCAACTAGAAGTTTTTCAAATACAGAATGGTTATAAGGTATTGATAGAAATATTTTCTTGAAACTTAAAGAAGGCAGTAGAATCAGAGAACACAATGCTGCATTAGTCAAGGAACAGTGTAAGTTGGATGTGAGAAAGTACTCATATCCCCAGAATACAATAGGTTATTGGTACACATTATCTGATAATTGTGTTAATGTTAGCAGAGTGAATATGTTAAAAAATAAAATTGACAGCTATCTAGGGAGGGCGGGTTATACGTTGTTGGATTCTCGATAAGCCAAAGGCTTCCTTGTCCGCAAGCGTCTGGAACTTGTAGCTGTGATCGGCAATTTTGTTAAATCTTGTTACATGTCGAAACACTGGGACTACTGTGTGGACTATTGAATAGACTATTGTATGGACTATTGTATGGATTATTATTGTATGGATTATTGTATGGACTATTGTATGGATTATTGTGTGGACTATAGTTGCTTTCGTTGTTTTTCCATGAATGTCCGGGTTGAGGCTGTGCTCGATACTAGTCTTCGATTTTTGCATCCACTCTCGGTTCTTGCATTGGTGTTTCCATCAACCGTCTCCGCTCTCTTTTGCCTTTCGCTCTTGTTCTCCAATCATCACCACCCCCCAAAATCCCTCTTTTATACAATCCCCCCTATCAGTCTTGGTTGTCCTCATTTCTTGTTACCTTCCACATTCCCCGCATCTACTTTCTTCACTAACAGTTCTTTTCCAATTCACCCCACTTGTCCAATCCACTTTAACCG
>OZ023213.1:12900328-13148402 GCA_963995525.1 Escarpia spicata
CTCTTCATCTCCCCCCATCTCTCCCTCTCTCGTTTCCTCATCTCATCTATATGTGCATGTCCGTGTGCATGAGTACATGCGTACATGCGTACATGCGTACATGCGTACATGCGTACATGCGTACATGCGTGCGTGCGTCCGTGTGTGCGTGAGTCCGAGATTGTGAGCTGTCATAATTACAGCATTTGGCACACACACTTATCGCATCAATGACGTATGGATTTGACTTCTAGCTCATGGTGTCTCTAGAATCACCACTGAGGTAACATTGTTTTCAAGAACCAGCAACGTGACGAAATTGACAGAAACGTTAGTACGCTACATAGCATGAAAAAAGAAGCAGGGTATTCCACTGTGGATACTTTTCTACATAGTGTGTAGACATAGTTCCACGTATTATGGTAGCTTTATGAGTAGTTGTTTTATGCTAACCAAAAATATTGACTTGTTTCAATGGTACTTAGTCCTGGCTATCCAATAGGGTGCGGTAGCTCAGCAATAGAAAGCTAGGCGGTTAGCCCTAAGGACCGACCGGGGCTCGAGGCTAACTGGTGATACTGCCGGCATAAGGGGTAAATGAATAAGTAAGCAAGTAGGTTAAGTATGAATCGTTCTTTGTACTAATGATCATAGGTAAAAATTACCCGTGTAACGAATAATGTTTAAAAACGAACAATTTTGTTTAATGTATTTAAATTTATATATATAAATTATTAATCGAGCTGAGCTCACAGTGAACTATGCGTAATGTTTTCAGTGGAACTCCCCTCTATGGTACCAATAATAGTTTGTACGCCAACACTGAAGAAGACCCGAGTGATACGCACAGAGCCGCTAAACACAGACACCGTGCAGAGGCGTACGGTATTGCAATATCATAACCGCTTGAACGCTAATCTCACTATGACGCAACACCAGAATGTATAAATAATAAAGGTAATTAGATAGGCATTCAACTGTTCTGCGTCGAGACATGTTCAAGAGACGATTAGTTGATGTGAATATGGCTAACTCTAGATACATACGCGTGTACGTGCGTGTTTAACAGTATTGCTGCTGCGGTAAAATGTCTGACAGTCGGATGGCTTAGCAAGAAAAGATCACTATAGGCAGGTGACTCAATCTTTATATCTCGGAACTTCTGTGTTTTCTTAATTATTCTGAATGATAACACATATATTGTTATACATTCACCACACTATATCAAGCATTTAATAGGGGGAAAACTCAATATACGTATTAATGAGGAAACCAAAATGGCGGCCATGCTTTACGTCGAATAGACCTTTTAACATTAGGCTTCCTATCCACGTATCAGTGGCCTATATCCACAGGAACCTGACCTCAGACGCACATCAAACGAGAATCATTAGGAAAATATTTTTATCAAGAACAGGGACGCGCGACGCGCACAAGACGTAATTAGAACAAAGGATAGCCGAAGATTTAATATATAAATGCAATTTCGCATAAATGTGTGTGTGTGTTTGTGTGTGTATGTGTGTGTGCGTGCGTATGTGTGCGTATGTGTGTGTATGTGTGCGTGCGTGTATGTGTGTGTGTATGTGTGTGTGTGTGCGTGTGTTTGTGTGTGTGTGTGTGTGTGTGTGTGTGTGTGTGTATGCACGCGTAGAAATAACCGATTTCTATAACAATATGTACTGAGTTTTTATTTGTTGTTTCCCACCATTTCAAAGTAATAGGGTTACAGTTCCAACGTGTGAGAAAGACATTTTTTAATCTACAAAAGTCGTTGGCATGCATAGTGAGCTCTGCTAATATTTCGTTCAGTGGTATTTCGCAGGATCTAAAGGTCGGGATTCCCGATCCGACCAAACTAGACCAGACTCACCACGACTGCAATGTATGAACGCTACACCGACTGACATCGATTGCGCCATACTCGAACCCGGCGTGACGTCATATTAGGTAAAACTGAAAACTTTCGAATACGTCAGAATGACACCGACTAGCTCCGACGTAATCGAAAGTTTTCAAGTTTACGTGATTATGACGTCATACCATGTTCAAGTATGACTCAGTCGGTGCAGTGTATACACTGCTATCGGGGTGGGTCTGGTCTGGTCTGGTCTGGTCTGGTCTGGTCTGTGTATCTTTTAGCCGACGTCGTGCAAATAGGTGTACGTGATTTTCTTCTTAAAACATAATTAATCGAAATGTGCCTACCAATTATTATTGTGTACAGCGGAAACAATGGGTTTATGCATTGAACATACAACGGCAACCTGCTCGAAAAATCGTCGTGTTAAGCGGAACCATTTCTATAGGCAACAATGTTGGACACTTATAAATCCAATCTGTTCAATTTGTTCGGATCCAACCACTATTTGTTAAAAAATATCGCTATCGTCGTAGTCATCTTCATCCTCCTCGTCATCATCGCCATCGCCATCGTCATCATAATCATCGCCATCGTCATCACAATCATCGCCATCATTATCGCAATCATGATTATTATCATCGTCATCACAACTTATTGTTAAAGTCTAAGTAATAAGAAAACATAGAATTATGGACGTTACAATGGTCTATCTATATGATTGTCGAAACAGTAATTAAAAAGTCAATTTTTTATTGTGTTGTTGTCGTTACTATCGGCCTGTAAAGCCTCTCTACAATGTCACTGACGCTGTTGGTTCGAGACAGTCCGCTCACCAATGTCAAGTCAATCTTTTGTGTGCACCCGTCAGCAGTGTAGTCCGACCTTTTACATTGCCCGCGATTCTTCCTACTGGAGACAGTGGACGCGCGAACACGTTCGAGAATCTCGTCAAGTCCCACCGTATTCACGGTAGCGACATTTTGCGAGAAGCGCACATGTTCGTATTTGCGCAAAACCGGATCTCCGGCTAATGCGCAGCACTTCCGGTATCTGGTAGCTGTAGTCGGTCTTTGGATTCGTTCAATCCGCTTCCGTCTCTCGTCTGGGCCGAGTCTGTTCGGCAGAAGTGGGCAATTTTCAGCGTTCTGTGTAGTATGACGATAGGTTCGAGTGATCTGGGTAAGTAATCGAGAAACGACGAAATCAATGAAGTAGCGAGGAGCTTTGTGAAAGGGACGCTTAATGACGTGTTCGAAGCCGTCCATTGGTGCCTTGTCACACATGTTAGCTGGCCGGTAGGGCTGGCGGGAAGACAGCGGAAACGTCCCTCCTGTTAGAGGATAAATCATTCATGCATTCATACAGTTGACAACGATGAACACACGTGTATTATTTGCCTGTGTAAGGACTTCGTATTAGTAATGTAGGCCCTACAGTTTCATAATAATAATGTACCAAACGAACACGTTTTAGTAAGTCTATAATCTGTGAAATATAACGCTGCTTTTAACAGTAAACAAAGGGATAACATGACACTATAGTATACCGTATTTTTACGTCAATATTTGTTCTCAAACTTTTTCTTACGTGATTTGCATAATTAATTTTTACGTTTAATTTGCTTGCAATATCTTGCTAGATTGACATATACAACTGTTTTTTAAACTATTTATTTCAAACAATAATAGAACCACTGAAGTGATTGCCTGTTCGTTTGAATAAGGACATTTTAACATGGCAGGCGGGCTGGGGATACGCACGCGCGCACGCCCCAATAATGCTATACAAATAAGGTGTTCAATGTTTTGCATTCAGCACACTCTGCTGTGTGAAATGATCACACACTTTTAAAATTATCAATAGCTTGAAAGATGTAAACACATTTGTTAATTTTATCTCCAGTCCACACCGCACCAAATATTGGGGTTTCTTTCCCTCGTGCGGAACTCTTGCCTCATGTGTGTGTGCGTGCGTGTGTGTGTGTGTGCGAGCCTGCGTGCGTGCGTGTGTGTGGAACTTCCCAGCCTACATGTCTGGACACTTTTCATGCACTGAGTTCTCACTGACTACTGGATGTGTCTAACAACCCGCAGTCCCGTAAACCAAAACAACGATCGCTGTGTCCGCTACTGCCGTCCTATCCCGAGCGTAATGGCGTATTTGGCCTATTTCCGATGTTTTCTGTAACCGATTGGGCCGCCACATTTTAGCAAGGAAAATTAATTGTGACTAATTTTGGACTCCCCTTTACGAAATTCTAGACACGCCACATGCTATTGCCAAGCAATTGTTATCGACGTACAATCAACATGCATGCTATATGATATGCTGAGACAATCTCAAACAAACATAATCATAAACCGCATTTAACCCCTACAATAGTCACCCTGTCAATACCCAGAAGAACGCACGCACGCACGCACGCACGCACGCACGCACGCACGCACGCACGCACACACACACACACACACACCGTACACCCACCGTAATACATATCCGTGTTATAGGTGCCACGCTCGACCCGAGCTACGATGAGCCTGGCGCGGGCCCCAGACACGGTGGCATGGCCGTAGAGCTTGGGGGCGATCAGCTCGTCTGTCAGACGAGACGAGTAGCTCATAGTCTACCTCAGACTGCGGGCCTCTCTCTGCAACGATAAATGTCATAAACGTGCCGATATCACACCTGTTTACAACCATACAATTGCATGTTTACGGCTTTTTTCAATCCTCAAATATACAACGGGACAATGTATAAGGTAAAGGTATACTCTTATTACAGTACCCAATAAATTGGGACTGCTCAAAGCACTTTACACTCCCCCCGGCAGGCCACCATCTCGATTTCTCTGTGAAGAATTCAGCCACACTTTAACTAATGCGCGAAGATTATTCATTCACAAATATCCACCACTGTCTATAACCAGGTACTCTTTTATACATATACAAATTAACTGAAGCAATGTGGAGTAAACGAATGTGCCCGATGTTCGAAACGACAGCAAGATAATTCGAACCCGGGATCTCGCGATTGACAGTCCGACGCTCTAATAACTACGCCACGGCGCTCCACAATGTGGTGTTTAGAGCAACTAACTCTCAATCGAGAGAATCCGTGTTCAAGCGCTTTTGTTGCCGTTTGGAATTTATGTTAAGTTTGTTCAATCCATGTTGCTCCAGTTCAGTCAGTTATATCGTCTTCTTCGTATTCATGTGGTAGTCTATTCATGTTGCTATTGACAGTGTTGGAAATTTGTTTACGAACAGTCTTCGCGGAGTAACTGAAACGTGGCTGAATGTTAATTGTCCAGATAAGTCGAGATTGTGTACGATTATAGACCTATTTCTAATCTCAGCTTCATTTCCAAAATACTAGAAAAGGTTGTAGCAAGTCGTCTAAGGTCTCACATTAGCACAAATGTCTTAACTAATGTGTCACAATGAGCATATAGGCAGTTTCATTCAACAGAGACTCTTAAAGGTTCATAATGACATTAATTTGAACATTAATAATGGTAAAGTGATTGCACTTACCTTACTAGATCTCTCTGCCGCGTTTGACACAGTTGATCACAGCATTCTCATTGAACGCCTATTAAAGTGGTACGGCATATCTGGCACAGCTCTAAACTGGTTGTCTTCATATCTAGCTGATAGATACCAAACTATAAAGATTGCGAATTGCTTTTCAGCTGCACTGTCGGCTTTATTTGGTGTTCCCCAGGGTTCTGTTCTTGGGCCTTTGCTTTTTACTCTTTACACCACGTCACTAAGCTCTGTTATACAAATACATAACTTGGATCATCATCTTTATGCCGATGATACTCAGATCTACATTTCGTTAGCTACCCCGGATACAAATCGCTCCCATAACCAACTTAGATATCTTTCACTGCATGACTGACAGCAAGTTGAAATTTTAAATGCAAATAAAACTGAATTGATCATTGTTGGTACTACAATGCAGCGTAGTAAACTGGATGTTTTTTCCCTATTTTGAATCAGTATATCACGCCAGCAACATCGGTGCGGAATCTAGGAGTGATCTTTGTTAGTAACTTAAATTTCCGACAACACATATCTCAAACACGTCGCTGCTGTTTTTATCATATTCGTGATCTTCGCCGTATTCGCCGGTATGTGTCATTTTCTGTTGCTAAGACTATCGCAACAGCGCTTGTTAGCAGCAGACTTTACTATTGTAATTCCCTCCTTTATAATATCGCTAGCAAAGATAACACGACACTTCAGCGTGTCCAAAATTGTCTAGCAAGAGTAGTTACAAGGTCTCCTCGATTTCTCGCTCTGTACCACTTTTGAAGTCTTTGCTTTGGCTTCCTGTACGATATCGTATAATATTTAAGATATGTGCCATTACATACCAGGCACTGTCCAATAAGCAACCATCTTATTTGCATTCATTGCTTACTCCTGTAAGAAAACCTATCCAACTTCGATCATCTAGTTCTGACCTACTTTTTGTTCCTAGAGTCAACACTAATATTGGAACTAGGGCTTTTTCTGTTGCTGCACCAACTCTTTGGAATATACTCCCTCTTAGTGTTAGATCAGTTGAAAATATTACAAAATTCCGTCGTCATTTAAAAACGTATCTTTACAACCTTGCTTATCCACCGTAGCTCCCTAGCGCCTTGACCCTTGATGTTGACAACTGGAAAACTACTTATGGATTTTGAGACTGACCAATCCTTTTGTTTTGGTGCGCCTCTGGGCTTGGTTTCCAAGGATTTAGGCGCGATAGAAGTTATCTTATTATTATTATTAAACGTGTCTGTCGGGAGTGAAGTATAAATGTATCTGTGCAGTCTTAAGAACAGGATACCGAGCTATGTAAGAACTGACCTTTATCTTTACAATCGGCCAATAGCTAGTCACAGCTTTGTGATATGAAATGCTTATTTTCTGCCTAATTAAACACAATCGTAACCAAGTTTGTAGGCTACCTTCCAGTTCACCAATGGTCGTTAGAAGTGTTTCATGATTTGTTTCCTAGCACACAAATATTGATTATATTAAACACGTATTAACTTAAATGTTTAGTGTGGCAACATTAAACGTTATGTGCAGTGATACTTCTACAGTACACGGATTGTGGAGAAGTGCATTTAATTTGAGTATTACACGCGCACGAATGCAAACAACTGGACGTCTACTGTCCAGTAATCGTGATTAACAACGTTTCTGTGCAAAAAACACGCGACACTTTATGGATATCGGACAATAACAAAATGCATCTGCTTGAGTTGGTTTGTGTATAGTTTTATAGATCTACATATTTGGAAATGTCAGTACAATAATGGACCTGCCTTTTCCAAATTATTGACAATGTTAATATAGTACGTTGTCTAATTATTTTCAGCTGAACATAATATAACGTAGGCCCTAATTTTTCTTTTAATTAACAACCGGCAACTTGAAACCTACATTATTTTATACCCCAGTATAATTTTCGCACTATTGTAATAGTTTGAATAAAATACCTTGTGTAGCTTGCTTAGTTATCCGTCGTTCCCGGAATATTAGTTCGATCGCTAATCAGCGTTTATGACACTAGTCCGTTAGCGCAGAGACGGTCGTATAAAATGGCTACCAAGATACGAGTTCAAGAAAAGACGCCACAAGTATGGTTTACTGTCGTCTGCGGCACGCCTGTGGCAGCAATTGCGGACGAGTTCCATTAGGCCTATTACGAGAGACTGAGGCGTTTAATTAGCTCGCGCCGTAGTGAGTAGATTCTACGCAGAGACGAGTTGCTTTGTGGTCGTTGGCTATGTCTATGAAAGGCCTTTCATGTCAGTGAAACAGCCAATGATGTGGTCAAAGTGCTCAAAGCTGGGGCGTACAAGTTCAGAGAAGTGTATGGCGACCAAAAAGAATGTCCGGAAAACACGCACGAAAAGAAAGTGTCTCGACCGAAGAAGAATGGAATGAAAAGTTTGTCAATCTGCTGGACAGACACACTGTACATCTCATGAACACAGGTCATCAGTTTGATCGATCCACCCTCCGTCAAACATTGCGTCATATATTCCCGAATCTATACGTCACGCTACAAATCACGACGTTAATCCTTACGTATGCAATCGTCTATGGAACAAGACTGCATCAGAATCTTGGCCCTCCTCAGCGTAGAGAGAGAGAGCAACCATAAAAGAAATTAACTTCTAGCAAGTGATTACTCAGTTTACTGCAATCAAACAAGAAAAGCAATTTTGGTCTCTTTATTTACAACACAAACACACACACGTACATTGAGGATGTAGGCGCCATAACAATTATTACATTGTTAAACTATGAAGAACTACCTAAAAAGGCGACATCAGCACCAACAACGGAGAGTACCTGGTGGTCGACCGTCTACTTTGGCGCAGCAGAATCGTTCAGGCTACGGCCTATTTTAAATCAGACTGCCAACTTAATTAGGGAAATAATTAAGCTGCAGCGAACTAAAGAAAAGGAGACGGTCCAAAAACTACAACCCCCACTTTCAGCCGCAAGCCACTGCTCCCACTGCACAAACAGCTGTAGATTCAGGCCCCCGAGTCACCATAAGACAAACGGCTGATCATTAGCCGACGCCATCTTCGTTCCGAAGAACAGCTGATAATGATAACTATCGGTTCTCATCTGACGCGAGTTCACCCTCTTTTGAACGTAAGCAACCTAGACGCATCTGAACCGTGTTTTTCTTGTTCTAGTTTTATACTGTCAAGGTACACCATGATGTTGTATAACAAATTAATGAACACTTGTTTTACCACTTGTTTTACCACTTGTCATCAGCGTGGAAGTGTCATCTACGTCACGGCATGTCATCAACGTCACGGCAAAGATTTTGCTTTACATATATCTAAGTTTTAGGAAATGGTCTAGTGAAACGACATGGTGATTGGAATACCAACACCTAACTTTATGAAAGCGTCAGTGGTAATACAATGTATTTATATAAATATATACATTACACTTGGTAACGCTTGACATGTGATGACGCGGGACACGCAGTTGTGGGAAGGTGTGTTCCTGCTTGCAATGATACTAATAACTGTAACAATGTTATTACCTTTACATTACAATACAAAACTACCACATACCATTTCTAAGGTGTCAGAACCGGGGGAAAGTTTTTTTGGGGGCGCGAGTTCTCCAACACTTGGTGGGGGGCTGGAGATAGGATTGGCCCACAGATTTGGAGCTAGGGTGATTTGTTTTGGTGAGTGACAATGCGACTGCAGTTTCTCTGTGTAATTGGCGAGGTTCAATTCAAGGAATTGGAAGCTTTTTAGAACCTCTGGGGTGCAGTTGGAGATTTTTAGAGAGCCTCAGAGCGGTGCAATTGGAGGTTTTTTTGTGAGCCTAAGTCCCCGAATATTCACCACGTTCTGACTCCAATACATTTGTTGGCTGTAACTTCAAGGACATTATGTTGTACGGCTTATCATTCATAAGTATGCTGTTATTTACATGCTGCATTCTTAGTCTTTAGTTATATCGTTATGTGAAAATGCAGTTACGGAGAAAAACGTACCACAGCTACATCTACAAGTGTCACAAACATTATGAGCCGGCGCAAAAACTGTTATTACACCATCTGCTGAACACTTTCCCAGGAACAATGACGTCATCTACCTACACGCATGTACGTGCTTGCCACTGTTTTGGGGAGGAGCAGGAAAAACTGCGATAATGTGCATGGGCCTTGGAGAAACAGCTATGGTGCAATGCTTGAAATGTAGGTAAACGGAGCAGGAGGTTTTTTTTTAAATGATATGATTTCCACAATCAACGTTCTACCAAACGCTCGTCTGCTTACGCCGTACCAACGTTGTTCTGGCGATTGACGCACCGAGCCCTTAATTGTATGACACGCGGAAGGCACACCCTACCTCGCTAAGTCCTTGCATGGTTACAGTGGAACAGACATAGCGATATGTACAGACAGCGATATGTATATAGACACAGTGATATGTTTTTGTGGTGTCACATCCACTACGCACGTTTGTGACTAGATTCGTGTTTTTTATTCATCAATACAACATAATTATATTTGTGCACAAAAAATGTATGTACATATATTTGCCCAGCGTGCAACATAGCGATATTCTGTATAAGAATAATTATACATATCTGCCCAACAAATGTTATGACAGTATTTTCCATTAGTTTCTGTGTTGATATATCATTTCACTAACTAAGCATGTGACTTACAGGGTCAGGTATACCGTAGGTTAACTGTTGCAGCACATGTATAGGCTCGTTAGAGCGTGACCTGCTGATCAATTATCACATAGTTATAGTACGTAATGTATTCTTACATCATGTTTTAGTTTGTAAACACCCCTGAATCTGCTTTGTAGAGATATGAGGTGTATAAATAAATTTGATTTGATTTGATTAGTACTCGTTTAGCCTTTACTTTAGGAAAGAGTATTCCCCACAACACGTTTTGCCGTTATGGATAGTATTACACCGTCATGACATGCAGTAAGTTAAATTATTTTTATTTATTTTTTTATGATGGAATGCGCCTGAAATTTGTAATATTTTTGTGCATAATACAATTCATTTTAATATACTGCTCATGTTCAGCATCGTGTTAATACAAAGTCCTAAAATAGGCTAAATCACTTTATGACAATAAAATTATCATCTCAAATCTCCCCAGAAAATGAAGTAGCAAGCCGCCCCCTTGTCGCGACAGCCACGTTTAATAAAGTTTGGTTTAGCAGAATTATCATCTCTATTTTGTCTATGTATTCTAACGTCCATATGCCCGAGTAAATATCGTAACATGGTGGCGTCGGTGATATATTGACTGTAACTGGGTATGGCAAGGCAGTCCTGTCAAAAGTGACATTTGTGTTAAAGGTTAAACTATGGCTGACGATAATGTAGCTGTAACTAAAGCTTTGCTGTAACGGCCGGCGTGGCCGCTGTCGGGCACCTGCTGTGGCTGCTCCAAATGTCGATGACCCTCGGTCTCCGAATCACATCTGTGTGAACTTGTCCAGCGGCTCGCCTCCACCTGCACTGGAACTGGAAACCAATTAGGTCGATAACTGGAAGTTGTGGAAACAAATGTGAGAAAACTATCTAAGACTAATCGTGTCTGGACTTGACACTAAAGCTAAGCCAGACAGATATGTGACGGCACTTTTTCTACACTGAATTGGGAAAGATGGACTACGCGTCTTCAAAGGTATGGATTTGACGGAAGAAGAACGCGTCACGCCTGCTAAAATCATCAGAAAATGTTACGAACATATATTGGGCGAACTAAAAGAATTCTTTGAAAGACATAAGTTTAACACCCGGAATTAGGAAAACGAGTCGTTTGAAAAATATAACTCAAACACCTGTGGGTTTTGCAACTGTATGCGAGACAAGTTGATTGTCGACAGGATAATCCTCGGTGTAAGGGGTGACAACATCTGCAACAAACTCATTTCACAATCGAAACTTGATCTACCCAGAGCAGTAGACATCTGCCTGTGCCTGTAAAAGGCTGAAGAACAATGCAAAATTCAGAATAAAACATAAGCAGTGAACCGAGTCGACACCAGATACAGACGCTACACTACTAAGTCGACATTCGGTGGAAAAAATCTGCTACTCAGCGAAAATGCAAATTCTGCTATAAAACGCACCCCATGAAGAAAGAACTCTGCCCTGCATGGGGCAAAACGTGTGATGTGTGTAGGGGCCGAAACCATTTCAGAGGCTCCACACAATGCGCTAAGACTGTTCACAGTGTACAAGATGGGTCAGACTCAGATAGCTCCGGTGCTAGCTTTGGTGATATCAACTGCGTCACTGCCGATGTGCACGCACTCCCCTCACAAGATGGTCCCATTTTGTGCAACATGCTGGTCGAAAAACTTTCAGTGAAGATTCAGGTTGACTGTGGTTCAACTGTCAGCAAACTGCCCAAGAAGTATGTGAAAGAGAAAGATATCCGCCCAGAACCAATCACTCTGAAGATATGGAACAATATGACGATTGACGCTCTCGACGAGTGCTGAGCTAAAACCGTAAATCCTGCTACAGGAGACAAGTTCAAAATGGACTGTGTCATAGTGGATCGTGACGAACTGACACCACTACTCAGCCGTAAAGCTGATGAATGCATGAAGCTCATCACGGTCAACTACGAGAACTTTAAAATTGTATCTTCAGTCTCCGGCTACAGAGTCGCTCAAACCCCATGCACTGAAGACTATCCTGAAGTGTTCGACGGTAAACTCGGCTCGCTTCCTGGTGGGAAAATTCGTCTCATTCTGGAACAAAATGCTGAACCGGTTGTGAGACCACCTCGTACCCTACCAGAATCACCGAACAGTTCCTTGGAAGATGAGCTATACCGATTAGAGCACACTGGTGTCATAGTCAATGTGGACCAACATATTGATTGGGTGAATCAAATGTATGTGGCCAAGAAACGTTCTGGGGCTGTCAAGATCTGCATTGATCTTAGACCTCCAACCTATCCCTGAAGCGTGAACACTACAAGCTTCCTGTGCTGGACAACACGTTATTCAGGTGTGGCGTAATTATATTGTATACGCTACCAGTTCAAAATCAAAATGGCGTATCGTTGAGTGACTCTGCTCGATTATTTAAATGCTTTGGTTTAATAAAGTTTGGTTTAGCAGAACTTCAACTATCGTCTCTATTCTGCCTGTATATTCTAAAGTCCATACGCCCGAGTAAATATTGTAACACACATAATAGGTCATACACATGTGTACATACGTGGATCAATAAATCGTTTATCACACCCCAGTTCAAGTCTCAAAGGTTAATAATAACGCATTCGCTAGGTGGCCGCACATGTATGATTCTCCTTACATGGAGATCAAATTCTGACATTTTATCTGCAAAATCAGATACAAACAAAGCTCGAATGGACGAAATACATGAATCAGGAGGAAACGTTCAGTCAAAACTGTCAGAAAACAAGGACGAAGAGGAATATTCTACTTCCAGTAAAAGCCTGAGGAAGAAACAAAAGCGAACGGATGAACAGAATCTTGCATTCGGCGGCGGCGTCTGCTTGACACATTCGGACAGGAAAGGTCGACGTAGCGACCGACGCGGTCGTACCAGGGTCAGGGAGGACGTGAACGAAACTGACCAGTCCAGTACAACGCCTCAGCGAAAGAAACGTAACAAAAGGGAACCGGCGCCTGAATCATTGTCTACGAAAAGTGTGCGACGTACATCGTCGAGCGCCTACGAAATCGATTATGAGTTGCCGAACCCAGTGCCTAGCTCTGTTGACGTTGTCGTTGACATTGAATCGGTTGATGATGGTTCGAAGGGTTGGCGTAGTCGTAGACTTAGTGACCGCCGCGGGTGTCGATCCAGAGAAGACGAAATTCACACGCACGACTCAACGCACCAGCACAAGAAACCTAAGGCTAAGAAAAAAGAATCGGCGTCTGGAACGTCGTCCACTAGAAGTCTACCCCGGACGTCGAGCTCCGCCAGAGAAGCGCTGCCAAGCGGCACTCGTCGAAAACTTACGTTCAGCAGGAGTGACAACACCGACGAAAGTGTGCGTAGTTATTCCTGTTGATGGATAATACAAATAACCAACGTTTTGCCCTGCCATAATTCAGTTTTAATTCAAGCGTATCTTTGGCACGCATACAACGTACGCGTCGACCTTATTGGCTAACACTGCAGCGTCTACATAGACTCCCTGGCCTAGGGCGGCTACAGTATAGGCATGCTCGGTGTGCGAGCGTGCGTGCGTGCGTGTTTGTTTGCGTGCGTGCGTGCGTGCGTGCGTGCGTGTGCTTGAGTAGGTGTCATGCGCTCGCGCACGCTCCGTTTTGTGGTCACAAAATGTAGAATCACCAATACGTATTGTTATGTGCTAGTCTTTAATTGAGTAATTTCAATAATTTAAGTTAATCTTCAACTGTGTTTGCAACATTGATCAATATTCAGTTTAATTCAACTTTCAAACACACTACGTACACATAATGGTCAATGCTGCAACATGACAACGAACTTAAAACACTTTTAGCATACGTCAAGAACGTTGAGAACGTGTATCTTGCACAGGGAAGTCTAGGGAAAGCCCCACATATTAGTGAGGTAGTTCACTACTTCTACACATACCCTCGGAGCCTCCCACTATTACTTTGAAAGTGTACCTGATCTCAATGTATTGCATTTCTTTGCAGTTATTAAGGACAAAGTCAAAAAGAAAACCTAAACAGAATGCAGCAAGCAAAACGAAGATGACTTCAAAAACGAAAGCGGCAAAAAAGCGCAAAGTCAAACGGCACGTGTTACGTACATTACTCATATCACCGTAAAATACCAGCTGTCACCAACCACCTACCCTGTATATGCTGTGCTAGGTGTTGACTCGAGTACGCATTCCGTCCAGCAGTGGCCACCAACAAGTGGCTTTAACTGCAGCTATATACCGCAATTCAGTTTGACTAGTAGCAAAAATACCCATTGTCTGGACGGGATATTCTTGTAATTCAAAAGTGTTTCAGTTTACTACTTACATTTCAGAGGTGAGGGGATCTTGCAAGTTCTAGTTTAACAGTGTATGCTAACAGGCATTTTAAGCAGGTGGAACATCGTTGAACATCAAAGAGTATTGCAGTTAACGCAGCCCGTCGTTGTTATGGGCTTACTAAACAGAACAGTATACGTTCAACACAGTTAGTATAGACTTAAGAACACTATATTAAGGTGGCTGCACCGGCTATTATATGCTTCTTTTGAATTAATCATTTCTAATATAAGTTTTGAAGATAAGCTAACAATTGTTTCTCAGAATTTGCCTCAGATACAAAAAACAATACTCCAGACCAAAAAGAATAGATTTTTATGTTGTTTAAAGATATTTAAATGTGTTTAAAGACAATTAAAATGGCATTTTATTTCATTTTGAGAAACTCCCCAAAAGAAATATTTGTATGGTTGTAAGTACAAACATGTTATTGACATTCAGACGGTTGTTTTGTAAACAAATACATATTAAGTTTGATACAGCTTTATAAACATTTTGCTACAATGTTGAAAGACAGCAAAAATACGTACTGCATTGTTTACACGACCTCTTCACCAAACATAAAACCATCCCGTGCAATTTTGGGTAAACACAAGTCGAGTTCATATGCCAAGTTATGGCTTTGTAAGTATTGTAGTTTTTTTAATAAAAAGTTACAATAAATAATACTTCCTAGATGTTGACAAGATTGATTGACACCTGCTGGGGTCAGTCATGTGTCACTGCAGATGGCGGCTGAGGTCGGGCATTATCGGAGAATTAACAAAACTATGGCCAGTATTTGGTAATTTGACTGCGTGATATATTTAGGTAATTATAATACAACAGCATAGTGGCATGAGAATAACCAGACTATTATGATCTGCATTCATAGTGAATGAATTTATGTTTGAACTGGGCTGACGCACACGTGATCGTCACTATGGAAACATCGTCAGTTTCCAAAAATCTGAAGGGACTTTCCACAGACACACTAAAATACTAGTTTTTAAAGGACTGATTGGTGACATATAGTGATAGTGCCTTGGTTTTTTTAATAGTACACGTGTTCATACTGACACCTACTAATGTTCTATGAAGAAAACAATTAAGAAATCAACTGACATGATAGCCGGTGCAGCTACCTTAACTAATAAAGGAAAAACTAGAAACAGACTAAGGTGTGTGTTCTTTGTTTTGGTATAATGTTTGAGAGCCTGACATGTCGGGTGTCACTTTTGCAATCCCCTGCATTAATTTTCGTCATATGCTGCCGTCTGGGATAACAGCGTACGGATTGGTTTGGACGCAGAATTGTCTGGTTTGCAAGAAGATGTAGTTCTTGCAAGTGATGGAGGTGGCCCACTTGAAGGAATTCCGATAGCAGAACAATACCTGAAGAGCAAACCCACAGATAAACTGTTCATGGAGCACGCAGGTACTCACCTTTTGGTATGTTACAAACAGCTAAGCTGTATATTATGATCTCACAGTTGTTATAATTGTTCACTGTTAAATGAACATACTTTGGCTGATATTTCAGTAAAACAGTTAAACAAATTATAGTTTTATTAACGTGCAAATCAAATATTTTATCCACATTTGTTTCACCAATGAAAATAAAGTGGAATCTCACCATAAAGGTCATCTTTAGGCTGGGCCAAAGTGACACGAATAACGAGGTGACCGTATTAGCAGGATTTAATTCCAATATTTTATTATTAAAACATTAACTTTGTGTGAACTTAATTGTAAGGTGGTTGTATTACCGACCAGAAGCCGAAGTTCGACTGTAAATATGTTTCTTCAATGTCATCCTTATTATTTATATAATTTGTATAAACCCGTCACGTGAGTGAAACGTCTGTTCAGCAGGAACAGAACGCGGAATTCGATTGATTACCCCTCCCAAAGTGGTGATTTTGCACCACGGAAGATTGCATCAGTATCGTCAACACTGAGTAGTTATCCGTTACCACTTTCCGTCGATACCTGCTAAACTATCAAACAGTTCCCGCTAATTACGCCAAATGCGTACACCACAATTTACATATCCCCAAAATACTACCTGACAGATCTTACGCGTAATCGGCTCTGTATGTATAATGACTGTTTCGTGCACTTTGCTTTGTGCATTTCTCAAATTTTGATGTCTTAAATATCTTGACACCAAAATTATCACTCTATATGACGCAGTTTTTAAGATATGGGAAAAATCTAAGTTCATCCAATCTCCAAAGTGGTTGCCATCGTGTGTAGAGTAGATGTGCCAATTGTCATGCCTTTATCAAAAAGTGCACAATTCCGTCAGTTTCCTGCACCTTTCTGCTGGACTGTAAGGAGGTTTTGGCTTCATCAAGAAGAGTAAGATAGAGAGACGTCGAATGCAATTGGCGACAGATAATCTGCTCTGTAATTATGATTAATGGTGTTTATTGTGCTTTGTTTTGTTTAACTCTCATATTTTTGTGTCTTGTTATAGGAGTGAGTTATTAACTGCATTTTAGCAATAATTTAAATCACTTAAACTATTATTTTTTAAATATTGTACTAAATTATATATTATAATTAATCATATATATATATAGATACATACATACATACATACATACATACAGTGTATATGTTTGTTTATTAGTACTATTGCTATATATTTTTGTGCAATATTAATTGTTAAATTATTCTTATTAATAGCAGGCAGCAGCTAATATATTTATTTTGCTATTTCCTTATTTAATAATTCTACACTATTTTATTGCTGTATTTATTTTAAATAATTCTTATTACATGTAGTAAAAATATTTGTTTGTTGATTTTGCATTTCTACACTATTCTATGTATCTTAATGTGTTGTGAAACGGCACGAAAATTTTTGGATCCGGCGCTGTACAAAATAAAATATTATAGGAGGGTTCAGCTCGATGAAGAAGAGTAAGGTAGAGAGACGTCGAATGCAAATGGCGGCGGGGGACAGTGAACCTGCCGGCTTCCTGCCACTCTCCGCTCCACAGCCTACGATGGCGTTCGCCCTCGGAACACATCGTCACTTCATGCACATCGCCTTGTTCTGTCAAGGCATCCTTGCTGGTGCTGCGCTCCTGCATATTGTTGTAGTGAACGCCTTCTACATACAGGGCAGCGTGCCTTTGCTTGAGCAGTACGGGCCGCTGGCGAAACTTCTTGAGTCGTTCTACTATCTGATGTTTGCTATCTGCACTGTCGCTTCGTTTGATCGGTATGTCGGGTTTCTTTCTTTTATGATGAACTAGCCGAGTTATCGCGGCGTTCTCTGCATAAAAAGACATTAATGTGTTATAAAGGGCCTAGTATACATGTCGACGGTAATGATAAGTCTCGATGGAAAGCAAATCCAAGATGTCGGGAGACAAACTATTTCTTGAAATGGAGTTCTGGCTAACAGAAGTACGAGCAACGCTTCCGCCTTTCGGTTGCTTCTTTGGACCGCTATCCTTTATTGGGGTGATTAGCGATTACGTGACATTCGGTTTGGTATCTTAGCAACGGTCCTTGGTGGGCTACGACTGTAAAAAGGCACGTCAACGTCTATTCCGATCAAAAGAGGGAAACAGTCCACTATTTTGTCAGCTGCACATCTTTGGCTGGTCACCTGAAGAACTTGTATGTTTCTGTCAAGCCATAGAGGTAGCATTATCCATTTAAATACCGCTGCATCGTTTGGGTCCCAAGGCTTGGTAGACAACGCACAGCAGTCAGTTGTGCGTAGCCAAGATGGCGGATTACCTTGACGACCGGACACCAAATAAGGGACATGACGTACAACTAATGGTCCCAATGGTGTCTACAAACTTCTCACGTGACTAGGAACGTGTCACAATTTGCATAAATTATACCGTGAATGACTATCAAATCAAATTATCGCGCGGAATAATATACCACTTTCCATCGAGGTATATCGTTACCGTCAACATGTGTACGAGACTATTTAAGCCGCTTCTAGACAAAACAGCATATATAATAATTATGATGCTCGTGGATAGCAACAATATTACTTTATAATGCCAAGCAGCAAGTTAGCACGCACGCACTCATTGGCCGCTAGTCACGGGCTCCATACGTGCGAAACCGATGGAGATATGCTCGGACATACAAAACGACAGACGGACGACGTACAACAAAGAAGCACACTCTTCCGACGATCTTCTGTTTTTGTCGTCATCACTAAAACGGAAAAACATTACACACAGTTCGTATGTGCAATGTTACCGGCAAAACTAGTATGTGTATGTGTTGCATTAATTTAACAAGTTGGTTAGATAACGTTTAACTTCGTCACTTCGGGTTGTGTCGAATGTAACGCCGTCATATAATAATACATTTATTCGTACTAAAATTGTACAATTCAACTAAATCAATGTATATAAGTTACTGTGTACATAAAACAGTAAGCAATGAGCGCAGCTCGTCAATGGCTAAAAAAGAAGAGCTACCCACATTATTTATATTATGTAATACATCTTTTGCAAATGAGACTACATACTAGTTCATCATCCATATGATAGACACTTACTGCGTGCTGCAAAATGTACAGGAAACCGAAATTTCAGATGTCAACTGCATGTAGACATAAATTTAACAAGTTGGTTAGATAACATGCAGTACTAACAGTTTATATAATTATACACACAAACACCCTTCCAACACCCCCCCACCCACACAAGCACGCACACACGCACACACGCACACACACACACACACACACACACACACACACACACACACACACACACACACACACACACACACACACACACACACACACACACACACACCTTATGAACGTCAGTCAGAAGTCACACATAACTCATGATATAAATTAGTAAAATGCTTTTTTGTATAATGACCGTACACGCACGCACGCTCGCACGCTCGCACGCACCCACACAATGCACTGTTATTTCTGTTTGGTATTTTCAGCTACAATATTAGTCGGCCAAGTAGAGAATGCATCTCACTGAGTCTGACACTGCAGACGGGCGCGCTCTCCACCGTCTGCTACTTTAGCGGGGTCATGCTCCACTTGGCAGCTGCAAAGACTGATGACCGCATCAGTCAGTCCCAGAACGCATACCTGGTGTTGTGGCCAGATTGGCAGGTATGCACTTCATGTAGGGATATTAGAGTTAGTGTCCTACTGCAAATCTTCTTTTCTTCCTGGTTCCCCTGTACAGGGTGAGACCCAGCTCCTGCGGTAGCTGCCCTCCACTACTCCCTACCGGGACACCCTTTCTATCCACCTTTCATCTTCCTCCGACCTCAAATCCATCATCACGCAGTCCTCCAGTCCCATCTTTGGTTCCCCTGTGGTCTTGGTGTTTCTTCAACGCTGCACTCTTTGATAGGCTGACTGTCCCCATTCTCATCACGCGTGTAGATCTGCGAGCGCGTTATGGTGTTTATGTAACAATGCTGTGTGCTTTCGATGCTGTGTGCTTTCTAACATTTCGTAAATATTACCATTATGACTGTCATCTATCAATGCATCCCGTCAGGTGACGGGCATTTTTGCTAGTAAAGACAATGCACGACGATTTTCATAGGTTGATGCGGATCAAGCTAATTTTATGGTTGGAGGCTTAGTATGTTTAAAATGTCCCACTTCTCAGAATTGTTTGTTACCAAAGTACTTATAAATTAACCATGTTACATTATATTTTATGTTTTAATACTTTTTTTGTCTGCAGTGTGTTTATCGTCAGACATTGTCTAAAATGGAAATTTGGTACATCTAAAATTGTCTGTTGAAAAACGTTTTGTACAATCCTTTAAAGGTGTTAACATATATTGTTCTGCTGTAATGTGACCTCGCTCCCCTCCCTCTTCCTCTCATCCTTTCACTCTTCCTCCCTTTCCCACCCTCCTTCTCCCTCTTCCTCCCTCCCCCTCCTTCCCCATCATCCTCTCCCTCCCACTCTCTCTCATTACCGAAAACCCGAATCTGGGCAATATGGACTCAGAGTGCCAAGGAAACCCGGATTAAGCAGCTATCCTAGAAAAGATTCAAGCACAGTTAACGAAATAGCCACCCACGTCGTAATCCATAGATGAAAAATAAACAAGAAAGCCTTTGGCTTATTGAGAAACCAATGTGTCTAAACTACGAGAATTCACATTTATATTTGTCGATATTGTCTTAGTACACTGTCATGGTGCTAGCATTTATGCAATCAGTAGATCGTCTGTTCCATAAGGCGACTTTGTGTTCTGTAGTTCTTCTTCTTCAGCGTTCGCTCAGGCGGTGACTCCCGGTTTCTCATATGTAGGTCGTTGTACGTAGTAGGTCTTCCAGAGGGCCAAAGATATTGTCTTTCATTGGTGTATCTGTGGGCTAGGTTGCCTTCTTCTCAATCTGGTGTGTTGGGCAATATTGAAACAGGTGTTTCACTGTCAATGGAGCCGTGCTACAAGGACATCAATATTATATCGGTTTCGCCAATATGTAGTTTGGCGGGCATATGGTGCCTGAGTCTGCAGAGTCCAGTACTCAGGCGCACCATTATCACCTGGTCTTCTTTGGACAGTTGGTAGACGTTGGGGTGTTGTTTCAGGTCTCTTCCTCTCCTCGTGATATACGATTGTTTTTGTATTTCTTCTAAATACACTTCTATAAACTTTTGCAGGAGAGAGACAGAACTTTGCGGATGTGGTGGATACTGAACACAGCACGCGGAGTTGCAGCAGTCCTCGGATGGGCTTTTGCGGCTATCACGCCTCAAGCCGACCGACTGAGAGCGCATCTTGAGGACTCCAGGGACATTTTGGACGAGGAACGTGATGCTAACTCACCTCGTGCAAACGACGTTTAACTTCGTCACTTCGGGTTGTGTCGAATGTAAAATTTGGTGCGCTTTGTGGCGGCGACGCCGTCATATGATAGACACTTACTGCGTGCTGCAAAATGTACAGGAAACCGAAATTTCAGATGTCAACTGCATGTACAAGCTTCGCTGTAGACATAAATCTGATTTATTATTACACGTGATTACTGAAGTTGCAGAAAACATTTGATTTATGAACACTTTATGAACACCGGCATTGAGGTACTGAAACCTCAGGACGGGACTGTGCAGCTAAGTGCTACTCTTATAAGTGTAAGCGACTACACAAATGGCAGGCGCAATGTACTGCACTGCATATGTGCCTACACACGTTCCCTATATCATTCAGACTTAATAATATTGTCTTACTGAAACATACACCAACATGTAAGACTACGAAGGTCTCGCCTACATTTTAAGGCATTATTTGTTCGCGCATGGAATGCAAGTAGATGACATTAAAAATTGTAAGTATATAAAAAACATGTCAATTCGTCCACTAAACTTTGCTATCGTGAACCGCCCTCGGCCGGAAGTTGAGCCAGTGGTGCCGATGTCAGGCCGATAAGTTTGCCGCTCTCGGCCCGCTGTCGGTTCGATGTAAGTGTGCTATCTAGGTGTGTTCCTGTCGTCACCTTTATTAAAATATTCGACCATACCCTCTTGATCTCCACGCGCATGCGCTTGTTGTACTCACGCATGCGCCGACTGATTTCGTCCAGGTCGACGGTGACCATCTTGTTAACGAGATCCTCGACGGACTCGTAGTAGACGATGTGCGGCCACTGGTAGAAGTCGGCGTACCTCAGCCAGTGTCTTACGGCCGCCTCGTCGACATCATCGTTCGGGTCGGGCACGTCACCGCCGACGACGCTGCGTAAAACGGAGCGCGCGCTCCGCTGCTCGCGGTACGCGGCCCACGTGCGCTGCCGCACGACGCCGTGCTCGACGTGCCACTTGGCGAGAAGGTCGACGGTGGGGAAGAATAGCGGTATGTTCATGCGGTACTGCTCCGTCAGACTGATCATGGACACTTGGTAGGGGATGTAGACAACGGCTGGGTGCGCGGCGAGGTCGCTGAAGCGGTACTGAGGGTAGAGCTGGCGCAGGGGATACAGGATGAGGTCTAAGTGTCGGCGCATGATGATGCTGTCAAATTCACCGAACAACTTCTCGTACAGCACGTTGCTGTGGATAGGCGCGACGAGGAACTGCTTGCGCGTCGGCCGGTAAGAGTCGCGTATATAAGCGACGTAGTTGGGTACAACGAACGGCGCGATGCCGGTGAAATATTCGATGTATTTGGCATCGTACAGGTTGTTGGCCGCGACGATACCATGCGCACTGCGGGAGATGTTCAGCAGTAGATTGTTTAGTGCCCGCCACTTTGCCGCTTCCGGTCGGGCTTGCTCGTAGCGGATCGTTGCGATCACCAGCATGGGTTTGTTGAACGGCACAAACGCCTCGCACATAGCGACGGGTAACGTACACACGAACACCGACACCCGTCGCATCGTCTCGTCGTTCCTGTACGAGTTATAAAACTGCCTGATGAGTTCTGGCGTCAGCCTCATGCCGTTGTTCTGCGTGATCACGCGTAGATCTTTGGCGCATGTCCCGACACTGCCGCAGTAGTATGACAGACTCTTATCGACCACCTTAACGCCGATCGGAGCGAGCAGACTCTTGATGTCCATGATGGGCCCAATGTGGTAGTCCTGCGACCAGATGACAGGCCGGTCTCTGATCACCGCCCGGACAGCTTTCTCCGTGAATCCCGTGTCTTTCAAGTATACACACTCCGGCAGGATGAATGAGCGGTTCCACAGCAGTGTCTCGTCGTTGTCGATAACCTGGTCGTTGGCGTCGTATCGCTGACCCACGAACTCGTTCTCTTTGCGCAGAATCGGAAACGCCTGCGCACCCTGCCAGCGCGTGCATGACACGCTATCGTGACAGAGGCAGTGAGCTCTTACCTTCGGCCACATGACCGTCGACAGAAAGTCAACGTCCGAGGAGTGACCATGCATCAGATCTCGCACAGACCGGCCGAGTATCGTGTGAAGCTTGCCGGGAATTCCACCAAACAGCCCGGGAACAAAAGCGAGATGCGTGTGGTTCGGATGGTCGCGTATACAGTGGATCGGCTTGTCCGTCTTCAGCCAGTGATCGAGAACAATCTGTTCTCGTTCTGCAGGACGCGTGTTGGCGTCTCTCACGACGAACCGCTCGACGCTAATGTCATCGGCGACGAGGAAGCGCCAGAGCGACGCCGGAAGTGACGTCGTCGTGTCGTTGGCGAGCTTCACCACTTCGATATCCATGTTCTGTAGTTTGCGGATGATCACCTGCAGTATCCGCGGCATGTGTGGGGCGGTGTCGGGGTCCTGCACGTACACACGTACGCGCCACCCGGTGAAGATGATCGGTACGAGTTGGGTGTATCGCAGCATCCCGTATAGCTGGTCGATGCAGCTGTCTCCGGCGAGCGACATGGAGATGACAAGCTTCGAGTCCTTGTCCCAGTTATCTTTGGCCGTGGCGCTGCGTTGTCGACGCGCCAGGTATCGACTCAGGATTAGCTTGCCGATTTCAACCTGCAGACAAACCGTTAGTTTATATCCACATTGAGAGTACGGTCATTTATGTGGTAAAGACATAGAGAGGTAGTGTGATTCGTACACAAACAACATTTCATATCACTGACATTACTTGTTCTGTGTGATTTCTACGTTCTAAAATTGTGTGCGTGCGCACATGCGTGTGTGTGCATGCGTGTGTAAGAGAGCACGTGTGCGCATGCTTGCGTGTATGTGTGTGTGTGTGTGTGAGAGAGAGAGAGAGAGAGAGTGTGTGTGTGTGTGTGTGTGTGTGCACGTGCGTACATGCGCATGTATGCCTGCTATTTCCATTTTAACGACAAAAAAGTCATATTATTGTATGCATGCGTGTGCGTGCGTGTACGCATGTGTAGGTGCGTGTGTGCTTATGCGTGCCAGCGTGTGTGCATGCGTGTACGTGTGCGATCATGCGCGTGCGTGTACGCGTGCGAGCATGCGCTTGCGTGTGTGCATGCGTGTATACAGCTGTCTGTCTCTGCACGTGTGTGCATGTCCACCGACCTCGAGCGCGACTCGCTGTGCCTTCTCGAAGTGTACGACGTAGCGGACGCCCTGCTCCATGGTGTGCTTGATGCGGGTCCCGGGCACCTTGCGGCACCTCTCTGGCGAGTAGACGCCGGTGATCCAGTCGTCGGCGAACCAGTCGGTGAAGATGCGCGGATAGTAGAAGCCGAACACGTCTATGTGAGTCCGATGCACGAAGTCGTGGGTCAAGATGGCGATGTTGCCAGACCGGAACCACGGGCCGACTACGCCGACGTTAGGCGGGTCATATCGCATCAGTTGCTCTATGAATCTAGGAAACAACCACAGTTCAGTCGAACCTCGCTTTACGGTCACCTCAGTAGTACAGCCACCTCTCACTTAAAACCACCCTGGGACAGTCCCTGATTATTTTTGTATCAGCAGTTGGTCTCGCCAATACGCCACCTCGTTATTCAGGACAATGTGAGCTTCCACTAGATGTCTTGTTCGTAGCAATTGTTATCTAATTAAAAAGGTCTGCGTTTTGTTTTATATAAATAGAATAGGTCATTATACTTTTGCATTTAGTAATTATGAAATGTGATAGTATTGAGTAATATTTAATTTACTTTATTACGTTATATACTAGAATGTATATAATGAACCAGGCTTATATGATGCTATTGAAAGAAGATATTGGCATGCAGAAACACATAAAAACAAATGCAGTCGGAATCACACCGAGATGGACAGGAGATGCGGAGAAAACAGAAGAAAGTGTTAGAAGACGAAGAGGAACACAAAAACTAAAATGTAAAAGACAGTGTAAAACGAGATCTTGGTAGAGCAGGAGCTGATGGGCAAGAATGAAAGACCATCGCTGAAGAAGCTACCAAGCCATATGGAACCCGCCCCGAAAGGGAGCAAGGGGAAGATGACATTGCACCAGAGAAGAGGGTGATAGAAGAAGAGAAAGATCTAAATTGACATGTGAATAGAGCATAAAACTAGATCTTATGAGGACAAGCACGAACAGCCAAGAATGGAAGACCATCGCAGAAGAGATGCGGAGTATTAGTAAACAAGGCAGAAGACGCTAACGCATAATGTGGACCCCACCTCGCAAGGGAGTAATGTATAAGAAGATGACGTATCACCTCTCCGTCCAGCTGACCGACTCCATCACGGTGTCGTCGTTCACGCGGTAGTAGTATGCGCTGTTGTCCATGTAGGCCGCCATCAGGGCGTCGTTCTGGGCCCACGCAGGCCGGCCGGCGTGCCCGCACTCGACGAGATGCAGCGAGACGTTGAGGCGACGCGGACACCCGGCGGCGAGGATGTGGTGAAACGTGGCGCGGAACTGCGCGTGCGATCCGTTGCGCGAGAAGAACGGGTCATCGTGGTCGTGCGCCACGTAGAAGCTGTAATCAAAGCCGTGACTTGCAGTGCGGCAGAACGACGGAAGGAGACTGCCGAAGAACGGCAGCTCTCTCGTTAGTTTGTCGCCGCCCATGATCACATGCCCCCGGGTCGTGATGCCGCAACCGATGGCCACTGTGTTTTCCTCCAGGCGGAACGGCAATTTCCACGCCGGGCCCGAGTCGGGGATGTCGTCGCCTTTCTGCGCGGCGAAGTCGGCGCGACGTTTGTAGGATATTGAGGCATTCCTCACCGGGTCGTCTCGGATGAGGAACGGCACCTCGTCGTGGTGGTCGTGGCTTCTAACCGGATGTTGGCTTCCCAGTTCCGGTGATATGATCTCGTGCAAGATGTGGACCCCTGCGTCGCCGATCAGCACATGCATGATGATCGTCATGATGACGACGGCGACGCCAAGACCGAGGAATAGATACTTCATCTGATACTGTCGCATGTTCACTGGCATCAGCTGCGTCTCCTCCATTTAGATGAGATGTGTGTAAAATGAAGAATCTTCGTTCGAGGCAGGCGTGTGGCTTCGATATGGTTCGTGCGACATCTTCTTCGTCTTCTGAAACCTCTGTATGACCGATTAGCTCCCGGTACATCGGTGAATGTGGCAACTCGGTGAACTTGCCGCCATCATCTTGACGACACGGTTGTTCCTCCGTCTGCCATTACAGCGTCTCTAGCCGATCGGTGCATAGGCCCTATGTATTCTTCTGCATTAGTCAATGGTGATGACGTATTTGTCTGGAAGGAGAAACCAAATAAATGGTATTTAATTAAGCTGAAATGTTTATATTTTATTAAGATGAAAGCGATGGCAGTATCAGAAAACACGTGTGCATAAAGAATGCGCAAGCCTCTTCAGCGTACACAGTACTGCAGACGTAAGGACATTGGAAAATACATTTTAAAAACAAATAACATCACTGACCGAGTTCTAGGTCAAAGTAAAACAAAACAAGTACAAATACGCCATCGCATCAAGTAAGATAATAGTAATAAGATAATTCGCAATTAGTGGATTTTCCAGCAGTCATATTTAAATTACGTAAAAGGTTCAACATTAACTAGTTCATAGATATTTACATACAGGTATAGCAAACAGTTAAGTTGCATTACAAAGGAAGTATAAAGTTATGTTAAATACATACAAACACAGGTAGGCAGACCTACACTTTTGGTGATTATGTGCATTTAGGCAACTTTTCAGATATAAATGGTTACCGAACTATTTTGAAATAACAACTTATAGCATTTTAACATTCGCGGTTTTTATGACCAGCGTTGTATCTCGTTTTAACTCCCATTTCTTACATAATTGTAATACATATTTTAATATGTACTGGTTCGGGTTACATTAACTAAATATTATTATATATTTCATTTAGACGAAAACTGAAATCAAACAAAAATGTCAGTATATAACCACCGTCTACTGCTGCCTGGCTCTTTCTCTGCATTTTAAATAAATTTTCACGATGTATAGTTCGTATAAAACTGAAGTGACGACGTCATAACACAATTAACAAAGCTACAATAAACCGATAAACTAAACGTCAACAACTATTTTCTGGTTTCCGTAATACTAAAACCAGTGGGCAATAACTGTGCATGTCGCCCGTCGGCTCCACTCGCGCGTAATCTCGCCACGTGTCGCGACACACTTACAGGTCCTATTAAGGCGGCGACCTGAATGAATTTTGGGTTGGCTCAGTTAAAATGCATTTGGGATGCGTGTCGAATTTATGGGTTGGATATTTAAGGTTATGTGGATTTTCAGTGTTCAGAATTATGCGAATAGTATTATTGTTTACAAAATGGGTTGGGGCAGATTTCAGTGTAAATGATTGGAAGGAAGATCACATTCCTCTTCGTCTTCCGTTAAGTGGCCACAATCAATATCTAATTATTCTGCCACTATTCTGGGGATCTGGCATTTGAAAAGAAAAACCTACCTCCTACAAAATAAAAAAGCCACCCTACTAATAAACCCTAACTGCGGTGGAGCTGCCGGCAGGCTACCATCGTTCTCTCTTCACCTCTTATGCCAGAGGCTAGCCGGCCCTAACTCCGCATAAGGCAGTGTCAGACCCAAGAGAACAAAACAAAAGACAAAAAAACAACTACAAACCTACTACTAATACAAATTTTCTACTGCTCTCTAACAAAGATCCTAGCAGTTGAATGTCAGTCTAGATATACTTGACACAAAAGTGTCGACTGTGTTGGCCTCCACTACTGGGACTGGAAGGTCGTTCCATTTCCTGATGGTTCTGGGCAGGAACGAGTGCTGACGGTACAGAGTGCGACACTGTGGCTGCGAGAACTGATGGCTGTGGCCGCGTCATTGGCATGGTGGTGGCAGCTTCAGCTTACTCTTCAGTCCAATGGCACTTACGCGGTTGTTGTGGATTTTATACAGCATGGTCAGTCTAGCTATTTGGCGGCGTTGCTATAGGGAGGACCAGTGCAATTCCTCAAACATGTCCTTGACGCTAGAGGTGTTGTGGTAGTGCCCAAGGACATACCTGGCAGCTCTTCGTTGTATAGCCTCAATTTTAGTTATGGCGCGTTGGGTATGGGGGTCCCATACCGTTGAGGCGTACTCTAGGATGGGCCTTACGAAGGACTTGTAGGCTGTCATTCTGGTGAACTTGATTTTGGGAGCGCTCCATAAAATTGTAGGGTCTATGTGGAGATATATCTATTGGAATAAACTTGGTTTTATCTGCCAAAAATATGTTTTCTCGTGCAAAGACAGTTGACCCACCTGATTAACACTAATGTAACCACTAAACTTCATATTATCGCCCACTACGGTTTTGCCTTTAACCTAAAAATGACACCTCAGGTTGGATGTCATTTGTTGATATGTGTAGGCCTATCTAAGTCGTGAGTGCAGAACCGGGGACAACATGACCGGTGCCTACTAGATGTTGGTGGCATTATATAAATACTTTGATAGCCAAGCCAGAAAGCTACCTTGTGTTTGCGATCGTACGTGAAGTCACTCTGCTTACACACCTGTGGCTGTGAGATCGACTTGTGGTGCTCTGGACAGGTGCAGTTCTAAAGGCAAATTGTCATTACCCACATTGTTTAAGATCTTATTTATACCGATCAGTACCACGTAACACCAAAATATAAATGTTCGGACACATCCAGGCACTCGTCTTTGAAGATCCGATCGACAGGTAAACGTCAAAACTAATCAGTCTTTGTACCGCGCAGGTGAACGTATAGTATCGCTCTCTGTTGGATAATTTAGCACGACTCATAGTGCTGTCCTCTGTCGGATAGTTTTCGCGTGAATGTACATGCATATAATATTGGGCGTTTTAGAAAAGCGGGTCCCATTCATAGCATTGTTCAAACCACCTGATGTGGGGGAGAGGGGTGATGATCTAAACAATAATTAATTCGGTTAAGGAAGGGGAGGGGGGTGCCTCGAGACGAAGCTACGGGGAGGCAGGGAAGGTGAGAAAGGGTCGAGTGATCATGGGGGAAAGAGAAAATTAGTGGCGTGAGAGAATACGTATAACAGGCATAGGGCGAAGGACATATAGAATTAAGGAGAGGGAGGGAGAGCGGGAAATATGGAGTGTCTAAGAGGGAGGGGGGTGGGAGATGATGTGAAAGGGAGGTAATATAATCGTTACGTTTCTCTTGATGCGCTCTCACCCGAAGCTTAATTTATAAGATTTGTTGTGTTGACAAGGTGGGAATATAATCTTGGCCCAGTCTAGACACAATGTATACAGTATGTACAATATTACTCTTCTACTTGTGGCTGGCAAATACTTTGGAACCGACTATCACAGTATGTTTTTACAAGATCTGCACACAAATTGTACACGTATAATTCGGGTGTAATTCATGCACCTTTTTAAACAGATCGCTTTATTTCAATCACGTGCGGGCATGCCTTCTTTAAAAGTCATGCGTGCGTTACGCTACAGTTATAAATGAGCTATGGGACAATCCCAATCCAAGCCACACAACCAAAATCCCAAACTGGATATGTGGATATTGTCAACTTAAGCCTAGTTCGGATATGATTTATGGCAACTCTCTCAATTGATTTTCCTAGCAAAATGTTCACACCAATTGACAATACTCGTTGTTAGTGTTTCCGCGCGCCTTGTGTGGTACGAGGCCTGTGGGAATTAAGAACCATTGATTTATGTTGCCGTCTACCAAAAATGAAGTGTGTCAGTAAACTATTTTATGAAATTACGACACATCTTCTTTTTAATTAATTCTTTGTTAATCGCCGGGTGAGGTCATATTTAATTGCATGAAGTTCGGACGTGGATCCCACACTAGCAGCAACACTTAGCCACTTTGATATTTATAATTTGTTTGCATCATTTCCAGATGGCGAAAACAGCTGGCAGACGGTTCGACCAGTTGGCTGGACGCTTGGCGTGGCGGGCGTCCGCCTAAACTCGGTGTCAAAATGCATGCACGTTATACAAACATACCATCGTATTGACGAAAGGCGTTTTGATAATTAATTAAATATTATTCATGTTTACGCATACTGATGTTCTGGTTCAATGTCACGGGTATTGATAACAACAGTGAAGCTTTGGGTTGATTTCATGACGTGACAGATCTTTTGGCAAAGGTCTATAGCGGCGTTGCGCGTAGAATAGAACTCCGGCAGAAAGCATTATTCATGACGCGGCTTTCGGCGTCGCAGTTTCCCGGCGGCCGAAACCGCAGCGTTTGGTCCTACCCAGTTTGCCAGGCCTAGAGTGGACATAATCGGTCGAACCCGTCTCCGGGAAGTGTAGGACGATATCGTATTACACAGGACCATACGTCCGACGACAGAGCGACCAGTGTTAATGTCTGGATCGTCGCCGAAGATGTCACGGTACAGAGCGTCCGGTGAGTGACTCATTCATCCGCGGAACTTGCTTTGTTTCAGAATCTCACCCTCTTCCTGGCTTCTAGGAACAGAGCATCGCGTGTGTCGCTGCGATAGCTGGCCTCGCTATTACTGTCAAATATAGCCGTTTATTTCCTCGCGTTCTAGCTGTATTTACAACAGTAATTCGATAGTATCTGTGCAGTTACGTTACTTAATTGATAACATGTATAATAATTAAAAAAATAATTGTAAAAACGCGTAATTAACTAGCCGTCTGATATCTAGCACAAGATAAGGCTACTGTTATGTACTTATGAGCTGGCAACCATTGCTCATACAAATGCAATTCCAGTGGTACATCTAGGATTTGGGTCAAGCTTTTATCACCTATTGATTTCCCAGTGTAAAATGTAGTATCGAAACAAGTTGTATTTCTAGAAGAAATATATAATATTACCAAAAGGTGGCACAATGCCCCCTAAATACACTACTGTACAAATCACACATTTGTGCATTGATCTTGCAATTTGCATATGTTATTGTTGTATAATTAATAATATATTCTTGTAAGTCATCTAGTTTCGAGAGGCCCACAACATAGTTTGACTACCTTTTTGGCAGATAAATTAAATGGAAAGATTATATCATATTTCAAGCATGCTATTTTATCCTATTTGATGTCTGTATTTCTTACTTCAACTTTGGTATATATATAGGTAAATGTTAAACGAAACCCACTAGTTTTGTAGCAGATCTTTCTACATAATTTTCCCATAAGTTAATCCATGAAAGTACAGTACATATTCCTACCAAAATTACTTAGAACAATCGTTTTAAATATAAATATCTCTTGCACAATGGCATGTCTGATATTTAATACTATTAGCGATGTCTTCTCTACGTATATGTATGTCGTTTCTTCAGTCGTATGTTTGCAAAGTGCTCTCAGTAATCAATATACAACATATCAGTTCTTGACATGATTATATATTATTTATATATTATGCTCTTGACTCAATTATTCTTAACCCAATTATATGACCTAAACATATAAAATGCTAGTCTTCAATATGTTTTACAGTTCAATAAAATGTGTACTACATGGAGTATGGAGCCATCCCTAAGGACTTTTGGGTTAATGATGATAGTATTTATTTACTCTGGGAAATTACATGAGTAGTTCCTATGGCGTTCTGTTTACACTGGACTGGCCAGTCCAGCATTGAGGTCATTGTGGTGATAACACATGGGTTGATGACCATGGGTGTACCTGGTATACCCTTCTCAATCGTACCTGCATCAGAGACGGGTTTCGGTGGTTTAGGTTTTGCCCATAGAAACAAATACTTACTACAGATGTTAGTGTAGAATTCACATTTAGAAGTATGAATTAGTTGAATGTTAAGCATGTGATATGCAGCATTTTTTAATATTTAGCATTTAGCATTGGATGCTGGTTTCATAAAATAAATAATATTATTTATTAGTTGCCGGTATACTACTATTTTAATTGATGTGTTTGTGGCAACAAGACACCACCCTACACCTCAACACCACCCACATCTCAACACCACCTCAGTACCACCTCACACCTCAACACCACCTCGCACCTCAACTTCACATCGTACATCAACACCACCTCATACCTCAAAACCACCTCACACCTCAATACCACCTCACCCTCAACACCACATCATACATCAATACCACCTCACACCTTAACACCACCTCACACCCCAACAACACCTCACACCTCAATACCACCCCATAACTCAACACTACCTCATACCTTAACAACACCTAAACACTACCTCACACCTCAACAACACCTCACACATCAATACCTCCCATACCTCAACACCATCTCAACACTACCTCACACCTCAACACCACCTCACACATCAACACCACCCGATACTTCAACACCACCTCACACCTCAACATCACCTTACACCTCAACACTACCTCAACACCACTTCACACCTCAACACCACCTCACACCTCAATACCACCTCACACCTCAATATCACCCCACACCTCAGCACCACCCCACACCTCAACACCACTACACACCTCCTCACCACCTCACACCTCAACACCACCTCACACATCAACACCACCTCACACCTCAACAACACCTAAACACCACTTTACACCTCAACACCACCCCATACCTCAACACCACCTCACACCTCAACAACACCTAAACACCACCTCACACTTCAACACCACCTCATACCTCAACACCACCTCACACCTCAACAACACCTAAACACCACCTCACACCTCAATACCACATATTCGCTTGGTCTTGGACAGTGTGACTAGACAAGCAGTCTCATTACTGTAAGCACCACAATCTGCAGTCAACACAAACAACAGTGAATTGTCAATTATTCAGTACACACTTCCGACTTGATAGACCATGACTGTTCACAAATCATAGCCTTCATTGTAACAGGAACTTGTCCTGGTTGGACTTGGACCAGTCCTCCATGGTGTGACAGAGACAGAGAAAGACAAAGCTGTATGCAATAGCCACACTAACAACTACTGTGGAGTCCTGTGGCATAGCAGCTTACTAGTGTGAGCGACTGGTACAAGTGGGCTTTATCCAGATGTGAGATAACGCTGTGAATGGCGGAGATTTCTGTGCGAGAACAAACATCAACAGTTGGTGTTTGTTCTCGCACAGAAATCTCAGATTTTTTGGATTAGGTGCGAATCGGAGAGTTTAGTCTGAATAGGGTTGACAGGAACATGTGATTCGTGATTAGTTGTGGGCGGATGGTAATTGTGTTGTGTGTGTGGTGTGTGGTGTGTGGTGTGTGGTGTGTGGTGTGTGGTGTGTGGTGTGTAAGGTTCCCGTGTTGTACAAGGAAATTGTACAAGGACATACATACATACAGTATGTATGTGTGTACAGTTCCCATGAACGTGTGATCTCCGGTATGTGTGTGTGTGTGTTTGTATACATACAGTGTGTTTGTGTACTTGTATGTGTGCGTTTATGTGTGTGTACTTATGTGCATGCATGGATGAGTGAGTGGAGAGGTGGATGAATGAATGAGTGCATGCATGCATACGTGCTTGAGTGCATGCATGTGTGGTAGATTGATGGAAGTGAACGTGATAACAGATGTGAATATTTATAAATGTGTAATTTATTAAAAAGTACGTATATATGTATATGTTAGCTGATGATTAACAGATGTTAATAATGTATTTATTACAATAAAATATTATAAAAAATTATGATTAATTCTTAATTTTAAAGACCAGTTAAAATGAGTGAGTCTGATGCCCAGATAAATGTATACCGGCATCCAAACACACACGCACGCACGTTCGCATGCACGCACATGCACACACACACACACACACACACACACACACACACACACACACACACACACACACACACACACACACACACACACACACACAAGCATGTGGTTTTCACCATAATTGGGCATGACTGGGGCACGTTGCAAGGCGGATCTGTTGCATAGTTGACTAGGTACAGAGTTACAGGAACATTTATTTTGTTGCCTGGCATCATTCATGTGATTCATTCTCTCTCAGCTTTGTAAGCCAGGCACATGTAGCAAGAAGGAGGTAAGAATAATTTATTTTAAGTTCATCTTGTGATATGCTAAAACAATCGGGAATCGCTTGTTGATTTCGTGTATTTGATGCTGCTGTAGCTGCACATGTTTTCTTCTTTAGCTGAAAGGAGGTATGAATCATCTGTCCAGTGTCTACATTATAAGGTTATGGACAAAACCGATTATGGATGAAACCCTTCATGGACATAACCTGTCATGGACAGAACCCCTAAAAGTCATTATAATTTTTTCTGCAATTTGTTCATTTAAAATGAGTAAGTCACATTGAGATATTGACACTAAAATGTTGAGTGTTGTCCATGATGGATTATATTCATGAGGGGTTTTGTCCAGAGGGATAATATCAAAGAGGGGTTATGTCCTACACTCTTAGATTAGATAGTGTTTACCTCATGGGAAACTAGGTTGGCACCCGTAAATATTTCGGCCATATCTCATGGTGAAGCCAATCCCCATATGATAGATGTAAGATATGACCGAACACAGTGCCCATGCATAGATCTATTGCTCTGAGACATGGAGAGTAACCTAGGAAAAAACTCCAAACATTCATTAACATATATCTCAGATAGATTCTCAACTGAGACAGCAAGACAAGACTACGGACATTGAGTTCATGAGGAGGACACACCAACATCAAGGAAGAGATTCAACAGAAACATGGATGTATGAGAGATAGAGAGAGAGAGAGAGAGGGGGGGAGAGGGAGAGGCAGAGAGAGAGAGAGAGAGGGACAGAGAGAAAGAGAGGGAGGGACAGAGATAGAGAGGAATAGAGAGAGAGAGAAAGAGTGAGAGGGAGGGACGGACAAAGAGAGAGGGAGAGGGGGAGGGAGGAGAGGGGGAGGGAGGGACAATTTGCCGTCGAACAGTTTTGCCATCGAGCAGTGTACTATGGTCTGTGTTAATCCAATTACAGCGATTTTAATATTGCCACTTGCCGTTGCGGTTTGCCGTTGCCGTCAAGCAGTGTACTAGGCCCTTAAGACGAAGCCCTAGAGTTTCCAGAATCCCATTGTAATTACACATTAGACCATTCCCATGAGCTGCTGAGTGGTATTGTATATTCAAATTCCTAACTACGTCTACTTCCCAAACCAACAGAACTTCCCAGCAAGTGACACTATTGGCTGAGCTAATATTCTGAGTTTCCCACGGTGATCTGCTGGGGGTACTGAGACTGGTGTAATCAGCAGTGTCCCCTGGTGTGCAAAATTGGGTTAGATGCTCTACTTTGAGTAAAGTGAAGCGATGTCTTTATTCTCACAAGGAGAGGTAGTTAACTAGACTACGCCCAACAGATATCCTATGCAGTATATTGACGTTAGCTAAATCAGGTGTACTGTTTTCCTATTATTGAGTCTGCCAGTCACGACTGTCCCACACTGAAAAACATTGCATGCAGATGCCTAACACAACCATTGGCTGACGTTTCAGGCTATTTTATCTCTCTGTAATGGCGACTTGTTAGTTGATATCCGCTGTCTACACTGCAAGTCTACATGATTTCCCATGGTGCTTGTCACTTATGCGAGCCACACATTCTCGCTGGCCGCAGCCGTGTTTTAATTTGGCTACTAAAAAGCTTTGTGTATATTCACTCAACAAGGTTTGTGTGTTCATACATCCATAGAAATTAATAAATGTTGTGTGGGATGTCTAGCTGTGTGGAAGGCAGAAGGCTGACTAGGTCTCCCCTTGTAGACTGACCACCCTTCTTATATGACCAAAGTACCTTTACAGTAGTCACTCTAGAGGAGACTACTGTATAGATTAATCCTGACATGCATAGACAGTACGTAACCTTGCAGGTTGGGTGGCTATTGGCCTCTTGGTAGACAGACCCTATAGTTGGTAGCTACAATTTCGTGGGAATCAATTTAACAAAAGTATTTTACTTTTAATGGATACAAGATAAGGTTTGATTTTAGCAAAAATTTTCTAAAACAGGAACGCAATGGTGCAGTGGCTAGAGCTTTGGACTCTTGACCGAGAGAACCCGGGTTCAAATCCTGTGCTGCTGCAAGTTTGTTCACTCTACGTTGCTCCAGTTCACTCAGCTGTATGAATGAATACTTGGCTATAGACAGTGGTGGATATTTGTGAATGAATAGTCTTTGCGCATTAATTGCAGCATGGTTGGATGCTTCCCAGAGAAGTCGAGAAGGTGTTTGACTGAACAGGTGTGCCAGGGAGTAAAGTGTAAAGCGCTTTAAGCAATCCTTAGGATGGATACTGCGCTATATAAGAACTTATCTTTACTTTTATACAAAATTGTACTGCAGAAGATGGTTTAAATTTCACTGGACAGTCCACAGTGTGTGACTGTGTTATATCAATAACTTATAGCAGTAGCAGGCAAATGCATTTTTATCATAAGATAACAAGCCATTATGATTTATTTTATGTCGTCTTGCACGGCTCACAAATGGCTGCAGCAATCTGAAGCTGCAACAGTATTTCTCATTTTCTGGGTTCTGTTTCTTGTCAAACAAGACTGGTGGTTTTCCTCCGTGAAATGGGATTTCTTTCTTGCGCCCTGTAATGTGGAGTCCTACCTACCTGGTACCTTGGGTGGGACTTGTGCATGTCAGCACCATGTGTATGCATGCATGCTGTGTGTATTAGGTCCTGCTGTACCTGTCTCTACCAACACGCCCCCATGGGGTGCCAGTTTCTTTCTTGGCCATTACTCATCCTCACCTTTTTGTAAACTAGATTTCCAGCTGTGAGTTTGCCCAATCTGCCATAACAGGGGATGAAATGTGTTGCCAGGGAACATGGAGGAAAAAATGGAAAGTGTTCCATTCGGTGGATAAATCTGGGTTGATTTATCCTATGTGTTGTAGTAATTAGGGAGGGAGATTATTTCAACGTATACAGCGTCCCATGTGGCCTCAAGAAGATGCAGGAAGCAGTGGGCGTTTATGTGTGTGTGTGCATTTGTGCGTGCATGCAAGTGCCTGTGCATGCATATATGTATGTGCATGTATGTGCATGTGTATGAGTGTGTGAATGTGTGTATGTGTGTGTGAGGGTGTGTAGTTGTGTAGTTGTGTGAATGTGTGTGTGTGTGTACATGTGTGTATACATGTGTGCGTGTGTGTACATGCATGCATGTGTGTGGTGCATGTGTGGGTGCGTGAGTGCATGCATGCATGTGCTTGTGCATGCATATGTATGTATGTGCATGTATGTATGTGTATGTGTGTGTGTGTGTGTGTGTGTGTGTGTATGTGTGTGTGTGTGTGTGTGTGTATGTGTGTGTGTGTGTGTGTGTGTGTGTGTGTGTGTGTGTGTGTGTATGTGTGTGTGTGTGTGTGTGTGTGTGTGTGTATTACATATAATAAATGACTTATTCAAATAATTACATATATTGAGCAACTGAACATGATTGTAACTAAAACATTCCCCCCCCCCATTCCATTCAGTTTCAATTCAATCACTGTTAGGCAATTAATCTACCTTAATCAACTTGGTAGGACAAAAAATAATTTTTTTCCACACTGCCTTTCTAAACTTTACCCCAAACCAACTCCCTTCAGGCTACGAGTTTCCCCCTCTGGTGTGGAAGACTTTTGAATGGCAGAGTTTATCTAAAAACATCACTGACAATCAACATTTCCTGCCTGCTGCCAGTAGCCGTCTGATGGAAGCTGGTGGTTTAGACAAGTTGCAACAACAAGGACTTAAATTACCAAAGTTATCCGCTCTGACGCGTGTGACGAGTGGGAATGCATTTGACAAGTGGAAATGGAATTGACAAATTGGAAAGTGTTTGATAAGTGTGAATATATTTGCGAACTGGAATTATGGAAATGCATTTGACAAGTGAGAATGTGTTTAACATCTGATGATTTCATGAAAACAAAATAACAAATTTTTAATAACAAGCTAACATGTCACAGCAGATATGAGATAGGTTTGACTTTTTGCAAAATGCACAAAACACGACTGCCTATATTGACTATAAAATATTTTACAGTGGAACCTTACCTGCAGGAGCAACAAGAATGGCGAGGTGACTGTTTTAGTATGACAAATTTCCTATACTTTGCACTTACAAAAATATTTTCGGTCTGTTCAAGGGTGACTTTAATTGTGAGGGTGCTGTATTACCAAGGTGATTGTAAAACGAGGTTCGACAGTAGGTGGATTCCAATTGTGTAACAACTAATCGCTGCTCCCTCTGTTACAGAAAACGCTGCCCTTGATGACCGCCATGGTGCTCTTGATGACCGCAACCAGCCCAATGTTCGCCCGAGTAGATTCGGGCTCTCTAGTTATACATCTAAGCGTCTAGCGGACTTGCGCGCTCGTCGTGCGGAAATGGACCAATCAGACGATTCTTCTACCGACTTCCAGCAGAAGCGCGAAGCAAGAGAAGTGAGAGAATCGCACAGCTATACCAGCCATATAGGTGGCAGCACTATCAGTGATCATAAACAGGACGAAACAGCACCGAGACATACTGCGGATGTCAGCAAAGCAAGCAATGGAAAACCTGAAGGAACTACCATCACGTCGACATCGGTTCCTAAACCAGCCTCCAGGGTTGCCACCATCAGCAGTACGACGGGATCGGTGAATATAGAGATGGAAAGTTACCGTTCTCGTCGGGCTGAACCTGTCAACGACGCACCCAAATCGCCGAAAAAAATATCGGCCACTTTCGACAGCAACAAATCAGCGTCAAAAGTCGATGACGTCGACCACATGGATAGCTACAGATCTCGTCGGGCTGCTTCGGGCATGGACCAGCCCAAGTCGGGCATATACACAAGCAGTGAGCGACATCGGTCGGAGCAGACAGGATATGGTCGACCTATTCCGTCATCGTTCAGTGACTCCATAGGAAAGACTGCTCCAGATACCAGAAGAGATGTTCGGTCAACCGTGACGACCAACGGATCAAACACGCACGCCTCAACAGCAAATAACAACATGAACTCGTCAAAAGCACACCTCGATACGGTGAGTCTGACGGCCACGTTATTGGTCATTCAATGCCTGGTCGTTTTTATCCAAGGTGTTGATTTAGCAGGTTGTCTACCCAATGTACATGTGGGTTTCAATGTTCGTGTAACTTGGCACCTGAAGGCTGGAACAACATATGCAGTGTGGGTTGGTGGGGGGTGACTTAATTCCTGTATTTAACCAGATTTAGCAAGAAAATCCATAAGAGGAAAACAAATGCCATTGGTCTATCAAGAGGCCAACAATTATTCATTTGATAGTTGTAACTTAGTGTTTAAAAATAATTATTATTCACTTTGCAAACATTTACACTGTCAATAGGTAACTTGTTCAAGTCATTTAACGTCCTCTCTGAGAATAAATACTTTCTGGTATAATCTACACTTGCTTTTTATATACTTACACCTTGTTCACACAAAGATCAGCTCCCAATAATTATAAACATTCAATGCTTAATTAAGTAGGTGGTAGAGCAGAGACACCATGCAGGAAGGGGGCATTTAAGAATGGGCCATTACTAACAGCTTCCTATATTTCATACGTAAAATCCCATCAATGTCACTTTACTCTTTTCTTCGTAATTTCCTTTTCTAGTTAAAATGTAAATCCCTGCTGTTTATTTTCAAACTACTTTCACTATTCCACATAAAATTTCTTCCCATTTTTCAAGAAGATTATGTTAGGCTTTTTTATTAGATGGGAATTAGGCGGAATTGTCCAAGAAGCAGTGATGGGAATCAGAATAAAAATAAAATTAAAATGTCATGAAAAAAGATGATAGTGCGTGTTAGTAAAGGAGCAGTGTAGATTAGATATAAGAAAGTTCTCATTTTCACAAAGGACTGTAAATGAATGGAACAGATTATCTGCTGATTGTGTGTGTGCCACTGGCGTGAATATGTTTAAAAATAAAATCGACACACCTCAGAAGGGCGGGATACATGTAGATAAAAGGGTTGGACTCTCGATAAGCCCCGTGGCTTATCGAGGGCTTCCTTGTCCATCTGCCATCTAGAGTTAATTCTTTGGTTGGCAATTTTATTAAATTTTGTTCAAATATATTATAATATTTAAATAATAAGATATGCGGCTCTGTGGACATTACTATAAATCTCAGGTGTTACTTGTAATGACCATATTAATGACAGACATGCAGTGTGAAATGCATCAACAATTATTTGTATGACTTGTTTCGTTTAGTTTTTGATACTGACAAATTGTCATATCTACTTCACATTGAAGATAACTTTTTAGCAGTTACTCACTGCTAAGTGACTATTTTAGCACTAACTTAGAAGACCCATCAAATGTGAAATGACAATAAAAATATGGATTGATGAAACACGCCAATAGTAGTCCATGTTTATGCTAGACAAATCCAGATGATCTCCTTATTTAGCTTTAAAGTTATGCAAATGAAGGATGGAATTGGTCGTAGTTCTCGAAATGAGGCACGGAACAAGTTTAGGGGTCATACAGCTTCCTTGTTGCAGTTTTATGATGCGTTTTTCTTGAAACGAGGCAAATCAATCTCATGATGCTATGCGTTGTTCAATTTCCTGTTTACATTTTTCAAAGTTGTAGCTACAGAGAATAGTTTGACAGCCGATAAATATGAATGATATGTTTTGTGAAAAAGAGAGTTTAATCAAGGTGCCGCCGAAGAAATCAAAAGAAAAGCATGCGCGTGCGATAGCAACCATTGTTTAAAGGCCACATGACCAAAACTGTTCGATTAAAACCTGATTCAGTAGGAGGGCATTTTCTCTCATGAATAATATGATATTTTAGTTATGATTTAATACTTTCAGTTAATAAATAATGACATCGGCGGCAATAAAAAACGAACATTGTGAATTTTATTTTTATTGTAGATCCATGAAATTAATGTCAGCGGGCCCGTAAAACATGGAATATAAAAAATCTGGCCTTACAGCCCATTTCCAGCCCCCTGCTGTAAATGATAATCTCGTTTCCATCAGCCATGTTTTACATCCAACATCGTCACCAGCTTGCCTGCCGCATGCATACACACAGACGTTACTGATGAACCAGCTACATTTGATATGCAGGACAGGTTTAGAACTAATCAACTCCACTAAAAATGTCAGTGCTGCTCAAATGAGATTGCCAGCCATGATGCCTGACTTCTCATATTTCTTGTACTGACACACACTTCCTGGTAATCCTGGAATTTCCTGGCTGTAATCGTGTCGCAGAAATGGGATTGAATGAGCATTACCTCATTTTCGGATTCGTTACAGACTAGAAGAAAACTGCATTTCCTGGATCATTACTACAATTTCTAGGTCATTGCATGGAGCTGAAAAATTGTGTTTGCTGGATCACCAATGAGTGAAAGGAATACTGCATTTTCTGGATCAATACAGAGCTGATGAAGTTCAGCAAAATGTGTTTTTCACGAAAGTTGTATTTGCTGTATATGTGTGTGTGTGTAAGCATTTGTTTCTCATAATACATGGTACCTGTCAACTCCCCACATCCTGCTTAACATATTTTAGGATTTTGTAAACATATCCCGACTTCCCCTTATTTCTATTTGAATAGATCTGATAATGTTGTTGAAGAGTGAATATAATGCAAGTCCATTTTCATGTTTTTGTATTTAAATTATAACATTTAGTATCTCTTCAGTGATATCGCTAACTCCTTGCGAAAATACAGCACTGCAAGTACACCAGTCACCATGACAACCTCTGTCCTCTGGTGAATACATTCAAACTTAAATATCTGAAGAGTCAAACCGTGGTGCTAGTCAAACTGGAATTCCATTGTTTTCATTCTTCAGTAGCTAAATACATTGTGGCGGCCAGGCCACGTTAGCATTATCAAACACTGGCATGACACTTCACCCTGTATGCATTAGTGAGGCATGTGGCGTTAATGTTGTTGTGCTCTCCAGTGAAGGAGGTGATTTACGCCCTGTCTCTGACAATCAGCAATGGCTGTCACTGAGAAATCAGCTCAGTGCTGTGCCTTTGTTGTAACAATCAGCCTTCCTGTGTAGTTGCCTGTTAGCATGCTCAGGCTCTGTGAGTGCTAATTATATATATATGACGTTCCCTATCATCAAGATCTTGGGCAGATGATTGTTGTCATTACAGCAGATTGAGGACAATTTGTCACTGGCTGCTGTATGAGAGAAAGGAATTCGCAGAACAATAGCAAAGTTGAATAAGTTGAAAAGGCCAGATATCTGGGTGTGATTTTTGTAGTGATTTGAAGGATGATTGAGATATTTGTATGTTAAGACATGTTCATAGTTTTTATGCTAGATCTAACAGTATCATTTGAAAATGCCTTAGTCGTTCCATTAGTGGTAAACCGCATAATAATAATGTATTTCTTATATGGCGCCACATCCAAATAATTGTTCTGGGGCGCTTTACAATGATTAATACAAATAAATAAACAACACCATACGATATGTAGTTATAAATACTAATGTGCTGCAACATATACAATCATACAACAACACGCATCTAACATTTCATGCGTGTTGTTGTACAAATTCATTGTTCCAAACACTGGGTAAATTTTAAAAGTTGTTTACAACAAATGTAGGCAGATATTAAATAACAAAAGAAGTAATCAAATGACACATTTGTTCCTACTGACCTGACATTAACTGGGAGCAAATACCAAAGGGTTCATGCAAAAATAGAGAATTCCCTATAGTTACTACTATGTGAATTCTAGCTGGGACAATAATGTTTTTGGCACCACAAGAAGGTTAAGTCGATTGGACTGAGGTGCTTTAAGCCACCAACCGATGTTTCAGTTTCACTATCCACTTTGCCTAGAGGTGTCTTTCAAAAAAGATCCTAGAAGCTGTTGGTCTCGCCGATGTCTATCCCAAGGGAAGAAAAAGATCCCACACAGAGGAATAGATTTGTGAGCTCCCAGAGCCAATGATCTCGATCTACAGAAACTCTTATGGGTACTGGATTAACTGTTACCAAGACACTCGCTCTGAAGAAAAATAATGAAATACACATTATGAGCACCTTGTCTAGGTGGCTAACACAGCCACATATATAATAATAATAATAAATAAATAACTTCTTCAGTGCTAATATCCTCAGAGAATCCGAGCTCAGTGGCACAACAAATAAAAGGATTAAGCATTCTTGTACTCGTGTGCTAGGCAAAAGTCGTCAACAAATGGATGGATGTGCTAAGAAGCTAGGGAGGATAGGCGATATTGAAAAGATAGGTTTTTAGTTGATGGTGAAATGTAACAATATTTTCTGCTGATTTAACACTGACAGGAAGCAAATTCCATATAGTCGGCATGGCAACTGAAAAAGCTTGTGTTCCAGCCTCTGTCTTAACTCTGGGAATAGATAGTAACTAGACGACTGAAGTTGTCTGTGCTGTGTAGGCGATTGTATTGATCTTAAGCATAATGCGATATTGCACGGGGAGCCAATGCAGTGATTTTAGAAGTGGCACTGGGCAGGAATAACCAGGAGATTGTGTAACTACACTTGCCAAACAATTCTGGACATGTTGATGTTTTGCAATATCCTTAACAGCAATACTATGAAGGAGGGAATTGCAATAATCAAGTCTGCTGCTAACTAGAGATGTTGCGATAGTCTTAGCGACAGAAATCGACATTAATTTAAATGATGTATTGGCGAATGCAGTGAAGATCACGGATATGACAAAGACAGCAAAGACACATTTGGTGTATATATAAAACCACACATTATTGTTATTAAATGTCATAAATTTAAAAGAAATTAAGGTGCGTTGGAGCAAGACGTGATCAGATCTGAACGAGGCCACTGGGCTTCAGGTCTAGTTGACAGGAAATGATGACATAAAGTACTTCCTGTCAAGTTGGATTATCAAAATCTAAGTGCTGTAAAGTACAGGAACTTGAGAAGGGTTTATCAGATTTTGTAGCAAAATGTTACTGTACCTATGCACCTGTCACTGGTGGATGATAAGTCCTCTTTCCCTGGCCGAGTGGCTTCCAGATTATATTTCCCCTAAGAAGCTGGTACTTGAACTGATAGAATCATGTATAAGCATTTATTAATATAGCACCACTAAACCCGAGATTCTGACGATAATGGTGCCAACAAAGTCTTGTACTTGTCCTGCTCATATATATATGAATTACTAAAACCAAACAAACCATGAATCGAGGTCCAGTAGGGGTAGGTCAGCCTCACCCCAGAAATTCAGGGAAAGAAGATGAGAGCAATTAAATATGACTGAAATTTAATCAAAATTAATCACATATTTGTTGTTATTCCAAGACGTTTTGTGAATTTTTTCAGCATTCTCCCCGACTTTATCAAATAATCTAAGTAAAAACCTGAAAAACCTGAAAAAAATCAGTTTTTACAGACCATCCCACAGAGCAGTTTTGCAGGTGAAATCACAGCTTCACCTAACAGCTAGACTGGAGTTTTTATAACACAGGTGTCTGTAAACAGGTAGTGCCTTCAGTGCTGTGAATGCGTCACATTGGTATTCAATGGGTGACATGTTCAGTAACACATCTACCCCAAGGGTAGAGGGTGTTTGGTTTCCAGGTGGGTTTAGTTTTAGCGTTCCACCTGAGAGGCCCATGTTTTACGTCCTGCCCAGTGTTATGAAATGAATTGGAATGTGTCAATAAATAACATTTGGTACATCCTGATTGTCATTTCCTCTAAGTTGTACGATGGGTTATCTGTAACAGAATGTTGTCCTGGTCTGATTGTACTACTGCGTGTGGTAAATATTGGCAAGGAACAGACCAGTGATATAGTGGTTAGATAACTGGACTGTCCATCAGAGATACTGTGATTTGATTTCACCCATGACCGTTTGAAAACTTGGGAAATTTCGTTTACGCCAAATTGCTTGCATTATTTAGAAGAGACACTGAAGGCTGAGCAATTTGTCCATGTTATCTATCTATTGTCTCTGGGCTACCATGGGAAGTAAAATGTCCCACAGTGGGAGATGGAAAATACTCTTGTGGACTCACTAACTCTATAGAAGGAAAACACTTGAAAATATAAATTGAGTTCCTAGATGTTAGCCCAAGACAAGGCTTATTCAATGTCGGTCAGACTTACACATGACATGGTTGGTTTTTGTAAGGTTTTTCCTATTTCCTAAAACTACTTGTTTAAGTTTTATACACATTTTCCGGGTTTCATCCAAATAAACATTCAGAATATCCTGCCATGATATTTGGAACAGTAGGTGCTTTTGAGTATACCCCTAAGGCTGGCAACCACATCGAAAAAATACAAGAAAAAACATAAATGCAAATAAATATTTATGTTGAGAAAGCACATAGACTCAGAAAAAGTATTTCTGAGAGACATCCTGTGAACCTAGGTGTTATCAGAGGGGGTAATAGGAGTGGCCCACAGACGCCCCTGCTGGGCTGTTATCTCCGATTGGAGAGGGCAGTAATGGGATGTAATGGAAGTAGGAAACAGGGACTCTTAGGGAACCAACTGGTAGGTAAACCATAGAGTTATATATGTGGGGTAAACACTGAGATTAGGGGTATAACTGGCAAGGCATGTTAGAAAAAATTACATGTACCTGACTCAACCCAATCAAGTTTTTGTTCCTTCCACTGCTTTTTAAAAGTTTAATTTGTTATCATTTCTGAGTGAAATGTGAACAGTTTGAAGATGGATATAAAACCCCAAAGTGATGTAAAATATGTTTTATACACATTTATGTAAGTCATTTTAATATATTTTTTCTCCAAATATTGGTGAAATGGAGTATCATAAGATTGGTTTTAGACACGAAAGGTTTTTAGGAAACAGAAACATGTTGTGGAGATATACAAAAGACAAGACCCGGCATCACAAACAAAACTATGTTCACAACAAAGAAAACTAGTCACAAAATGTGCACAAAGGTTCACAAAATGTGCCCAGTAATTGTTTACAACATTGTAACTGGTCACAGAGTGCAGCTGATTTTGACATCACTGTCTGAACGTGAAAGTATTTCAAATTGTCCACTACCTGAACTGTAATTATCTACTTATCATATTACTTTGGTACTGTAATCTTGCTCTTTGTCCAAGTGACAGATACAATAATTATAGAAAATTTACCATAAATCTATCATCAAGATGTCAGATTTTAAGATAACACAACTCAATCATTAACTTTGACTGTCTTCGGTCTGATGGAAGAAAACAGAAAGACTCTGTTTATATACACATAAATTTGAACTGTAAGATGTTTTTCTTTTTCATTTAATGACAGATAATTTAAAAATTATATTGACTAATTTCACTGACGAATCTGAATTATGAAATAGCATTGGTGATTCTGTGATTACAGTCAGAACTTTAAGTCACTGTAGCAAGCTGATAATTTGAATGATTTAAAAAAGATTCGGTTGTGAATTGTCACCAAACATAAAATAACATCCAGGGAGGGTCTCAACTATCATTTCAAGATTTTATTTTCTAAAAAGATGTTCACACATATTTAACACAAACGCACAAAATCATAACTCTCACACACACAAATGCACTCATTCGCTCGCTTGTATGCATGCACACATGCACACACGCACGCACGCATGCACCCACGCACGCACACACACACACACACACACATGCACACACACACCACAAACACAGTACAATCAGCTAGCTAATCAGGCCTGATATGGGACATGCCATGAAATCTTTGGATTGAGGTATAGGAAGGCTGGTTGGCTTTAGATTGATTGAGAAAGCACATTTAGACATTGAGATAGCAGACATTTTCGCCTCAATCACTAACTTTAGATTGTGCGGCGGTAATGAGCTGGATAAATAACTGGAGACCGTATCGATGTTGACAGAAAGGTGGGCATGTGAACATGTTTATTGGAATGGCATGTCTTCGTGTAAGCTTGAGAAATCAGGTTTGGGTGCTAGGTCTAAAGTTTAGTTTCGTATCAGACAATCAGAAGCCTGGACATGATAGCTGGAAGACAGGTATGTTCTGTAAATTAACAAAGTTTAAAGATGCACAATTGATCGATAAGATGTGAATATATACATAATTTCAGTGAATGATAGGTCATGAACTACGATTATTATGGAAATGGTATGTAAACTTGTTTAATTGCATTTGACATTTTATTTGTAGAGAGTTGGGGTTAATTTTAACCCAAGAGATTGTAATAAACTAAAATTAAAGATTAAACAAAACACACAATGTTAGCTTTAAAATAAGAACAGCAAAAATGTAGTCCATCAATTTATCATGATGCTAAACGTTTAAAATCACATGCATATTGTGCAAACAACTGGTGTCATTTATAGGTTTGTAAGAATATCCCCCCTTTTTAACTTGGGCTTTTATTTTGCCTCAACATTTTGAAGCTGCATTATTTGTGCATTGTATTGTACTTTGTAAATGTAATATTATGTGCATAAACACAGCCACGTATATTTATTCCAAGCATGTAAACACACACCCTACAGTTGAATTCGCATAGGAATAGAAGGCACAAAAGCTATGCACTGTAAAAACATGACTTACTGGTTTCAACTGTATTTGATGATGTATAATTAGCCTTAGTTGTTACTAGGCCACATTTAAACGACATTTTCGGGTCAGCCATCAGCAAGCAAGTATGCGCGTTATTAACAATCTGGCTTCAAGCCAGTTGGCCAGCCTCCATTGGGTTTCACTGCACTGAGTTTTTGCCTTAGCCATCGGGCCGGGGGTAACTACCAAAACATGATTTCCTAACAGATCACATATTATGAGAAATTTTAATTAATATTGGTGTTTATTTTCTTAAAAAATTAATAAATTTTTCTTATATTTTGATGCCCAAGATGCAGTAAATGCCCTTAAGTTATTTTACTAGTATTTTGTACGTATACATGTATGACATTTTTAATGCATTATACTTTTCTGTACACATTGTAAAGTGTTTTTATAAGCTCTTCTGTTTTACACTTACATTTTTAACTGATATGATTCATTTATTCAGTTTTATAGAAAGCTTCTGAAGCATTTTGTTTTAAGCTCTACAAATTCTTATGTGACCCCAAGACCCCCACCCCCTGGATGAATTTCGAAAAAAATATCAATCTACAAACCACCCCAATGGGCCCGCTAGATCTCATACAAAATGTCAGCTCACTAAATGCAAAACTAACGGAGGTATGATCCACGAACAGTCAGTCAAACAGGAACCATATTTTATAATACAGAAATTGTACGTTAGAGTTGTTCATATGTAGGGTGAATTTGAGGTAGCTTAGAACTTCAGGCAGGTGAAATAAAAGGTGGAATGAAGAACAGGTATAATGCTATGGCCCAGGGACAGGAAGTACTTTGATGTTCAGAGGTGCTGGCATGCTCCCATAAACTTCTTACAAAAACAGTGTGTTACATTATGCAGGCAACACTGCCAGAGGAAATGTCATAGGATGGTTTATGGCAACAGATCATTTGTATGTGCAGCGTAAATATTTTGTGTAAGCATACATTTGGTTTTCTTCGGTGTATTTAATGGTGTCTGGTCCACGCAAACATGTGTGCATGCATGCCTGCACACACGTATGCACGCGTAAGAGAACTTGATTGAGCATCTCAAGGGATTCTACAAATTTGTGTGAGTTTTTTTTAACACACCTACAGTTAATTGTGTTGAGGATAAATACAATTACAATTAAATAGATGTTAAATATATTATAGTTAATTTGCAATACGGTTATTAAAATAAAACAAAAATATGTTAATTAGGTGTGACAATTAAATAACAAAAGACTAACAGGACAATTCCTCTAAGACGTTGTAGAGACCATGTCTCTAGGTGACCAGACCATAGACTACATCTCTAAAAGACCTTGAATAGACCACACCTTTATGGACCAAGAAGATACCACAACTCCAGAAGACCAATAATCTAGGGGACCAGGAATACATACACCACCACAATAGGAGACCATAACTTTAGAGGACCAAAAATAGACCATTACTCTAGAAAATACCACAGTTCCAGGAGACCACTACTACAGAGGTCCAGGAATAGACCATATCTCAAGAAGTCTTTGAAGAAACCACAATTCCAGGACACTACTTCGTTAGGGGACCAGGAATTGACATCGCTAGAAGACCTGAAATAGACCACAATGCTAAGGATCTAGTTGAGACCATTTCTCTAGAGGACCTGGAAGAGGTCACTACTCCTGTAAGCCTGCAAGAGAGACCATAATTCCAGGAGACCTAAAAGAGACCATACAGAGAAGCACCATGAAAATACAGAACCAATCCTTCGGTCTAGTCATAGTAACTACCACAAGAGCTGTCACTAGCGGTGTCCCACTGATGGATGGCAGGACTGTCACCTACCAGAGCTGTCATACTGTCATCTTCCCCTTTTGTCAATAGTGACGCCAACAGTATAAACACTTAACCGAGTGTATTACAAAAGTCATGTTCACGCCAACAGTATAAACACTTAACCGAGTGTATTACAAAAGTCATAATCTCCCATTGACACTAGTTTGTGACTCCTTGTTCAGGGCAGACGATGTCATTACAAGGACCATAATTATATTGTCATTATACAGTAATTATATGCTTCCGTTTTCTGCAGTTGTTTGAACAGATTTATTGATGCATGCCAGTTTCATGTACTGAAAGCCGTGAACATAAGTGTTTATGCACATAATGCATTTGTGCCTTTGGAGAGGCAGTAGGGCCGTGATAACGTAATTACTCATATACACAAGACGTGTGTGTGTGTGTGTGTGTGTAAGCGCTTCTACACCTGTAGAATGGGGTAGACGCATTGATGAATGTAGCTATGCAGACATACACGCATAGTGACACACATAATCGGCCAGGCATATCGGAGAAAGATAATACATGCAATGTATAGGGCATACATATTCTATTCTAGTCTAGGGTGTATCATTTGACCTGACAGTGGCTGTGACCCACAACGTCTGTATGTGTGTGTGTGTGCATACAACTGTATGTGTGCTCTGAGCACTTGACAGAGCCAAGGATTCCCCAATGAATGGGCCCCCTCTCATGTGTCACTTGCCATGTAATATATTGGCTCGTTGTTGGAGTATTGCAAGGCAACTTGAAGTACCGCAGTAAGTGCCTGTCCAATAGCTTCTAGCTGCACCAAGAGCAGTCTAGGACACACACACACACACACACAGCCTCAGATGTGTGGCATGTCACCATACGGCTGGCTGTGTTCTCTGTCATGCAGTTCACCTGTGGGTTTGTTCTGAAACTTCTCTTCTGAGAGTTGCTCAAGGGACAGAGATTAAGATATCACGGTTGACTGCACACGAGAGAAAAATCAAGCAGGCGTGAGCGTGTTTTGGAAAACAGTTTTCTGCAGTCGTACTCCGTTGGGCACTAGAAGTTGTTACCAAGATGGAGAGTCGTGGAGGCATCGAAACCTCACGGACATCATCGTTTGTGAAGCAGCAACAGACGAAGTTGGCCGGTCAGATGTCCACAGGTGAGAATTGGCACGAATCAGCCTCTGGACTAAGTCAGCTGGATAAGGCTAGGTACATGGGCAAGCGCCCACCAAGGCCACCACCGCAGCCACCATTGCGATCCCAGAATTCCACAGGACAGGAAGTGTTGGGCCAAGAAGACAAAACAGCACCGTCGCAAGAGGAAAGGAGAGATCCTCCATCCCCATTAGGTGGTTTCGGGAAGCTTCCTGCAAAACCACCTTCAGGGCCTCGATTGCAATCCCAGAATTCCTCAGAATCTCCCGGAATGGTGTCACACAAGGATAAAGCAGGAACACCTTCACCAATGGATAAAACCAGACAATCGTTCTTTACGGGAAAGGTTGGCGCCCCCTGGCAACAGGATAAGTTTGGTGGGTTCGGGAAGCACCCCGCAAAACTACCACCAGGACCTCCATCGCCTTCCCAGAATTCCACGGGACCACTAGAAGCATCGGCATCGCTAGGACTGTCTTTGCATGTGGAGATGTCAGGCTCGTCAGTCGAGGCAGTGAAGCCAAGATCAGTGAATCACATAGAAAAAATTACACTGGTAAAGTATCTTATTAATAATAAGATATTAGACTGTAGAGCTATTATTATACTAGTTAAGTAGTAGTAAAACTATTAGCCAAGAAACCGGATCATCAATCCATTCAAGGATAGTATTGTTATGATTTAAAAGGTTGAATTTGTCAAATGGTTATAGGAGAGTTTATTGGTGGTAGGCAGTTTAGCAGATGAAGGACTGGTGGATTATAGGGCAGGTGGGCATGGGTAATTGGGAATTTGTTGGGCAACTGGGAAAACAATTTGTTATTGGGCTGGCGGGCTAGATCCATGATGCTGTGGTGGGTTAGGTGGCGGATATTTGGCCTTGGCCTTGTGGGTTAGTAGATGTATAATTTTATTAACATGTGACATGGCTTCCTGTTCAACTGTCAAGGGCCATTCTTGACCAATCACCTCTGTACTCAAATATGTGACAAGTGTGTAAATATGAGCTTCTGCTATAATGAAATAGACACCTGTATATTGAAGCAAAATTGCTTTGATTGAAATTAACCTGGTATAAAAACATTTTATTTATCAGATGGTTTATATGCCTAGAATGGGCACATTTACGTCTTGTTTATGATTTTACTATTTATTACCCATCATGCTTGATGAATGCATGATAACAGATAATGCATGTTAGGAATCTTTTTCTGAGGTACTATTTTGTATCCAAAACAAACTTGATTTATTAACAGATATGTAAAGAGACCTTGTTTAGAGGGGAACAGTTTGGATGGCAGGAAGGTGCAAATCAGTGGAATAGATCTGATGTTATAAGTATATATATTCTAGCTGTGATTTTTCTTGATAATGTACACTCATATCCACATTGCCCCAAGCTCAGGCCACCTACGTTAATTAGAACAGTAACAAATTTCAATCAGCACTGGTTATCAGATGTACATTGATAAAAACAAAAACATAAATAAATAAATGTTTATACAGAGTTATCAGTTGTAGATAGCAGGGTTGGGATTAAATAGTTTATTTTATCAAATACAAATGTGTTGCATTTTAAAATGTCAGATACAAGTATTGGGTTATGCCCTTTAAAAAATGTTAAATTTACACTTGTCTAAATATATATATAATTTAGAATACAATATATCTTGACAACTAAGGGCCAACATCTTTTTTTGCATTTCAGTTTTAAAAATTCAACCAGACAAATAAATGTGTCAGAATGTTTGCTCTGAAACCCTACTATTGTATAATGCACCAAATACAAGACAAAATCCAGACTTCCAAGTTGTCACTAGCAAATAGCGGGACATTTGCCACCACGATGGAAGGTTTTTGAGGAGGTTTAACAAATATTCTGTTGCATTGGTAGAGCCACATACTGAAAGTATTTCACCCTAATTATGCACAAACTCCACCTGGAAAAGAAAAAAAAATTGTGACTGAAGCATTTTCCAAGATTTTGCCATCTACATGTAGTTATACAGTATTATTATTAAAATAGAGATAGAAATCTTTGACCAGAACCCTGGTACTAGATACACACACTGTGTCACACATAGGACCCATGGTGTGATAGTAAACAGGCATTCTCTCTCTCTCTCTCATAGGATACCCCTATCTCACACTGGGCTGTCACCAGTCAGATTTATGGCCATTTATTTGGCTACATGAGCATCTGTGTGTCAGTTCTCACTTAGCTTACAATGGACACATGCAATGTCCAGTGTGGACTCTAACTACAGCCTGGCCACCCCTGGACACTGTCAAATCACTGTATCCTTGCTTGGAGCATAATGGTTTCTTGGTTAGAGCACAGCGCTCTCAACCGAGAGATTCCAGGTTCGATTCCACTTGTAGCTGTTTCAAACATTGGACAACTTTAATTGTTCCTCAACACTGCACCAGTTCACTCGGCTGTATGACTGAGTTGGCAGGGACTTCAACCCATCTCCATCCTATTTTGGGTGTCAACATCCCACCATTATAGGGCCATATTCACCAACTTGAAGAAAAAATTGCAGATGTCGGAGAATAAAATAATAGATAATCTGTCAAGTTGTCAATATGGTGTGGAAGGAACGCAACAGAATTGCTACAAACTACAAACAATTGAGCAGTTTAGAGGGCCATTATCGCCAGCACCTGCGACAGACACTGCACACAGAAGAAAATTAGGCAACTTAATTATGTTCTGTAAAAATTATGTATAATATAATAATAAAATGTATATATAACAGCAAGACTTAATTACAAAAAGAGAAGGGATATGTGTAAATTGTTGTAGTTGCCCATGGAGTGTGTGACAGTCATGTTAATTAATTTAACAAATGGTAGCAAGTAAGAACTGTGTTTTTTGCTAGAGACGAACTTATTCACTATCACGCAGCTGATACAGTTTGTTTGCATTCGTCATTCAGTCTTCCTTGCCAGATATCAGCTTGCAGCATCAATCCATCAATTTGTCCATGGCTGAATATAAGATGACAGTGGAAACATGTTCATATTTACTGTGTACACAAACCTATCAGACATGTGATCTCTGCCCCACATTTGGATATGTCATTCTATCTTTGTTCATAATACTGCAGCCGCTCTATGTGTAACAAAATAGCACATGGCTGAACTGTTCTGTATTATATACGATTGGTACATAACAGCCAGAACGAGAATTTCAAGGTTGTTTCTTTTAAAAGGAATACATAAATGTACAGCAATTGTTTCTGTTGGTTTTAAATTGAACAACATTTGCGGGACATTACAACAATGAATTTAATAGTATTTTGGTTAGAAATAATACAAAATATGTTAGTATTTTGCAATGTTATTCCGCAATACATAATTAATACTAAAGTTTAAGCTAAGTTTAAAATAAAAAAATCACTGTTGGCTTTTAATGTTGGATTCAAAATTGATTACATATATTTGTTATGTTGAATTCATTTTTTCAGTCTCACTGGTATCTAACTATAATTGAGCTAGCGAATGTGTATGTATACGATACGTTTTTCTTCCTCGACTCTGCATCTCAAGTGCCAAACTTTCAGGGTTTATCTACAACTCCTTGGGAGAAAACTAACGCCTTTTTAATGAAATTCACCATTGCTTAGTTGATTGTTTACAATGTATTGTGTGGTTTCAACTACTGTTTAGAACCACATAAACCATGGACAGAACAGAAGGGGACTTTTAACATAACTTGCATTGCAAAAAGCTGCTCAAATTGATGTCATAGTGAACACCAATTATGACTACTTCTGCATCTCTTGGTATGTGGCGCCATCTGGAGGATGACCATTTTTGGTACTCGTGTTAATGCTGACAGAATCCGCTCTCATTTTGTAGGGCTCGGAACACTGTATGGGGTTTGCAAGCTTGCCGGAGCAAGTTCACAGAAAGGCCGCAAGGCGAGGGTTTGACTTCACTCTCATGGTTGTTGGTAGGTGGCTGTCTACGTTATAAATCATTAATTATACCAGAGTTGGTATGTAACAAAGTACATTTACTTCATTACTTTTCTTGAGTAACAAAGTGCATTATTTGGGAAGTACCTTTACTTGTAACAAGGTACAAATAATGCGTACCTTTTCAGAATGAAATGAAGTATTTATAATTTCTTTGTTAATTAAAGTTAAAGCTTTTGTTTGGTTTATATGTTAAATGAATTTGTGAAGGTTTAGTTTTATTTGCAACTGGTGGCAGCTTTTTTGTAATTGTTACTTAAAAAAGTAGTTTTAAGTTTACGTCAACTACATTAAAAAAAGATATTTTAGTTGAGTAGCTTTTTTTCTATTGACTTTTACTCAAGTACAAAATAAATGTACTTCTATTGGCTCTGAATCATAGTTAGGATAACAATTATTTCCAAATCATTTGTTCTTATTTTTTGGGAATTTCACAGAATTTATGTTCATAATATTCTTCCCTTAATAAATATTTCTTGTGGGGAGGGATCCATGTACGTTACCCCCCATTATCTTCTCAATTTTCTTTTTTTTGCAATTAATGTTCTTCCAATTAATCTTTGCCCATTCAAGATATCGTCACACAGTCTTTCCATCTTAATTTTGATGTTCATCTTATTCAGTTTTTTCTTTGTGAGTCTCCTCAATCCAGTGTTAAAAGCAGGATGCAGAATATGTATTACTATTTTTATGTGCTGATGGACTTATGGTGGGACATTATTTCAGGTGAAACTGGACTTGGAAAGTCAACACTCATCAGCAGCCTCTTTCTGACCAATGACTTTTATAAAAACCGAGAAAACCCCTCTGTGGAAGGTAAGTAATGACTACGCTGCTGCCATCTGGTGATGAGTTGTGAAACTTGTCTCATGGTCAGACATGCCAAATTTTTTTGTTTGAAATCTATATTTTTGACTTGAAATACTGTATAAATATGTAAAAATCTGTATTACACTTCTCATTGGTTAACCAGCCTATGGAATTTCTTTTGCGATAGGTTCTTCATTTACCAGGTTACTCATTTTACTTGCATCAAACAAAATTTGCTGGAAATCTCACCAGCAACAACAGTATTTGCTCTTTTGCCGCTGTAGAATTGGCCAAAATAAGTCTGAGGTGGACTGTCAAAAATGGCGGAGTTTAGTCCCCAAAACAGGCGAGAGAACCAGATGATGAGCTTATATGCAAAATCCACCATTAAACAGATTCCGTTGGGAAAATTAAAGAGCATTTTCAAAATGAAAAAACTTGCTGCCGCATCACAGAGGAGATTATTTCCATCACACACTGGTGAAAGTGTTCCGGTGGCGCCCTCTAGTGTTGGCGTTTTTCAGTATTCAAGATCACTGTTAAGGAACAAAATCAGTTTCAGAGAGCAAAATCTGGCTTATGAGCTCATGTAAATGTCAGCGAAACGATGCCGTGATGTTGAGCGTGGTGTTGACAGAACGAATCACGAAAACGGTGAAGATCGAACTAAAGAAGGTAGAGATCGAGGAGAAAGGAATCAGACTGAGGTTGACTATCGTTGACACACCTGGCTTTAACGACTCACTCAACAGTGAAGAAAGGTAATTAGTACTTCTTTCTTTGTTGTAACATGGCAAACAGGAAGTCTACTTGTATTGTCTCCTTTCTTAATTCACCTATCCATGACCCGTTGCCCAGCAAAAGCTCCAAAAAGCCATCAAAAGTTCTGTTGCTTTATAACAAAAACCTACAGCAAAGTTATTACAGTGACAACTGCATGCGGAAATGTTTGGTTTATGAGACGTCATGCTGCAATGGTAATGTGTATAACCATTAACAACATTGGTGGCAAAGGTAAAGCTTGGTGGAGGTCGCTCACAAAATATTGATTATGACGTAGGCAAATGGCGATGTACTGGATACATCAATTGTTAAATACACCTGAGGATATAACAAACTCCAATTGTTTATTTGAATATGTCTGCTTAAGTTTTGGCCTCTGGTTGCAGGGATAATACATTTTAGTTTAATATTCTAACTGTTAGCATACATGGTATAATCATGAATATTAGTGAAGTGAGTCTGATCACCATGGAAACAACACCAAACTGACTGAGACCAAACCGACACAGGTGCCATCTACTGGAGATACTTGTACTATATTTACTGATCATTAAGAATATTGACTAATAATAATTATTACTAGGTATTACTTTTCTATATGTTAATACGCTAACTTTGGATCATTGTAACAGTATCTGCTCCCTGGCGCCGACGTCCTCTCATCTCTTTCCATGGTCACTGGCTTCCTTGGACCATTGACCTCTGAACCACCGACTGGCAATGTTTTTTGTAAATACTCAACAGTCGTTATTTAGAGTTATTTACTTACGAGTTTGCGATATGCTTGTTTTTCTAGAGGGCATTTCTCCTGCCTGAGAGAATAGGGTGGAGATTAACTCTTCAGATGGCGCCACTGTAAACATGCTTAAGATTAAAATGCTGTAATGGTGATAACTGGTTACTTAGTTTGTTGCCCAAGGTTGGGTGTAATCTAGTTCACAATCTTATCTCAATACTTTCTTGACTGACTCTTGATACACGACTTGTGTAGTTATAACGTAATTGAAAATGAAATATTCACTCTCATATTGGACAATACTGTGCAAAGTTTACCCCAGAACAGGGTTGAAATGGAAGGTTTAGACACACCCCGATGTAAATGGGAAGTTGGCCCTAAAATGGCTCCTGAAACAGGGTCAGATGGGTAAAAACAAAGCTATGTACCTTAGTACTTTGCTAGGTGGACAGCAAAACCCTATGCATTTTTCATATGACTTATCTGAGATGTATTCAGCTATGCTGTAAATACTGTACAAAAGTGGCAGTTCACGAGTACTGATTTCATCAATTTAGTGTACTGTATATAATACTGTGAAAAGTATTATATATATATATGAAAAATTATTTCTTTACAGCTGGAAAACGATACAAGAATACATTGACACGCAGTTTGCGCAGTATTTCAAGGATGAAAGTGGTATTAATCGGAAGAACATAAATGACACCAGGGTGCACTGCTGTCTCTACTTCATCTCGCCTTATGGCCACGGGTATGTGTTGACTTCACTCAGGATGCACTTTTAATTTATTCAATTTTAATTAATTATAATAATGGTAACATGGGAGAACATTTTATATGTAGCAGTTTTGTAAACCGGTGATCCCATAATAAATGGTGCTTTTATAACGCATCACATACTTCCATATTACACTATGGTTAGTACACTCTACAATGCAATAATAAATATAGCATAGTTTGATTTATGATTATAAATTATACATTTCTTCCAGCTTATGTTCAACAAAACTGTTAAAAGACTACTTAACTTAACAAGTTATTCTAATTTTGTGTACCATAATCAATGTGTTAAGTTCACATATTATGCACTTTCATGAACTTTTGGTTCTTTTATTGTGCAGACTTTTGATACCATTCAGCATATATATTTTTTTACAATAAAATAATTTCCATAATTACCATATATATTCCATAATTACCATATATATTCGGACACCTAGAAATAATTAAATTCTCAGCTGTCCGAAAACATGCAATACAAAAAGTACTCTTGGTGTCGTTAAACATAGTCTACTTACTGTGTATATACAGTCACCTAAATACAGGTGTCTGAAAATACAGTACATAAAATAATTATTTTTGTAGAGTTTTAGGATTTCTGAAAACATCCGGTTTCCCAAAACATACAGTAATTATGGTACTACGTATCGGTTTAGTCACATACGTTGAATTTTGTTAACTAAAATGGTTATAACTGAAGAGAAATATTTGTTTTACGCAGCCTTCGGCCAATAGACATCCAGTTTATGAAGCATCTTCACCAGAAAGTGAACATTGTTCCCGTCATTGCGAAAGCCGACACCCTCACAAAGATGGAGATACGGAGGCTGAAGGAAAAGGTGAGGCAGAACTTAGTTAGGAAAACATTCTCAATTAAAGTACTGTATTCGATCTATTAAGTGTGCGTTCCGCTTAATGCTTTAGAGCTTGAATGGCCCTAAGCGGCCAGATGCCACAAACTTTTTATAATTTTGACAACACTTGGAGGTGGCGTCATCACCTGGATATTTATGTAACATGTGTCACTGGATTCTTTAATTAAACACTGGATTTTTTTATTAAAAAGTTGATTAGCAGATTTAATACTGTCTTGTGTGGAATAAAATTTTCTTTAAAATCAGTACACCTAACAATGTTAGAAAACGAAGTATAAATAGTTAAATACAAAAAACTAGGTGCACCCGTGTCTTGGTGATTATGCACTATGTCAAAGTTTTTAATTGTATTAATTAACTCTCGGTAAGTTTGATATTGAATTCATGGTAATTATTTAAATTAATTAATTATCCAGGTTCTCGAGCAGTTTGACAACAATAAGATCCTGATTTACACCTTCCCAGACTGCGATAGTGATGAAGACGAAGAATTCATTCAAGAGGACAAGGAGCTGAAGGTCTGCGAGTCATGTGACAGCTGTTTGTCTAGTCCTACACAATTAAATGGTTTTATTGTTAGCACTTTTACGTTTATGTAACAAGTACATTGTTTTATGGTCCTAAATTAAGTTATTTATAATTTATTGTGTGCACTTTTGCATGGTAGACGTCATGTGATTCATGTCTGTTTCGCTTGAGCCATTCCACGAAACGTACAATGAAAATGAAGTTCCGGTTCAAAATGCTTATGGGCAGCTTGTGTTAATGGTTGTGTAGTTTCATCAATCCGATCGAGACCTTCACTTCAAGGTTTCCGATATGGCAGGAGATACACATTTTAGTCATTTTCTGGACATCCTGTATTTAAAAATATCCCAATTCGTCATATTTGTTACAATGTTTTGTTTTGAGTTTTTGATGCCTTGGCTTGATCAAGTTTTGACTGTGAAGTTTGCTATGTGCAGTGTTTGGAGAATCACAAATACTTACATGGTGTTTGTCTATGCAGGCTTCCATTCCATTTGCTGTGATTGGCAGCACCACAAAGGTTGAGGTCAATGGTAAAAAAGTCAGAGGTCGACTCTACCCATGGGGCATAGTGGAAGGTAAATTCACTTAGTTTTTTCTGTAAATGATGACATGGTTTTATAAACACACAGCAGTGTTCAGATTACTTGAATAATGGCTCACAGGTGGCACTAATCATGACAGTTTATGTGGGAAGTAGGTTAAATGAGTAACATATCATATGAAGAAAAATAAATTGCTAAGATAAAATAAATATTTAATGAATGCAAACCATGCTTAAACTTTGTGATTTTGAAGTTTTCCACTGTCAATAAAAAGTAGTGTAGTTCCATGCGCACTCACTGTGAGTCACCACTTGACACGAGAATTCGGCCAAGCTAAAGTTAGGCAATATTTGTTCATTTGTTTCAGTTGACAATCCAGACCATTGCGACTTCACAAAGCTACGACAGATGCTCATAAGGTTAGTGTAAAGGTGTTTATTATCAAAAACAAACATCTATGCTTCACCAATGTGGTATTAATCAGTGGTGTTTCATTGACACGAGTGTTTAAACATGGAAAGACATGAATGCAAGGCATGTGTTCTAACCTTGATGTGATCTTCACCGTCACCTTGCAGCACCCACATGCAGGATCTGAAGGACATGACCCGGGACGTGCATTACGAGAACTACCGGGCCCATTACATCAAAGAACACATCATTAGTGGGCAGCGTGAGAGAACGTACGTAACACTTTCATGTCGTCTAAATATCTCCATAATAAAACCATTGTCGTGTCTAGTGTATAATAGTGTATCCACATAATATTATGTATATGTGATACTTTAATTGCATCATCAATTTTTTATTAATATAATATTATTCACATAACGTATATTAAGGAAATTACGTTGTTGAAAAAATACTATAATTGTGTTTCCGCTCTGCTTGTTTATTATTGATTAAGTAACTTTGGTAACACTTACGTACCTCTCAATCACATTTATTCATTAATTTAGTGGTAGTCTATCTCCTCAAGTAGTAAATCATGTTATTCAAACTTAGATGCCCATTTACTCACAAACATGTTTTGGAGACAAATACCTGTGGAAGTAATTAGTCAAAACGAGTTTTTGTGTGTTTCATTTAGCTTATTGATCACCATAAAACTGGTAGAAAACATTATTATGATCATCAAAAGTGCATCCATAGTGTAAAACTATGCTAATGCATTTAATTATTTCGCTAGCATTTCCCCTGTTATAAAAAACCAACTGAGATTATATATTTACATGGGCCTCTTATATAAACGTGTTTACAGGAAGCTGAAGAGAGAGTCGACTCAGAACATTGAGAATGTTCAGTACGCAGACAGTCTGCTTCAAGCCAAGGAGGACGAGGTGTGTACTATGTTCAACCTGAGACAGCCACTGGCGCGGGAACAAGATTATGTTTGGGGGAGTCGAGAACCAGAGCTTCAGCACCAGTCCACTGTCATCATAACGTTAGAAGACTGGGGAGGGGGTGCTGTTGAATATTTGTTGCGGTAGCGTTCAAAATTTGTTAACCTTACCAGAAACCTCCAATTCCACCACCCCTAGATGATCACCTTGAATCTCTCAGAAAACCCACATTCAGGCTCAGATTTACTGGGGGGGAACAACCATGTCTGCCCCCCAACAAAATTCCAGGGGGGCAGCTGCCCCATTACCCCCTGAACCGGCGCCTATGCATGTAACCATTGCTTAGGTCTGGGTAGTGGTCATCTGGATGCAAAGTTAAAAAACATTCAGATCGTTGTGCAGATAGCATTTCTATTAGTCAAACCTCGATTTACGTTCACCTCGGTAGTATAGCCACCTTACAAATATGGTCATCCTAGCACAGTCCCAAATCATTTCACTAGCAGCTAGTAAAGTAAAGGAAATTACCAAATACAATCAGCTCACTGTTTAGTTCACATTGTCGTTGTCCCAAGAGTTTCCTTAACAGTGAGGCTCCAGTGTTTATTATCTACATGTATGCTTTTCAAAGGACCAGGACCCAAATTTTTGAAAACAAATTTGCTTTATGGCTACTACTATTAATTAAAAGGGCAAAGCCTCGTGTCTCAACCCCTCATATATGTGTCACTCTAATCACCCAAATGTTTTTAATGAACTACTTTTTTCTGATTTAAAGCAATGTTCAAAATTAATCAAGCAATTCGATCTTGTGCCCAGAGTTAAGATTCAGTTTCATTAAAAAAAATGTACACTTAGTTCCTTAACATTTACATAAAATCCTGCAATTTTTCTTAAAAAATCAACCTAGAAGATGCTCCCCCATTTGTCATGTCGGGTTTTGTACATGGAAGTCCTTCCATTACTGTCACGCATGTGCAACCAACCAGCAACTAGAAATTTAAACCTATATGCAACATAAGTGAATTCCATTTGTTCCGGATGCAAGACTTCCTTGAAATGCCATGTCAGAATCACTGGCACTTAGGACATGAACCCAGAAGTATAATTGTGATCTGCCCGCAGGAAACCATTATGAAGTCATTTGTTGCAGATTCAACGGATGCAAGAAATGCTCTCTCAGATGAAGGCCCAGCTGGACGGCAACAACAGGACCGCAGTGAATGGCGTCGGCAGGCCGTGATTGGTTGTTTTCCCGTCAGCTTTCCGTGGATGTAGTTGGGTACTTGATCAAAATGAAGTATTAATTGTTTACTGTGGTAACTGCATAGTTGTAGACAACACTGCATGGCATTTGTATCATATGGTATTTTATTGTAAGATTTACTAGTTAATTTTACGATTTGCAACTGTGGGGTACCACAGTTCCATGCCGGCTTCATGCGATCAGAGATATACAGGATATCCTTTGGGTGAAAGCATAGGAACGTTGGTGTCCCATGTTCCAACTCATGATTATTCCATTTTTAGATTGCTCCCTGCATACACAGGGTGTATGTGTGTGTCGTTTTCGACTGATCAGGCAGATTTATATCTTTTGTAAAACCAATACTTAAAACTGACAAATTCAGTACAAAATAACAATGACATTCTGTTCAATCCTCCTCTACGATAATGAGCCATTTATTTATTTAGTGATCCAAATGAATAATTTGATAAAACAGTCATATTGCTAAGCAATATGCAGTCTGTACTACCTTTATTGAAATGTACCTCCAACACACCCAGGTATATATTTCACACCGCAATGTTACATTTGTAAATGGTTCTATGCATCAAAGTAATACATGGAATAAGAGAGACCCACAAAAAAACATCTGGATTTACAAATATAATATACATTATACACAAAATATTTTTACCATATAATCCTGAACATTATCATTTTAGTATGCATGTCCATTGTCTTCCAATTAAACTGCTTTTTCAGTAAATTATTTTAATAAATGTAAATATAATTTCTTCCTAGTTATGTTTTAATGTAGTTGAATGAAGAAGACTTTTTTATTTGATAGAGAATGATTGTTTTCGATTTGTTAGAGGACGATTGTTGTAATTCATAAGTGATAAGATGGATTTGAAATGTGTTTGAAACGGTAGGCTTTTAGTGCTTTCAATGACCGACTGATGATGTCAATTAGTTGATTTTATACACACCAAGATCTTGTATGTTTTGTAACGAAACAGTAGTCATGATAGAGGGCAAACTGTGAATAATGTTAACTTCTAGTTAACAAAAACACGAAACTGTCTGTTTTGCGCATGTAAATCAGAACAAATTAAACTTAGATTAAAGGTCACTCCTCAATTTGATGTCTACCTGTCCCATATAAGTAATTTTACATAAAATCGAAGATTTTCAAAATCAAGCATTTCTAGTCAACAACAAAGTCAAAGTGATCTGGCTCTATACTACAACATAAGGCTATCCCACTTAATAAGTAAATTACCTGATGTAACAATCTTTCAAAAATGTTATATAATACAAATATACATTCGCTATCAATGTTAACATCAAAGAACCCGATTCAAGATCAATGAAGGAGTGGGTTTTAATCACCAAAATAAGAGGAACGTTTGCAACATTGGCAGAAGTAGATTAGAAATAACAACTTTTGAAATGATTGTAATGAACAAAATGGACGTTATGCCAAGGTTGTCGACAAACTTTATTTACTAAGTAGGCATAAATAACATATTACATGCAACAACTATTACATGAAACTGAACTACCGTAGATGCTAAAAAAGGGCTGTAGATTACACAAAGGTTACAAAATCCAGAGAAATTATTTACAGTTTTCTTTACAAATGATTGCAGCTAGGCTTGGAGATAAAAGAAGAAATGTGAAAGATAATGATCTATTTCTCCCAACATTTCATCACCGACATAATGAAATGGTATTTATATAAGTAGTTAGTGTTGTGAAACTGCCGTGTTTAATGTGATGTTAAATTGTTGCGTTCATTTTTATTTTTTGCTGATGGCTTTTCAATCGTGTTAATTGTTTTGAATAAAGATCAGGATATGTACAATTGTTATCAGACGTTTTGAACAAAATGAACATGTTCCTAATTTGTTACATTCTGTCGTAGAAATATTCTGTTTTGTCAACGGTTGATGTATTGTATGCTTTTTACGCAACATGTCTTAAACTGATGCTGTATATTTGAGTGCTACATGTAAGTATGAAACTGTGCTTATCTGTCAGTGGCTCATTCAATGTTTCTCAGAATAAATCATGCAACTGTTAATTAGTTCAGTCATTTCTTGTTTCTTGGAGTCTGGCCCTCAGCTGCCTAGATGCTTCATATGTCCAGGTGCTAAGAAGCAGTCTGTATCATTCGTGTCTTCAGGCAAAGATACTGTAAAGCAGAAACATGACTACTTTACTAGGCTGCACCTGCAATGTGTATGCGTACTTTAACATAATTAACAATACCGGTAATAATAGATAGATAGGTCTTATGTAGCATAAATCGTTTTTAGATAACAAAACTCAGTGCACCAGCACATATCATTCATACACGCACACACATATATGTCAAATAAACAATACAAGTACACCCAGAAAGCATGGCCCACCTAGACTAGTGGGAACGCCTGTCGGAACAGAAGTCTTCAACTGAGAATTAAATTCGGACATAATAGGGAGGTTCTGCAGACTGACATGACAGGCAGTGGATTCCAAACAGTGGGTGCGATGTAGTCGAAAGATTGAAGGTTACATTTAGGTACTTTCTACAGCTTCTCACTGGAGGACCGGAGGTGCATGAAGTTTGATCATTCTACAAGCCGTGACTACATGACTGTCATGCAACCCTGGCTTCTGAAAATGGGTTTCCAAGAGGGGATATCATTATAATGTCTCTGCTATTAGACGAAGGCACAACCATAGTGATGTCGCTACAATCTATTCTATTTCATGCAACGACACAGCAACGTGTAGTGGGGCTGTACAGTTTACATGAGATGATCAAGCTGCAGCCTGGTCACATCTGGGCGCGGTATGATATAATATATAATAGTTTGTACTGCATAACACGATTCCATGATAAAAACAAATGGAAACACTCTCTTTAACCCTTTAGAACTTGAGTGCCCGAAAGGTCCCGGAAGCCTGCTCCCTCAAGCACCCAAAAGCATCATTTAACTTTGACAACACTTGGAGGTGGCTTCATCTTCTGGATACTTATGTAACTTGGGTCACTGGATTCTTTAGTGTATCTGCTGTGCACCAGGGGTATTTGTTATATGCTTTGTTTTTGAATGAGCGCTGTTTGAAAATATTAACTGACATATAGATATGCATTGCATTCTACGCAAACACACCCACACACAGGGTATCACATTTCTACACAAACACACCCACACACAGGGTATCACATTTCTACACAAACACACCCACACACAGGGTATCACATTTCTACACAAACACACCCACACACAGGGTATCACATTTCTACACAAACACACCCACACACAGGGTATCACATTTCTACACAAACACACCCACACACAGGGTATCACATTTCTACACAAACACACCCACACACAGGGTATCACATTTCTACACAAACACACCCACACACAGAGTATCGCATTTCTACACAAACACACCCACACACAGGGTATCACATTTCTACACAAACACACAGGGTATCACATTTCTACACAAACACACCCACACACATGGTATCACATTTCTACACAAACGCACCCACACACAGGGTATCACATTTCTACACAAACACACCCACACACAGGGTATCACATTTCTACACAAACACACCCACACACAGGGTATCACATTTCTACACAAACACACCCACACACAGGGTATCACATTTCTACACAAACACACCCACACACACAGGGTATCACATTTCTACACAAACACACCCACACACACAGGGTATCACATTTCTACGCAAACACACACACACAGGGTATCACATTTCTACACAAACACACCCACACACAGGGTATCACATTTCTACACAAACACACCCACACACAGTGCATCACATTTCTACACAAACACACCCACACACAGGGTATCACATTTCTACACAAACACACCCACACACAGGGTATCACATTTCTACACAAACACACAGGGTATCACATTTCTACACAAACACACCCACAGGGTATCACAAACACACCCACACACAGGGTATCACATTTCTACACAAACACACAGGGTATCACATTTCTACACAAACACACCCACACACAGGGTATCACATTTCTACACAAACACACCCACACACAGGGTATCACATTTCTACACAAACACACCCACACACAGTGCATCACATTTCTACACAAACACACCCACACATAGGGTATCACATTTCTACACAAACACACCCACACACAGGGTATCACATTTCTACACAAACACACCCACACACAGGGTATCACATTTGTACGCAAACACACCCACACACAGGGTATCACATTTCTACACAAACACACCCACACACAGGGTATCACATTTCTATGCAAACACACCCACACACAGGGTATCACATTTCTACACAAACACACAGGAATCACATTTCGCACGTTAAATTTAAAAGTTAATTAGTATAATTAGCACAACTTGCAATGTTAGGAAACGAAGTACATAGAAGCTAAATGCAAAAAACTAGGACTAGTGGGTGTACCTGTATCGTGGTGACTTTGTACGCACGCTGCAAGGATTCGGAGCGCGTTTCATAAAATGATGCAAGGACTAAAGGGTTAAAAATTAAAAACTTCATTTACCTGTTTCCTACTCTCTATAGCCTGTTGTATCCACAATAATTCCATCGTGATGTGAGTTTTCCTCTCCTCCAAAGACCTTCTGTCTTCCCCTGCAATCACAGATGAGTAGACTTTTACGAGGGAACATAGTTTGCAGTGATTAGATACATGGGCACCGTATTCGTTCTATTAAGCGTACATGCCCCAATTAACATACACCCTCGTTTTTTAGCAGCATCTGACACCGTGACAGCGATTTCCAAGGCCAACTTTGACTGTTGAATCCAACATTATATTTTTATAATTTTGAATTATAATTCTAGCAATGCGACACTAGTTTCAAACGTCGGTGATGACAAAAGATCGAAAGTTCCACCTAAATCATCAGACTTGACAGTATTCAGGTATGTTTTGACGGTGACATCTGTTGAGATGGCTGTACCCAACGTATGCATAATGCCACATGTCCATATTGTAGACAATACATCTGTTTGCTTCCTTCACAATTGATAGTTATCTTCAATGTTTGACTCTCATAACTTGTTCTAAACTCACAGTAACCACAAATATTTGATCAAAAGTGAATATCCAACTAAGACCATGCTAGCACCAACACCGGACACGATGTTTGTGATGTGTGACACCACCTAGTGAATGAAAAAAATTGCCATCTATGTGACAGTGAAGTCATCTTAAGAATGACATATATTTGCTTCTCAATTATTTTGCAAGTGCACTGTATGCATAATATTACTAATCAGAGAATGAATATGGAGTTTAGTTTCAATGCATTAGGTCTTTCCAGATGCATTAAGGGCTGCTACCATTAAAACTTTATGATTTCAATTTTGTACACGTTAAGTCATTTCACATCACAATTTGAAACCTCTGATTGCAGAAAATGCCTCAAATCAGTGCTACCACGAATCGTTAGTATAATGTCAACTCTAGACATAGATTACCCATATATTCATTACTGTTATTTACAGATTTTGGGAGAAATATAGCTGTATCCTGTATATGGATTTGTTTCAAATTTATAGGAAACGTATATGAAAGCTACAGTTAAACATAGTGGATTTTATTTATTCATATTAAGGAGTCTGGAGGATGGCGACATTTCATCATAATCACAATGTTATGAATTAATTAACCAACAAAAATATGATTTGGATTTGAACAGATTTTCAAATAAAAACGGATTAAAAAAAAAACAAATTCTGCACTTCTAACAACAGGAATAAACAAATCCTCTTAAAGGGACATAGTCTGTATGTCTACCTGGAATTAGCTGGAGTAGTAATTTCTAACTCGAAGTCTGTTGTGTTGACCGTGGGAAAGTGAGCATCGTTGAACATCAAAGGGTATAGCAGTTAACTCAACCCGACTCGGCCGTATTGCCAAAATAGCTTGTTTTGATTTGAAACTGGATGTTTTGTTTACTATTTGAACATGCACCCGTGGTCGTGCCTTAAAATTGTAACCGTTGTTAAAGGCTTACTAAATACAATTTGGCGGGCAGTATACCTTCAACAATATTATAGTCTTAAGAACATTATATTAATTAATACATGAAAAACTTGGAACAGACTACGTCCTTTTAAAAGGTGGACAACACGTGTTTCAAGCAACTCACCCTCTAGACTTTCCCGACTCTCTCGAACGGTGGAACCGTCAAAACTATCCCACACTGAAGACGCATTCCTGGCGATACTATCGTCCCTTGAATACCACCCACCCTGCCCTGGATGGGGTTCTTGTCCACCACACCCTCCTGGCGAAACAATGGCGGTTTTATGCCGAAACGAACTGGTGTCATGTGACGGCTCGTCGCCATCGACTACATCAACATTAGCGACATCTAGCTGTGGGTCTGTTCTCGCACTGCCTTGCTGTGGCTTTGAATGCTGTTCGCTGTTATGAGGATGTAGTCTCGTGTCGTTCTGTGTCATGGGAGGTGGTGACACGTTGACTGATCTACCGTCTACCTCACAACAGTCATGCATTGGCTTGTTTTGTGCATCATCGGTGTCTATAAAAGATAATTCAGAAACTGCAAAACATTTTACACAGATGATAGTTTTGGTTATGGCATTCCAAAATGGCAGACATTCTGATTTTTATATCCTGCAACAAGCTCGAAATGAATAAGCAAGAGTATTTTGTATTAATGTACACCCCATTCAGTACCTAAATGTATCACAGCATTTTAAGCAATCACCTACCACTGTTTTGGTTAAATTGATTGCTTTCAAGTGCACACAAATTAAACTGCAAATCCCCGAAAAGACCCACAAAATTATCATCGTCAATATCTATGTTATTATATTTTATCATAGGTAGATCCAAGGGGCCTTAGGAATCTCTGTGCCATCAGATCTTTTATATGGGCCCACTCAACCATGCCTCCCTAGACCGTTTGAAATGTGCCGCCGTTCAAGTTATAATGTATAATGATAATGTTGAAGTTAACAATTATTTTAACATACATACCTGTACTAATGACACATGTCTCCTTCGAATTACAGACATCGCTGTTTTCTTCGCTGACTGTGGCTTTTGTCGTTGCGACATTTCCGACCACACTGCTCTGTCCCAACTCATGTGGTGCCACACGGTGGCCGGCACAACAACTACATGATCCATTTAGCCGAGTCTCAGACAGGCAGTCATCTACCTGTTTGTCACTTGACACCGTCTCTGACGTGGTGGCGTCGTCACATGTTGATGATGGTGCATTGTGACACTTGGAAGTGTTGCCACATGACGGGTAACTCAGTACTGGGGCACACAGGAGTTCTCTTGGCCACGTTAGCTGTAACATGTCAGCGAAATACATTCAACTACAACATTCATATTTTGAATCATAACTTGAATAAGTTTGGGGCAGGGAGCCTACTGTCTCGTATATAGCCCCCAATCAGTGGTTATTAAAGTAATTTTGATATTTAGTTTTGAAGTTGTTTACCGTTAGTGCATAGACAATATCGTTTGGTAGTGTGTTCCATGGCTTCCATGACCGTGATACGGTCATGTCTTTTTGCTTTTTGAAAATTCTCTGTTAATTTAACAACAGATTTTTTTTCATGATGGATTTTCCTTAGAAGTTAAAGTCTTAGTGAAATGGTCCAAGATCAACTGACTTTCTGATACAAGAATTGAAATATGGGATGATCTCCATAAAAAAAATTCTAGATTATTACATAGGATACATGTTATAGGAGCCCACGGTTCATAATCAGTTATGCCATGTGAAATTACTTATGATTGCAACTTAACCAAATCTTGCAAATTGTTTAGGCTATACATAATTTGTTTATACCTGCAACAGAGATCTTTCCTCGACTTCATTAAACAATGCCTCAAACTGTCGTCTGGTCTCCTGCAGGTGCTTGCGTACTCTAATGCCTCGTATCATTGCCTGTAAAACATAAAACACCAAGAAATTACTTGTATTACTTGTCCTGGGCGGGCTTGTGTGTGTGTATATATATATAAGCAAATTATTTGACTCGGGTCTCAGAAACAGGGCATACCAAAGTGCCAGAGAGTGCCATCTATTATTTAACGACAATTTAATGGTCCAATTTAATGCACAAAGCTTTTATTATTTATACAAATGATAAGTGAGTGTAACAAATTAATTTAAAAGTACATAAACAAGTTTAAATGTCAGTACTGAATTGTTATTATATAAGGCATTTGGCCACGTTAGTACCTTTGTTATCATATTATCGCTCACTACATATCTATATAATAAAATAGCATATGGAGACTAATCGATTAACATTTTTTTAGAGTATATTGTTTGTTTGGTGCAAATGCACTATATTTTTTTATCCTCAAGATTCAAGTCACGTAAACATTTATCACTACTGCCCACGGCAAAAAAACTCTCTATTATTTGTTATGCCTGTACTGTAAAGTAAGAACGTGAAAATTGAAATAAACAAATCAAATGCTACAGAAATCAGTCAGAAAACGAGTTCAAACCTGCAAACGAGTGAGTGATTTATAAAAGGTTAGTCCATCGTCAACTCTAACAACACGTTCCCCTAAGTCGATGTCCATAACCTTCTTGTGTCTGTGAAATATGGCATATGTCACAGGCGGGCATTTGTTGATAACGAATGTTCTTTAACTTAGCTGGCAGGTTCTGTTCGCGGTTGTTCCTTGAAAACATGGCAAATGTTGCCCCCTGGTGATTGTCTAACGATCTTTTCAACCAGTCTTAGTCGACAGATGGCGCTGTTGTCGGAAAGTGCGGCGTTCTTTTTCTCCATCCGTCAGTGAATGCTCACAAACATTTGTTTGATTACTCCGGCGTCAGAGTTTAGATGTGTGTTACATTCTTTAAATTTGTGGGCAGTCGGATTATTTTAAACTTACACATGGTTTATAATGTTTCTGATCTGTATATTTTACGCGTGCGCATGTGTGTTAGGGGGTTAGAACTTAGGGGAGACGAGCGTGAAAAAGACTATTAGATGTTGTAAAGAGTACTTGAGTTGAGCTGTTACGCCACAACGCCACAAATGTTGTGTACATTAAAATCTCAGCTCAGTGAGTCCAAACGCTACCCCTTCACGCTGTCTTTTTCTGCATCTAATTTATGTTCTAAATAGTCCAAGTCCAACACGTATACGGATCCGGGGTCTTGGGGGCATGTCTGCGCCAGATGGCGTTCCCAGGCTTTTTTTAAACTCATGTTATGGCAGCGTCGCGGCGAACTATTTTTAACAGCACTTTCCCCTCCCCCGTCTTCCAATGTCAGCGAGACTGCAGTGAAACTGAAGTTACGGCGGCGGTGCGGCGAAACAAAACTACAACAGCACCCCCCAAGAGTACCCTGTCTGGATCCGCTCCTGCATCATATTAAAACATCAAGTTTCCCCTGTGTGTGTTCATCACAACAAGCCTAGCAACGAAGCTAACTTAATGTCATAATGGCCCATTGTCTATGACGGTTGTCTAGCTTGGTGTGAGAGATCGCAGTTACCCACGTCTTGTCTGATTGGTGTTTTTGTCTTTCGTATCCAGATGGCTTCTCTTATATATGTGTAGTATTCTTCGGTTTGTCTCACAGTCGCTCCTTCCCAGCACACACACGCGTACGCACGCACGCACACATAAACACACAGACACAGACAGACACACACACGCACGCGCACGCACGCACGCACGCGAACACCACACACACATTCGCGCGTGATCCAATTTTACACCCCATGCACGATTATGATTATGCATATATATCTCAGCGGTGAGCACGTATCTAGTTTCAGGCTCGAGCGGTCTACCTTCCTCGGTGTCGACCACATACAAAGTTGATTAATGTTAATCAGAAACAATCAAATATCGTCAGCGCGAGAGCGCATGGGCGACGTCAGCGTGGTTTTTGTGCAGCGTCCAAAGTTTGCACGGGCGTCGATTTTTGCGAGCTTTTATCACAACCGTGCGAGGAGGAAATTATCCGCTTTTGTTTGGATCGTTAGAAGGGCAGTAATGGCTGACATTTAGACGACGGAGTTCAACCGTGTTGTGCTGGGGCATATTGCGGACATCTGTTGACGGTATGCAACCATGGCGGAACGATACACGAAACAGCATAGGAGGAACGGAAAACGGAAAGATGTGAGGCTGGTTGAGGTAAGGTTACTATGACCTTTTACGGCTATTGTTTGTCCCTTGCAGGGTTGTTCAACATGAAAAGCGCGAATTTCCGTCCAACACGTAGGCCTACAGTCGTTTCAAACTCGGTGGGAGTGGGAACGTTGGAAGATGTGTTGCGAAGAATTAATGCGTTAGGCTTATTTGTGTAATGCGATACGACGTCACGATTATGCTTATTGTTTACCGACGATGTGACATTATGCATCAACCGGTGGACGAAGAGGATGTGCAAGAGTAAGTATAATTAAGCTTTCTAAAAATGCACTCAACGTTGTTGAATTTAGTCCAGCCTAGACAGAACAAAAATAATATTTGATCACGATCACGGAGATCAATTCCTTCCACTTCCCCTTTTGACCATATCGCGTTCTCCACTCTCTTCCCAGTCCAGCCATATACCACGCGTTGTATTTGCGTATTAGACTCTCTTGATCGAAAACTTCTCGTTCACACAATTGGATAATCAAACTAGACGTATTCTGAAAAGTTGTTATTATTATCAGTCACATCGACGTGTAGACAAGCACGCGCGCTTGCTCGCACGCGTGCATGCACACACATTGGTTTAAGACTTCCTCAACAAGAGGGTAAGTTCATATATCACTCTGTGTCCAGCCCTTAAGATTCTTCAACGAGCTATCCACTTCACTCCGTGACAGACCTGTTCATTCGAAAACCGATTCGATTTATCTGGGAACACTGTTAAGCCAGTCATGTCTAGCAACTGGATAGGCACACATGGTGCTGTTGACAACAATTGTGTGAAGTGAGGTTATGACCAGGCGCCCTCCTTGTCACTGTACGCAGCCTCTAACACATTACCGCCACACCTTCGTCGCAGGATGCGATATCTCCGATTACCTTCGGCGCCGTAATAAACTTCGTAAGCGCCACGTCCTGCAAAAATAGTCGATGACTACTGACAGTAGGCGTCGTAATAATGGGTAAGATTGTCACCCGACGCTGTCCTGTCACCACCGTGTGAAGGCTCAGCCTAAGGGTATATGACAGCATACGGAGTGATGTGATCAATATTAGGCCTAACCTATGTAGGGTGGTCAACTGAATATGCAAATATTTGTATAACAATCCCAGCTAGTACCAATAATTTAATATAGTTGCAAATACGGTGATACAGATATTTTTAATTGTGATATATAATATATATATATATATATATTATATATATATCATATATATATATATATATATATATATGTATATATGCCTAACTTCAAGAAGTCATTCGTCTTATTGTTATTGTTTATTGTGGACAATATTATGTGTGCGTATTACTAGGCGCAGACGACACCAATATGGTCAGTACGACTTATAAACTACAAACTGAACAAACAATGATGTTGAAATCGTCACAATCAGAGGTTTCGTTAAAGAAAAAGAAAATGGTCAACAACCATTAAGCACAAATCGGCAATAACAGAGCAGGTTGCTAGAAACAAGTATATGATAGACTGGGACTGTGCCACTGACAGGAGCGCGCGATTTATAAGGCAGGCCATCTTAATCAGAAAACAAGACCAGACATGAACAGAGACGATGGGAGTTATACGCACTGAGTAACGTACGGGGCAGCCTGCTCGCCACAACATCTGGTGAGCAGAGGAAAAACAAAACCAGTTCCTGACGAAGAGAGCCGATGGCGGTCGAAACGTTGAACGTTCGTTTCAGTTCTTAATTAATTAATAATAATAATAAGATAACTTATATTGCGCCTAAATCCTTGGAAACCAAGCTCAAAGGCGCATAAAAACATAAGGATTGGTCAATCTAAAAATCCATAAGCAGTATTCCAGTTGTCAGCAGATGTGTCAAGGCGCTAGGGAGCTACGGTGGATAAGCAAGGTTGTAAAGATAAGTTTTTAAATGACGAGGAATTTTGTAATATTTTCAACTGATCTAACACTAAGAGGGAGCATATTCCAAAGAGTTGGTGCAGCAACAGAAAAAGCCCTAGTTCCAACGTTAGGATTGACTCTAGGAACAAAACGTAGGTCAGAACTAGATGATCGAAGCTGGACAGGTTTTCTTACAGGAGTAAGCAATGAATGCAAATAAGTTGGTTGCTTACTGGACAGTGCCTGCTATGTAATGGTATAGATCTTAAATATTATACGATATCGTACAGGAAGCCAATGCAAAAACTCCAAAAGTAGTACCGAACGAGAAAAACGAGGAGATCTTGTAATTATTCTTGCTAGACATTTTTGGACACACTGAAGTTTTGTGATATCCTTGCTAGCGATATTATAAAGGAGGGAACTGCAATAGTAAAGTCTGCTGCTAACAAGCGCTGTTGCAATAGTTGTGGCAACAGAAAATGACATATACCGGCGAATACGGCGAAGATCACGAATATAATAAAAAGAGCAACGACATGTTTGAGATATGTGTTGTCGGAAATTGAAATTACTATCAAAGATCACTCCTACATTCCGCACCGAGGTTGCTGGCGTGATATACTGATTAAAAATATGCGTAGGGAAAAAAACATTCAGTTTACTACGCTGCATTACCAATTCAGTTTTATTTGCATTACAAATTTCAACTTGCTGTCAGTCATCCAGTGGAAGATATCTAAGTTGGTTAAGGGAGCGATTTGTATCCGGGTTAGCCAACGAAACGTAGATCAGCATAAAGATGATGATCCAAGTTACGTCTTTGTATACAAAGCTTAGTGGCGTTCGTTTTGAAATCACAAAGGAAATAATTCGCTTTAAAATACAAACAGTTCAATAATATATACATTCTGCTAAAATAGCACAATGACATATGAACGCAGATTGTATGCTCAAAATAAACGTGCTTTTTATGTGACTGATTATTGCTATTAGCCTAGGGCCTATAATGCACAAACAAAACACAATTATTAGGCCTATTGTGGCTTTTTGTTTTGTGTGCGTGGCTGCATGGGAAACTAGGCACTTAGTCCTTGAACGAACATTGTCATTAAGACAAAAACATCTTTGAAGTGACAAACACATTGTTCTTGGGTGATATTATTACATTATTGTGTTACACTATGTGTAATCGCTGACATGTACTGCGCGGTCGTACTGGTGAAACAGCATGAAAACTAAGCTATGCTTTCTTCAAGTATTATGATCTATATCTGGATATTCATACTGGAAAGGTTCATGGTACAAGGATGACGTACATGGGAGAGAGAAGGAAGATGGTTGCTCGAATATTTGGCACAGTTTGTTAATGTGACCGAAGTCGTGAACTCGTGTGACGCAGTTCTGCATGAACAAATAGCACACCCTGATTTATGAATAAAATATGAAAATGATTTTTGATTATTACTCTTATAACAGCTGCTATGTAGACTATATATTATATATATATATATATATATATATATATATATATATACATATATATATATATTTATAGAAAGGTTGTGTCAACGAGTCTAAATTACTTTAATAACGATTTTTAAAAATAATGTTTACTCATTTTATTACGTGTAATAATCGTTAGAACGTTGCTCTTATTATATCTTAGAATAATGCTTTTATAATTCTTAATATTACTATATTTTAAATAATCAATTGCCAGATCCTGTACAGGCGCTATGACATCCTCTACCCGGCGGATACCAGCGCTATATTTAGATTGTATTATTATTACTATTTCTTGTGGTGACATGTATGTATCGTCTGTGGAACAAGAAGAACGCGCTCCAATGCCACCAGCCCCAGCGATCCCATCATCAGAAAGTCAACCTATCCTAATCGGTCACAAATCGCCTCAGCCAACCAGGGAGTATAACATTATATAATGTTCTTCCCTTGTTGTTCTCATTACGTTATTATATATGATTTGTCTTGATTTTATTTGTATGTGTATGCATTGTAATGAGTTACAGTACATTTGGTGAATATATTTCATTTAGTACGCAATATCGACGTATACCATCAAGCAGTTGCGATGGACTTAACATATTTCAAGCCAAGCTAGTCAACCCCACGTGAACGTCACATCTTGAGAACGATCTGGATATTTGTGCAAACCTAATCCTGACTAGTTTACGAGTCTCGTCTAACACTGGTTCGTGTGCTAGTTGTAAATACAAGTTGATGAACAAGTGACTGTTTGAGCGTTCCAGCAATACTCTTGTTTGGTTTGTGTCATGCGTAGGCCCTAACTGTTAAGGCCGCGCTAACTGGCTGGACATAAAAACCCATGAAGGGAACTTGCCTGACGTTGCGATCATAGGGGTGTGGGGGCGTTTTGCTTGAACGCGCGTCATTGGAGGGGGAGGTTAGTAGGATGTATTTTGCGGATCCAGGTTTCAAGCATGTCCCCAGATTTGGCCATGAGGTATATGTGTGCAGTTGGAGGGTTTTTAGTGAGTCAATGTAGGTGATGGTGATGGGTCAAATCCTAGATCCGTCCATAATGGTTGCTACGTTGCCAAAAGGAATTATCTGAAGCAAATAGTATTGATTAGTAACCATGTGTTGTCTCTGTGAGAAAACTTACAAATGCTGTCAAAGTTGTACCAATGAATTGTCTTGTTAAATCTTGAATCGCAACATGGTAAAAACGAAATAAGTCAACGCAATACTTCCAGTGTCCTGGTATCATGCTATTCTTTGGATGTTGTAAGCCCTACAAATGTTATGTCGTGTGTGTGTGTGTGTGTGTGTGTGTGTGTGTGTGTGTGTGTGTGTGTATGTTTGTGTGTGCGTTTGGTCGTGCGCGTATGTGTGCGTGCGTGCATGCGAGTGTATGTATGCGTGTATGAAATTATCTTGCACTTTATGATACTACAACATTAATCTCATTGTATGTCTTACGTAGTTGTGTGGATCTCAAATATTGGTCGACGCAGTTGTGATTGCAGACAAAGGTTACTTTCGCATTCCTCCGGTGCTCACTCTCACGTCTCTACCCACGCGAACACCCCCGCAACTGAGATACACTCATCATTTCTCAGTAGACCTTCCTCCAACGAGTATATCCTCTCTGACCCAGATTTATGACTCTGGAAGCCCCTGGGCAGGGATTGACCGGGTATCATATCATAATCCAGTGGTGGATATTTGTCTACAAATAGACGCAATAATTGAAGCGTGGCGGAATGCTTCCCATAGAAGTCGATATGGTGGTCGATTGAACAGGGCTGCCAGGGAGTAAAGTATAAAGCGCTTTGAGGAATCCCGAGGACTGGACACTGCGCTATATAAGAACTTACCTTTTTAATAGTTCACACTCCTCCCTACCTTCTTAAATAGGGACTCCACTGGAACAGCGTACGACTCCTTGTCCATTTTAAACACACATTTGCAACATACTGAAGCACTTCCGTAACGTCTAAGAACTTTCGACCTAAAAAAATGTACCCAAAAAGCGGTTTGTTGAGATCCCTATAATTATATTGTGGAGGCGCCTTGTCAACTGCCCTGTCTGTCTTGTCCTAAATCTGACACTGCTCTGACCATCAGGTGCCGCCATCGCTGTTCACATGTCCCAATACCGGAAGTGCGGGGCCATCGTCAACGACGAGTTACGACGAGCAGACTCGTACGATGGTGATGTATGACGACACGGGGAACGACTTTGGCAACGACGATATCCTGACGCCCACCTTCCCCTACCGCCAGTGCTACGAGGCGGGTCGACCATACCTGTACAGCCAACAGCAGGTCAGCCTGTCTGCCTGTCTGCCTGTCTGCCTGTCTGCCTGTCTGCCTGTCTGCCTGTCTGCCTGTCTGCCTGTCTGCCTGTCTGCCTGTCTGCCTGCCTGCCTGCCTGCCTGCCTGCCTGCCTGTCTGTCTGTCTGTATATCTCTCTCACTCTCTCTCTCGTTCTCGCTCTCGCTCTCACTGTCACTCGCTCGCTCGCACGCTCTCTGTCTCTGTCTCTGTCTCTGTGTGTGTGTGTGCGCGCGCACGTGTGTGTGTCTCTCTCGCTCTCTTTCTATCTCTCTCTCTCTCGCCCCTCACTCACTCACTCACTCACTCACTCACTCACTCACTCACTCACTCACTCACTCACTCACTCACTCACTCACTCACTCACTCACTCACTCACTCACTCACTCACTCACTCACTCACTCACTCACTCACTCACTCACTCACTCACTCACTCACTCACTCACTCACTCACTCACTCACTCACTCACTCACTCACTCACTCACTCACTCACTCACTCACTCACTCACTCACTCACTCACTCACTCACTCACTCACTCACTCACTCACTCACTCACTCACTCACTCACTCACTCACTCACTCACTCACTCACTCACTCACTCACTCACTCACTCACTCACTCACTCACTCACTCACTCACTCACTCACTCACTCACTCACTCACTCACTCACTCACTCACTCACTCACTCACTCACTCACTCACTCACTCACTCACTCACTCACTCACTCACTCACTCACTCACTCACTCACTCACTCACTCACTCACTCACTCACTCACTCTTACTATCCCCACACTAACTAACTCATCTATTCTCTCTCCCTCTCTCAGTTGTCCCTCTATTTAACTGTAAATCAATAATTATTTGTTATGTTAAGATAATTCTTTGCCAATATCGTTAACACCGCTCTGTGGCCAGGTCGTTCCTTCGCCAGGAGGCAAACCATGGAGTTCGCTGCCGACAGGTACGCCCCAGACGATGGTTTACAACGGCAGCACCCTCGACTGCTCTCATTGCCTCGGGCCGCAGCCGCAACCGCCACAACCACCACTCTACAAGGTGCACTGTTCGCCTCCGCTTGAGAACGTGTGGAAAACGACCAATTCGTCACCATCCGACATGGTGTTCCCACCTGTCGACGTCGCCACCATCAGTGGCGGCGCGACCGGAAGTAGCAGCAGCGCCATTGACGACAACAAGCGGAAGTATCGAGAGACGGTGTTCGGATTAGGGCCTCGATTTGCCGCCATCGTGTTCATGATTATCGTACTTACTCTTGCCGCAATTATCGTCTGCATTGTGATTAGCCAAAAGGTTTGATTTTTAATAATACAGTCACATGTGTACACATATATATGTGACTGGTCTTTTCAGCGGAGTTTTCCGCGGCTTCAAAGCGAGACTTGTCATCAGATAACGTACACAAGTCTTTATAATATTTATTATTTACTATTTTAAGGCGCCTTCACTGACCTGTTCGGAGATCGCCAATGTTCGCGATCGCGCATGTCCGAACAGGGAATTGTGAGGAAGCTTGCGTTCAAAATACAGTATAGACGTAAGCAGAAGAATATATAGCAAAACAAATGTATAGCAAAACAAATGTTCGATTTATTTAAAAGATTTAGATGTTGCCTGTGCTATATATTAAACTCACTTTGACCGCAGTCATCACAGTTGTTCTTGTCACTGTTTACTTAAATTGAATTTCGCGCTATTATACAGAAGAGGCTACGTTTGTGCTGTAGGGATGGAATGTGACATTACGTAAACGACAGCTGTACGAAGTACATTGAGTCTCGTGCAATGCTGCCTCACTGTACGCGTCATTGCTGGTGACACATTGGTAGTCACGCTCAATTTGAAATAAACGCGAATCATTTTAAGCTCAATAATGTATTGCACAAACGCGGGCACACGAACGCATGCACGCACTGACACACACACACACACACACACACACACACACACACACACACACACACACACACACACACACACACACACACACACACACACACACACACACACACACACACACACACACACACACACACACACACACACACACACACACACACACACACACACACACAGTCACACACACACACACACACACACACACACACACACACACACACACACACACACACACACACACACACACACACACACACACACACACACACACACACACACACACACACACACACACACACACACACACACACACACACACACACACACACACACACACACACACACAGTCACACACACACACACACACACACACACACACACACACACACACACACACACACACACACACACACACACACACACACACACACACACACACACACACACACACACACACACACACACACACACTTGCAGGTCCTACCCACACACTCACTCTATCACTCTCTCACTCTTTCGTTCTCTAACTCTGTCAAGCTTCCACTCTCTCATTAATTTGCTCGCTCACTCACTCACTCACTCACTCACTCACTCACTCACTCACTCACTCACTCACTCACTCACTCACTCACTCACTCACTCACTCACTCACTCACTCACTCACTCACTCACTCACTCACTCACTCACTCACTCACTCACTCACTCACTCACTCACTCACTCACTCACTCACTCACTCACTCACTCACTCACTCACTCACTCACTCACTCACTCACTCACTCACTCACTCACTCACTCACTCACTCACTCACTCACTCACTCACTCACTCACTCACTCACTCACTCACTCACTCACTCACTCACTCACTCACTCACTCACTCACTCACTCACTCACTCACTCACTCACTCACTCACTCACTCACTCACTCACTCACTCACTCACTCACTCACTCACTCACTCACTCACTCACTCACTCACTCACTCACTCACTCACTCACTCACTCACTCACTCACTCACTCACTCACTCACTCATTCAACCGTCAGTTAGATTCAATTTAATTTTCATGTAAGTAAGATCTGCTCGGCAGGTTGATTTCTGTCAGGTTTGGTATGGCGACAAAAGTTATGTATGTATGCGCGAAATGCTTACGCTGTCATTTCGTAACCGGAGATAGTGCCAGTCCATCCAAAATGTTTCGTTATGCATAACGAGTTGTATAGTACACGGTTGTTTTGGCGAAAGTCCATAGGAGATTCTTCATGCAGTATCGAAAATGGCCATTTTGCAAAATGGCTGCTATTGGTTGGGTCACGGTAAGTCTATGTGACCAATTTTCGCAACAATCAATAGCTGGTCATAGCTATGATAAACTGATAACATTTACGAATGGAAGTAAATACTAATAATAATAGTTATAATAATAATAATATACCTAATAATAACCGAAGTCGTATTTTAATTTGTATGATAACAATCCATATTCATAATTATCAAATTTTAGTGTAGTATAATGCAATATAATATAGTCTAATGTAGTGTAGTGTCGTGTCGTGTCGTGTCGTGTAGTGTAGTGTAGTGTAGTGTAGTGTCGTGTCGTGTAGTGTCGTGTAGTGTAGTGTTGTGTCGTGTCGTGTCGTGTATTGTAGTGTAGTGTAGTCTAGTTTAGTGTAGTGTAGTGTATTGTATTGTAGTGTAGTGTAGTGTAGTCTAGTCTAATCTAGTCTAGTCTAGTGTAGTGTACTGTACTGTAGTGTCGTGTCGTGTCGTGTCGTGTCGTGTCGTGTCGTGTCGTGTCGTGTCGTGTAATGTAGTGTATTGTACTATAGTCAAGTGCAGTGTATTGTATTGTACTGTACTGTAGTGCAGTGCAGTGTAGCTCAATGTAGTGCGTGCGTGCATGCGTGCGTGTGTCAGTGTGTGACATTACACTATACTACTACCTTGCACGAGCGGAAACACAGCTATTCTGTGTTGCGTTGAAGGCATTATTCAACAGCTTATAGAGCAGGCCTGTCATAATTCCTTACATAGTGCATTCGTGAATGTTGTATACATGCAGCAAAAAACTGTTCCTTGACGGGATAATGGTATATAATGTTGTCATTTTATAGGATGTTCAAAACTGATTGAATAATAATAATTTTGTTGCAACCTTTGACACATTCACCGTGCTGTAAGAGATTGACGTGCATCACGTGATACAACTAAACTCACTGGTCGATAACATCATTTCCACGATCATAACAAAATTGATAACACATTAACTTTTCACACACACACACACACACACACACACACACACACACACACACACACACACACACACACACACACACACACACACACACACACACACACACACACACACACACACACACACACACACACACACACACACACACACACACACACACACACACACACACACACACACACACACACACACACACACACACACACACACACACACACACACACTTGCAGGTCCTACCCACACACTCACTCTATCACTCAGGGAAAGGCAAGATCAACGAGATGGATACCTTCAAGAACACACTGTAAGGGTGAACCTGTAAGACAGAGGTCGGCAACCTGCGGGATGACAATATTATGTACATTTGCATGGTGCACCTTCCATGGGAGGAAGAACAAAAGGAGTTGTTTCGCTGATCGCTTCGACACAATGCAGGGCCACTGCGATTCTTTTCGGCCCCACTGCATCATCTATTCTACAAGAAAGCCTGTGTAGCAAATCAATGAATATGCAAAACGTACTGAGCGCCGCCGTGAAGACCGTGAACTACCTTCGCGCTTGCGGTCTGAACCCCCCAGCAGTTCAAACGCCTTCTGGCAGAGTTGAATGTGCAATATCATAGTATCCTATTCTATTGCGAAGTGCGTTGGTTGAGCCGAGGTGCCACGCATGCAGGTTGTATGCACGAGCAGAGACATTTAATAGTTTGATCATGGGGCAGACTTTTCCAGGGGTAATGCCTACCGGACATCGCTGACCCCAGCGCCATATTGGATAAGTATCACATTTCCGCTTCCTGTATGATTGCGTCTGTACGTCCTCTTGCCTCGACTTCCGCTTTGAGATAAGTCTGTTCAATAAATGTTCTCGTCGTTATCGAGACTTTCCCTTCTATATTGACGTGGTGGCAGCGTTTTCACTATTGAAGTGGATAGATACTCGTATAGCCAAACAAACGGCACGACGAATGCGTACTTTCCGTACGCAGTAATTAACATTGAACATTGAACATTGCCGGCATTTGCATAGACGATTGAGCTACACGTCAACGCGACAATGGCTCAGTCACAGAGAGCTCCAAAACAGTGGTCTCTTTCAAAACACGAAACACTGACATCAATGAGAGCTGGCGCCAAAACCTCCAATATACTCTATCATTGGACGCGAATTTCGCACCATTCTTAATCGACCAGGCAACATGGGGAAAGAAAACTAACACTTCTCCACTCAGAGGCTTACTTGACGATACCGAAGACACACCAGGCTTGGTTAGGCGAACGGCACAACAAAAAGTCGCGCACTTAGAATTAATGCTTGGGCAGATTGCCAACTTCTGCCCGATCATATCGCGAAATACCATCGTCAAAAACTCGACATCCGTCAACTCCATATGGCAGGCAATCAGACTTCACTTCGGGTTTCAGACAAGCGGCGCTCACTTCATAGATTTCGCCGACATAAAACTTGAATCAGACGAAAACCACGAGGACCTATTCCAACGCCTCGTGGCGTTTGTTGATGATAGTCTGCTGACAGTGGGTGGCGGTATATCACACCACGACGAGTTCCCGACCGTAAGTGAAGACTTATCACCGTCGCTAGAGAACATGGTTGTATTGAGCTGGCTTAGACTTATCCATCAGGAGCTACCTAGACTCGTAAAACAGCGCTACGGAACCGAACTGCGGAGCCGCACACTAGCCAGTCTTAAACCAGAGATCTCTCAGGCCCTGGGGTCCCTACTGGACGAGATCCATTCTATGTCAGAGACAAAAATCCTGAGACAGTCAACCTACTACCAACCACGCACACGCTCTGGGCCCGCTCGCCCACAAAGCTACCAACGAACCCAACGAGCAAAACAATGCCCACTCTGTAAGCAGGCTGGTAGACCGATAGTAGACCACTATCTAAGCGCTTGCCAGTACTTACCCGAGCAAGACAGACTGTTCATGACTAAGGTACGCAACGTGACAGGACTAAACCGCGAAGATAGCGGAGACGATGAACCACCAGTGAATGACGACTACGTCAATGACGTACAAAACGTGTCGGCGACTTGTCGCGTAAATACGAAACAGTCGCCATTCTTCAAGGCATTCCATCGTCATCACCCAATACGTCTTACCCTCGACACTGGTGCCGAAACCAACATGATTAGAGAGACGGTGGCCAGGTCAATTGGTGCAAAAATCACCAAAAGCTCCCAGCTCGCAAGACAAGCTGATGGTGTAACCCCACTCAATGTAGTCGGAGAAACAAGGCTCGTGTTATCGCGGGATAATCTTGACCTACACCTCGATGCCCTTGTCGTTAAAGACTTGGATGTCGATGTACTTGCGGGAACACCATTCATGACAACCAATGACATATCCGTTCGTCCCGCCAAAAATCAGATCAGCATTGACGAAACTGTGATACACTACGGGATGGAGAACGTCAACCGTTCCCAATATCACACGATTCGCAGAGCGCAGGCCTACGTGTTGCGTGCGCCACCCGCGTCCACTACTGTTTGGCCAGGCGACTACATAGAACTGTCTATTCCATCAGCACTCGACGATCTTGTAGTGGCGATCGAACCTCGTAACGATCATAAGTCAACATTGCACTACCAAGATTGGCCCCAACCTACCATTGTCGAGGCAGTCGGGGACAAAATCCGTTTACTAAACACGTGTACACACCCATTGAAAATAGGACGAAACGAGCACTTTTGCCAAGTGCGTGGTACCACAGCATGTGACACCAACTACGTGGAAGACATCGTAGTCAAAAACACAAGCACACACGCAGCAGACGTGCAATTTTCAGACACTATCGAACTAGACAGTGGCAACCTCTTGTCTGACGACTTGCGCAACCAGTTCCGCAATATGCATCAACAATTTGACACCGTGTTCAACTCGAAAATCGTAGGATACAACGGGCATGCGGGCCCATTCACAGCAACTGTAAACATGGGACCAGTCCAACCCCCGCAGCGAAAGGGGAGGTGTCCGCAATACGCTCGCGACAAACTCGTCGAACTTCAGGAAAAGTTTGATGATTTGGAGGCGGCCGGTGTATTCCGTCGTCCAGAAGATATCGGGGTGGTGGTCGAATACCTTAACTCGTCATTTCTCGTACGCAAAGCTAATGGAGGATCACGACTCGTCATTGCCTTCACGGAAGTAGGACGTTACAGCAAGCCGCAGCCTTCTCTCATGCCAGACGTGGATTCGACACTACGATCCATAGCTTGCTGGAAATACATCGTTGTATCAGACTTGACGAATGCATTCTATCAGATCCCTCTATCGAAGGACTCAATCAAATACTGCGGAGTTGCGACACCCTTTCGTGGAGTTCTCGTGTACACACGATGTGCCATGGGCATGCCCGGCTCGGAGACGGCATTGGAAGAACTCATGTGCCGAGTCTTTGGTGATCTGTTACAAGAGGGCGTCGTCGCCAAGTTGGCTGACGATTTGTACTGCGGGGGCAACTCGCCACAAGAGCTACTAGACAACTGGAGTCGTGTCCTTGATGCCCTTGCTCGATGCGACTTACGACTTTCAGCAAAGAAGACCAGGGTTTGCCCCAAATCAACGACCATCCTAGGCTGGGTGTGGTCAGAAGGTACACTACATGCCAGTCCTCACCGCATCGCTACTCTGGCATCGTGCACACCGCCACAAACCGTTCTGGGATTTCGTTCCTTCGTTGGAGCATATAAAGTGTTGGGACGCGTCATCTCTCAGTGTTCCAAAGTACTTGCACCCCTCGAGTCGTACATTGCGGGCATGAAATCACAGGAGACATTGACATGGACTGATGACATCCGCGAGGCGTTCCGTGTCGCCCAAAACACACTCTCCACCAACACCAACTATGGATCGTTACCGACGGTTCGGTTACCAAACGTGGCATCGGATCCACACTATACGTTTCGCGAAATGGACAGACCCGTCTTGCCGGGTTTTTCAGCGCCAAACTAAAGAAACACCAAGTTACATGGCTACCCTGCGAAATCGAAGCGTTAGGTATTGCTGCAGCAGTCAAACACTTCAGCCCGTACATCATACAATCAAAGTCGAAGCCGTGTCTACTCACCGACAGCAAACCGTGTGTGCAGGCCATTGACAAACTATGCCGTGGCGAATTTTCATATAGCCCTCGCGTGACATCGTTTCTGTCAGTTGTCGCCCGATACCAAGTCATAGTGCGCCACCTGGCGGGTTCATCAAACATACCATCCGACTTCGCAAGCAGAAACGCACCGGAATGCCACATTGCCAGATATGCTCTTTCATATCGCAAATCGAACAATCTGTCGTTATGAGTGTTACTGTGGAAGATATCATATCCGGCTCCACTCGCCTTCCGTTCACGAGCAGGTCCGCATGGCTCTCTACACAATCAGAGTGCCCTGACCTACGGCGCGTCAGAGCTCACCTAAAACAAGGCACACGTCCATCCAAAAAAGTAACCAATGCCAAGGACGTAAAACGTTACTTATCTACTACAACGTTGGCTCGCGACGGCGTCATCGTTGTCAAGTGCGACATACCATTCGCGCCAACCAAAGAACTTATCGTAGTTCCACGACAAGTGTTAGATGGCTTACTAACAGCGATCCACCTAAAGCTGAGCCACCCATCAAAACACCAACTCAAACTCGTAGTTCTTCTTCGCATTGGACATCGACAACGCGATTGAGCGAGTGACCGATGCATGCCATACATGCATGTCACTAAAAAATATCCCGACTACACTCATCGAACAAACAACGACCGACGCTTCCGAAGCGATTGGTGTTTCGTTCGCAGCAGATGTTATCAAGCGTAACCGACAACTCATATTTGTCGTCCGCGAAACCGTTAGCTCATACACTTCTACGTGCATCATCGAGAGCGAACGCCATGACGCGTTACGTGACTGCCTCGCTCGACTCTGCATAGAGTTTAGACCCCTCGACGGGCCTCCTGCGATCATCCGTGTGGATCCAGCCCCAGGGTTCATCGCTCTCGTGAACGACCCAACTCTGCTACGTTTGGGTATTCGTTTGGAGATAGGGAGAATCAAAAACTCTAACAAAAACCCAGTAGCCGAGAAAGCTGTGTCAGAGGTTGAAGATGAGCTGCTACGACAGGAGCCTGGCGGGGGACCGGTGTCACCTCTTATACTGGCAATTGCTACCTCTCAACTCAACTCCAGAATCCGCGGTCGCGGCCTATCGGCACGCGAAATATGGTTCCAACGAGACCAGTTTTCCAACGCGCAGTTGCCTATTTTAGATCGTGCCATCATTGCTGAACAACATCAGTCTCGCCTACAAAATCACGCACACAGCCAGACGTCGAAGGCTCCTCGCGGCAAAGAGGCGCCTGTACCGATAATTCATGTCGGTGACTTGGTTTACGTACTATCCGACCGCAATAAGTCGCAAGCTCGAGACCGCTATCTAGTCACCTCTATCGAAGATAGCTGGTGCTACATTCGCAAATTTTGCGGATCTCAACTACGCACTTCATCATACAAAGTGCGACTATCCGAGTGCTATTTAGTACCCGGTCATGTGTCGACCACACTACCCACGCGCCATCGTGAGGATGGAGATGACACGGAAGACATCCCGCCATACGAAGATGACACCCCGCCTGATGTCCAAGCGAATGCAACTCCACCCGAAATCCCTCGCAGCACCGCCCGAGGCTCCACTGACGATCACAGCGCCACCTGAGGCCCCTACAACCGCGCAACCGAAGCCGCCAACCACACCCAGTGACAACGTGAGGCCCACTCGACCCATCCGCAGACGTAATAAACCTGCATATCTACAAGACTATGAGTTATAATACATGTGCCATGGACCTATTGACTCTACTGCATATTTTGTATGTCATATGGACTATCACGTTATAACCTTACAAGCTTATGTGCTATTATTAGATCAGTGAAGGAGAAAAGAAAGTGGTCACGCCATATTGGATAAGTATCACATTTCCGCTTCCTGTATGATTGCGTCTGTACGTCCTCTTGCCTCGACTTCCGCTTTGAGATAAGTCTGTTCAATAAATGTTCTCGTCGTTATCGAGTCTTTCCCTTCTATATTGGCACAGGTGTATCTACGAGTTTTCATTTATTGTCCATTTCGTGGCGCATCTCAATCTGCTGAATTTATACTGGAGGGACGAGACCATCTAACCAAAGAACTCTTCTAACTTCGTTTCTTTCATTTCGTTTCCGCTTTTGACATCAAGCGATTGTGGGAGACACAATTATTGTCACACTCCTGAAAACGAACTAGAAAGTCCGTACATGTACGAAGCATTCGTTGAGCTGCTGATACGGGAGTTTGCCAAGAGTTTTACAGATCTCGGAGTTGGTATTTGGTCTTATTCTACTGCCCGTTATAGTCGACGACGCGCCGGAAGCTATGCAGGTGAAGTTCAACATGTAATTTTGCTTTGTGGCACTGAAAGTGACATTCAATGAGGTGTATCTCGTAACAAAAGTAGACCTGCTGGTTTATTTTTGAAACTGCCGTGAGTATTGATAGTTCAGTACACTATTGATTATAATTATTGATAGTTTAATTTACAATCAATACTATGACAACGTCAAATTGACTGTTGTGACACATTGACAGCTCATTGTATTGACATATCCAGTACGTCACAATTTGCACACAAACTAGTTAACTACTTTTCCGGTATTTTTCCATGTTTTCCACTGAAATAATTTTTCAGTGCAACAAAAACAAAGGGCAACATTTAAAAGTAAGAACAATACATGAGAAATGTTTACTTAGCATATGTTTGATGCCTTATATGCGTGCATGTGCATGCGCGTGGCGTGTAAATATATTTGCTAAGGTGAAGCTGCACATAAGTTGAGTTGAAATGTATAGTAATATGTATATGGATGGTGAGTGACGTCACATGCAGCAGCCACTAATTGTCACACCACTAGTTGTTAAATGACTTGATGACACTTGGTGACACTGTTTGCAGGCAGCCGGTGGTCAGATGGCGGAGCTGGACAACGGTTTGCTACGAGGCCATGCCTACTCCATCACGGCTGCTGAGTGGTCAGTAGTGTCTGTATACATTACATACATATACTACACTCTATCTTTGTGTTTTTAACCATTTCAGTGCGAGACCCCGCTACAATGGGTTGCTGTATTGTGACACTTGAATACAACAACCCGCTAGAGCGGGAATAGCATAGCAGCGGCTTATTCCATAACTATTGAAATTAACCTTAACAGTAGCGACGCCTAACGACTATCATTGGAATCGCACAAACGCCAGCTTCATTGTGATGTAAAATTTATAGGGTGCCTATATGTAACATTTCAATATATTTTGAGTTTTCTGATGGAACTGTCCGACATGCTATCGTCGGCCATTGATACGCATCTATATCGCTGCGATGTTACGATAGTGCCTTTCTTTGGAATAAAGTGTTTTCATAAAACCGACAACACGGTGAGCGATGATAGGGGAATGTATGTCTAAATTAGTTTCCTTCTGTTACAACAACTGACAATAAATGTTATTCCAATGTGGGTGTTTCTTTCTAGTTTAGGATACACGCGTTTTTGTTGCACTAATTTTGATTGTGTGCTTATATTTTGCGTTTGCTTTGGCATCTTTTTTATATTATGTAATTATGACATAAATTAATTAGTGCAACCGTGACGTGTCCGGGATTCACGCTATTATTTTATTCAGTTATTTGTATAATTACTGTGAAAAATTATTGAATAGTATATATTATAAAATATTAGTACAACTTATAATGTGACGACATGTCCACAGTAATCCTTGATAGTCTTGGTTTCATAATGTATTTGTAATTTGGTGTTCCTACTAAAAAAAAGAATAGTGTGTTCCGGCATCTTGAATTTCCTGGTTTCCATGGCAACCAATCTCATAATTTGTATACTTATGATATTCTTTGATGAACCTAGTTTACTAATATATATACAGTATATGGTGTTCCTATTCAAAAATTGCACCCTTCTGTGAAAAAAGTGAAGTTACAAAGTGTTACCCTGTTTCTCTATATTTTGTGGTTACCGAATGGCCAGAAACTCGTCACTGAAATGGTTAAACTCCCAAATCCCTCTCTCTCATTTCTGTGACTCCTTTCAATTATCTCCCTATATTCTTTCTTGCTGCCTTCCTTCTTTTTACTTCACTCTCCTTATTTGTCCTTCCACTCCATTTATTTCCTCTTTCTGAGTCTCTGTCCCTCTCCTCTCTCTAAACCTCTTTCCACCTCTTTCATCTCTGTCTCCACCCCTCTTAGTCCTTCTTTCCCTTAATCTCTTCCATGTCTTTCTCTCCCCTTTCTCCATCTTACTTGCTATCCATCTGTCTCCCATCGTTCCTTCTTTCTCTCTCTCTCCTTTGTCTAATATCCTCTCACCTCGTTTCCCATTCTCTTCCTATCATCTCTCCCCCCATGTCCATTTTGGACCTCACTACTGTATCTGGACTGTTATACTTATTTTGGTTGTTAACAAAGGGGAAAATAATAATTTGTTATTGGCAAGTTTGACAGGAGGAAGCAGAAGATGGGTGGACGTCCAGTGAATCTGACATCGACTCGGAAGTGACAAACTACTTCAGAATGGCCCGTCGACAAGAGAACAACAGGACCCGTTCGCACAGTAGGGTGAGTGATAATAATATGATATATAATAATGTGACATTATGTAAGAATATTGTTGACATTTTATGATTTAATTTTATGACCACAAAACGATATATATTGTAATGCCATTGATAATAATAATGTTACGTTAGTACAGTGAAACTTCACTATTAAGGTCACCCTCTGGGACTTGGCAAAAGTGACCTGAATAGCGAGGTGACCATATTAGCGAGACTAATTTCCTACACTTTTCTGTTATAAAATAATTTGGGTCTATCTTAGGGTGACCTTAATTGCGAGGTGGCTGTATTTCTGAGGTGACCATAAAGCGAGGTTCGACTGTATTGTGTTAAAATATGATATGACATGATACAATATTTTATAATACATTGTATAGTCTAATAATACTATTACACATTTATACCCTGCTGATGCTTACTGGCAGAACCCTGAGCTTGTTTGCTATAATAATTGAACAAAAATTAATGTAGTTGGTAACGGTCATTTAATAATTGTAACCAACAGGAACAAACCAAATACATCACTCGATGAGATAAAGCTTAAGCGCTAAACAACTGATACTATCATCGAGGTACTACAAACAATTATTAAATGACAAATCAGATTAGCAAAGGTGGGTGGTAATTTTTCCCCACCCCATATCAAACAATAATGTGTATATACATATTCAGCACAGGTACAATAGACAATTGGACGTGCTAAACACAACTATCTCCAACGTTATGGTAACACGTACAAGGAAAACATAGGCACATACAAGAAATTAAATATAATTAGGTATCATGCAACAAAGTATCATGGTGGTAGTAAGGGGAGGATGGTGGATTTAAGTAAATCTTCCTTTGTGTTGAAACAGCCCGTTCAATCCTGACAGCATGCAAACCATTGATTTTCTTTACACTTTTTTTGTTTATGTTTTCACAAAGTAATATAAACCAAATAATTTTATACTATAATGCATTGTGTGTAAATGATTTTTATTTTGTTAGTAATTATTTATTCGCCACAAAAATGAAAATATGGTCATTATATAACGATGTTTCTAAATTTTATTTATACAAATATAATGTAATGGATATATAATTTATTAATTGTAAATATATTGTACGGTAATATATTGTAATTATATATGTGAAAACAGATTGTGATCTGTCTGGATAAATTAAATTTAGAAACATCGTTATAAATATAATGACCATATTTTCATTTTTGTGGCGAATAAATAATTACTACCAAAATATAAAAAATATTTACAAACAGTGCATCATTGTACACTAAATGATTTAGTTTATATTACTTCGTGAAAACATAAACAAAAAAGTGTAAAGAAAAACAATGGTTTGCATGCTGTCAGGATTGAACCAGCGTCGCCCGATTATACATTAAATGGCAAGAAACCAACGTGTCTACCAACTGAGCTAGCGGCACCAACAGAAATTCTCTGACTGATTTAAGTTGTTATGATCAATTGTACAACTCCTGCTTCAATATCGATATTCTAGTGATATTATGAGATTATACACATTACTTTATGTAGCTGGATACAATATCTGTTTGCTATGTATGTTTATTGGTGTAGATTATCTCCTGTTGGTTGCATTCGATATAATTATTCTGAAAATGAGCCCAAGCTTGGCGAAACCTAGTCGACATTTGTTGTTTTGAATAAAATTAGATTCATGTGGAACCGTAAGATAACTGCTTGTTCCTCCATGATGACTAGTGTTTGTATTACGTCGGAATATTGCACAATAACTCATTCTGACGCTCGTTTCGACCCAAAAGCTATCCTTGTAAACATGCTGTGAATGCATGGAAAGGGTCGGCCTGATGCGAGTGTGTGTCATAAGTGATGTCACGATACCCCGTGATCGCCTAGCTCATTAAAATTTAATTTTCCGCAGGAATCGCTTCACAGACGGGCTTAAAATCAAATTTATGCTACAAATGTATTTTTCTGTATTTGTTTAATGTTGTCAAATGTTACATACAATGTTAAACTTTGTGTACACATGGAAAAAGGATTTTAGCTAATGCCTTATTTTATTTCCTTTAAGTTTATCAGAAACATGTTTACTGTTAACTTGTTGTTCTGCTCTTGTTTCCTGTATGTCAGCTGGCCTTGATTTTGATCATTGCTCAGTTTTAAAATAAATATTAAGTTAGTAATTTTTAATATGTTTATAGTTTCTTAGCTTAGGTCATAATTTCATTTTTGGAACATTTTTTTAAACATTCAAAATATGTGTATGACTAAGGCAATTTTTTTGAATTGGGAACAAAGGTCTTACTCAGGAAAAAATAATTTTGAGAACAATGTACTTAATACTGCAATTCAGTTATTGATTTGATATAGTATTCTTACTGATAAAATATAGTGTAAATATTATTAATGCTAAAATACACATTTGTTTCATTACATGTATACAATTTTTTTCAGAATTGTTTACAGACAACAGCCAATCACACCGTAGATATAAATCACCTCGGACTGTATTGAGGGGTCACCTCTCCCCAGTTCTTGGACAGCAGCCACAAAGTTTATAGCCCCAGGGTTGGGGCATACACAGACAGAACATATACTGTGATTGACCATAAGACAGCCATTATGCCAGAAGCTGGAATGCCAAGATCAGAGGAGGAAGGAAGACATACACCCCTCTCTGACATTGGATACAAACTGGTATACAAATTTACAAGTAGCAACATTTCTGACATCAGCGATGACGTCGCTGAGAGACATTTGTCAGCATGGAATGAAAGTGCAAAGTTCATCACATCAACGAACGGAGACAAGGAAAATAGGAAGGTCACGGGAGAGAAATCAATGAGGAAAAAGTGGAGCAAGACTGGATTGCGTGAAACCATGGCAACCAATGATGATGTCAAAGAGTTCTATGAGTTCGAGCAATGGCTCAAGAAATGCGAAATCTGACCGGAAAACTGCCAAAAAACATCACAACCAAGCGGTGAAGAAAAGAGCTGCGGCCAAAGTTCCTTACGCAGTAGTGACATGTGGTGGCAACCGTCTGAGGGATTCCATTCCGGTGATGAATTTTGTAAATGACTCTAGCATGCAGATCAATTTCTTGAGGATGGAGCCAGGGGATGCTCTGCAGCAGATGGGGACCAACCTGCAGGCGTTGATGGAGAGAAGGCAGCAGCCGAGGGTGGATGAAAGAAGAGTGGCGCCAGTTGAGGTAATGAGAGGGTCAGTGTATGTGTGTGTCTGTGTGCGCGTGTGTGTGTTTGTTTGTCTGTGTCTGTGTATCGTCTGTGTGTGTTTATAATTGAATTTTTTTTGAAAAACCACCTTAGCCTGTCTTGTCTTCTGTCAGTTATTAAATTTTGCAGTTACCTTGGACTGCCCACCAAGAACGGTCAGCTCCTCTACATGCACTCACGACAAACAAACAAATTCTGGACTCCGCTGCTTGAGAAAGCATACACCAAGTCAGTTCAAGTGCTCACTTCTAATTGGGTTGATAGGCTGATTGTATGTTACATTTCAGTCAATTTTGTTTCACCATCATCATTGGTTGGCTGTAGCCAGAGCATAGATTAGTTATTTCCATGTGGGTCGATTGTTCGTTCGAAATGGCTTCAAAGTCAACGTTTCACTATAATCCAACCACTAGAGTACTGTGTAGTTTTTGTTTGTGTAATGGACCAGTGTATTATGTATACATGGACAATCTGGAATGAAGTATCAGATGATTTATTTATTGATATATTTATTGGTTAATTAATTTATTGATTAGTTAATAAATAAATTTATTTGATTTTATCTATTTATTTAATGAGTGAAGGATAAAAAATATTTCGCTGACTGGCAACTGGCTGGCTAACTGATTGGTTGATGGACTGGTTGGTTGGTTGGTTGGTTGATGGATTGATCAATTGTTGATTGGTTGGTTGGTGGCTGAATGGTTAACATATTGATTGATTGCTTGGTTTACTGGCTGGCTAAGAGATTGATTGATTGTTTGATTGGTTTGATTGACTGACGGATTGATTGCTTACCATACTAAACCTTGCAGGATGACCGTGTGCTATGAGACCCTGTCTAGAGGTCTCACCAGTGAAGCCATGACAGACTTCACAGGTGGCGTGATCGAGAAGTGATGAGTTACCCAGTAACATGTTTCCCATCATGCTCAAGGCTTGCGAGAGGGGCTCCATGCTGGGTTGCTCTATTGATGTAAGTCATCTCTATAATACTCTTTCACATGTAACTGTTAAGCTAGTGCCACTAGAGAACTGGTTTTGGAGAAAACATTACAAATTTACTAATGTGTTGTTAGTAGGGGGACTGTACTAGTATAATAATATTGTGATTGCTGTAGTAGTCTTGGAATACTATTGTGATATTTTTATAGTTATTGTGTTGGTATCATAGAATAGAGATTATCCTCAAAAGTAGCCCTAAACCATAATTGAATGGTGGCTACATAGTTGATTATTAAATTATCCAATACATTTGTATGTTTACAAACAGTATTACAGTAACAAAAGTAGACCTGCTGGTTTATTTTTGAAACTACCGTGAGTACCCGGTATTGATAGTTCAGTGTACTATTGATGATAATTATTGAAAGTTTAATTTACAATCAATACTATGACAACGTCAAATTGACTGTTGTGATACGTTGATAGTTCATTGTATTGACAGATCCAGTACGTCACAATTTGTCTAGAATCCACGTCCAACAAACTAGTTAAGTTGTCAGGTATTTTGCTGTGTTTTCCATTGAAATAATTTTTCTTTGCAACAAAAACAAAAGCAACATTTCAAAGTAAGAACAATATATCAGAAATGTTTACTTAGCATATGTATGCTGCCTTGTATGTGTGTGCATGCGCGTGGCATGTAAGTATATTTGCTGATATTTTGAGAAACAAGGTCATTACTCATATTATCTATTGGGATTTTTAATATGTGGGTTTTACTGTGCATGTATTTTATTAGTTTTGGATTAGTTGTCGAGGAAAATAAACTGGAGATTATAAAGTATGCACTTAAAAAAAAAAAAAAAATGGGACAAGGCTTACACTGTTATTTTTGGTTTGTGTGCAAAATGGACCTGTGTGACTTAATACCTGGTTCGCTGTGGCAGGTCACGTATGAAGTGTTTAGGATATTGATCGGTTATGAACCTTTACATAGAACTATTCATTCTTCAGAGCAAAGTAGGGTTTGTGGCATTTTCACTGTATGGTGGTCCAAGAATTGTTATTTGAATTAAACTAGATACACTTTAAAGAGAACATAGTCTGCTGCAAGTACATGCACCTAGATAAATGTGCTACAAGAGTTGCAAGATGACCAATATTTAAACATACTGATTTTACGTCATATTAATAGCTAATTATTGATTGTACTTTAACCGAAATGAATTTTAAAGCATTTTTTTTCAGTTTAAAAATAAAACCCAGGTATTTGTAATATTAGCTATCGTATGAGTAGATGAATATGGATGAAGTTGTTGACTTCAGGACTGGGAGGAAAGGAAGTCTTGAGATCAACGGATTCAGCTTAGTAGAGGGATAATCTGGAGGAGTATTACACATGCTGAAGACACACGGCAACATGTATATTGGTAAGTCTCACAAATAACTTGTACTTAAAAATGTAGCATGGAACAATCATAGAAAACATGCATGGCATTGCATACAACTGTCCCAAATTATGCAATATTAATCAAATGTCTCATATAAATACTTCTTGAAACCGTCTCTTGCATCTGTGTAGGTAGTGCCATCATGCACACAAAATACCAAACTAAGTTTCTTACGTAACCGTAAAAATGGTAATCAAACCAATGACCAAGTTATCCCTTCTGATGGACGAGTATTTTTGTTAGTTTGTGTAATAATTGATGTATCCACTACGTCGCGGTTTTGCTTATATCACAATTGAAGTTTGCATGTGACCTTCGTCAAGCTTTCCTTTGCCAACAATGTTGTTAATGGTTATATATACGTGAATTACATTGCTATTGCTGCGTGACATCTCATATATTAAACATTCCCACAGTCACTTTAGAAACGTTGCCTTATGGTTTTGCCATAAAGAAACACTTTTGTGACCAGAATTTCAACAAAATATTCAATGGAATTTTCGAAACCACAATGTGTTTTCTGATGACTTGATCAAGGTTTTGCTAGGCAACAGGTCACGTGATGGATAGGTTAACTGTAGCATGTTCGGCCAGAGGGTTGACAGTGGTTATTATGCTTCAGGCGGCATGCCTAACCTGGTCGGCATGACATTCGGCCACAACGAGAAGATGCTGGAGGATTGTGTCAGCAGCCTGTACATCCAGGACTAGGGACCCCTTGACCTCACCGTTGACGTTGTCGGGGTATATCATGGTGCAGTGACACCCCTCATTGCTGCGGCCTTTCAGTTGCTACAGTATATCTATGGTCTGGCAGAACCAACAAACTCAAACTCCCACATTGTATATATCTCTAAATTGTCATTGTTATGTTTTGGGGCCAGTTTTGCAGACAGTTTTTTTCGTAAACAAAATGTATTATTTTGTCAGCTTTATTAGTTTTATTAACAGGAATGTTAAAATTATATATCTCGGCAGGTTGATACTTGATTTGAAACTTATTACCAGAATAAGAACAAGAAGAAGAAAAAAGTTTATTCAGCTGGTTGATATTTCAAACAAAAGCACAGTTTTGTTGACATCTGGCTGAAAAATGTCTATGATAAAAAGATCTATTATTTGACTGATGAAATTATTAAGTATTGGAAATCGTGAAAAGTGGCAAACAAAATGTCATGTAGGTGGATGCCTATGCAGTAGGAAGGAAGATGTTGGAGTATTGGTTGGTTGGTTCTGCTGGGCCTGATGCTGTAATAGGTAATGCTCAAGAGTAGATATTGACTTAGGCAGTGGAGCCAAGTCAACTAAAGAGAAACAACTGCTGTATTTTCAGTGTTGCCAACAGAATCTAGACACTGTAAACTTGTGTGTAGCTACAGTGATACGAAAGGTGTAGATCAGGTATATGCAAAACAGGAGGTTAACTAATGTCTGAATGAATTGTACCATTAGCCTGTAGATATGAATTCTTTGTAATTTTACTTTATTTGTACACATTTTCTAGCAGTAAAATGTTGTCCTTGGATGTTGAAAGTCAGATTCACAAAGCAATGTTAATATGATGGAGAGATAAGGTAATTATGTGCAATCATACCACTAGATCATGCCAACAGAAGTGATGGTCTGATACAAAGTACTTATTGAGAGCAAATGTCAAACATGCCAACTACTTATTGAATATTTTCCATACAGAAACAGAGTTGTAGGGGAAAGAAATCTTGTGATGTGTTTCATTAGAATGTGCAACATTTCACATGTCCCATGCCTGCTTTTGTAGTTTTGTAGAGTTGAATGAACAATGTGTGGTTTAATGATATCTTTGTTCAAAATACAGCATTGTCACCTTATATTTTAGATGCCAGTATGCTATAATGAAAATGTGAAAAGCATGTGGTAAAGAAACGTTAGGGTTTCATAGCAAATTATAGATTTATCGACATGCTCATCTAGCTGTGGATATCTGACCTGGTGAAAACTGGATGCTCTTTCGTTCCAAGATGAACACAGTTTATGGTGTGTAGATCTACATTTAGCTGGGTAATGTTAGGTTTTTGTTCATATTGGGGGTAATAAGCAAACTTCACACGATTCAAGTATGTGTACTATCAATAGTAACTTGTGCATTATTTATTTTTATACAAAGAAACAATGTTTCCTGAAGAAGAACATTATTATGTTATTCCTTAACTTGAAGTTGTTTGAAACATTTGACATTCAGTAACACTGTCACTTGAAACTTGTATTTAAAATATCAAAGTGGCAATAATAGTACAGACTTTACTGGCCATGTATTGTTGTATATAATACCCCTTTGTGGTAAACACATCAAGAACTGGCATTTTGTTAATTAAGCAAAGAGCAAGCCGATTCGTACTTAAATATGCAAAAGTGAAAACAAAAAAGACCAGTCGCTCATTACCTATGATCATTGGATAAAGTAAAAGAGAATTGCTTGTTTTAATACAGATGTTTGTCTGAAAATATTGTTGACATACCGATTAGCACTGCCTAGTATTATTCAGCATGTGTGTACATGGTCATAGATGTGTCAATAAATTTGTTACAAAACGTTATCTTGTTATGGCAAATGTTCATATGATACAGTAAACCCCTGATAATCTAGAAACCATATTGTCTGGACATACTATACCTTGCAATATACATGATTAATTTCTTTCAAAATCCATAAAAATACATTAGTGATTAACATCCATACTGTATGAAGCATGTCAGTGCAAATTGCACAACCAACAAAAGTACCTGGTAAAAACAGTTCGGTATTATCCAAAGTTTTTGCAAACAACTATACATTTAAAACTTGCAAAATTGACTATTGCATTACAGCAGTACACATCCAAGTACTGCACCCATCCTTGGCAAACACCACAGAAGATATATGTATTAGCAGTATAGTCTGTCATACTAGAGTACAGTTGTAGTTGTTGAACATTAGCATGTGGTCGCCTACTAACTTCTTTCTGTAGAAACCATGCAAGTTGGCTCCTTTCCTCCAGCCATCTTTTTACAGCATAGCACATAGGCAACATTTGCACATGTTGGTGTGCTATGATATATACAAGTGGGTGATGTTGTGGGGTCAAGTGTTGTATTCATGCCCTCTTCAGGTTGAAATACTCCCTTGTTGATGGGTTTTCTCTGTGTGAATTTAAAACTCTGTACAAATTCCTACATTTTTATTCCACTTGGGATATTTGTCTTCCAACCTTGTTTCCATGACCGAGTCATTGCTTAGCCTTCTGAAGTTTCTTCCTACTTAGCTGCCATTGCCAAGTTATATGTGGCATGTTAAGTTGCTGTGCTATTTCCAATAGTTGTTTAAGTGGAATTAACTTAATTTAGGTGGAGTTATTGTAAAAGGCTGAAGTTATTGAATGGAATAAGTGTGTGTGCACAACCAGTAGTGTATGGAACGCCAGCAGGGATCGAACCTGCCACACACAACACTGAAACACTATTGTCATAAACAACACAGTTCAACAGTTTTTAAACAAACAAATGACATAGTTTGTGTGGATTTACAACACAACACGCAGTCACAAATATATTGTTTACATTATTGGAAAAGTCATATGGTACATACATGTATCTGAAATTTGATAAACGAGTGTTAATGTTTCACAAAAGAGATAATATTGTATGTTTGTATCATTTGATAGAACAATAATACTGTATATACTCATTACAAAACAATGTGAAGAAACATAAACCGAGTGTTAAGCTCCCAACTGTATATATCCTCGCTTGTTATATTAAGCTGCCGGCCTGCTCCTGTTTCATTAGATATTTGAAGAATTCAAATTTTATTTTCAACTGGCAAGGATGAAATAATAACTAATTCAAACATATTCCATACAACGAACTAGCGAAAGAAAATTAATTTTGGATGCTCTTCTGAAAACAACAAACTGGCCGATGGGTAGCTCTCATAATCCCACTGCTACTCAACCATAGCTTCTGAAATGACACCGTGTGTGTGTGTGTGTGTGTGTGTGTGTGAGTGCGTGCGTGCAAGCATGAGTGCGTGCGTGCATGCGTGTGTGACATGTGTCCCTGTCCACTGTATATCATTCAACTTTCTACATCCCCGGGAGAGGCATACTTAAGGCAATCTTATCAGACCACCCTTTATGTTAACTGCTAAGTGAGTAGAACTATGTCACATTGTGCAGGTGACTTATGAATTTGCCATCTCTCTATGGGCGAAAAGTGCCCTCCTGGGAGAGAGAGCCAAGACATGCACTTGTTGATGTCAGCAGAAGAGCTAAGCACAATAAACATGTCTTTGCAAACAAATATAGAAATAGGAACAGAGCAGATCCGAAGACAACAAATAAGGAAGAAGTTATTCTAAGCATACTGCTGTGGACATCCATTCAATAATAGTTTGCCTAAATACACAACATCTCAGGGTTTCAGTTAGGTTGGAAGTACTTTATTATTTAAACAGGCACTCCGGATTTCAACATACACATCTTTCGAAACGGTGTACACAGTGTTTGTGATCAGCAGATACAATGGTAAAATATAGCCTAAAACGAATTAGTATCTACATCCACACATGTCTTGTAGTTATAGTTGAACCTCAGTTTACAGTCACCTCATTAATACAGCCATATTGCAATTAAGGTAACCCTAGAACAGTCCCAAATTAGTTCCTTATATAGTGTAAAGAATAGGAAATTAGTTCCACTAATATGGTCACTTCCCTATTCAAGTTAATTTTACCCAGTCCCAATGGTGATCTTAACAATGATGTTCCATTTATTCATGTATATATATATATATGTATATATTTGGCATACAGGGACCGTTTAGGTAGAGTTAGCATTTCATGGTCTGATACAAAGTATTTATTGAGCGCAAATGCCAAACATGCCAAATACTTATTGAATATTTTCCATACAGAAACAGAGTTGATGGGGAAAGAAATCTTGTGATGTATTTCAGTAGAATATGCAACATTTCACATGTCCCATGCCTGCTTTTGTAGTTTTGTAGAGTTGGATGAACCGTGTGTGGTTTAATGATATATATGTTCAAAATACAGCATTGTTGCCTTATATTTTAGATGCCAGTATGTTATAATGAAAATGTCAAAAGCGCATGGTAAAGAAACGCTAGGTTTTCGTAGTAAAGTATTTAAAGATGTATCGACATGCATCATCTGACCTGGTGAAAACTGGATGCTCATTGGTTCCAAGATGATCACAGTTTTTGGTGTGTAGATCTACATTTAGCTGGGTAATGTTTGGTGTTTGTTCATATTGGGGGTAATAGGCAAAGTTCACATGATTCAAGTATGTATACTCTCAATAGTAACTTGTGTATTATTTATTTTTATATAAAGAAACAATGTTTCCTCAAGAAGAACATTATTTTGTTATTCCCTAACTTTTGTAGTTTTGTAGAGTTGGATGAACAAGTTGAAATTAAATGCAAATAAAACTGAATTGATCATTATTGGTACTCCAATGCAGCGTTGTAAACTGGATGGTTTTTTCCCTATGCATATTTTGAATCAGTATATCACGCCAGCAACCCTGGTGTGGAATCTAGGAGTGATCTTTGATAGTAACTTCAATTTCCGACAACATATATCTCAAACATGTAGCTGCTGTTTTTATCATATTCGTGATCTTCGCCGTATTCGCCGGTATATGTAATTTTCTGTTGCTAAGACTATTGCAACAGCGCTTGTTAGCAGCAGACTTGACTATTGTAATTTCCTCCTTTATAATATCGCTAGCAAGAATATTACAAAACTTCAGCGTGTGTCCAAAATTGTCTAGCAAGAGTAGTTACAAGATCTCCTCGTTTTTCTCGCTCTGTGCCACTTTTGAAGTCTTTGCATTGGCTTCCTATACAATATCGTGTAATATTTAAGATCTGTACCATTACATACCAGGCACTGTCCAATAAGCAACCATCTTATTTGCATTTATTGCTTATTCCTGTAAGAAAATCTATCCAGCTTCGATCATCTAGTTGGGTGACCTACTTTTTGTTCCTAGAGTCAACACTAACATTGGAACTAGGCTTTTTCTGTTGCTGCACCAACTCTTTGGAATATGCTTCCTCTTAGTGTTAGATCAGTTGAAAATATTACAAAATTCCGTCGTCATTTAAAAACGTATCTTTACAACCTTGCTTATCCACCATAGCTCCCTAGCGCCTTGATCCATCTGTCGACAACTGGAAAACTACTTATGTATTTTGAGATTGACCACCCTTTTGTTTTGATGCGCCTCTGAGCTTGGTTTCCAAGGAATTAGGCGCAATAGAAGTTAATATTATTATTATTAATGATATCTTTGTTCAAAATACAGCATTGTTGCCTTATATTTTAGATGCCAGTTTGCTATAACGAAAATGTCAAAAGCATGTGGTAAAGAAACATTAGTGTTTCATAGCAAAGTATTTAAAGATTTATCGACATACTCATCTAGCTGTGGATATCTGACCTGGTGAAAACTGGATGCTCTTTCGTTCCAAGATGAACACAGTTTATGGTGTGTAGATCTACATTTAGCTGGGTAATGTTAGGTTTTTGTTCATATTGGGGGTAATAAGCAAACTTCACACGATTCAAGTATGTGTACTATCAATAGTAACTTGTGCATTATTTATTTTTATACAAAGAAACAATGTTTCCTGAAGAAGAACATTATTTTGTTATTCCTTAACTTGAAGTTGTTTGAAATATTTGACATTCAGTAACACTGTCACTTGAAACTTGTATTTAAAATGTCAAAGTGGCATTAATAGTACAGACTTTACTGGCCATGTATTGTTGTATATAATACCCCTTTGTGGTAAACACATCAAGAACTGGCATTTTGTTAATTAAACAAAGAGCAAGCCGATTCGTACTTAAATATGCAAAAGTGAAAACAAAAAAGACCAGTCCCTCATTACCTATGATCATTGGATAAAGTAAAAGAGAATTGCTTGTTTTAATACAGATGTTTGTCTGAAAATATTGTTGACATACCGATTAGCACTGCCTAGTATTATTCAGCATGTGTGTACATGGTCATAGATGTGTCAATAAATTTGTTACAAAACGTTATCTTGTTATGGCAAATGTTCATATGATACAGTAAACCCCTGATAATCTAGAAACCATATTGTCTGGACATACTATACCTTGCAATATACATGATTAATTTCTTTCAAAATCCATAAAAATACATTAGTGATTAACATCCATACTGTATGAAGCATGTCAGTGCAAATTGCACAACCAACAAAAGTACCTGGTAAAAACAGTTCGGTATTATCCAAAGTTTTTGCAAACAACTATACATTTAAAACTTGCAAAATTGACTATTGCATTACAGCAGTACACATCCAAGTACTGCACCCATCCTTGGCAAACACCACAGAAGATATATGTATTAGCAGTATAGTCTGTCATACTAGAGTACAGTTGTAGTTGTTGAACATTAGCATGTGGTCGCCTACTAACATCTTTCTGTAGAAACCATGCAAGTTGGATCCTTTCCTCCAGCCATCTTTTTACAGCATAGCACATAGGCAACATTTGCACATGTTGGTGTGCTATGATATATACAAGTGGGTGATGTTGTGGGGTCAAGTGTTGTATTCATGCCCTCTTCAGGTTGAAATACTCCCTTGTTGATGGGTTTTCTCTGTGTGAATTTAAAACTCTGTACAAATTCCTACATTTTACAAAATTCCGTCGTCATTTAAAAACGTATCTTTACAACGTTGCTTATCCACCGTAGCTCCCTAGCGCCTTGATCCATCTGTTGACAACTGGAAAACTACTTATGTATTTTGAGATTGACCAACCCTTTTGTTTTGATGCGCCTCTGAGCTTGGTTTCCAAGGAATTAGGTGCAATAGAAGTTAATATTAATGATATTTTTGTTCAAAATACAGCATTGTTGCCTTATATTTTAGATGCCAGTTTGCTATAACGAAAATGTCAAAAGCATGTGGTAAAGAAACATTAGTGTTTCATAGCAAAGTATTTAAAGATTTATCGACATACTCATCTAGCTGTGGATATCTGACCTGGTGAAAACTGGATGCTCTTTCGTTCCAAGATGAACACAGTTTATGGTGTGTAGATCTACATTTAGCTGGGTAATGTTAGGTTTTTGTTCATATTGGGGGTAATAAGCAAACTTCACACGATTCAAGTATGTGTACTATCAATAGTAACTTGTGCATTATTTATTTTTATACAAAGAAACAATGTTTCCTGAAGAAGAACATTATTTTGTTATTCCTTAACTTGAAGTTGTTTGAAATATTTGACATTCAGTAACACTGTCACTTGAAACTTGTATTTAAAATGTCAAAGTGGCATTAATAGTACAGACTTTACTGGCCATGTATTGTTGTATATAATACCCCTTTGTGGTAAACACATCAAGAACTGGCATTTTGTTAATTAAACAAAGAGCAAGCCGATTCGTACTTAAATATGCAAAAGTGAAAACAAAAAAGACCAGTCCCTCATTACCTATGATCATTGGATAAAGTAAAAGAGAATTGCTTGTTTTAATACAGATGTTTGTCTGAAAATATTGTTGACATACCGATTAGCACTGCCTAGTATTATTCAGCATGTGTGTACATGGTCATAGATGTGTCAATAAATTTGTTACAAAACGTTATCTTGTTATGGCAAATGTTCATATGATACAGTAAACCCCTGATAATCTAGAAACCATATTGTCTGGACATACTATACCTTGCAATATACATGATTAATTTCTTTCAAAATCCATAAAAATACATTAGTGATTAACATCCATACTGTATGAAGCATGTCAGTGCAAATTGCACAACCAACAAAAGTACCTGGTAAAAACAGTTCGGTATTATCCAAAGTTTTTGCAAACAACTATACATTTAAAACTTGCAAAATTGACTATTGCATTACAGCAGTACACATCCAAGTACTGCACCCATCCTTGGCAAACACCACAGAAGATATATGTATTAGCAGTATAGTCTGTCATACTAGAGTACAGTTGTAGTTGTTGAACATTAGCATGTGGTCGCCTACTAACATCTTTCTGTAGAAACCATGCAAGTTGGATCCTTTCCTCCAGCCATCTTTTTACAGCATAGCACATAGGCAACATTTGCACATGTTGGTGTGCTATGATATATACAAGTGGGTGATGTTGTGGGGTCAAGTGTTGTATTCATGCCCTCTTCAGGTTGAAATACTCCCTTGTTGATGGGTTTTCTCTGTGTGAATTTAAAACTCTGTACAAATTCCTACATTTTACAAAATTCCGTCGTCATTTAAAAACGTATCTTTACAACGTTGCTTATCCACCGTAGCTCCCTAGCGCCTTGATCCATCTGTTGACAACTGGAAAACTACTTATGTATTTTGAGATTGACCAACCCTTTTGTTTTGATGCGCCTCTGAGCTTGGTTTCCAAGGAATTAGGTGCAATAGAAGTTAATATTAATGATATTTTTGTTCAAAATACAGCATTGTTGCCTTATATTTTAGATGCCAGTTTGCTATAACGAAAATGTCAAAAGCATGTGGTAAAGAAACATTAGTGTTTCATAGCAAAGTATTTAAAGATTTATCGACATACTCATCTAGCTGTGGATATCTGACCTGGTGAAAACTGGATGCTCTTTCGTTCCAAGATGAACACAGTTTATGGTGTGTAGATCTACATTTAGCTGGGTAATGTTAGGTTTTTGTTCATATTGGGGGTAATAAGCAAACTTCACACGATTCAAGTATGTGTACTATCAATAGTAACTTGTGTATTATTTATTGTTATACAAAGAAACAATGTTTCCTGAAGAAGAACATTATTTTGTTATTCCCTAACTTGAACTTGTTTGAAACATTTGACATTCGGTAACACTGTCTCTTGAAACTTGTATTTAAAATCTCAAGTTGGCAATAACACTACAGATGTATTGTTGAATATAATACACCTTTATGCAAAGCAACAACTAAGTCCAGTGTAGATTGAAATAGGCCAACTTAAGGACATTTACTTTTATTAAATAACAAAGATGATGTATCCATCAATACAATAATCGAATCACATTCACAGCAAGCAGGTTGGCCCCAATTGTATTGCTACAAAATATCTACAATTCACCGACCTATTAGTAGTCTCACTAATAGTTATAACAATATTCTTTAATTGTCTCCAGCGGATACCCCTTTATGATAAACACATCAATAACTGGCATTATGTTAATTAACAAAGAGCAAGCTGATTCGTTCTTAAATCTAGAGAAGTGAAAACAAAAAGACTAGTCGCTCACTACTTCTGATCACTGGATAAAGTAAAAGAGAATTGCCAGTTTTAATGAACATGTTTGTTTGAAAATATTGTTGTCTTACCAATGCCTAGTATTATTCAGCATGTGTGTACATGGTCATAGATGTGTAATAAATGTGTTGCAAAAATGTTATCTTGTTATGGCAAGTGTTCATATGATAGAGTGAAACCCTGGTAATCTAGATCCATAACATGAGGACATAATATTCCTTGCAATATACATGATTACTTTCTTTCAGAATCCAAACAAATTGGTTAGTGATTAAGCATGTCGGTTCAAAAACATTTCGGTATTATTATCCAAATTTGTGCAAACAACTACATTTAAACCTTCCAAAATTGGCTATTGCATTACAGCAGTACACACATCCGAGTACTGTACCCATTCTTGGCAAACACCCCAGAAGACATATTATAGCAGTATAGCCTCTGATACTAGAGTACAGTTGTAGTTGTCGAACATTAGCATGTGGTCGGCTACCGACGTCTGTGTAGAAACCACGCAAGTTGGCTCCTTTCCTCCAGCCATCTTTTTTACTGCATAGCACATAGGCAACATTTCCATCACATGTTAGGGTGCTATGATATATACAAATGGGTGATGTTGGGAGATGAAGTGTTGTATTCTTGCCCTCTTCAGGTTGAAATACTCCCTTTTGATGGGTTTTCTCTGTGAATTTAAAACTATTTATGTACAAATTCCTACATTTTCATCCCACTTGGGTTATTTGTCTTCCTCCCTTGTTTACACGACTGAGTCATTGCTTAGCCTTCTGAAGTTTCTTCCTACCTAGCTGCCATTGCCATGTTATATGTGGCATGCTAACATTTTGATGTGCTATTTCCAATAGTTGTTTCAGTGGAATTAATTTAGGTGGAGTTATTGTAAACGGCTGAAGTTATTAAGAATAAGTGTGTGTGCACAACCAGTAGTGTATGGATACTGACACCAGCAAGGATCGAACCTGCCACACACAACACTGAAACACTTCAGTCATAAACAACACAGTTCAACAGTTTTTAAACAAACAAATGACATAGTATACCTGCATTTACACCACAATACTCTAACAGCATTCAGTTACAAATTATATTGATTACATTGTTGGAAAAAGTCATATGGTACATACACATATCTGAAATTTGACAAACAAGTGTTAATGTTTCACAAAAGACATAATATCGCATGTTTGTATAATTTGACAGAAAAATAATACAATATATACTTGTTATGAAACTATCTGAACAAACACACAAACCCACTTTTTTTAGTGTTAAGCTCCCAACAGTATATATCCTCGCTTGTTATATTAAGCTGCTGGCCCACTCCTGTAACAGAAAACCAAATTTGTGTTACATATTGGAAGAATGCAAATTTTATTTTCAACTGACATGCATGGTTGAAATAATAACTAATTCAAACATATTCCATAAAACGAACTTGTGAAAGAAAATTACATTTGGATGCTCTTCGGAAAATCATATTTAGATACGTATACATTATGTAAGGGGCCATCTATAAAGTACGGAGGGAGGTCTGTGGGCAAGTGTGACGAAGCACTACAATAGTGTGGGGGTCTCTGCACCAGTCTTACGTAACGAATCGTAATATTTCACACGTTTATTCCAAAAGCATTTAAATGGAAAACCAGCTACGTACACTAGAAATTTTAAAACCACAGATATATTTCAAGAGCAGTCCAACAGAAAATCACCTCTACTATGATATCAACATTTAGAAGCACAACAACAAATTATGCGAACTCTTATGCGCAATCCAGTACATGGATTATGTTTAATTGAAATGGCTTAATTGACGGGCATGATGTGGACATTCATAACAATCCCCCATTTCAGAAACTGTATTGGTGTTTGGACCCCAGTAATCCCATTGAGCAACACAATGAAATCATTGGGAGTAAATTTTGACAACAAATAAGGAAGAAGTCATTCTAAGCATACTGCTGGACACCAACTTGGGTAATATCTAGTGAGGGGATATTCATGCAATAATAGTTTGCCTAACAAGACAACATCTTAGGATTTCAGTTAGGTTGGAAGTACATTATTATTTAAACAGACACTCCGGATTTCGATATACACATCTTTTGAAACGGTGTACACAATGTTAGTGATTGGCAGATACAATGGTAAAATATTGCCTAAAACGAATTAGTATCTACATCCACACATGTCATATAGCTACAGTTGAACCTCGGTTTACTGTTACCTCATTAACCCATTAGACCCCAGCCAGTTATATTGGCATGTGTCCCTGTTCCCCAGGCTGCTGCCACAGATCTCAACATTTCTGGGTGCCAGCAGTTTGTAAGCTGTATCTTCAAAACTATTGATTTTCTATAATTGCAAGTTGTGTTTAATTTGATGTCCATTGAATTATCTTTAAAATGATGTGACTGTGGTGTTGATTGGTAAAATATATGTTGTTATTTATTGGTGACAAACGTAGACAATTTATATTCTGGACAACTATAGAGTGGAATATCATACATTTTATTGACATCCAATGCATTCTACTGTGTATTTACACTTGCCTTGCTTAGACATGAAACAATGTAAATCAGTTCACTTTGTATAAATATAGACAGCAAACACAGCTTTATAAGTCTTCTATCTTGGTTGCTGTCATCCTACTTGTCAGTGTTGACATTGTGATCACTAGCATATTGACACCTGAAACAACGAAATGTTGACTATTAGAACAATTGAATTAGAATACGTACCCTAATCATTTATTCTAATAAAAAAGACATAATTTTCATATAGTAACATATAAACAGCAGTCTTCGTGCCGAAAACCCAACTGACGGTGACCAAACTTCAACAACGAAACAAACAAAACCCAAGGCCAAGTCATCCATTTTATCGCTCATTCAGTTGCCTTTCGAACGTAATGTCAACTTACCTTTAGTTCAGTGTCAGAAATGTCCCATCCTACGAAATAATAGCGCAAACTTCGTCATTAGTAAACAACTACGATGTCCAAGGCGCCGCCATTTTTTAAGGTCCACAGGTGGCGAACTTCTATAGCGAAAAACTCAATTTTTTTCAATGCAAGTGCATGTCGAAAATACCCACAATTCATAGCTCAGATGTCAAGGAATCAGCCAGTATTAGTATCTTAAGTATCCGCAAGATGGCGCCACCGCTAGATGCTTTATCTCCACCGGACGCTTTCGGGCGCTCTGGGGAGAAAACACCCGGAAGCTTTCGGACGCGCGGGGTCTAATGGGTTAATACAGCCACATTGCAATTAAGGTCACCCTAAGACAGGTCCAAATTAGTTCCATATAATATTTTTAAGTATAGGAAATTGGTTCCACTAATATGACTATTGCAGAAGGAGGAAATAATCAAGGCAAAAAGGGCAAATAACCAACCAAACCCGAGCACTGTAAGTGCCAGTACAGAAGAAATAATTGTATGGTATACAAATACTAATGTACTAACAAAAAAAACTAACTGAACTAAAGTGTAGAATAAAAAACACTCAACTCCACCACATGTTGTAGCAATTTCAGAAGTAAAGCCTACACATTTTAAAAGACAACTTACCTCGCAGGAATACAACCTGGAAGGGTATTATAGGGAAACTGTGAACATGACTGAAGACAAAGGGAGAGGGATGTTTTGTTTATTCACAATTCTTTGGCAATTGAAGTACAACAGTTTGATGTTGAGTTTAATGAAGAATTGTTTTGCATTTTGAAACTGAAAGGGAAGGATACCCTTCTCGTAGGCTCTTTTTATAGAAGCCCTAACAGCACCATTGAGTACAATGACAACCTTAACAAACTATTAGATAAAATAAGTGAGAAATATTGTTCACATGTTCTGCTACTTGGAGATTTCAACTACCTAAAGATTGATTAGGAACTAATCTCAACTACAGCAGCAAGTACTGATTACAATTAAATGATTTAAATTTATTGAAAAAAATCGAGAATGTTGCTTGGTGCAACATATTACAGAGCCCACTAAAGGTAGAGGTACAACCGAGCCATCGATCCTTGATATTATACTCTCTAGTGAATATACCTAGATCTCAACAATCGAGACAGCCTCAGCATTAGTAAGAAGCGACCATTCTGTTATCAAAGTGGTTCTCAACTGCACACCAGTATAAGAAATCGAGACTGTTGCTTGGTGCAACATATTACAGAACCCACTAGAGATCGAAATACTACCGAGCCATCGATCCTTGATATTGTACTCTCTAGTGAATATACCAAGATCTCAACAATCGAGACAGCCTCAGCATTAGTAAGAAGCGACCATTCTGTTATCAGAGTGGTTCTCAACTGCACACCAGTATCTGAACAGATCATCAAAACTGTTTCTAAATATGATAAAGAGGATTATTTCCAAATGGATGACATGTTAAACATTGATTTGGAGGCATAATTTTCTAATCACCAGGGATATGTGCAAGCCCAATGGGATATCTCTACTTCGAAAATTACAGATGCAGAAGAGCAATGTATACCAAAGAAGGTGATATCGGAAAGAGCCAGAAAATACCCAGTACCACTAGACGTGAAAACCCGAGCTAAAATCATAAGGAAAAACAGATTGTGGAAGAAATATCTTCTAACCAAAGATGTCCAAGCTTATGAAGAATGTTGTCGATGACAAGAAAGGCACATAAACTGTTGAAAAGAATATCATTAATCAAATGAAACATAATCCTAAGAAATTCTGGCAATACGCCCAGGCAAAAATGAAGACAAAAACGGGAATACCCAACTTGAGAACCAGAAAGAGGCATTCCGGAGGAACCTATAAGATGTTATGTCACAATAGAATCTTGCAATATCAACCCACCGATAGTGGAATCAAAACTAAAAAACTAAAGACATTTAAATCATCACGACCTGATTGCCTCCATCCTCGTTCTTAAACGAATTAGCAACGAGCATCAGCACTCCATTATCAATCATATTTAACAAATCACTCACAACAGAAAAACTATCCACAGGCTGGAAACAAGCTAACATGTCTGCGATTCATAAGAAAGGAAGTAAAATCCAAGCACAGAACTACCGACCAGTCAGTTTAACGAAAGCAGTAGGAAAAATATTGGAAGGGAAAGTCAGAGACAACATCACTGAATATATGAAAGAAAATGACCTGCTGAGCGATAAGCAATTTGGATTCATCATGGGCCGTTCTACAGTATTTAAACTATTGAAAGTACTCGATTCATGGAATGAAACACTGGATAATGGAGGATGCGTAGACATAGTATATTGTGATTTTTTGAAAACTTTCGACAAGATTCCACACATTCGACTCATTGAGAAACTCCAGAGTTATGGCAAAAAAGGGAACATTTTTAATTGCGCCATAGCTCTGCTGGCCCACGGAAGACAACAAATAAGACTAAAAACACATTTTCAAATTGGCAGGAGGTAATCAGTGGAATATACCACGAGGATCAGTGATTATCCCCCTTCTTTTTTATATTCACAAATGATTTACCTGATATTATAAAGAGCTCTTATATTTTCTTGTTTGTGGATCATATGAAGCTCTGCAATCCTATTTATACCGAAGAGGACTGCACAAAACTGCAACAAGATATTAGTTCTGCATGCCGAACGCTGGACAGATACATCACTTTTGTAATTCCATCCAGATAAATATAGCAATATGAAAATTTAATCACCACATACAAGGAATAAACGTTATTCACTGCGAAACAACTAGACAACACATAATACAATTATGGACAAAGTGATAGATATTGGAGTTAAATTCGATTGATTAGAAATGTCAGAAACAAATAATAAAGCCAATTCGATGATGGGGATATTCCGACGTATTTTCGATTTCACATGGCTGAAACATTCACACATTGTATACGCTGATCAGAAAGGAGTCGTTTCTTAATAAAACATATGACAGCTCTTGAAAATGTTCAGTACAGAGCAACCAAATTAATTCCCGGTTTCAAATGAATACAAAGAACGTTTACAGAGACTGAAATTTCCAACTCCATCATAATGTCGCCCCAGAGGAGATATGTTTGAAATGTATAAGATACTAACAGGGAAATATGATCCAGCAGTCTCATTCAAAGTTGTTACATTCAGGGCTAACGAAGCTTGTACAAGAGGGCACCACCTAAAATAGTTAAAGAGAGATATCGTTTAAATATTATAAATAACTCACTTATATAGCGAAGCACATATGTAAGACAAAATATCCCACAGTCTGTGGTTGACGCTTCACCGGTGCAGTTGTTTTGTTGCAAAAATAGATAAGCACCTTCTGAAAACTGAATACACTGCCCCACTGCTATCTTGGATTGTGCCAGACGCATCCGCACAGTCCGAGCAGATGTCAAAAGCGAGAGCTGGCATGTAAGAGGCAGATCGAGGCAGTAATGTCTAGTCAAGCCAGAAGGGGACCTGTAAGATGTCATTCACTTTAATTTTCAGGTCTTAAAAATGTCCCAGCAACATTGAAGTTCATTTTTGCAAGACAAAAAGAGAGAATCAGGAAGTGGGAGACACTGGAGCCAGTACTGCCTATGATACAGAGCTAACTGCACCAATGATCGGCTCGGGACATCTCATCGGTTGCTCCTTACAACCCTACTGTGGACAGTAGTGTCACAGCCTGATCTCTCACAGCTGACCCACACCGTGTGGAAGTGCCCTGCAGGGGAGGGATATATCGGCCCCCGAGCCTTCCCGGCGTTCCCATAACCGGTGTGGTCATCCATGCCACGTGATATAACCCTATATATTGAGCACGTCAAGCTGCAATTAACATAGGAAATTTACCTGCTTTTATAATCAGCCAAACACAGACAGGCGAAATTGTGGTGTGAACTTTTCAACTTTAATTAATCTTGGATATCTTCACCTAGTGAAGTTATTTATTCGTCAGAGTGGTATTAAAACTTTGCTCATATGTTATGTTACATGATATATTGCAGTAAATGTATGTATACGGGGCGTAAATAATAATAATAATCTATTATATGTATTCTGACGTATGCAAGTTCATGGATAGTTATGGCTGAATACGATAGGGGGCGAATCCAAGATGGCGCACACAGTGGGGAAACTTCCAAAACTCGGATCATAGTTATTCTGGATCTGTATATTACGTTGACCGATCAATCTTGATCATTAAACAACGGTTGGTTTATAGTTGGAGGAAGCAAACAAGTAGAAGAAAAAATATATATACAAAAGACCAAAGGTATGAGAGAGAGGAGAGAGAAAAAAATACATAAAATTGTCGTTGTCTTTTTCAGGTATCAGATCTAGGCCAATTCGGCAACCGTAGCGGTTCCCTGAGATAAACCCTGGCCGACACAGCCCTAGTCACTCATTTACCCTACTTCGGACAAGAAAAAAAACAAATAAATCAGAAGGAAATCTGGTTAAGCTCCCTTTCGAAAATACCCAAACTGGGAGCCTCTGCAACACATATTGACTATGCAGTATACCAACAACGGTTCAAGTACAGTACAAAGTGCGGTATTAATGGTGACTTAAAAACGAGGAGAGATGTGAGAAATTTTGTTTGTGGCATTAATAAATGTTTCAACTAGTGAATTTATTTTTTGTGCTTTTAAATTACGATACATTTGTTTCAAGTACTTTGATCACTACCAAATAATCTAACTATAATTGGCCAAGCACAAGCGTGTGTGTATTTACATTGTGTTTGGCAAGATGTCCTAATAACTCATGACGCCAATGCGTATACGTGTATCTACATTACGATTCAGTACAAAAGTAACGTTTAAAGACAATACCAATGTTCTTTTCTTGCGCGTGCCTGCCGCCGTGAATAGACTAGTCAACAATAACGAATTTTCTTGTTGTACCCAAAGGCATATATAGAACAGACTACAACTACTTGTTGTTCTAAACATCCAAAGTCCGTACCTTCCTTCCTGTTGAAGCCATCTTGCAATGGCTACCCCTTCACGCTGTATTTCCCGGCATGTGTTTTCATGTCCTATAGTCTGTTGCACTGTTGAAATCACCTGTTACACGAAGCGACATATCGAGCGTCAAGCGAATATTGTTTGTTACATACATAGAATGTTAGATGGACCCACGCAAGTCAACCATCCACCAGTTAAGTCGGTGTTGTACTGAAACCCGTCGTGTCATCTATATTTCAACACATTTACAACAACTGTGACGTGAAACTCTTGGCATGTGATTAAGAAGGAACCATTGTTGGGCTCGCACGCGATGCCTAGAATGTTTACCGGTAGTTGAATCAATGCATTGTCTCGGAGGTAATGCACCGTGACATTGTTTGTGGACAGTTGGCATGTATATAGGAATAGCCTATTCATTCGTGTTAAATGTGCACAGATCCATGACCGTACCCAATTACCACTGAATGCGAGAGAGAGAGAGAGAGAGAGAGAGAGAGAGAGAGAGAGAGAGAGAGAGAGAGAGAGAGAGAGAGAGAGAGAGAGAGAGAGAGAGAGAGTGGGGGTAGGGAGAGAGAGAGAGAGAGAGAGCAGGAGGGAGGGAGAGGGAGGGAGGGAAGGGGAGGGAGGGAAGGGGAGAGAGGGATGAAGAGAAACAGAGGAGGGAACAAGGGACGAAGAATGGGACAGACACAGAGGGGAAACAGGGAGAGCGACGGGGAAGGTAAGGATGGAGGGGTAGAGTGGGGAGAGAGACGGAACAGGATAGGAGGGGAGGGGGCTGAAGGGGATGGTAGAGGAAGGAGGTGAGAAATGGGATGGAGGGAAATATATGCGGATGGAGAGTGACAATGAATTTTATTTCCCTAAGACCCTTGCAGAGTATGAGAGAATTTTTCTTTATAAAGAAAATTGTAATAGAACATATTGTACTCTTAAGAACATCTAGAAATATATTATATGAATCATATTTACATTATGTAAAACATAAACAACACACAATGCATATACATTCAGTGACCTTACTGTATCAAGTGTTTTCAATAATGTTATAATCAGTTTTGCAAACCAAATAATATAAAATAAATCACGTATTATACATGTATTGCACAATTTGAACTAATTTACATGTAACTATATGACTAGTAATTTAACTATTAGCTAGACTGTTTCTTAATTATACGCAATTCACAGTTTCGACAGGGAATTGTTAGATAGACAAACTTTGTTATCATTACATTAAGAAATCTGGAAAGATTTGTCAACTGTTTCATATTATGTACATTGAATGAACGTTTATTCAACAACAACAACATAATACATGCACAGTGTGGTTTGCTGCTGCTGCTGCTGCTGAAAGGACATAGCTGAAGTCATAGACTTATGTGTTGCTATGCCCTACTCGAACATTAAACATGTTGTTCATTTTCAAACTATTAGGTCTGATTCTAAAGTACATCTTTATTTTGATCTTTCTCCTACTAGTGATGGACATACAAGAAAATAATGATATTCACCACCTTGGGGTCCATTGTTGCATAAATTACAGAACCTCTGAGCATTTTCAGGGAGATACTGACCAACACAAATATACATAACTTGATTCTGTCAAATGAGCTCAAGTAGACTAAATACTTCTCAAGCCATACTTCATTTTAAATATTCTGCAATTCGAACACGTTAAGATTTAGTAGACTTTTATAAGAATTTTCTATGGTATCTCTCTATCTGTTCTACATTTTGAACACCCCATATTTCACTACCATATAGCAGAATTGGCATTACAAGCTGGTCAAACAGTTCACACTGTATGTCTATTGAAAAATCTAGCTTCCTTGCTTTAGTTGTGAGGTTGAACATTGTACGCCTAGCTTGGTTAACTTGTTTTGTTATGGCTTTTTTTAAACATTCTATTATAGTTCTGACTGGTTCCTAAATAGATGTAGCTATCAGTTATTTGTAATTTATTTTGTCCAAACAAGAAGTATTAGTGTGGTCTGACGTTTCCACGAGAGAACATAATAAGCTTTGTTTTTCTTTTGTTTTGGCAAAAATCACATGCAACAGTTAATGCTGCCTGTAAATCTACAAGTGTTTCTGCCATACAAAAATAGCATCAAATAGTAACGCAGAAAAAGAGAGTGTGAGAGAGAGAGAGAGAGAGAGAGAGAGAGAGAGAGAGAGAGAGAGAGAGAGAGAGAGAGAGAGAGAGAGATAGATAGAGAGAGAGAGAGAGAGAGAGAGAGAGAGAGAGAGAGAGAGAGAGAGAGAGAGAGAGAGAGAGAGAGAGAGAGAGAGAGAGAGAGAGAGAGATATATATATATATATATATATATATATGTATATTATATATATATCTAGAAAAAGAGAGTGAGAGAGAGATAGTGAAAGAGAGAGAGAGAGAGAGGGGGGGGGGGAGAGAGAGATGGAGAAGAAGACTTTTGAGAAGAATTTGTTTTTTATTTGACCCAGACATTTGATTATACATACAATATAATATACATGTCAAAATAGTACAAATATATAACCTTTGTGATAAACATGGTGTAGTGCATGGTAAATAACAAACAAATAGGGTCAGGAGACTCCTCTAAGACTATAATAGTCACTATCGAGGAGCCACCTTTTATGATAAAAAAATTAACTGGATTAATACATCACCTAAGTAAAAAAAGAAAAAAAAAAAACATTTATGAATATGAGCATGTATGTAATGTGAGCAAACTTACATGATTATTGTATTTGTTGTTTAGGCACTGTTTTGTAATGTATAAAGTTGACAGGTGGTTTTTGGTTCTTAATTTTGCATACATATATAGCAATTTTGTAGTGTGCATGTTACCTGATAATTTATTTAAAAAAGTATTTAACATACTTGGCAAGTCGTTGTGAACTATGTGTACTAAGCTTTTCTTTGACTATATCGAGAAGGTTATTTAGTAAAAGTGTCAAATTATGCGTAACACAGGTCTTTGCAAATTCATGTTTAATTTTAAAAGTGTATATTTTATTCTTGACTTTTGTATCATGGTTATGTACCTCATAGTTAAACATTATCTTCCAGTTTTGTAAATAAACTGGTAAGTCATTATGTAAATATTTATACTAAAAAGAGACAGACAGACATGCATCCAGGCAGATAGGCAGACAGGAGAGAGAAGAAATACAGATAGGTATAGACAAAGAGAGGGGCAAAGACTGAGGCAGAGGTAGGCATATAAACATACAGCCAGCAGACAAACAAACATACATCCAGGTAGATGGGCAGACAGGAGAGAGAAGAAATACAGAGAGGTATAGACAAAGACAGGGGCACAGACTGAGGCAGAGATAGGAATATAAGCATACAGCCAGCAGACAAACCACAGACAGACAAACACACATCCACGTAGATGGGCAGGCAGGAGAGAGAAGAAATACAGAGAGGTATAGACAAAGACAGGGGCAAAGACTGAGGAAGAGATAAGCAGATAAACATGCAGCCAGCAGACAAGCAGCATACATACATACAGACAGGCAGGTATATCGACAGGCAGGCAGACAGACATACAGACAGACAAGACAGACAGATAGGCAGACAAACAGACAGACATAGAGGCAGAGGCTCAGAGAAACATACAGGCAGAGGAGGCACGTCGGTAGGCAGCCAGACAGGCAGGCAGGCAGGCAGACAGACAGGCAGGCAGGCAGGCAGGCAGGCGTACTGACGTACTGCCTAACATAATTATAGACTGACATTCTAACAGACAAACACAGAGGATGGAGGAGAGAGAGAGAGTGAGAGAGAGAGAGAGAGCGAGAGAGCGAGAGAGCGAGAGAGCGAGAGAGAGAGAGAGAGATATCCAGGTAGAGAGGGAGAGTTGGAGAAGGGTGGTAATTGGGGAGAAAAACAGACATATAGAGACATATATAGGGGCAGGGAGACAGAGAGATAGATTGCTACTTGCGATTACAACATCGCAACAAAGTAGTCAAGCAACCAACGCTCATTACTAAATTGCGTCGGCTGTTCTAATATTAGACGTGTTAAACCGCATGTAATAATCAGTCACCCTATAGATACTTGTCTGAACTTGTACAGACAACAGTCGGGGGAACTTGTTTTACCTGAGTACTTCTTTTGACTAGTAACTATCACATTATCTAAAGTCAAACGTATGCACACGACATACCTATACATCACAATAATTAGTTTAAATGCTTGCTAGATATGGAAGTCATTTGTAAACACAATTTAACAGTATGCGATAGAACGCTGATACACTCGTTATGCTATAGCTGGCATGGCCGAAGTGACGGGTAATGGGGCAACAAGAAACAATTTAAGTTATGCATTATTCTAATAATATCACAATTATATATAAAACATATAAACATTACAAAAATAGCTCACCAGGCCATGTATATTGATACTCGTAATACGGAGCCGAGAGAACTGTACGTATATATTTGTGGACACGTCCATGATCCCTAGCAAACTGCGACTGGGAGTGGCTCCAGCTACCCTATACCAGTCTGGCGACTGACATAACAATAGCCTATGCAACCGCTTGCACGAAACAATTCCGCCAGAGTTACATAATGTATTATACTTGTAATGTGAATTGCACGCATGACTTAATTTTGACTAAAGACTTGTTTTGATTTGTTTGCTCTAGAATAATGTTTCAACCAACATTCAATAAATATTAAATTAAATTACTGCCGAATATACCAAGACGCTCAGATGTCATCAGAAGGCTCCGGTAATTTGGGCAAGTGTGTTATACACTAACCGAAAACCCCATGAACGTAGCTTTCATAGAAGCTTTTAGTGTATAATATCGATAGTGTTGATTAAAATATATAAAATGTGAACTTGATCGTGTTTTGTTCTGCTGTGTAAGTTGTGCCAATAAAAAGCAAAGATAAGTTCTTGTATAGTGTGGTATCGAGTCTTTTGGATTGCTGAAAATGTTTTACATTTTACTTCCTTGTAGATCTGTTCAATCGAACATAATCTCATTTTTTGTGGGAAGCATTCAGCCCCGTTGCAATTACTGCATAAAGACTATGGTCGTACCCAAATATCCACCACTGTGTTGAGCCATGTACTCATTCTTACAGCTGAATTAACTGAATATAAGCGAAGTTTTGCCATTTCATAAGTTTTGTATCAGCTTATGACATGGTTATCTTGAAAATGATTATTTTACCAAAATTCCAGGGAAACGATGGTACCAGTGCTGCCACCTTTTAAATTAATTATTAACTATAGTACCACAACTATCTGATAGGCTGTAGTAGTAATTACTAATTAATGTCTATTGATATAATTTTGTATTTTACGTCACTTATTCGAGGACAGTGCAGTCACATGCATCTTCACAATACAATAAACCGTAATCTGGTCGAATATGTTGCATGTTATTTTATATGTTTTTCTTCTTTGTGTATCCTTTTTTGGAACAGTAACAAGACTGTCATATAATAGGTATGTGGACAAAAATTTCAAGCTTGACCAATGTCTAAACAAATAACACCGATGAAAAGAGGTTTAAAAATCATAAACAATGATACCAAAATCACTTAATTATGTTGAATATTAATGGAGTTTTCAGGAATTGGCCTTTGTTTTAGTCCTACGAAATACATACGTTTGCTGTGACCGAAAATTTGACTTTTTCCTCAAAAAAGCATGTAACTTCCTTAATAATAAATATATCTTAATAACATTAGGAATGAAGATATAGGGTAATGAGTTCTTTCAAAAGATCTAATCAAAACTGCAATATAAGATACAAGTATTAATTAATTAGTGTTAATAATATTAATTACAGCCGTCCAGTCCACACTTGGAATTACAGAAACTATCCTAAAAATGAATCAGTAATATACAAAATGTAGTTGTTTTTACCTTTCAAAGCCAAATAACTGTTCTTGGTTAGTTGTTTTGACTGAACAGAGTATTTGATGACAACAATGAGCAGTGGGCTGTTCAATGCTAGTATGGCTGGTACTTGGTTGGATTTCCTGAGAAATGTCAATGTGCAAGTCAAACTTCTGATTGCATATGGACGAACATGTGATTAATTCATTTGAATCACTAAGTTTTTTTAACTTATTGTCTATAGTTTGTGATACAGTTATCTTAATTGCATTATTTAAGGTATTTGAGCCTTGTTCAGCATAGATTGATGGAAAATGTTCTCACAATTGTCTCTCTGTCTTGGCTCTGCTACACTCCCCCAAGGTAATATACAAGTATAGCATGTATCTATTACAAAGATCATCAACCTGGCGGACACTGATCGACAGATATCCACATACCTACATATAACATATTCAATTGAATACCGCTGCCAACATTATTAATGTGTTAAACAACATAATTATTGTAAACTTTTATAACCCAAACAGATGTGGTCATTACTTTCGGTTGTCTAGTTGCCGTTAGTTTCCGCTGTGTTATGCACGGCGCGCACACTGACAACTATATCTACTTTATATTTTGGGGTAACTCAATTGTCGGAAGATATCGGAAGGCATCGTAAGAATTTTTTCGTTAGCGTATGCTATTAACGCAACTACGATTCGATCTTACGTTACGACGCAAATTAAGGGCGTCGTATTCGATTTGAAAAATGAATCGGAAGTAGACCTACAACGCGTCGTCAGTGTACGCGCCCCAGTAAAGCAACTCAACTGCCAGTCGCAAGTGTACGCGCTAATTAAGACGCAACTAGATTCTCCGAATGCGTTGGTCAATCACAACACAGCTTGATGTCGATGTAAGTAATCACTAGAGGGCGCGCGTGCATGCAGTTCGCGGTTTAAAAACCAGGTGCCGGTTTCACGAAGCGGCTAAGAACGTTCTTAACGTCAAGATGATTGGCTTAGTAAATGACGTGATTTTTTTTATATAAGCAAACACGTGACGCTAAGTAATTGCGTAACTTTAAGTATGCTTCATGAAACCGGCCCCAGGATTTTGGTAACGTAAGTAGTTGGCCAAGTGTTGCGTCGTCAGTGTACACGCCTATTAAGACGCCATTATAGCAAGTGTACGCGGAAATTGTCGCAAGTGTACGCGCCCCCAGTAAACATTTGACATTTCATTGTCTGTGATGCTGTCAGTTTTTTCTGCATTTACTTTTGAATCTTGCCAGTAATGCTTTGTGACACCAATACTCATGCAATAGTGCCTATCTGTGAGGTGTTTATTTCAGATAAAACATACACATGCAATATACATCATGTGTGGATCCCAGTGGCGGGTCACCTTTTTAGCCAAAATATTTGTTCATTTAAACTAAAATATACCTGTAGTAATTGGCGGAAAATCAGAACCTAATTTATATTCCAAAGTCAAAATTGTGTTTACTCACATAAACTATAATCGTTTATGGATCTTTTGTGATAAATAAAATATGTATAGCATGAATAGATAACTAGATACTATAGCTATAAAAAAGAGGGTTGTGGAAGTGGCTCAACTAGCACAATGCGTGGGTTGCAAGTTGTGTATGAGCCCCGTGATTAAGAGAGAGAGGGTGAGTGAGAGATGGGAATCGTTTTAAGCTCAATAATGTATTGCATAAACGCAGGCGCACAAACGCATGCACGCACTAACACACACAATTACAGGTCCTACCCACACACTCACTCTATCACTCCCTCACTCTTTTCTTCTCTCACTCTGTCAATCTCCCACTCTCTCATTAATTTTCTCGCTCTCTCACTCACTCACTCACTCACTCACTCACTCACTCACTCACTCACTCACTCACTCACTCACTCACTCACTCACTCACTCACTCACTCACTCACTCACTCACTCACTCACTCACTCACTCACTCACTCACTCACTCACTCACTCACTCACTCACTCACTCACTCACTCACGATACTTGCGATTGCGACATTGGCAGCAGTCGTTGTATAATAAATAAATATGCATATATAATAATTAAATGTGCATAATTTTACTTTTATTAATGTTTTAAATTTGAATTTAGGTAGGACGCCCATCGGTACAAAGCCTGTCAATAGGCCTCTACTTTGAAAGTTTAATAGCTTATATCATAGTTCACTCGAGACTTGAGAACTTTGGCCCGCGTGTGAAATGTTTACTGCGTGTATAATATAAACATGTACTTATCCTTTTAAATAGGCCAGACGATGTTTTGCCTACACTACAGCAGTTTTGGATGTTGTTGTCGGATATTGCGCCGTGAGTGAACTTGGGACAATGTCTTATTGTCAACATAGGATGTCCCCAAACACAAACGGCGAAGTTAACAAAACACCTGGTACGTGTCTCGCATATTAATCGTACTTCTATCGACAATGGTGTACGGTTTATTATTCAACCGTCAGTTAGATTCAATTTAATTTTCATGTAAGTAAGATCTACCCGGCAGGTTGAATTCTGTCACGTTTGGTATGGCGACAAAGGTAATGTATGTATGTATGTATGTATGTATGTATGTATGCGCCTATGTAAGTGCCTACATAATCGCAGTCATCTCGCAACCGGAGATAGCGCCAGTCCATCCAAAATGTTTCGTTATGCATAACGACTTGCGGTTGTTTTGGCGAAAGTCCACAGGAGATTCTTCTTGCAGTACCGAGAACGGCCATTTTGCAAAATGGCTGCTATAGGTTGGGTCGCGGTAATGTCAACTGTGACCAACTTTCGCAACAATCAATAGCTGGTCATGGCTTTGATAAACTGATAACATTTACGAATGGAAGTAAATAATAATAGTAATAATAATATGCCTAATAATAACCGAAGTCCTATTTTAATATGTAAAATAACAATCCAGATTCATAATTGTCCATTCTTAGTGTAGAATAGTGTAGTGTTGTGTATTGTAGTGTACTGTAATGTAGTGTTGTGTAGAGTAGTGTAGTTACTGTAGTGTATTGCAGTGTACTGTATTGTAGTGTTGTGTAGAGTAGTGTAGTGTACTGTAGTGTATTGTAGTGTACTGTAGTGTACTGTAATGTAGTGTTGTGTAGAGTAGTGTAGTGTAGTGTACTGTAGTGTATTGTAGTGTATTGTAGTATACTGTAATGTTGTGTAGAGTAGTGTAGTGTACTGTAGTGTATTGTAGTGCAGTGTATTGTAGTGTAGTATACTGTAGTGTAGTGTTGTATAGTGTACTGTAGTGTATTGTAGTGTACTGTATTGTAGTGTTGTGTAGTGTACTGTAGTGTATTGTAGTGCAGTGTATTGTAGTGTAGTATACTGTAGTGTAGTGTAGTGTACTGTAGTGTATTGTAGTGTTGTGTAGAGTAGTGTAGTGTACTGTAGTGTACTGTAGTGTATTGTAGTGTACTGTAGTGTAGTGTTGTGTAGGGTAGTGTAGTGTACTGTAGGGGTTAGGACACAGTTGGACTTCCTGCTTCGTAACTTTTTCGAAAAAAGTGCAATGTATTTTTGTATTTGCTATAAGAGATTGACGTGCAGCACGTGATACAACATCTGAATTCGCTGGTCGATAACATAATGTCCACGATCATAACAGAATTGATAACATATTAACCTTTCCATACGCATGCAGGCACGCGCGCCCACACACACACAGACACACACACACACACACACACACACACACACACACACACACACACACACACACACACACACACACACACACACACACACACACACACACACACACACACACACACACACACACACACACACACACACACACAAACACACACACAAGCCCGCTTGAAAGACGATGACATTATTCTATTAACTTACAACTATATTGTGAAGCCACTCACAACCACGAATAATTTAAGCTGGGATTTTTTTTCTCACCTCGAACACAACAGGTGAGTGACGGGACACGCCTTCAACAGTGGCCCGCTGGATGACAATATTATGTACATTTGCATGGTGCACCTTCCATAGGAGGAAGAACAAAAAGGAGTTGTTTCGCTGATCGGTTCGACACAATGCAGGGACACTGCGATTCTCTTCAGTCCCCGCTGTAATAAGTAATACTGACACTAAATGAAGTATAAGATGGTACAAACTCTTCACGAGTAAGATGCCGAAATGCTAACTGACAGTTGCTGGAATTTGTCGGAGAGAACCTCAGCACAGGAGATTTGGCAAGTTAGTCCTAACTGATTGAATTTCCTTACTGTATACCTACGTTTGAAGAGTCACATCATGTTATTGTGGAATGTGTAAGAGGGAGGGTTGGTTCAGAAATAGGAGCGGAAACATGTACAAGAACATTTGTATGTACAGTTATGGCGTAGGAGGCAGTTGAAATTATGGAGGCAATGCATAATGAGCCAACAGCAGTGATGAAAGACGAAGGAGAGACATCAGAACAGTTCGGATTGGGGGTAGGCCTTTGACAGGGAAATGTCTTGAGCCTTGGTTTTACATCATGGTGGAGAACCTGATCAGTAGAAATGTGCCTGCATAGAACGAACTGTAGGTGATATCATATGTGAACGACCTAGCAGTGATAGGAAACACAAGCAGGAAGCACAGACGACATTGCAAGAATGGAGTACCACGTATAGAAAATTGCATCGGAATGAACCTGGTGAAGAGAAGACGGAAGTAATGTGGATACGTGAGCAGGAGGTGGACCTGGATGTAAAAGTCGATGGAGAGAACATTAAACAAGTGAACCACTTTGTATGCTTGAGCGGATTGGTACCCGAAGAAGGAGGAGGTGTAGTAAGGACATACAGGTTAAGGTGGGTGCAACCACGTTCGAGAGCAATGGAGAGGGTTGAAGGCATTATGTTGAACAAAAATTGAAGAAACTATATGGAAAGTACTGCAAGCCGGCGTGGTGCCAGAATGTGTTCATGGACTGGGGGATGGGGATCACACTGACAATGACAGAGAGACATGAAGAGAGACGATGTCAGAATACATATGGGTTTGGAGAATATGTAAACTGACACGAGAAGACAGAAGGACGACGGGGAACTGGGAGCGATATAGATAACATTGGAACGAAGAGTCAAACACATAAAATCAGAAGTAGTTGGAAGCAGATTTTTATGGGCGGAACACGTGTACAGAATTGAGTAAAGAAAGATCGACAACGACACCACGAAAACACGAATGTACGTGGTAGATCGAGAAGAGACATCATAATGAATTTGAAGAGACAGTGTCAAGAGAAAATGTTCGAAAGGGATGGTGAGTAGCAGAGAGTCGGAGAACAAGCAGAAGATTGAGATAGATGGAAAAGTATTGTCGAAACGGCGAAAAATAAAGGACGGGCATAGGCGCAGGAACGTTGGGAGGGGGCAGAGGCAGCTGCCCCTGGAATTTCGCAAGGGCGGGTGCGACTCGAGGTTTTCTGAGATGATTAAGGTGTTTTCTTGGGGATTGGGGGTGCATACGTGGATGGCAGTTATATGGTTCTACCACCCCAGTAAGCGGCGCTGGCGACGAACAATTTTCAACAGCACCCCCTTCCCGTTTTCTGATGCCATTAGTTCTGCCGAGACAGCGGAGAAATGGGGAGAAGCTGAAGTCACAGCGACGTGGCGGCGAAACAATTTCAGCAACACCCCCGCGTCTTCCGATGTCATGATCCGACATCTGTGTGGTGCTGAAGCTCCGGCTCTCAGCCAGCCCCAATACTAATTTGGTTCCCGCGCTGATTGCAGAGTATTCGATACATGAAGAGGTATCATCGAAACGGTGGAAAGTAACGTATGGAATGTTGGAACAAGGACAAAGGAAGAAGAAGGGTATTTTCAACATTATTGAAAACCATACGTGACTAATATCAGCAAAAACAAAAGGATGCTTCTACGTTCTGCATGACCCTCACACTCTGGATATGTGAAAAGGTTACGGATTATGCGTTGTGCATGCTAATCAGCAACTGATCCACTTGCCGAACGTCCAATGGCAATGCTAGTACTCGTCCGTGAAAGGTTTTAACTTGTCCGGCAGATGGCGACACAATTATCACACGCTGACCGAAATGACGATGTCGCGCTTACATTTATCCGGGCGTTAAATAATATCCGGGTGACGTTTCTGCGCGTGCGCGTATCTAGGGGAATCCATTTAGTACCAGATGCGAATGTCGCGTTTTCGTTTATCCGGGCGTTATGTATGTTTATATGTATGTATATATTTACATATATGTATATACATAAATTATAAAATGTTTGCGTCCCACATACATTAACAATTTCTGTCGTAAAACAGTTTCCTCTCCACGCACACGTCACGTGACTTACTCTTATATTTGGTCACAAATCTGAAACAGCAAATTATAATTATGTATTCTAACTATAACGCTCGTATTACGACAACAAACGAAACATATTTAACTAATGTATATTAGTTATCACTACGTGATCTACTGGTGCCAAATATTATACCTTACATAACGAGACGATTTTGTTCGGAGAAGTTACGTACGACGTAGAGGGGAGGTCTAATGCCTGAACAAATATATTCACAACAGAGGGAGCGTGACATTAAGTGGAAGTTTGGTTATAAAAATGGATGAAGGTTAACCCTAAAGAATAATAGAATGTAGGTGGTTGACCCCGAAATACACGCACGCACGCACACACTCACGCACGCACGCACGCACGCACGCACGCACGCACGCACGCACGCACACATATATGCGTGCATACGCAGTGCGCACCTCCGCTGATGTAAGAGTTCGGCTTGAGCGAATGAATGTTGCCATTTCCTAAGTCGTCACGAAGAGTATCAATCCGAGATAGTCTGTACATGCATAGAGGGCCTACTGTGACGAAATAAGGTATGCTCCCCGTGTGATTAAAATGCTGTATGCTCCCGACGAGAAGTTGGTTCGAGCAATGTTTATATTCACTAATAATAATAATAAACATTTATTTCATACATCAAGGTACGTAATAGTATACAGCACGTCCATGGACATAGTAAAGTAATTAAATATATGCATATAATTATAAAATGAATATCTAATAATGAGTTAAGCACAACTACAAAGTAATATATAATGCATCTATCCATGTTCTGTGTAATGCAGAAGTGGTATATACATCATGATCACTGTTAAGAGAGCACTGCACAGTTAAGTTGGTGGAAATAGATAACCTGCTCATTAAACTGTAAATGCATTGTATAATACGAGTGTTACATCTGTCAACAACCGCAGTGGCAAACATGATACTTCATCCTACTACTGTATCTCATAGGCAGGTTATGTAAGATCCTGTATGCGTTATTGGTTGTTATATAATCATAATGTAGTGGTAACTGTCGATCTGAAATATTAAATCGTATATTTACATGGTGGCAACGGAAACTAGGTAAATATGGCATATGCATCGCAATTAAACTACCGGCACCAGTCATTTACAGTTCAGAGCTGTGGGGTGAATGGTTGCAAACTTGGAAGCATTACTCACGTGCGACCGGGTTGAGGATAAAACCGAGCCGGTACAGGTGTCAACCCTGGTAACAGCGAGGCGTGTGTACTCCACGTTCGAGTGGAACCCTGCAACAGACGTCGAGAAGATCGAGCCGGTGTTGGACAAGTTTTAGGCATACTGTCGGCCGAGAAAGAATGTGCCGTTTGAGCGTTATCGGTTCTACAAGCGCCAACAGCAGCCGACGAAACGTTCTACCAGAATTTCACAAAGTTGCGGCAACTCGCCAACAGTTGTGGTCTTGAAAATATCACAACAGAAGAGATCCTACGAGACACGATTCTCTTCGGCATCACAGACGGGCGAGTACGGGAAACGTTACTGCGCAAAGATGGTTTAACCTTGACTAAGGTATTGGACACTGCATGTTCGTGCGTCCGAACTGTCCAACGCACAGATGCGTGAATTAGATGGCGTGTCGTCGCCAACAGCATATGTTAATGTGGTACGTAAGTCAAAGAAAAACAAGACAGAGAAGTAGAAGGGACACAAATCGTCACGGTCAGGCGAGTGCAAATACTGCGGCCAGTTTCACGAGTTTAAGAAGGAGCATTGCCCTGCATATACGACAAGAAATGTGGCAAGTGCGGCAAAGAAAACCAATTTGCCAAGAAATGTTTGCAGAAATCATATCAGAAGACTGTGAGAACAGTGGGTTAGTTTGACGACGAGGAAGCTGTGTATAAACTAGGTGTCCAAAGCACAGCCCGCACCCGACAGGTGTGTTACACTTAAGCTGCGAAACTCCGGAAACTTGTTGAAGTTTCAGCTTGACACAGGGACAGAATATAACGTAATCCCGGTACACCTATACAGACAAGCCACTGGAGACGTTACTCTGAGTAACGTGACGCCAAGCAACGACACGACCATAGCGTTGCAGGCACGAAATGTAGCCTGAGTGGACAAGTTTGGCTCCCGGTGTCATTAGGGGAGACACGATGCACACTGCGGTGTAACTTGGTGGAAGCTGACGTTCACCCATTGCTGGGACGCAAGGCCTAGCTGTGTTGGCTTGCAGCTCATCAAAGTGCTCGACTCTGATGACGTAAATCGTCCTGTCACAGGTATTCGCTGTCAGGGAGGCAGAAAAGCCACTGACTAAAGTGCAGTTATAGTGTCGAAGTTCCCAAAGGTGTTTGCGGATGGCATAGGCAAGCTAGACGGACAATATCACATCCGCCTGGATCTCAACGTGGATCCTGTGCAGCACGCACCGAGACGTGTGCCGGTGGCGCTGAGATAAAAACTACATACTACACTGGACGACATGGTAGAACAGGACGTGCTGGCTCCTGTGACATAAAAACTCCATGGATATCGTCAATGGTGGCTGTGCCGAAGAAGAATGCGAAGTTGCGGATTTGCCTTGATCCAAAGGACCTGAACGCTACTGTTCAGAGAGAGCACTTCCCACGATCGAAGACATCGCGACACGACTGCAAGGTGCCAAGGTCTCGTCATACCAGATGTCCGCAGCGGGTTCTGGCATATTTGCTTAGACGACGAGTCGTCCCAACTAACAACTTTCAACACACCGTTCGGACGGAGTCACTGAATATGGCGCCCATGAGACTCCAGCGCATGCAACTCAGGCTTCGTAGATACAACCTGAAAGTGGTGTACCACAAGGGTACAGATACGTACTTGGCTAACGCTCTGAGCAGGGCGTATCTGCCAGTGAATGTCTGTGACAGAAGGCCATCTGTGGAGAACATTGATGCGACCATGTTTCTGTTTGTCACCAGACATGCAACATCGGAAGATCCAGAACTCCCCCTGCTGAATGAAATGATCCGGGCTGGCTGGCCTGGAGAGAAGAGGTATGTGCCGCCTGTTGTGCAGCCGTACTGGCATCATCGAGATGAGCTAGCTGTGGAAGGCCAGCTCATCTTCAAGGGTCACAGGCTTGTGATTCATGCGAGTATGAGAACCGAACTGATGGCAGTTACACACGCAAGCCATATGGGTATAGAAGGATGTCTCCGCCATGCTAGGGAGGCACTCTGTCTAACACACCAAGTGTGGCGTCTGTCTAGCACACCAAGCCTCTCGGCAGAAAGAGCCACTTACGCAGCATGAAGTGACCATGCGCCCATGGGCCAAGCTGGCCGTAGACCTGTGTGCCTTGCATGGGCGTACGTTGCTGGTGGTTGCTGACTACTTTAGCAACTACCTGGAAGTGGAGAGTCTCACATCTGTGACATCGTGGAGCGTGATACGTGTGTTGTCATCCAAGTTCGCCAGACACGGTATATCAGACGTACTAGTATCGATAACGGGCCACAGTTCGCATCCGCCGAATTTGCTAGCTTTGCAAAGAGGTGGTCCTTCCAACATGTGACATCTTCACCACACCACGTGCAGTCGAACGTACGGCGGAGAATGCCGTGAAGACTGTGAAGAGGCTGTTCACGAAGTGTAAAGAAGATGGAGTGTCCTAGCTCTCCTCGACTGGGGAAACACGCCATCTGAGGACATGGGCACGTACGACTCCATCACAGAGACTAATGGGTCGTAGATGCAAGACGTGGCTTCCCATAGCTGCTCCTCTGCTACATCCGCGTCATTCCACTGTGAATGAGTCATGCGCTGTTAGCAGCCAAGGCAAAACAGAAGCGCTATTACAACGCGCACTCAGGTCCACTACCAGGTCTGAATACTGGTGCTTGTGTGCGCATACGACTGCCGGGTGAGAAGACCTGAATCCCTGATACCTGCGACGGAGACGCAGGCCCTAAGTCATACGACATCCTACTTGATACGAGCACATATCGTCGAAATCGTCGAGACATCAGACGTATATATACACCATCCCAAGAACCACAGTTAACAGAGGACTTGGGCAATGCTGACGAGTCAGAGATGCATATGGAGCAGCTAGATGCGCCGGCTGATCTTGTTGAGCCTCCAGTCGCTGACACTGCGACACCTGTGAAGTGTGCATCTCCAGCACTCAGACGGTCGAAGCGTCTGCGTACAACAAATGTCAGACTTCGTGACTAGGTCTGATGATATTGCGAATCCACTAGAACGTTTCAATTTTGAACATTAATTAATAACATTGAGACGATAAATAATTAAACCGGAACAGGGTAAATTTGAGGGGCTCTCCAAAACCTTCCAATACAACCATTCCTCGAGGCACGGCCAAAAACACATTCACGCTCTAAAAAATCTCCATTTGCACCCCCGCCCTCCCCTATATAGGCTATGCATGCACAGGCTCACCAAAACCCACCTTGATGCTCTACAAATATTGGGGAACTAATGTATAATCCTATGTCTTCACCCTCATCTAAAATATAATATTGGGGGCTGCATGAGCTCCCAAGCTCCACGGTTCCGACGCAGCTGCATAATTAAAACTTACTGTCGGACATTATGAATGAACTTACAAACAGTTACCTAGAATATGCCCATTTTTTTCCAATCCGGGCCTTCCAGTAGGCATAATCAGTAACACGGCATAAGGAGCCGTTTACCCCACATCTAACAATATGGTTAATAGTTTAATATAACATTTATAATGTTGTGTGTATGTATGTATGTATGTATGTATATTATGATATGATATGATATTACAAGTCTTTTTCTACAATGTACTATTTTGTTTTCGTGATGATAATTGGTTCACTAGTCAATATTGTTGCGGGCTATTATACCCCATAATGGGAGCCGTTTTATCCTTAGTGGTCAGCAAAACGCCACCCCCCGTGACGCCAATTTTGTTTTTGTGATAACTAAACAAAGAATTCCACAGGCGAATTCATTATCGCATATATGTGGTGTTCGTAAAGAGCAAGTCTTTAATGAAGCGTACGCCTATTCAATTATTAGTTCCAGATATATGCATTGTTTTGTTCTGTGTGTTCTTTTTTGTGAGATGAGTCGTCTTACCCCACCTTCCCGTAATTAAGCTTGTCTTTAAACCTAAGAGAAACTGTTTATTTTCTATTTAATTATTATTTTTATTTATTATTATCATGCAGGCAGGCAATGTTTTTGCTTCGTGGTCAAAATATATAAATGTATTTTGTTACTTTCAAAGTAAACCGTCTACCCCTCGTGAACATTTTAGTAATCATAAATACATGTTTTCGCTGGTACTCTGATCGGGTCTAGTAGCACTCTAGATTGAAAATAAAAGATCTATAAGTAAAGAAATAACTGAACGAAAGGCGAAGCGACGTATAGCAAAAGGGCCTATACATTATCTAGGCTTACTATAGAAATGTTGCATAACTCTAGGCAATTAAGGTAATTAGAAGTGATGCCTAAGTATTGTTAGCTGTTGTAGAGAAGCCTACGTCTATAACGGATGTTCTTCGTGTAACGAGGTAACTTATTAAGCAAATCTCTGATAAAGGATTAAAGCCATATGTAGTGACGTCCCACTTAAGCACGCTTTGCTCTGGCTCTGCGCTAAGGCCAGTTGAGGTCACAACAATTACAACATGAATACGTCATGTATGCCGATTTACGGCAGTTGGCGCAGAGCCAAACACTTTACGCGCGTTGACAGCGAAGCCAAAGGAAAGCGTTAGCGAAGTCTGTTGACAGTGAAACGAAATAGTGTGCTGCATAAGCTGTCTTTTAGGTAGATATCCCGTACAGATTTGTATTCTAGTGCATGTAATGGGACCAGGAAATCCTTTTCCCGATGACGTGAATGAAAAAGACCTCGGTGAGTATTTTCTTTGAATGTCAGTGCGCGAAATTAACGCAACGAACAAGTGCACGTTTTAATGGTGCACATTTTAATCCTGTCGACCGATTGTAGTAGAAAGTACTCGAACGTTGAACAAGCTCGTTAAATGACACCTGTCTATAGTGGTGGTTTGATACACAGATATTCATATATGCGGTGTTATGTTGTAAACACTGGAAAAACACAGGAGGAAAACGTGACAGTGTGTTAGGCTGGATTAACGAAACCGTAAACGCGTGTGGTTTGGCACGTTGACCCGGCGAGTTTAACTACGTCGGATTTCAATAACGTTAAGCAATGATCAATTAGGTAACACTTATATTAGTACCTCAGTTTTATTATATTTCCCATTGCCATTCTACATTGCCAAGCCCACATTGAATCGACTTTTGTCAGATGCTGTCCATGTTGATTTCGCCGAGTGGTGGGCGTTGTCCTATAAATAGCACAACCATTGGCTGACGTTCATGGTTGACCCTTCGTAGTCAGGGGGAGGAGTAAACTCTGTTTACTATACATCACTGAATCATTGTGTGAGGAATGTAAACTAAAGACTAATTGGTAATATTGTACTTACTGCACCTAAAACACATTTATAAATTTAATAATAATATTCAGTAAATAGAATTAATGTGTTGGTAAATTGTAATAAACTATTACAAATTACATGTATACATAATAAACTAAATATATTACCAACAATGTAAACATTACACATTTAGTGGTACTAATAAAAGCCAAGAAAACACAAGACTAGATACAGAACCAAATGAGAATGGTACTAGGTACTTTAGTCTTTATTAATTTTGTAAAAAATGTCAAGTTCTAAGTTATTCATTGTCATTGATAAAACACCATTATTTCCAAAATATGTCCCATTATTAATTGATGTTAACATTATTTCTTGTCCTGGATTAGGTTAATCAGCACCAAACATCCGTTGGGGTCATTCTGTTAGAAAACTAAATAAAAAACTGAATAAAGGTAAATGTATCAAGTAGTACTAGCTGACAAAATGAACAGAAGCTTTTGTACCAACTTGCGTAATATATAAAATTTGGTGCAATTGGTTTGCTGTTTTTGGAAGTGGTACGAGTTTGTAATCTGGTTAGATTTAGCATTCGTTTCTGATGTTCTCACTATGAGATTGTTCAGACTAACCTTAGCTGTATCTAGAGACCCGTCCACCCGTCTTTTGGACAGACTGAGTTCGTTTTGGACAGGTGGATATTTGACAAACTGAATTGGTAGAACACAATTTGAATCGTCAGCAAAAAGCTTTAATTTCCTAATGTTTTTAACAGATGTATGTGTACAAATTTTTATTTTATAAATGTATGCAAACTGACTAACCATTGCAGTTACAACTTAATTACAAGAAAAAAAAAAAATATTTGAATAGTAAAAACAAATTTAAATAGTTTGCAACAAATTGTATATACCGTATTCATTCTTTTTAGCGTACAGTACGCTTACAAAATATTCTTAAAATTACAAAAATTCTGTTTCTCAAACCAGTGTGAAAATGGTGATGCCATGTGGTGGAAATTACGTGTAGTTTTTACTGTATCTAATGTACTCCACTGTGTGATCATTCATTTCCGTTTTTAAAATAAACATGGCGCCATTTACACACATGTCACTCTGAATTACAAAACACAATTTTGTCAATTATTTATGATTACCAAGTATTTAAAACTATTTCACATTGGAGAGATAAGTTACAAGACAAACAATCTGCATGACAGTGGTGCTAAGACATGGACAAAGTCAGAGAGCAGGCCATGCCATCCTCTGCATACATTCAAGGTTAGAACAGCCAGCTAAATGGAAGTAATTTAAACATCCATGTGATGGTGATTTTGTGGTCAAAAGGATACTGGAACTTAGCAAAGGCTGTGGATGCTGGTGGAAGTTTCTTTCTCATATTGTCAATGGTTGACAGGGAATTACAATAAATGATGGATCCAGTGGTCAGTTTTAGTCACAAACCGATATCAGACCCTGCTGGAATAGGGGGGTGTATGCTAATTAGGGCTTATACGCTAAAAAGTACGAATACGGTAATGTTTATGACTTCATATTTAGTGTCAATATTATGTTGGCTGTTAGACGTGTGATGTTGTCTACTTCAAAACCATATTTGAATAACAGCGCTGAAGCTTATCTTGGGGTCTTCATCTTAAAAAACTTAAGTAAATAAAAGTCATAAATTATATTCACTAACATTGTTTATTAAAGCAGTGGTGTGTATAAGTTCTTGCGATGGTGAACCAGGATTAGTCACCCAGTAGTTTCCATGCTAAAATGTTTGATAGGGAAAATAAGAAACCAGTTTGCGAAAGGTGCCACGGTCCTCAAATACACCACTGGACTTAAATACACCCATGTTTATGAGTGGCTTAAAGGAATTATACATCTGGAGGTAGATAAAGGTGATAAGCTTAGGAAGAAACCAGCATTGGAGATAAAGATATAAATCAAGCGGGTGCAATGACAATCATTATGCCATCCTTGTAAGATAATTTTTTTGCAAGACAGTCAGTTTCCATGTAATACATAAAGGTGTATTTCGGTGCTATATGCTATTTTTGCATCCCCTATCATTCTAATATTGACAAGTCAACACATGGCAATGTCAGGCTGACATTGGAGTAAAATTTCAGAGGAGCACAAGCATGAGTTGTTTGTTTATTTTGTTAGTGTCATTGGGTAAGTGGGCCTCTCTGGTTTATCAAATGGGTCATATTATGAGCATACTGTACAGACTTTGTATTAGCCATAAGTATTGGGCAAATATTGAATTAAGTAAGATTGTTTTATATGTGTACATAATGTTGCTTCATTGTTACAACTAATACAAGTGATGATGTGAATTGTTCACTCTCAGCATCTTCATAAACGTAAGACCATTTGCACCAATGTGAGTTTTTGACACAGTATTTGTTGATTTTGATTCAACGGCCATCGATTCAAAGGCTTTGATTTAATTTCAAATACTGATATATTGCTGAGAAAGCAGTACTATAAGACCACATGTTTATGTGTTGCTGACAAAGCAGTACTATAAGACCACATGTTTGTGTGTTGCAGACAAAGCAGTACTATAAGACCATGTGTTTGTGTGTTTCTGACAAAGCAGTATTATAAGACCAAATGTTTGTGTTGCTGACAAAGCAGTACTATAAGACCACATGTTTGTGTGTTGCTGACAAAGCAGTACTATAAGACCACATGTTTGTGTGTTGCTGACAAAGCAGTACTATAAGACCACATGTTTGTGTGTTGTTGACAAAGCAGTACTATAAGACCACATGTTTGTGTGTTATTGACAAAGCAGTACTATAAGACCACACGTTTGTGTGTTGTTGACAAAGCAGTACTATAAGACCACATGTTTGTGTGTTGCTGACAAAGCAGTACTATAAGACCACATGTTTGTGTGTTGCTGACAAAGCAGTACTATAAGACCACGTGTTTGTGTGTTGCAGACAAAGCAGTACTATAAGGCCACATGTTTGTGTGTTGCTGACAAAGCAGTACTATAAGGCCACATGTTTGTGTGTTGCTGACAAAGCAGTACTATAAGGCCACGTGTTTGTGTGTTGCTGACAAAGCAGTACTATAAGGCCACATGTTTGTGTGTTGCTGACAAAGCAGTACTATAAGGCCACGTGTTTGTGTGTTGCTGACAAAGCAGTACTATAAGACCACATGTTTGTGTGTTGCTGACAAAGCAGTACTATAAGGCCACATGTTTGTGTGTTGCAGACAAAGCAGTACTATAAGGCCACATGTTTGTGTGTTGCTGACAAAGCAATACTATAAGACCACATGTTTGTTTGTTGCAGACAAAGCAGTACTGTTGGACCACTTCCGACCGGAGCGCCGTGACGCGGTACAGAAGGCTGGTCTTGAGACCTGGTCCTGTACGTGGTCTCCAGATGCCTCCTACATTGCGTGGTCCTCTGGTAATCGCATTGTCAAGTTGATCCCTTGGAATCGCTACAAACATACAACGTGAGTTTCTCTTCTTCTTCTCTTGATTCCCTGCCGTTAGGAATGTGATTCCTTTCCTCGATTTCAGTTATCCTTTTTCTTCCTCTTTTCCCTCACTGATCTTGCACTGCTCTCTCCACCAACTGTCTCCATTCTCCTCTCTCTTTCACTCTTATTCTCCACTCCTCACCCTAACCTATACGTCTTGGTTGAAATCATAAGTAAGTTATTGAGCCATGTCGCAGAAGTGTTGTTGGAAAAATACAAAAGAGAAAATGTAGGAAAGAAAATCACAAAGAAAGGCTGAAAACATTTCAGAAAGTTACATCTAGACTACCGTAAATTTCCGTGTAAAATAGTCCCCCACTTTTGTCACCTAAGCAAGTTACAGCATTGCTGCCGGTTTGTTGCTCACTAGTGACTAGTTTGTAAGCACTATGTAACTTGTGTTGTAGCATGACAATTGCACAACTGATTAAATCAGTGCTTGCTAGAACTTGCATTGTGTCATTCTGATTTCACTTTTAAATTAACACCACGTTCTATTCTGAAATGCTACATACAAACCTAGTGCGCTACATTCGTTTTTATTTACATTCACAACATTTGCATTCACAACTTTTGAACATGGAGTCACACTTGTTGACAATCGACCCTTGACGCGGGCATCATTCACATGATTCGGGAATGCCAATCATAATGCCTTGGCGCTCAGAGAGCAACACGTGTCCTTCCTGGGCTGCGCTTCCCGGTCTCATACGCTTCCCGCTCATTGGTCTTGTTCGTGATGTCAGACATACCGGCTCTAGTCTTTGTCGTTTCTCGCTGCTAGTTTAGGGCTAGAGAGGTGGTTACGGGAGTGCGATTCTGGCCTTTCGTTTGCGTTGCTGCGGTGGTTTATGTGATTGTGACATCACGCCGACTTTGATAATATTACTAGTTTTCCAGCAGCGTTATCCTGGTCTGCAAACATTGTTAAATTGGACAGAGAAATTTTGTTTAGCCTTAGCACCATGTATAATATACACCCTGACTTTTGAGTAAAAATGTGTATTATACATGGAAATTTATGGTAGTCGTAAGTGTATTTATTTATTTGGTATGAACTGCTGCTTAATTGTCTGAGAAAAACATTATTTCGTGCATAAATAGTGATGCTAATTTAAAAGTAACTGCGATGTAACCGCTCAACCTCATAGGAACAAACATGTATAGAAAGATGAGTAAGAAACGTTTATAAGCACGTTAAGTCATTTAATGAATTTTGAAAAGACCTATGAGTTACAGAACCTGCTGCTTGATTGTCCAAGAAAGAAAATGTTGATATTATTTTTAATAGAAATGTAACACCTGGCACATGGATTTATTACTTTTTAGCAAGAACTGTTGTTGTTTTAAATGCTTTATGCACATGTTTACAATTTAAAATTACCTTGGTTCCATCCCTATAAATTATGACTTGTTTATCTGACATTTCCTATAAACGTCTGCACACAAGAAGCTATGTGTCAATGACCCAGTTACCCATCCTTTGTAACCAGTGGTCTCTGCGTAAATGTATATATAAATCAACCTCTGGTTCATATATATGATCATTGAGGGCAACACAATTATTGGTGTCTATGATTCCTCTGTCCCTGATGTTTTCTTGTGGAAGTTTTTCAAATGTTATAAGCTATGTTTTGTTGCTATACAAGTTTGAATCTGATGTGAATCAGTTCAAATTCAAAGTGAACTGTTGAGTTTAAAACAACACAAACACTTTGCATTTGTGATGAAAAATTATGGTGAAATAAGTTATCTGCATTTGTTGGAACGCAGCTTGCTTAGGTATGGCCGAAATGAATCCTAACAAAGCATCTCACTAGGTTCAAAAAATGAATCTGTCTATATTTGTTCTACATCACTACTTTTACGATATCGTAATGCTGAACTTATAGTATGCATTTTTGACCAGGGAATCTGGGATATAACAGAATATTGAAAACTGGGGGAGTTAGCTAGATTATTATTTACATTAAACATGCTGGGTATGAATAACCACCAGCTAATTCTACAATATGTTTTCTTTTACCCATTTTGCTAAGTGATTAGTTTCCTACAGCCAGATTGGATGTAGGAAAGCAGCTAGTGTAGTGTTTAGCACATCCGCCTGGCATACCAGCGCTCTTAGTTTGAAACCCAGACCGGGCAGGCATGATATTTGGTGTAAAAACCTGGCTCTCAACATTGCGGACTGTGTATCCCTCGTGACTCAGAGATCACGTTAGTATCGGTCCAGTCTTAATTTGGGACATAAAAGAACCACAGAGGACGACAAGCACCCTGACAGTGACCACATTCAGTGCCAGCATGTAAAGGTTGGTTTTACGATAATGTTCTGAAAAAGGCTGACTAGTTGAATGAGACCTCTTAAGACCAAAACATTGTAACCACAATAATACAGACTAGTCAGTTAATAGAACGTTGCTGAGCACTGGAAACAACTATAACTATATTGTCTTCCATTTTGTTTTATGAAATACAATTTTGTTTAGTGAAGCTCAATTTTTTTAATTGTTGGCTGAACAGTCAGCAGGAGCCTAGATACTGCATTTTAAAATGATGGTCCTTTTACTGGTTTGAAACCAAACACAAAGTGTTCCATTTAGCCTTCAGAGCTGGCAAATTTGTTTGGTTAACTTGAAGTCTGTATTTTTGACAACAAATTCTTTATAAATCTGTATGACATTTTTTTCTTGGTTAATCAACCTTTGTCATTCCTTTTTGATCGAATGTCACCATCTAAAACAGGCTAAGAAGTAGCAAACAAAATCTAAGTGCTTTGTCGGAAATCTGCCTGTATAACATTAAAAGTGTTTGTATTAACAGCATCAGCTTTGTAATTCAAATGTATATTTTTGTGATGAATCCAAGAAACTGTATATACTTTATCATTATTTAAAAATAGTAAGTGTAAAAATATAATAAATGGCTGCAACTCCACAACTAAGAAATCAGCTAGTTGCACTGAAAATGTGACATGACACATACGCCTGAATCCTGTCTCAAAATAAATCGTCTTGTTCAATACATTTCACATAAAAAGGTTAAACCTCGGACGACTTCACACAATTCCAGTTTTTCCAGCTAACCGATTCATCCATATTTCTTATGTAGACTCAATGGCAGTGTTTTTGTCACTTTGAACAGGCCCAGTTTGTTGATCAATTACAATGCACTGCACCGAGTTAACTTTAAGTATGTAATTTGTACCGTTAAGCCCATACACAGAAATCTGTTTGACCTGTTTTTACTGCAGGTTATTATTACACGCATATATGCCCAAACTAAAGCTTTATTTGTCAGAGGTCTGTTTGATTCCAGTGGTGACCTACATACCAGGCTTGTTTACTCAAAGGTCATTGGCTCATAATGCGGTCAGCTGGTTTACCCAGAGGCAAAGACGCAAACATCTGTCTCATCTTCTAAATGGCTTGACAGATCTATGTCAAGGTTGTAAGACTGCCTCCATTGAATGGGGGATACCAGCTTGTTTCATGGGTCAGTTAACATTTCTCTGGGGAGTTTAGTATTGTTTTCACGGAGTGATATTGCAGTTATAATTATTATCATTGTTTAGTGTATAGGATAATTATTATAGTCTAACCAGATTGGTTAAGTGCAAGTTGTGTTAGTGTGTTTTAAAAGAGGTATACAAAATGATAGTGTAGTTATAGACCAGTAGTTAATATGTTAGCTGTACATGATAATGGTTTAGTATAACTGTTTTTAGAATAAACAGCAGTGTTTTTTTATTGTAACCATATTAATCATGTCTGCAAAAACACACACACACACAGATCTCCAAAGTCGTTTTTTGTCAGTATTTATTTGTTAGTGTCACGCTTCTGCAAACCAATGAAACTTGCATATAGGTCAAAGTAAATAATGGGTTCACGGTGGTCCCATAAATAATGTAATCCACTGAAGCCAGTTTGGGGGCCTATTAATAATACTGCATGTGCTTTGGAGTGACTTTAGCAAGGCCTGACCAATCAAATAACGTGTTTTAAACTACAGTACTTTGTAAAGAGGAAACTTATAGCAGATGCAACTTTGTAGCAAGTTTGGACAGTTGGGTAGTTCAAAGGTCAAATGAACCTGTTTGTACAAAGATTGCAATGGTTCTGACAATGCATGAATATAGCTGAAATTGTACCAGCTGACTTATTTGAACTGCACAGCTTGAGAATGTGTACATGCACTGTCGATGGAGATATAGTGTCAACTTGGTGGATACATACAATTTTACATTTAATTTAATCCTTGTGATCCTTTGAAGTCAAGATGGCCCATTTTCATTGATATAAAAAGGATTTAGGAGTTTCCAACTTGTGTAGACTGGTAAAAGACATTTGGTATGACTGAGCTTGAATGAATTTAAGTGATTTTCAACAGAAATTTGAACAATTCTGGTACTTACAGACACAGTCGAATATGCTGATCCACCATATAGTCACATGTGAAAAATTTGAAATATTTGAATTAATTATAAAAAGTGCACATTTCAATAAATTACCAGGTATACTATTAAATATTATACTGACTTGGTAGCAATTGTATCACTCTTATAGGGCCTTCAAACAAAAATAACACTTGTTTAATTTAATTTGGCAAATTGTCCAAAAGACCCATGGGCTAAGGTTTGGACTTAAAAATCCCAGCAACTTTTCTTAAGTTTGGGCGATTGACTTGGTTCATTCAAGGTGTTATAATGAGCTGCTAACAGTGAGTGTGTGGGGCTGGTGTCAGACAGTAATGGTTGCACAGAGCCATCCTATCAATGGGTCGACCTGATAGATGAGTTCATGGACCTGACTGACATTCACTTGACAGATGTCCAGACTCGCATTGAAATTGTACTAGGCATTGTTTACACTGACATTAAGTAAGCCTGGTAGTGTGTCACATGCAATGATGTGTGCTTATTACTGTACATTCATGTTGTAATATTGGTTCGCACAGTGGAATCTTGCCAAGTTGAACATGTGACTTGGCCAGATTTCATAATACATATTCAAAGTTCCTTATTTACTGGGGGAGGGGGGATCAACAATGCAGGGGAGAACAGGGATTCTAACCACTAAATAAATTGTACATGTTTGCCAGAGACCTAGTTTGTTTTAGTTGTTTTCATTAACTGCTTAGTCTAGATATATTGTCAAAATTTTCAGAGCATTATCGCCAAACTGCCCTTTCTGTGCTGACACCAGGGACTTAGAGACCCATCTGCTCATCTTGAAGACCAACAGATGTTTGACCAAGATGGGTAGTTACAAATGTAAACTATTTAATCTGGTGGTTATCAACCATTCTAACTATTACTATTAGATCTATCCATCTTCTGGTTTCCCAAGCATACTTGACCCCTAACAGGGTGATAAATCAGGTGGATTTGTAAAACCTCCTGAGGGCAATGACAGATAATGGGGCAATTGGTTTAGTAAGCTGATACTGGCAGTCTAGAGTTGGATTGGCCAGAGGTCAACAGTGGGAACTGTGACCACTTTGACTGTCCACAATCAGTGCCACAACCAACTCTCTAAATCTATGCTCTAATAGGTAACCATTAGGTGTCATACTTATGGAGGTGGCAATGTACAAGTGACTGTTTGTTTATGGCCGGGGTCCAAAAAAGGCTACTTTGATCATTGTTATCCTTTCACTGATACTGGATCTAATACTGTGCTTTCAGCTGTGCATGATGTCATCAACAGAAATTCTTATGTCAATCTTTATTTATGCAAAATTTCAACTCATTGCATTGGACACTAAACAAATTATTGGAAACTTAGAGTGTAAAATTGTCAGGACATTAAAAAAATACATCATTTTGAAATTGCAGTAAACAAAAAATACAAACTGCATGTAGTTTTATCAATGTAGGATTATTATTAGAGAAACAGCTGCTAGCTTTTGGATAATGTGGCTTCACTTGTGACCAATATATGTGACTATACACGTACATGCACATGGATTACAAGCAAAGAAAATTAAGCTCCTGTTGGATTCAAGGTCCTATAAAACAGAACACAAAAATAATTTGTTTTCACCTGGTGTTATTGATGTTTAATAATTATAAGTATTGATGTATTTTGTACTAATTGCTCCTCATATACTAATATTTGAAACTACAGGACTGTAGTCCCATTACCCCCCACATTTGTCAGCAGTCTTAACATTGCCGAAAGCTAAGGCTGCCAGATTTAGACATATTGCTTTAGATTAACTTGATCTGTTCAGTCATTGTAGTTCCTACGTCTATTACCGTAAATTTCCGTGTATAATATGCCACCATGTATAATACGCACCCTGACTTTTGCAAAATTTTGATAGAATTGATAGAATTTGTATATCACCATGCATTATACTCACCCCGACTTTTGACATCAATCCATGATTTATCTGCTTCTAATATTTTGCTTTAACCCATGAATCCATCTCAGAATCGTAAACATGTCACCTACGCAAGTTACGGCATTGCTGCTGGCTTGTCGCTCGCTAGTGTGTAAGCACTATGAGACTTGTGTTGTACTTGTAGCTTGACGATTTCGCAACTGATTAAATCAGCGCTTTTAAATTAACACCAAGTTCTATTCTGAAATGCTACATGCAAATTTGGTACTTTCAACTCTGAAACATACATGTGCTACATTTGTCTTTATTTACAATCACAACATTTGTATTCACAACTTTAAACATGGAGTCACACTTGTTGACAATCGACCCTTGACACGGGCATCATTCAAGTGATTCAGGAACGCCAATCATAATCACAGGGGGACGCATTCCGGGCTGCGCTTTCCGGTCTCGTACGCTTCCCGGTCTCGTATGCTTCCCACTCATTGGCGGTGGTTTACATGATTGTGACATCATGCCAACTTTTTCTCGCCCTACTAGCTAATTTCCGAATGGTTGTATGTGTCAATGTCCAATTAGAGAAATGTAGCCATGTATATAAGCTAATGAGTACAGACAAAATTAATCAAATATACTCAGAAGTTTTTTTATATGAATTTTTTTAGGTAGAATATAGAGTATTCTTCATGAACGTCAGAACGAGGGTAAAGTAGAAACCCAAGTTTGCCCAGTGACAAAATAATTATTGTGCGGTTGTATGTTCATGCATGCAGTGTGACAAATGTAGCTGTACATTTCAGCTGCGTGATAATGAAAACTAGACTCAAATATATTCAGAACTTTTCATTTTATTGTATTTTTCGTAGAACGTTCAAATACAACCAATACTGCAATAGGCCTCGTAGGCCTACCGTAGTGTGCCGTGGTGCACCTGTCCGATAACATGACGTATCTATTATCAATTTCCTTACATATCAATAAAGTAAGTAATACCTACAGTTCCTAATTACACACATATATATGTCATCAGGTTATAGAACATGTTGTATTTGAATTCTGAATGCATCGTATCCTTCGCTGGCGGACCGAGTAGGCCGGCCGAATCGGCCCATGTTCGGGTGCAAGACAGCGATGTCCGGCTCGCCAGCAACTTGCATAATATCCACTTTAAAAAAGCCTCCAAAGTCTGTGTAACTGTCTGAACTAGTATAATAACTTGATCCACGAATACTGTCATGTATTTTGCTGATATATTGCCGCAGACATTTGAAACAATTCAACTTATATAATCAAAGCGAGAGAAAAAACATGGTGGACTTTCGTCGTGATGGAATGAAACCAGCGTCAACAAGAAGACGTTTTAGAGCCATGCGCTGATTGGTTGACCGTTGACGTAAATTTATTTGGATAAACCAATCGTTGGGCTTTCCACCGGTACCTCCATTTTCCTGTTTAGACCATATGAATGAGAATGTAAAATCCTGATGCAGAGCGTAGTAAAATTGGCCATATTTGGGCATCTACTACTACGACATTTTAAAGCTTGGTTGTGATTTGCTATTACTGAATCATGACGCGATACAACTCATTGATAAAAATGCCACAGGAAGAATAATAATTAAGCTTTCCAATGATACCTCACGTTCCCCTGTGAGTTGCTAATGGTGGAAAAGAATTTTTTTTGAAAAGAGTTACTGAATCGGGCTGAAAATCGGCCGGGAGCAGTTTTGCACTGATCGCACGGGCCGAATTCGGCCCAGTGGCCACCTGTAGGGTTAACTCCAAGTAAATATGCACTCCGACTTTTGATTAAAAAGTGAAGGGAAAAAATGCGTATGATACACAAAAATTTATGGTAGGTACATAAATGGGATAAAACATGATAATATGTATTCATTAAGGTGGTAGCTGACCTAATAGTCTTGCCAGGAGTGTAACATTTTTGTGAAATTCTAAGTCTGTATTAATTAGACAGCAGCATTGCCATTGGTATATTTTTATATAAATTATCACTGCCATAATAATACAATGACAACGAATAGCGTGAGAGATGTATGGGAGGAATTTTTGAACTTTATTTCAGTTTAGATTTTAAAAATTGACTCTAAATATATGTAATGGATTTGGTGCCAATATACAATGTCAGTTCAAATGCTCAATGTGTCGGGACATGTTGAACAACAGGTTCAGAATTGTTTATGGAAGTTTCCATGTTACCAGGGAGGGTTCCATACTAGTTAAGAAGGTCAATATTGATTATTATATTGATTAAATACTTGAAAAATTATTTTCTATTACACAAAAAAGTGTTTGAACCAAAAGAAATTGGCTTAATTTGTGGTAGGCACATTTAAAAAACACATGATTTGTGCCTTACTCAGGCACTGGGTATGTAGCATCAGAGAAAACAATCACAGTTTGTTTGATTTCAATTACATGTAACTTTGAAACTGGACAAACAATGTCAGGAGTGTAATGGATTTGGTGCCAATATACTATGCCAATTGAAATGCTGAATGTGTCAAGACGAGTTGCATAACTGTTTTGGAATTGTTTGTAGAAGTTTCCTTGTTACCAGGGAGGGCTCCATACCAGTTGATTGGTGGCATCTACAGACCTGCCTACCATTCTGGATTGTCCGGAATCATTCCGGAAAGTCACCTCAAATTACGGTATTACGCGAGGGATAAAAATATTAAGGACTGTCACCATGTTCGCCAATCACTCAAATTTAGCTTCCACTATATTCAACAGGTGGCAGCATATGTATGCAGCATGTTGTGACATGGTTTTTCATTCGCTGAGTCTGGTCGTAATCTAACCATTTCCGCGATCAAACAAAACGAAGTCACGCGGCACGAAATGATGGCTGACAGTGAAATGACGCCACCGCCAACCAAAAAGAAACGTGTAATGCAAAAATTTAGTGAGTGTTGTACTTGTAGTGTTAGGCCAACTGACTGTACTAAGACTAAGTTAGTGTATTTATTGAGGAGTTTAGTCTATCATTTACAGCCTATCATACAGTCACTAGAGTCTAGGTGATGTCGATGACAGCGTAATGTAATGGTTTTGTCTGTCGCTACCCCCCCGCCCCCCGGTGACAATATCTGACACGGTTCTGAACAATTACTGACAAGAAGCCTATATTCCTGAAAATCAGTGTAAATGGGAAGATGGATTACTGACAGGAAGTTTTTGGGGTAGGCAGGTCTGCATCTACTGGACATTCCGTATTCCTGGGACACCAGGGGAATTTAATTGATGCTGTTTTTAGAACTGGAAATAAACAGATGTACTTTTCCTTATCCTTCCGGGGTTGCTGTCGGGGGATCCACCACTAAAGTAGTTATTGCTCATTCCGTACTCAGGGAACACCTGGCAATCCATCACCCCAGACCCGGCAGTAATTTAATGCAATTTTAGGATGTCGGGGGGGGGATTGTCCCAGGGTTCCATCCAAATACAAATAATTTTAGACGTTTTGTTGTAACCTTCATAAATAAAAGCTCTGGGCTTCGGCTCTATAAGTGATAGGTTGAAACATTGAAACAGGCAACTTTCTGATGTTTTTTATATCTTGATAATGCCAGCATTAGCCACTAGGTGGCACATGTTGTGATGTCGCGATTGCAGGCATGAGAAACGCTCGACTTGGTAACTCAGCCAGTAAGCTGTTTTTATATTTTAACTCTGCCATTGTTTGGTTGCATCATCATAACAAAGAACTCTTGATAGAAATTTTTTTTTCGTGGAATAGATACAGATCAATAGAAATTTCACTAAACAGTTCCACGAATCATGTGTGGCGAGCAGTGAAAAGACTTGTTTGACCTGTTTTTAAAGTTCAATGTTTTGTGGATGAAATGATTTAGAATTCAATGTGTAGACCTGATAGATGAGTTCATTGTCCTGACTGACATCCACTTGCATAAAAATGCAGATGACCAGACTCGCATTAACGTTGTACAAGGCATTGTTTACACTGACATTGAGTAAGCCTGGTAGTGTGTCGCATGCAATGATTTGTGCTTATTACTGGTACAGGTTTTGCCCACTACAAGGGGTGATTTTAGTGGCAATCCACCATCCCAGACCGGGCAGTAATTTAATGAAATTTTAGGATGTCGGGGGGGGGGGGATTGTCCCACGATTCCATCCAAATACAAATAAATTCAAACGTTTTGTTGTAACCTTCATAAATAAAAGCTCTGGGCTTCGGCTCTATAAATGATAGGTTGAAACATTGAAACAGGCAACTTTCTGATGTTTTTTGTATCTTGATAATGCCAGCATTAGCCACTAGGTGGCACATGTTGTGATGTAGCGATTTTTATATTTTAACTCTGCCATCGTCAGGTTGCGTCATCATAACAAAGAACTCTTAATAATCAATTAATCTTCTTGGAATAGATACAGATCAATAAAAAATCAACTCCACGAATCAGTAAGTAAAAAAATATTTTTGACATGTTTTTAAAACTTTTGTAAATGAATTGATAATGCTCAATCGGAAACATTCTAGATTACCCAGAAAGAAGGAGAATGCTTTGACAGTTCATTGACAGAATGGAGGTCTGTCAGTTGAGAGGTCACATGACTACTGTTTCAGTGAAACTAACAAAACTAACGCCGTTTCAAAACTGGGGCAAGTAACCCATTTACCCCAATTTGACTGTGTCATTTGGGTAAGATGCTGTAAACTGTTGATCTCTTTTACCAGCTGTCTATGTTATTGCTAGATGAGGTAACAGAACCTACAGACTGATACAAATGGTCTCTATCTCAAAACCTCTTGCTCCTGGCCGCCTCAGATGCTTCCCGGTCGGCCGTGTGAGAGGCACCAAGACCAACGTTGCAGCACAGTGATTCTAGACATTTTTCTCGTCTACAAATAATGATAAAATAACTAGACATAATATAAGTAAATCAATAAAACGATAACATTAATTTGATTAAATGTGCATGCTAGAAATCAGCGCAGTTCATTCGTTTGTCAATTAATAGAGGACACCCCTTGCAACTTGAAATAAAATGTAAAGATTGTGGATGGAATCAGGACATTGTAAGGTTTTGACACAGTTTGAAGTATTTTACATTAATTTCATGTGCGTACTTGTGATATTACAGATGCAAACAATCCGCTCGTCTGTATGTATGCTGGTTAAAACATATTTGTCTATGAAAGTGTACTTTGAAATCATCGATCAATCAATCAAAGCGTCTATTCAAACAAGTCAGACAAACACATTAAAGGTACATGTGCAGCGTTCGAAATAGCACTTGTCCGTTTGTCCGGCGTCTTGTCGTTCCGCCGCCAGTGTGTTGTACTTCAACGTTCGACCAAGTTTAGTGCCTGCGTTAACAGGGTTATCCGCTGAGCGCACCGACCTAGCTCTGTCACACTCGTAGGACAGACTCCGCATCAGCCATCGTTGATCGAGGCTGTATTTAATAAAATCGTAAATCGTTCAGTTTGGCTGACGTACAACTTGCTTCCACCCACGGATCACATTTGATGAACTTTGGAAATAATAGACTTTGTATCGCTACCTGTTATTTCAATAATTATATAGTTTTAACCATTATTACGCCTAACCCACGCGGACTCGGCACTCTTCCAAGTCATCGAACGTCCCAAATCGATTAAATTTTCAAAACTTGTAACTGACTCTCCGGTAAATCTATGGTGATGGTTGATAAACGGAATATTATTGCAATTTCAGAAGTGTTGTGTCTACGTAACATTTATTCTAACCGTAAATTGTGAATTTTCGAAGCCAAATTTTATGCAAGACGCGCGGCAGGGGTGCCAACCGCCGTTGACATGTCGGCTTCCGCCAACTACGGCGGTCTGCGCGCGGCAGCGACGTTACGTCGTAACTAAATCTATAAATTATATTCCGCCTGGTAGATGTAATTCGGGCACCGTTAAAACTGTTTATACATCATTGAAATGGTAATATAAAATTTAGTAAAAATATGCGTTTGTTTGCTCGTGATCAATTGAATATTATCTTAATTTGTAAAATACAGAGCTTTGTTAATATTGAAGTTCGTAGAGATTGAACAAAATAATATCAGATTATATTATAGTTTATAATATTTTTGTGACATTTCCTGGCTTTGCATTGGTCGTGTTCCTGATGGTTGAGTGCCATCTTCAATGACAAACTGATGCCAACATTGTACAGCAATGTTATATATGTATATACCATATTAAACAAAAACAGTTTTTGCAACATTATAACAAATAGCAAGGATAACAATTGTCTCATTCCTATCATCGTAATAATTATTTGTTATTAATAAAAGCGTTCATATCAGCATCACTAAAATATTGGTATACATCATGTAATGTGTCTACTTTTAATATTCGTGATGACTATATATATATATATATATAATTATAGTAATGATAATGGACCAAAAAAAAATTGTTCCAAATATAATTTTGCAATTTAAAAATTTGCAGATTAAATCAAATTGTGTCTTTGATCATAAGTCACTCAGATGTACACGCAATGAAACAGCAGGAACATTGTGCTTGTTGTCATAAAAATAAGACAGACTTTTTTTTTTCTTTTTCCGAAGCTTCGAATCCCCTTGACAATCACTCGGACAAGTGAACATTTTGGTGGACAAGTAGATTTCAAAACTTACTTTTCCGGCAGACAAGTAAATATTCTTGCTTATTTCTATCGCTGATGTGTACAAGACATAGGGTGAAGTGTTTGATAGGAGGAACGTTGAAGAAAAAACTTCTTGTAATGTTATGCTACTCCATTGTTGACACTTGCACCAGATACTAATTTCCAAACAAAGTAAAGAAGTTTAGCGATATTTGTGCTTTAGTACATTATCATGAAACTATACGTTGAATATGAAGTGAATCGAAAACGTTACTGATTGTGGTCCAGTGTGTGCATGAATAATTTTCGGCGGCATCAAACACAATATGATTTTCCCATACCAGATGCAAACAAGATGATCAAATGGTGACATTATGTCACGTGAATTTAAAATGCTACGTGATATAATATAAAATATTTAAGTAAAATTTGTCTCACTTGCATTTGGTAAAGGCAATGGTAATGTTAGCTACTTCTGAAATTTTATTTTAGATTTAAACATTTTAATTTTTCTATTTTTGATTTTAAAACTTAAATTTTCTCTTCCAGAGCGGCCCACGACAGCAAGGACTTTGAGGGCAACCAACTCTCGCATGATGTCATCACAATAGATGCAGGCGAACTCGTATGGGCTGTGGCATTTGGGTCACGTACTGCTGACACGAAGCCCTACTCCACGAACCTAAACTGGTACAGATATCACATTGCCACAGACTTGCTACTGGCCACAGGCCTTAGCAGCGGCCGCATACGCGTGTGGCAGGTTAAGACGGGTAAGTGGAGGAGATTCAAGAATGGTCCTGTATCTACTCTTTCCATTTTGTTTAATTTGAAAATTAAATAGGCATGAAATGTTCATTTTTTTCATTTGAAGAAAACTGACTATAAACTGAATCATCAGGGTTTCTGCCCGAAAAAATAATTTTGGTATGGAGTTAGTACATTTTTTAGATTGCAGAATTGGCAGGCGAAGCCTACGGCGCCCTGATGGGTAGGGTGTCTGGGGGCCCTCCCTAAAAAACATTGGATTTCTAGATGCTCGGACAAGCAATTTCCCTGCATTTGGAGTCGGAAATCCCACCTGGCTCATGGTGATCATTTCCATGTTTCATAGGAGAATGAATAACAAATGTAACAGTCGGCAGGAAAATTGTAAACTTGCCTTCACATTTTAGAATAAATAGTCCGATTCATGATGTATGGTATCTTGTTGTGTTATTTATTTTCTTCACCAAAAAACAATCAATACGCAAAAAATGTACAGCCATGACAGCACGCCGTATTCTTTACACCAAGCCTACCAATATACTTGTACGCCATGTTCTATTCTGAGGTGAAAGCTTCAATCCCTCAATGAATACCACGTTTAGCCAATCACAGAATAGCCAGCATAAACGTGTTGGAACGGGCTCATTCTTCACCATTAAAACATCATCAAGTATGAGTTTCATTGCACAGAATATTAAAAAAAAAATTTTAATCTGGAATTATTTTGGGTACGTATCTTTACCTTAGATTTATTTTTGTGTACGTAATTTTACCCTTTTACCCTGCTGGAGGAAACCCTGATCATGTATACAGTTTTGAATACCAATTACAAAACTAACATTAATATGTAAAAAGGTGTTTTTTGTTTTCACTCCATCAGAAAGAAAAAAAACTGCAGCTTCATTAATTTGTTGTTCTCGCATTTATGTGCTAAGCTAAACACATTTGGCATCTATGGCAGGGAATTCATGTCACAAACACCCAGGTTGACAGTGATTATAATTATTTGCAATTACAGCATAATTATAATTTGTTTTTTACAGTATTTTAAAATGAACTTCTGCTTGTCATGACTATGTATTATTACAAGGAAGTTTACGTAGTATGTGTTTCACCTTTTGTAAATGTTCAGTGGTGTACAAATGGGGACAATTACACTAAAATGACCAGTGTAAAAGTGTAATGGGGGGAAGATAAACAAATGAAGTATGAATTACTATGACGTAAACATTGAGTTTTCTTGCATGTACCAGAGGCCATGTAACCTGTTCTCACATTCATGTGTCTGTGCAGTGGCAGGTTCACAACAGAGGACATGTAAACCTGTTCTCACATTCATGTGTCTGTGCAGTGGCAGGTTCACAACAGAGGACATGTAAACCTGTTCTGACATTCATGTGTCTGGGCAGTGGCAGGTTCACAACAGAGGACATGTAAACCTGTTCTCACATTCATGTGTCTGTGCAGTGGCAGGTTCACAACAGAGGACATGTAAACCTGTTCTCACATTCATGTGTCTGTGCAGTGGCAGGTTCACAACAGAGGACATGTAAACCTATTCTCACATTCATGCGTCTGTGCAGTGGCAGGTTCACAACAGAGGACATGTAAACCTGCTCCGACATTCATGTGTCTGCAGTGGCAGGTTCACAACAGAGGACATGTAAACCTGTTCTCAAATTCATGTGTCTGTGCAGTGGCAGGTTCACAACAGAGGACATGTAAACCTGTTCTCACATTCATGTGTCTGGGCAGTGGCAGGTTCACAACAGAGGACATGTAAACCTATTCTCACATTCATGTGTCTGTGCAGTGGCAGGTTCACAACAGAGGACATGTAAACCTATTCTCACATTCATGCGTCTGTGCAGTGGCAGGTTCACAACAGAGGACATGTAAACCTATTCTCACATTCATGTGTCTGGGCAATGGCAGGTTCACAACAGAGGACATGTAAACCTGTTCTCACATTCATGTGTCTGGGCAGTGGCAGGTTCACAACAGAGGACATGTAAACCTGTTCCCACATTCATGTGTCTGGGCAGTGGCAGGTTCACAACAGAGGACATGTAAACCTGTTCTCACATTCATGTGTCTGGGCAGTGGCAGGTTCACAACAGAGGACATGTAAACCTGTTCTCACATTCATGTGTCTGGGCAGTGGCAGGTTCACAACAGAGGACATGTAAACCTGTTCTCACATTCATGTGTCTGGGCAGTGGCAGGTTCACAACAGAGGACATGTAAACCTGTTCTCACATTCATGTGTCTGGGCAGTGGCAGGTTCACAACAGAGGCCATGTAACCTGTTCTCACATTCATGCGTCTGGGCAGTGGCAGGTTCACAACAGAGGGCATGTAAACCTGTTCTCACATTCATGTGTCTGGGCAGTGGCAGGTTCACAACAGAGGCCATGTAACCTGTTCTCACATTCATGCTTCTGGGCAGTGGCAGGTTCACAACAGAGGACATGTAAACCTGTTCTCACATTCATGTGTCTGGGCAGTGGCAGGTTCACAACAGAGGACATGTAAACCTGTTCTCACATTCATGTGTCTGGGCAGTGGCAGGTTCACAACAGAGGACATGTAAACCTGTTCTCACATTCATGTGTCTGTGCAGTGGCAGGTTCACAACAGAGGACATGTAAACCTGTTCTCACTTTCATGTGTCTGGGCAGTGGCAGGTTCACAATTGATGTATTATTGTTTTTTTGTATTATGTTTACGACTTGTGTACTTGTTTACAATTGATTACAGTTGCACTGGTTCAGCTAACGTGGCACTTACACTTAATAAAAGAATAGGACAGTACATAGCGGCAATTGCATGCCGTGCGTAGCAGGCAGGTGGTAATTCATCCATTGTAAATGTTTACGGGGCAGACAGTGCGAATTTTTGCCACATGAATTTCCATTGGTGGACAAATAATGGTTATTGTATTGAGTTGTATCGTGTCTTTCTCAGAAGTGCATGCTTTGTTAATCACTATCTGAAAAGGTTTAGTTGTACTATACTGTCTTGTTCGCTAGGTTGAATTGTCCCCAATAATCAATCCTGTTGTTGAGTGTATATGGCAGGCCACAGCAATTTGGAACGAAAGGTACAATCCACAAAACTGATTACGATAAATCAAAGTGAAAGTATTGATTTTAGCATTTTTAGAAACAGACAATTTACTACCATTTTGAATAATGCAGTTCGGAATTATCTTTAAATTTTGTTTTTGGTGCGTGGTTTGGTGTGAATCCTATGTGATTTGAAACATACACCTACCTTTGATGTGAAGAGACTCTATAAGCTGTCAGTCCATCTGGTGTCTATGCCAGAGGAAGCAAAAGATCCCACACAGGGGTAAATGTGTAACCTGTCGTGGACTCACAGAGTGGTGGTCTCTGTCTCTAACCCACTGGATCTTGCTCCCAGCGGCCGGAGTTGTTTCCCGGTCAGGCGTGTGAGAGACGCTGAGCAGCCAGTGTAGACAGTATACTGTATATATACACGGTATCGTTGGGTCCACTGGGTCCTACATGAATGTGCATCCATATAACATCAAAGTGTATCGTAAGGTCTGAACTTGTTGTTTTAGGGTCTCTCATGCTGGAGTTGGTGGACCACAAAGATGTCATCCGCGACCTCAAGTTTGCCCCGGATGAGAGTATTCGACTGTTGTCAGCCTCGCGGGATGGGACCCTGAAACTGTGGGAGCTGGAAGATGATGGGAACATGTCGAAGACCCTGAAAGGGAACTGTGGTTGGGTGTACTCATGTACATGGTCGCCTGATGCCAAGATGGTCTGCAGCACAGGAGACAGGAAGTCGGTGAGTTCACATCAAGTACTCACTAGCCCCTATAGTTTAACCAAATAATTTTTTATTTCCCATAAAACATGACAAAAACTGGCAGAAAGACAACAAACATGTCTGCAAAATTAACACAACAACAACAGTAAATTTTGTCAACACAGAAGTTAGCGTATGTTAAGAGGATTGGATATTTACTGACAAAAATAGATTTATACCACTTGGAAAGAACTTATAAATTTTTATTTTTTTACCACATGTGTTGACAGAAACCTACCAAACTTGATGATAAGGAAACATTTTAACTTTATAAATGCACAGTTTACTTGGATGAAGAAACTGTAACCTTACAATCATATCAATAGAAGCATTATGTATCAAGAGGTTGATGTGGTGGAAATAAGCCATGCTTGTGGATTGTTCACCACCGACTGTGGAAAGCTAGCTAGCTAGTCTAGCAATGGGAATGGAATGCAAGCAACATTGGTACATTTAGTAATTTTTTCGAAATAAAAAAATTTCATTGATATGGTGTATATGAAAGGCTTCTGAGGAAAAAGTGATATACCCATTTTCTTTGTTTTGAGAAAAAATTACTTCTGTGCTTCGTATGTGTATATGTAACTAAAGGTTTGTTAGACGATACTGTTCACTGCGAAACAAAGAAACGTCTGTGCCTCTGTAGACCTAGCGAAAATGCCCGTTCTCCCGTTGGCGCCGCGTACACACACACACACACAAACTTTAGACAATTTCCCGAAGTATTTCTATATGTTTTATGATGTAAATGTGAGCAATTATGTTACGTAAAATGTCCCCAGCTGATCCACAAGCTTCAGAACAATTGCAGAAAACATGTATTACATGTTGAACAACCGATTTATTTCTGTACTCATGTCCCATATGACGCCCAGAACTGGAAAGAACCCTTAACCAACATGGAATTTCAAAAAAAGAAAGAGGTTACTTTTCTTCCGAGGGGTTGTTGATTAATCCCTGAAAGTTTGCTGCCTGTGATTCAAACTGGACACACACACTTGACTTGAATATAGTTAAATTTACCATTGGAATTGGTTGGCCTGTAATATCGAGCAGGTAGGCCTGTAGACATAGTTAGCTGTGACACTTGGATGATCATGATTCTTGAGTATATCTGCCCCTTTTTATGTTAGGAAAAAATGAAAAGAGAATCCATTTTATTAAATATTTTGCTAAAAGTTAACATATTATTTTGTTAGTGGCCAATGTCGGGCATATTGAAAAAGCTTACTGAGCCAGAGTGATTGCAAAGACATCTATTGTTTGTTTATCCTCGTGTAGATTCTATGTGTATTTGCACATTAGCCAAGTTGACAAGATACAGAGTTGCATGTTTGCCCCAGTTTCTTGCTGTTGCTATTTACGTACGTACACATGGTGTGTTGCAGGTCTACCTGTGGGACATGATCACATACAAACAACTACACAAGCTTGAGGGGCACAACCACAACGTATGCTGCTGTGATTTCTCACCAGATGGCGCCCTGCTTGTAACGGCGTCATACGACACAGAAGCGATCATATGGGATCCATACACGGGCGAGAAACTGAAAATACTTGGGTAGGTCGAACGCTTTAGTTGTAATGTCATTTTATTTATTTATTGTTGTGAATTGTATATTTTTGATTTAAAAATATTTTTTAATGAGGATGTTGGCATGTATTGGGTGATGATGGCCAATTGAAAATCAGAACCTGAAGGTTCCAGTGTAGATGTTGTATGTGGGTGCATCACAGAAGCTGATCTCGGCCATTAATGTAATGTATAGGATCAGCGAAGTGCAGATTTATATAAAAGTCTTTTAAATAGTTTATACTGCACTGTTAATTAGAAAAATAAAAGAAACATGGTTAGTGTCATTAAATTAAAGCTTTTACTACTATTAGTACTAATTCTAGATGACAATGCGGTTGTATTATCCACATACCTTCTTATCCATGCTGTATTCTACTTGGTGCGTAATGCCACTTAACATTAAAAAGTAAAACGGTCCAGGTCGCATATAGTCAGGTGTAACTGTTTTATTTTTTGTTTGAGGGGGTTATAGTTATTTAATGTTTGTGAAGTTCGATGGTATGCCAGTACTCCATTTATTTTACTGTCATTTATAAATTAATTATAATGTCTCATTCAATCTGACCATGTCTGTTTCTCTGTTATAATATAATGATCTTGATTCTAGAATAATTGTATCAACAGTATACTGCCTACCAAATTATGTTTAATAAACCCAAAACATTGTTCACAATGTGAATGACGCACCTGCAAAACGTTAAATCGTAAATCAAATATTCAGATAGTAAACAGCCATTGGCACTTGTTGTGGAGACAGGGCTCATTAACGGCAAGTACCTTTGAAGTTGACTTGTTCCAACTCTCCATACAGCAGAGGGATGAAATTCAGCTAATATAGCAAACTTCCTGTTCACGCAGTTACTATTGCTAGTTCGAGGAGGTTATTTTGGATAACTGTACAGACAAGGTCACTTTAAAAAATGTTAAAGCTGGATTTGTCATAATTATAAAAAAAAACACCTGTAGAAAAGGTTATGATCAAATCACACCGGGAAACAATTTAATTATTTATACATTTATTTAAATATTATTATTTTTAATGTAAATTACCTTGAATAGCTTTCAGCTATAGTAGGTGCTATACAACTATTACCGGTACAAGTAAATTTATATTCATTATTATTTATTATCCAGACATGTAGAGGTTACTACACTACTACTGCATTTCAAATAAGTGTACAGATCGGAATAACAGTATAGGGTGGACATGCCTCACAATTTTAATAAGAATATAGGTCGGAATAACATAGGATAGGGCAGAAATTTTTCGAATTTATAATAAGAGTACAAGGCATAATAAGAGTATAGGGCGGAAATTTCTTGGGATTATAATAAAAGTACTCCTTAGAATAATAGTGTAAGCCAGTAATAACGTGGAATAAGTTGCATTGCAATGTGTGTATTTATAATTTTAATTGGTGTCTGTTTGACAATGCAACAACATAATTATATGCAAACAGGAGTTGCCTACATCAAACAAACAATAATACTGTGTATTAAATCAAATGTCGAAACAAAACTCCCGACATAATGCTCCATTTAGTTTGTCTCAGTGATTAGTAGTTTAACACTAACTGATATCTGTTGAAAACAGCAAATGAAATATATCTATAATTGTTAGTATTACATTAATAGAAGCAATGCCAAATTCTGCGGGATACTCTTTAACATAATGTAGTTAATTCCGCCAAGCCTGCCACCCCTAAATACATAAATGGAGTGATCCACTATGGCTTGTTTACCACGTAGCTCTGCCGCGTAGCATCGAGGTCACTACTGCAGTAAGGGTTGTCTGGTGACGTTGCGCCACGTGAATTGGTCGCATCGCAAATGTGCCCGCGAAACATTGTTAATCATGCTTTATCACCCAGCCCTAGACTGCAACATTCGCAATTTACTAGCCCTAATACCAACGTCCTGACCACAACATGATTCCAATAAAACAAACAAACCTTTATATTTTACACACAGGTTCCCTAAGTGCTCCTTTTGTACATACGTGTAGTTTATAATTTGTTAGTGAAAAGATCGTTATCTGCCATGAAACAGCGTCGCCACAAGAATGAAGAGCACTGGGCGTTCGGCATCGTCGATTTGCCGGCAAGATTAATTTTTATATATATACATATTTCTCAGAACGTTGTATCGGTGATGCAAATAAATACATGTAGTGCCTAATAAAAACCGTATAAGGTGGAACCAACAGCAGTAAATAACGTTGACCCAAATAAAAAACATAGGGTGGAACTGCCATTATTAAATAAGCATACAGACCCGAATAAAACCGTATAGGCTGGCATGTTGTGTCCAAATAAATAGCCGTATGTGTACGCTTATTTGGAATGCAATAGTACTAGCTATTGTGGTCATTATTATTTATTATCCAGACAAGTTGAGGTTACCACATTACTAGCTATTAATATAGCAGTGCTTGAAGTTTCGCAAAGTGCTTATTTAAGAGCACTCTATTGAGATTGAGTGCTTTTTTCACACTCTGCCAACTTAAATTTATGTATGTACAAACAATGGTTCAGTTGGCGACAGTAAATAATAAATGACAGTTCTGAGAACAGTGCAGAAGAATTAACATGTGACTGTGCAAAAAACTGATAATAGCTACCTTGCGTGAATATACTCTAAACTGTCTTGTTTGTGTACTTTAAGAACAAGGGTTTCTTATGGTCACTACACTATAAATGAGGGCCGAAGTACAAAAATAGTTCACATGCTATTCTAAGTTGAATTCTTTGAATCTAGGCCACCAGTCACATTTTCTTTATTTATTTCGCCTACGTGAACACCTCACAGCTATAAACCTTCTGGCATGTGTTTCATGTAGGCTAGTAGTTGAACAAACATCTGCAGTCTTCCCTCCGGACACGGATAGGATATTTTGATGACGCTGTGTATGTTTGTGTGTGTAGTGGTAAACATCACTCCCTTGCTCTTAATCATCCTGCCTTGTATGTCAACCCAACAAACAAACGGATAGTATCATAAAATATCCTTGGTGCAGTGAGTGTACTTCACAAGAGGGGAAGGACGAGATTTAACATGTTCACATTGTTTACATGTCATCTAATGCTTTGTGAAGAAGTGGAATTATGCATTGATACTTTCTATAAATATTACGTTTTTGATAGTGTTTTACACTTTGTAGAACCCCAATAAAACATATTCATTTGGGGAAAATAACAGAGAAATGGGTTCAACTTTTCTTGCTGCCCTGTTAAACCTTGGGTAATTTTTGCTCACACCACATTGCCCTAGTTCACTCAGTCCTAGGGATTGTATACAGTCTTATATGAGAACTTACCTTTTCCTTGTTGCATGCATGTCCACCATAGGGCATGCAACCAGTGCGTGCAATATGCGTGTGTGCGTGTATTCCATCCAGGTGATTGACATATGCCAGTGATATACTCAAGTGATTGACATATGGCAGTGATACACTCAAGTGATACACTCTACACTCAAGTGATATATACACTTTCAGTAATTACACGGATACTGTAGACAAACATCACAAAGTCAACGTGACTCCTATTGCCATTCACAGGGTGCCCGATGGCTTTAGCTGACCGGTAGTCCGTTGGACAGGCTGACTCACAACCAACTCGTCCTGATATTTTTTTACTAGTCCTTAAAACTAATTAAATACCATTGTACTGTTGTATATCGTGGCTTTATTTAATAGAAAACAAGCCGTTTCTCATTACTTTAAACGTTCAATTAAATGTGTCATTAAACCAACTAACAGATGTTCTCGTGGTTATGTTGAGAAGTCACATCATTCCGGTTACGTTGTTCTTACTTTGAAAAAAAGGATTAGATCCTGTTGTCTGGGCTCCGTTGGTACCTGCCTTCTAACAGTCGGAAGGTAAAACTAAAGTTTGTATGACAAGGTGCATTTACAATACCAGAATTCTTTTTGGGTGTTTTTGCATTTGACTGATTTTAATGACATTTGCCGGATGTCAGCGATGTTGACTCTCAGCTATATTTGTTTGACTTTGGAGCACTCAGTTTTTTTAAGATAATGTTTCATCTCACCTGACCAGGTATACCAGCCGGTTTTGTTTTACATAACTTCTCTTCTAAAGGGCGAAACAAATTTAAGCAAGAAAGTTGTTCATATATTGGTAACATTATATAAAGTTATCTTCCAGATTCGTTGATTCTATTCAATGGGACGTTTATGACCTTCCCGGTCCTTTACCGCATTATTGTGCACTGTTCTCATGAGACAATATTGTTAAAATATGTTTTAAACCAAATAAATCAAGATTTTTTAAACATTAATTGATATCAATTGAATAGGCTTTTTCCCTATTTAGATGGCTAAACATGATGCATTCTGGGACTGCCTCCAGTGATTTATTTCAGGCAGGCAACAAATCAACTGATCAGAAGAACCAAGATCCAGTGATTTTGGAGTGCGTAGCTCAGAAATGATATCTATAAAATGTTCATGTGAATTTTGTTCTTTCCAGTCACATGTACCCTACCCCGTCGGCGATCTTTGCGGGGGGTGCCAATGGGTCGTACGTGAGGGGCATCTCCTTCTCACATGATGGGCGCCACATCGCGACTGTCTGTGATGACTCGTAAGTAGGCTCACCGAATGACTCATTCTGTCCACTTACCCGACCAACAGTGGTAAATGTAACCGACCATGTCAAAGACTAAGTGAACAGAACCATGTTTATTCCTAATCTTATTTAAATGTACTCGACAAATTTTGTTCTGCTATTCAAATAATTGTTACCGTTTCTGTCACCTTGTTCAAGGCTGTTCTTATTCGTAAAGTCCAGACGGTTTTAAGTGGATGACAGAGGTGCACGTAGTCAGTTTTACTTATTTTTTGCAGTTTTTATTTTCTGTTTATTGTCAAGTTAACTCATGTTCCATTTGAAAGGTTTGGCAGTTGAAATGTTAGTATTATTTTTTTCTTTGAGCATCTTTGTTTGCACTCAAAAGAAGTTATATAACCTGTTGTTGTTTACTTATTATTTTTACAGATATTTACGATTCTGGGACATGTTCAACAGTGAAGTACCAGAACAGGTTGCGATGGTAACAAACGCGTTATGTGCATCATACTCACCAGATGGCGCTGTCCTTGCTGTTGGGTAAGTTTTGAGAGAAAAATATTTCAAGATGCAACTGGATGTAAAAAAATACAAATTAATTGTTAGTGTTTTTGTGGCTTTATAATATACCAACTTGGTACGTGTATGCGATTTAAAAGTAATTTTCAAATGTGTATTCTTCCATCTGTGTTTAGGACAGCATTGATCAATTTTTTTAAATGCAAGACGTACAGTTTGTCCTTGTAACTTTCACCTATTGTGGGTGTGTACAGTATTCTTAATGAAGAAAAGCCGAAGGTTTTAAACCTTAGAATTGAAGGTCCTGGGCTATATTTTGACATAGTGGAACAGACTGAATATTGCTGAGCAGTCTGATTCTCTAAGCAATGATCCTGTTAACAAATCAACGTGTAATTTCAAAAAAGAAAGAAGTTACTTTTTTTCAGAGGGTTGTTGTTGATTAATCCCTGAAAGTTGATCACAAAATAATTAACTGGGTCAAAGGGTGTTTGAATAAAATGTCATCATTTTGTATTCAACTTGTCACAGGGGAAATTCTTAATTTTTTGTAAGCATCTATCTTAAAAAGTTCTTGAATTGATAACAATAAAGTATGATCTTATCCGCCGAGGCACATACTCAAACGCACGTTTTGTGTGAACAGGTCATGCAACACCCAAAACAATATTGAAGCTAGTGGAATTCTCCGTGTGTGTGCATTCGTGCGTATGTGCGTTTTGCGCGCACGCAGTGAGGGGGATATGTTAACATTTTTCTCCTAGACCATATGCATCTCAGATGCCAAACTTTCTGGGATTATTCTACAACCCACTGGAAGAAAAGTAACACCTTAATTTTTCTGAAATTTCCCATTGGTAAGGGTTCTTCCCGGTTCTAGGGGTCATGCTGCACGTTAGCTGGACGTAAGTCAATTGTTCACAACATTGCACTTATTTTCTGCAATTGTTCCTCGCACATTGGTGATCAGTTCGGGCCATTTTAGTTAATGCTAAAATCATGCAAATTTACGTGGCAGCAAAACATAATTTACGAATATTCCAGGAAACTGCATTGTGTGTATGTGGGTAGTGCTATGTGTAGGATAGGTATTTTTGCTAATTTTTTTCAAATTTCTTTATGTGGGATCTTTTAGTCAGCTGTGTGAATGAGCACCTAGCTGTAGACAGTGGTGGACATTGGTGGTGTTCGATTGAACTGGTCTGCAAGGGAGTAAAGTGTAAAGTGTTTTGAGCAGTCCAAAGGACTGGATACCATAAGAACGTACAATTTTTTGACGAAACGGCAGTTGGAACCATAATATTGTAGGGGCTTGAAGTTTTTATTGGGGACTCGGGGGGGGGGGGGGGGCATTCGATGCAATAAGGTTGAGAACGACTGAAATAGTGCTATGTTTTACTTTTGACTCCCCTTAGCTTAAGTAGCAGGTAATGGCCACTGAAGTCTCTGTCACGTATTGCGTCTTGTTACAGAACGCGCAGTGGCAACCTCCACCTGTGGATGTCACCGATGCAGGTCTCCAGTCTACAGCACTTGTGTCGCATCGCCATTCGACGATTACTTCCGTCGTCGCCGAAGCTCAAGTCTCTCGTTCTTCCCACTCGAATGCGAGACTTCCTCATGTACAGAGATCCACAGAGCCTCAATTTCGGTTGTTAGACAGCGCCATCTACATTTCTTGTAAAGATGGAGCCACTGGTTTCATTTATCAGTGTCAGCCTGACTGAAGAAACTGTATTTATATCGCCGTTGGTGAGAGACGAGACTATCTCTATTGTATAGTTTTATTATATCTTGCGTGTGTGTGTCTCAATAACGTGGGCAAACAAACTTGTCTGAATCTACATGGAGACTATTGGTGTACTTTGGCTAGTGCCATCTGCTGGAGCGTTCTTTCAGCAGTTCTGCAGTAAAAACGGTGAAAAATGTAGACCAATACCACATGTTGGAATAGCGTACGTGATAATGCGCCAAAAGGCGCGAGGTGAAGTAAAATAGGATGCGGTTTGATTTAGGGCTGCTTAGAAACCATTCCTTCGATGTGGTCATACATATTATTGCTCATTTGTGGGCCCATACGATTTGGCCCGGATTGTGATAACCAGAAATGGCTGTACAATGTTATGGTAAAAGTATATTTTCTACCCAATGTCAGAAATTGACGCAGGGTAAAGGCTTGGTAATTGTTGTATTTATGTTATGATACAAAAAGGGCAACTGTTAGATCTTTCTGTTGATGTTGTTAATATAGTGTGTTATGAACATTTTCCGTCAGAATTATTCCGGATATTTTCCTTTTCTGAGCCCTGTCCAATACAACCAGTTTGAGAGTTTATTGTTGTACAAAGGTTAAGGTAAATGTATGAAAACATGAAATTTCCACACAAGTCCAAAGTGTTATGATTCGTTGATGCCTGTTTAGTTTTGCTACAGTTGCTATTTTCTGTATAGGCTAATGTCACAATAACATGTTAAGATTATAATTAGTTTATATTATCAATAATATAACAATAATACCTCATTTGTGTGCATAAAAATCTGGCTGCTTTGACCATTCTGAGGAGAGTTGTAGTACCAAATTTCTATTATGAATAAAATGAAGGTGGTAACGAAATATAAACGTGGTAAATGAATATAATAATTAGACATTGTAAGCATTAAAATGATATTGGAAATAAATAAAATATAACATTAAAATTATAATAGTTAAAGTAAATGCAATAAATTAATATCTGTCATCCAGGGAATGAGCTTTATTGTTTCATACCAATGGTATGAATCCGTTTTCTCACTGGGATTATGAAATTGATCATATTTTAGTGATAGGCTTTGTAAACAAGCGGTAAAAGCATAGCAATAGATTTGTCAGGGATTTTGAACACCAAATTTTAAGTAGATAAATGTTATTAAAAATATAATAAAACTGGCTAGAAACACCATGTACACATATTTTGCTATTACTGGTTTTACCAGACGCTGGTTGAACTACACAAGTTTAAACAATCGTTGTTAAGTTACACTGTTTGTTTTGTACAATTATAGTTGCATCTAGCTGAATCGTGAGTTTAATCACCATCATTTTCTATAACAAATTAACTGTATTGGAAAATGTTTATAGTTTATCTTTATGCATAACAAATTATGTTTGGTGATTTTAAACATGGGTTTTAAACAAATCATTTGCATAGTTTTGAGAGCCATTTTCGGCTGCTGAGAACATTGCATGATGTTTGTATTGCAATCTGATTGTCACAGATCAGTTTGAATGTGAAGATATCAAAGTTGTATTCAGTCGCTGGTGCTTGTGGGGGGCATTAATTTGTGTAAGCGTCACTTGTCACACAAACAGTATTTGTGCTCAGCATTCCTGCAGGAAGAATAGTTTGTATCTACAATTATTAGTATGCTATGACAAATATATGTGTACAGACACGTGTACAGACATGTGTACAGACATGTGTACAGGTATACATACAATTACAAGTACTTTTCCGGTGAACTTCGACCATTCATACTGAATAGTTAATCTGTTTATTCTCGTGTTATTGCGTTTTAATATAAATTTAACTCGTATATATATATTACATGTATATTATTATATTACATATTAGCTTGGTAACAGACTGTAACATATAGAGGCACGACTGCTTTTATTGATGTAGAAGAAGAAGCCTGTGCCATTTGATTGAATATGTTTATGTTGGTGACTTATTTATCCAGTATGCTAAATGTTCATTTTATTATTGCAGCCCTGTGTAAAAAGTGATAAAATAAATGTTGATTGTTTGAAATAAGATTTCTGCAGATGTTTCTGTTGTTGCTTTGGGAGACATGTAATTGCATTGGAAGTTCAAAAGTTAGAGACAAAGTTTTGTAGGATGTACTCTCTCTACCAATTTACATGTCTTGTTTTGGTCCGTGGTGTATTAGTAAGTAGCTGCTAAACTGAAACTATTCCACACAAGTAGTCATAAATATGTATCTCACTCATATAATGTCCCAGAAACTGTAGTCACCATAAAGGTAACGTTAAGACCCAAAACAGGTAACATTGATATTTTCTTTAACTTATAATAACTAGATCACACAAAGTAGTGTTTAAAAAGAATAGTATAATGCCGGGTCATTGAAATCACTTAAGATATAAGTTAAAACTAAATTTTACAACATTGTGGAAAGAGGAACCCGAAAATTAACATGGAAAGAAACAAATAATGATAGCACACGTAGGGTTTGAGAACAAATGCTAGACATCTATTGAGCAGCTCCCACACTGAGAGAGACGAAGTGAAACTGAAAGAAGTGTAAGGCCTCAAAGATATTATATTGGGTGTTCTTCTCTTCTGTTTGATGACCACCTTCATTTGGTTGAAGATTTTGTCGTATTGGGGATACTCTTTGGCAACAGGAAAAAGAGAAAAGTAGTTATGCAATTTAGTAGGGTTGGGGGTGAATAAAGGGAGGGAAGTGATGGGAGAGAGATTTATAGAACTCGGAGGTGGTGGTGGAGCCTGGACTCAACATTATCTAGGGTGGATACAAATACTACTTCTTGGGGCAGGGTGTTCTACTCGGCTAGTGTACGTTGGGAAAACGACAACTTCCTATACTGCGTACAGTGGTGGGGAAGTTTATACCCCATGTTATAGATTTTCCTAATGTTCGTTTTATTTTCAGGCTTCTAAATAAGTTGGTTAATACTGTAAAATAAAATATACAATACATTTATAAAACTTGTTATTCTGTGGTACACTAGAAACATAAATATTTATAGAAAGCTGCTTTTAATAATGCACACAGTTGCTGGCGTGGGATCCATTTTATGCAGGTTTTTCTGGATTGGATACCTAATTATAGTTTTTGATCACAAAAAGAAAAAGTCCACCCTCAGTCATCCTATTGTTGAGAGGCGACACCTGCAGGATGGGAAACTAATTAATCCGCGAGCTTCGCGGACAAATTGGTAATCAGTGGTGACTCCTGGTGAATGTCTTGATAACTACTGTTTAAAGTGCGCTGGATCGGAACCGGAAGCACTGCTGTCACGTGACTTCTGACATCGACGGAATCTCCGTCCTGAACTTTGCCGATGATTCGCAAGGTTTCCCATCTGTTGCGGTGGAGATTATCACGGAAGCTGACGACGGATGCCAGAGCCCGCCGGTGAAATGGCGGGGGTGTTCGATCTGGAGTTGAACGAGGCACAGGCCGACACAGAAGACATTTCTGACGAGGAAGCCATCGAAATAGCCGATGACCAGTTGGAGGTAATGCCGCCGACGACGTTGTCGCAACTCGCGGTATGTGTGTGTGGCGATTGGCGACGCACTTTGTGAACCGCGAATACAGACGGGAACCTGATACATACTTTCATAACTCGTCAAAGTCCACATTTGCGTGGGTGTGATCGTAGCACATCACTCACAAAAGAATGATAACTCCTTTCTATATAATCTACCCCTCCCCCTCCCGTCGCAGTCTAGACTAACTACGCCAGGACTAGGTCACATGCATACTGCATAGTTGTACAGTGTCAACGACACTGCTCTACTCTAGTCACTGGTGACACTGATTCGTCTATTATGTAATTATTTACGCATCAGCTTCTTCAATTGTAATTTCTGTAAGTCACAAGTAGACTTTTAATATTAGTAGTAGGTTTATTAAGACCTTCAAAGTGGTCCATTTATCTTCATTGGCACAACTCCAGGAAGTTATGTATGTCATACTCCAAACAGCCCTGTGTCCAGGGCTACCTTCAAGTATTGTATATTATTACTTATAATGTTCATTCATGTATCAAATTGATACACTTTAAAATGGTCAAAATGGAAATACTTGTTTGACTTCCACATATCTAGATCTTTTTACTCTATATTAAAAGGAAAACTAAAATGCCTCAGTGGCATATTTATGATGTGTTTGGCTTCAAAAATAATATGTTTACCCAATTTATTGTTGAACATATTTGATTTGCAATCTACTATTAAGCCTTAATATTGCTTTTTTAAAGTAAATTGACCGATGATGGTTTTTTATTTTCAGAGAGTGCTTGAGTCTGGACCAAACATGGACTTCTTGTAAGTAGAGCTGCAATAATTTAATTTAATGTTGTACTGTGTAGGCATCAGGTTTCAAGAGCAATGTGCTGGTTTCCAGTAACTTTCAGTAGAACTTTAGTGTTGTAAGACTTTTAGTACACTTTGAAAGGTAAACCACATAAAGGTGGCTATTATGTGCATGTTTAAAATTGATATTTTTAATAATACCTTTGACTTTGAGGATAAAATAAAAACATTATATCTACTTGCAGACATAAACCAATATCTTGACAACAAAATTACTTTTTGTGTGTTGTTTAATGGTGTTTCATGTTTTTAAAGACAATTATAAAATATGCAAAAAATGAGTCTGAAATGAAATGTGTGAAAAAGTCTAATTAATGAAAGTTAAGAGATTCATGTTGTGTGGAACAAGAAGCCCAAGGAGAGAGCTCTGTCATGTGACCATGTGATGCTTTTGTTGTCCAGTAGTGGAGATGGTGTGGAGACATTAGAATTATCTGAATACACCGTCAACCCTGGTCAGCCAAAGACAGGACCATATGACTTTGAGCTACTGAAACTGCTGGGAAAAGGAGGCTACGGAAAAGTACGGTTGAAATCAACATTCACTGTTGATAACTACATTTATATATTTTTAAGGCCAGACACGACAGGTAGATAGGATTATTATTTAATCTGTGCAAATTGTTAAAAAAAATTGTCGATAGTATGGAATGGATCATACTGAGTAAAAATATATTTAAACAAACAAAATGGCCACCATTTTGAGCCAGTATTGGCAGATTTGGAAACACTGCCATTCTTTTTTGAGCACATATATATAATTACAATTCTTGCAAATCCATGTTTTGTAAAAAATAAAATTATTTTTGGTAAAGTACAAAAAAATGTTTTTTGGCAACAAATATGCTTGTATATTTCTAAATATTGATGATTTAAAAAAGTGTGATCATTTCACACAGCAGTGCCTGCTGAATACAACATTGAAAACCTTATTGGTATAGCATAATTACTCCCAGAGATATGTTTCCAAATGCAGAAATATAAAAAAAATTGAGAAAATCGTCATCAAAGATTGCATTTTGAATTTGATTACTTGACATCGACATGGTTGATCCATGACTAAACCTCACTTAGAGGTATGCAATTGTCATAGAAGTGAACTTTATTGGTAATATGTACACAAAGATATCATAATTTGGCAGAATATCATTTTGAGTATTTTTTGGTCAAAAGTCACCATTTCACCTGGGTTGTCTGGCCTTAATTGCCATTCCTATATTTTTCCTACATTAAAAAATTCCTGAAATTTTTGTGTGATTCACACTATAAAATTATTTCCGCAGTAGAAATATATGATGATCACATGTATAAATGAAAAGTTTATTCAACAACAACAACATAATACAATTGCACAGTATGGTCTGCTGCTGCTGCTGAAAGGACATGAAAAGTTTATTCAACAACAACAACATAATACAATTGCACAGTATGGTGTGCTGCTGCTGAAAGGACATGAACAGTTTATTCAACAACAACAACATAATACAATTGCACAGTATGGTGTGCTGCTGCTGCTGCTGCTGCTGAAAGGACATGAAAAGTCTATTCAACAACAACAACATAATACAATTGCATGGTATGGTGTGCTGCTGCTGCTGAAAGGACATGAACAGTTTATTCAACAACAACAACATAATACAATTGCACAGTATGGTGTGCTGCTGCTGAAAGGACATGAAAAGTTTATTCAACAACAACAACATAATACAATTGCACAGTATGGTGTGCTGCTGCTGCTGCTGCTGCTGAAAGGACATGAAAAGTTTATTCAACAACAACAACATAATACAATTGCATGGTATGGTGTGCTGCTGCTGCTGCTGAAAGGACATGAAAAGTTTATTCAACAACAACAACATAATACAATTGCACAGTATGGTGTGCTGCTGCTGCTGCTGAAAGGACATGACAAGTTTATTCAACAACAACAACATAATACAATTGCATGGTATGGTGTGCTGCTGCTGCTGCTGAAAGGACATGAAAAGTTTATTCAACAACAACATAATACAATTGCATGGTATGGTGTGCTGCTGCTGCTGCTGCTGCTGCTGCTGCTGAAAGGACATGAAAAGTTTATTCAACAACAACAACAACATAATACAATTGCACAGTATGGTGTGCTGCTGCTGCTGCTGAAAGGACATGAAAAGTTTATTCAACAACAACAACATAATACAATTGCATGGTATGGTGTGCTGCTGCTGCTGAAAGGACATGAAAAGTTTATTCAACAACAACAACATAATACAATTGCACAGTATGGTGTGATGCTGCTGAAAGGACATGAAAAGTTTATTCAACAACAACAACATAATACAATTGCACAGTATGGTGTGCTGCTGCTGCTGCAGCTGCTGAAAGGACATGAAAAGTTTATTCAACAACAACAACATAATACAATTGCATGGTATGGTGTGCTGCTGCTGCTGCTGAAAGGACATGAAAAGTTTATTCAACAACAACAACATAATACAATTGCATGGTATGGTGTGCTGCTGCTGCTGCTGAAAGGACATGAAAAGTTCATTCAACAACAACAACATAATACAATTGCACAGTATGGTGTGCTGCTGCTGAAAGGACATGAACAGTTTATTCAACAACAATAACATAATACAATTGCATGGTATGGTGTGCTGCTGCTGCTGCTGCTGAAAGGACATGAAAAGTTTATTCAACAACAACAACATAATACAATTGCACAGTATCGTGTGCTGCTGAAAGGACATGAAAAGTTTATTCAACAACAACAACATAATACAATTGCACAGTATGGTGTGCTGCTGCTGCTGCTGAAAGGACATGAAAAGTTTATTCAACAACAACAGCATAATACAATTGCACGGTATGGTGTGCTGCTGAAAGGACATGAAAAGTTTATTCAACAACAACAACATAATACAATTGCACAGTATCGTGTGCTGCTGAAAGGACATGAAAAGTTTATTCAACAACAACAACATAATACAATTGCACAGTATGGTGTGCTGCTGCTGCTGCTGCTGCTGAAAGGACATGAAAAGTTTATTCAACAACAACAACATAATACAATTGCACGGTATGGTGTGCTGCTGAAAGGACATGAAAAGTTTATTCAACAACAACAACATAATACAATTGCACAGTATCGTGTGCTGCTGAAAGGACATGAAAAGTTTATTCAACAACAACAACATAATACAATTGCACAGTATGGTGTGCTGCTGCTGCTGCTGCTGCTGCTGCTGCTGAAAGGACATGAAAAGTTTATTCAACAACAACAACATAATACAATTGCACGGTATGGTGTGCTGCTGAAAGGACATGAAAAGTTTATTCAACAACAACAACATAATACAATTGCACAGTATCGTGTGCTGCTGAAAGGACATGAAAAGTTTATTCAACAACAACAACATAATACAATTGCACAGTATGGTGTGCTGCTGCTGAAAGGACATGAACAGTTTATTCAACAACAATAACATAATACAATTGCATGGTATGGTGTGCTGCTGCTGCTGCTGCTGCTGCTGAAAGGACATGAAAAGTTTATTCAACAACAACAACATAATACAATTGCACGGTATGGTGTGCTGCTGCTGCTGCTGCTGAAAGGACATAGCTGAAGTCGTGTGACTTATGAGGCACGATGCCCTCCACGAACTAAAACACGTGGTAAATACAATACGAATTATAAGAGATAAAGTACAAAGTAACAGTCACAATTAGTTTATAAACTTAACACCGTGGTGCTTGTACTTTTAAAAGTTTACAAATATGCAGAAAATAATGAAGTCTTTAATGTTTTTTTAAAATAGCATTAAACTCACATGTGGAAGGGGATCTGCGTATGGTATGGTGCAGGTTAAACTATAGTGCTTAATGACCATACTATAAATATAATCACGCACTAGCTGATCCCTTGACCGGGTCAATCGTAGGGGTGCGCATTCGGAGGCTTCAACAGTGATCTTCTTCCAGAACCCGGAATCAATTTATTTGACCTATATATACAGTACATGTACAATGAATAACTTATCTCTTCTATCTGGGACGGACCCCGATGGTTATGGGTTGCATCACAGAACTCCCCTAGGTGTAGACCCATCCACTCTCGGATACATTTTGTGTGATCTTCCTTGTTTTCTGCTGCCTTTGAGTGTGTAAAAGTGTGGCAAGTGTGTTGTGCCTGGTTAAATGGCTGTGTTGTAACTGTTACCCAGGTGTTGTGGTAATTATCCAGGTGTTGTGATTGTTTTCCAGGTGTCGCGATTGTTATCCAGGTGTTGTGGTTATTATCCAAGTGTTGTGATTGTTATCCAGGTGTGTTGATTTTTGTCCAGGTGTTTCTGGTGAGGAAGACGACGGGTAAAGAAGGTGGGCAGATATTTGCCATGAAAGTGCTTAAGAAGGTAATTTAATATGCAAGCTCATCATATTTTGAATATTTAATCATCACCATTCACAGATCTGTAATTATTCGATAAGTAAAGAAGCCACAAGGTCACAATTGAAAATATTGTATGCAGCGTTTTTGTGTTTCTGTTAGACAGGTATATTATACCTGTTGTGTAAGTAAATGTTATTCATACCTGATTAATATTACTGAATAATCAAGCTGGTTAAAGAGACAAACAGGTGCAAATTACATTATCTAAGATGTCTGTTTCTATCACACATCAAACTGTCTATATAATAGCAAATAAAGCAGTAGAGGAAGAAGCCAGGGTTGTGGGTGAGCACGAAGATCAACATACATATTTGTTATTATGTAACCACATGTCACATAATGAACCATAACATATATGTAACCATACATAAAATATGTTAACTACTTTGGCATCTACCAGTTGATGTCGTTTAGCAATTAATGTAATGTCTTCATGTGTGGTTCCATGTCTGATTTATTTATTGTTGATTTTCTTTCCAGGCTACAATTGTGCGCAATGCAAAAGACACAGCACATACAAAGGCAGAGAGAAACATCCTAGAGTGTGTGAAGGTAAAACTAAGTTCTTCTCCAAAGAAACAACATCTATTATGACAGGTCACAATGGTTCAAAGTGTAAGGTACATTTCTCAAAACTGGGGAAATGCCAAAACATTTTCTTGAGTGAAAGTAAATTTGTTTTGCATTTTTAAAAGAAAAAACAATCAAACTACTAGTTTGAATAATACAGTTTGGAACTACTACAGTCAAGCCTCGTTATAACACGCCTGGATATAACGCGGATTCGGTTATAACGCGGTCGTTTTTCACCGCCACGGGGAAAATGGGCGCTATAACAAACTATATTAACACGGTAATAACTATCAATTGTTTTGTGTGAAGTTATCCCCGTCTTTGTCCATGACATGTGTATATTGAAAGACTAGTTGGCGGACAATAAATTAACATTAACGTACAACTGCAACGAATCAAGTGTGAGGCGCGTCACTATGTTGGCGTTGTTTATTCAGTAGTCCCTCTCTTCTGCGGACACATCTGTATCCAAGCATAAGTGTCCCGACATGACGGGTGTCCGCTCATCGGAGGGACAGGCATCTTAGTCCCGGAGTTCAGACCAGTACAACCGACACATGGTAAAGATGTGGCAATATGTCAACACATTAACTGATAGGAATTAAGCACTATATATATATGTTTATTATTACTGTGATGTATTAACAAAATAAACAGTTGGTCATGAAGTCATATCGCCTGCCCGGCACTGTCCGCCCGACTCCCTCTGTCAATCTGAGATTTTCCTCAACCGCGCACTGGTCACTCACTCACTGCCACTAGCCTACGGCGACGCAACGGTATTGGACCGACATTGCAGTAGAATTTGCTGCGCGTATGGCAGCATTCAACCAAAAATGTCGAACAAAACATCTCCGTTACAACATTTTATAAATTGGTATTCTTGAACGATTTAGATATTCTTTAGCTAAAATACTTCGTAAGTAATTCGCAAGTTGATGATTTTGGCTGCCCCCTACCGGCTAAAATAATACCCTGAAAATGATCAACCCAATATTTAAATCAGTTGCTACATGATAATGGGTACAATCATTAATTGTCTCACTTCATTTTTCATCCAATTTCGAAAAATTGTGCGTCACTTGATAATGCGTTCCACTGTTTCATACGCTGGCAACCAATTCATCTTTTCCAAGCACTGGTAATATTTGCCGTTTGGCATAGTGCAGCATAATTTGATGATGCTTGTTTATTATTTCACCTCAGTTTAGGCTTAATGTTGGGCTACATTGAAAACAATTGAGGTGAACCTTTTATACATCATATTTGTGAATCTTAATTGCAATTTAAAAGATTAAAAGGCGAAGCCAAGCTGAAGCCCTGACTGGGGCTGGAGGCCCGGACCGGGAAGCCATCAATGGCATCATGGCATCACTGGCAGCAAACGTGATTGATAACAGCACAAAATTAACAATACCTTCCTCCACATTCAAGTTTGCAGACCATAATCAAAGGAACTCTAAGTAGTTTGGATAAACACAATGATTACCGCAAGGAAGACAAGCTCATTGTTACGGGTACACGTGTACTTGGTGTTACCATTGACACACACCAAGCTGTATGTCCGCCATTTTCTAAACAAATTCGGCAAAAAATCTTCAAATTAATGAATACTGTCCGTCTTAGGAGGGACATATAACCAAAATATCCTGTCCGCTGTCCGCATACACGAGGTGTCCCCTCATCAGAGGGACATTAACATGGTAAAACGGTCCGTACATTGACAAACTGTCCAGACATAGCGGGTGTCCCCTCGTCAGAGGGTCCGCTGAAGAGAGGGACTACTGTATAAGTTTCTTTGACTATAATTATGGTCAATTTTAACTTTAGGAACAGTAAATGTGGAGCGAGGTATTTGTTGTTTTGCGCCGACATGAAACGAATTGTTTTGCGAGTTCGCCTGGTTTCAGCGCCGGGCGGCTTGTAAAGTGCAATTGAAATTCACAAATACGCCTTGCTTAAGAATAAGGTAAATACGTTTTAATACAGCTTAGTATTCAAGATCAGTAAGCTAACATTGTGTAACAAATATTAGCTTTTTGCTGCGATGAACGCAAAGCTACTGCGTATACTGGTGCGCCAAAATATTAATTCGTCAACAGTATATGAATTGGTGAATCGTAACATTGTTCGACAGGGTAAATGTGCTTTCTAAATTGGTATTTTGGTATTGATTGAAAGACGACGTTAAGCCAATTGATCAACTCTAACACAGCGTTTGTCAAATCATTTGCGTATTCGGCTGCCGAGTGCCAGGTCATTATTTTAGATCTTAGGTCAGCAGTACCATATTATCGTTCAGTTGACCATGGCTTGTTAATCTGTTGTTTATTTAAAAACTGTACACAGTTCAGTAATTTTATTCAGTTAAACATTCAACAGTGTCCAACAGTGTATGACATTTAAACAGAATACACATTGAAGTTGGCTGGCAGTTTAATAAGCTTCATAGACTGTGCGACGTGCACACTTTGGCTTCGATGCCGATGGCGTTCTTCGTGCAGCAGCGGTGTCGGTCGTCGTCGTAGCACCCCTGACGGCAGATACGGGAACGCGCCCCGTTTATAACGCGGATTCATTTCATGGACCCCGACTACCGCGTTATAACGAGGCTCGACTGTATCTTGAAAAGGAATTTCGAATTTCAAATGTGTAACTTTTATGTTGTCTGTCTCAAAACTATTATTTTTCGGGTGGGTCAGTTCAACCACCCATTAACTTAATGTATGATGCTGATATGATGTTTAACTTGTGCGGGATTCAGTTACGTTCAAGATAAGCACAACTTTAAGTGTTGGGAAATAAAGTACAAAAAATGCCAAAAAAAACTATGTGCACCCACATGTTTTGGTAATTTTGTGGACATGATGTGAGGATTCAGAGCACGTTTCTTAAAATGACATGATGTATTAACAAGGATTTTTTTCAATATTGAGATATTAGTACCGTTGGAAAGAGCAGAGTCTCAGCTTTCAGATGGTGTGTCACACAAGAAGATATCTAAATTATCACTGAAGCTATGGCTCGTCAAACCCTGAAAATGACCTTTAAAGTTTAAGCAACATGTTTGTTATGTTTCAAGTAATGCACTTAGTTACTGTGGACAAATTTGGCTGAAATTTGGACAACTCGAAGATAATGGCATTCTCAAGATATTCTGTTAATATGAAAACAACATCTTTGTTAGAAAAAATAGCAGTTCAATTAATTTTTTGTGTAATTACCGCCATTGTTAAGAAAAGCTAAAACTCTACTGCACTGTTATACATTATGCCCTAGTTAGCATTGTTATAACTGGATGATATTTGGATCACTTGAAGATAATGGCATCCTCATGACATTACATTAATATACAAACAAAACCTTTGTCAGAAATAAATTAGCAACAAATTAATTGCTTGTGTAATTACTGATATTGTTTAGGAAAAAAAAACCAGCAGCTCTTTTATACCATTATACATTAACTTTCATAGTCACTAGAGGGTCAATAAGAGTTTTATTATTAATTATTATTATTGTTTTAAAAAAAATTATTCAGATTTATGAAAACATAAATATGATGAACATTTTTGTAATCTTCATAGTAGAAATACAACAGATTGTCATATTTAACAAGAATTTTAACGCCCAGTAAGACAAGTGTAGCTGTCAGACTGTCCACATCCTCGCTTACGTGGGTTCGGTGCGCATGGCCATGGGGCAGGTAATGGGTTCCCTCAGCAGACCTGGGGCCGAAGTACTCGGTACTCGTGTACTCATGTACTCGAGTACATTTTTGAAGTACTTGTACTCATGAAACTTATGGGTCATGGACTCGTACTCATACTCATTGTACTCAGATTTTACGAGTACATTACGAGTACATCTGAGTACTTTTTCAATATGTACTGGGGAAAATAAATATATTTGGTTATAAAATTAAACTTTCCTGAAATATTTAAATGTTCAACAATTTTTGTAATACTTTGTAAATTCTGATATAATACCATCTTACCATCCCTACACATAGTACATCCTCATTCTCTGATAACCATGACTATGATACCCAAACATGGCAGCATCTTTTCCCAGCCAGAAACACCCTCTTCAGCAAACAATAATTGTAGGCTATCAGTTCAGGCCATAAACCTGTTTGTTTAATTAAGCCACCAGGATATCCATAAAGTGCCAATTAGCAGTTAACCCACCAATTAGACAGGAAATGCCTTTGATGTAGTCTGGGGACCTTGCCACTTGACAGTGGATGAGTGCTAACTGCTAAGAACAAGAACTGCCAGTCTTCCTCTGTAGAAGAAAGGATGCTCAAGTCAGACTGCCTCCTACACTTGTATAATCCTGTGCCAGTAGCCTGGCTAAAAAGTCCAAAGGGGATGCTGAGCCGTTTATGTGGACATGTGCTAGCCCTCTCAACAACTAATAGTCTATGATCAGGAAATATAAATTGCAAACTTATTGTATCAGCAGATTGCTGATTGTAGAGGTGAACGAATACCTCAGTCAGCCATGTACAGATCGTCACAGTGACCCACTGCAGTTCTCAGGTTTCCAACTCTGGCTCAGTTGGTCCCTCACCATCTCAGCATTCTGGCCTCATCAGCCCCAGTTGAAAGGGTATTTAGCATAGCCGAGAAAGTATTCTGCCCTGAACGGTGCAGCCTGAAAGAATCAACCTGTGAACAACTCATGTTCATTCAGTGCAATGGCAAATAGATGATAAGATCTTACGATGCCACTGAAATGAATGCCAATGAAGTGAATTTAATTGTTGATGAAATAGAGGTTGTTCTTAGTTTTCCTCATAACAGATGTATCAACTGCCATTGCATATTCATCTGTGTTGAGTTATATAAATTAGATTAATTAAATAATTTTAAAATACGTTATTATTTAATATTAATATTTTTAAAAATGTACTCATACTCGTGAGAATGTTCTCGTACTTGTACTCGTACTCAGCTTTTAGCAATGTACTCGTACTCGTACTCATCCATCATTAAAGTACTCGTACTCGTACTTGTACTCATGAAAATGTACTCGGCCCCAGGTCTGGTTCCCCGAACCCTTGTCCTGTCTCGTACCCTACCCTACCTGCTGAAGTGCAGCAGCAGTGGTTCCTCGTTGTGGCTCCTGTTCACCAGAAGGTCCAACAACTGGGTCAGTCTCCGAAGACACCCAGACTCCTGCTAACCAGGCAGTCCTGCAATAGGGGCAACCTCGGCTGGGTTTGGGCAGAACACATCATTGAAGCCACATTGAAAGCCATTGTTAACTTCTTTATTTACAGCTGTCTGGGTCACCAGTGACAGCAGTGACTCGGTGAAAATACACAGTGTGCCTGCATGCATAGAAAGTTATTCAAATGACCTCTTCACTGAACCAGTGTGTGAAACCGCTTGGGTCACGTGGTTGTGTTGCTACCACATGATCCAAACTTGTTTACACATCTGGCATTAGAGGGGGTGTCTTCCTCGCCTTCTGTGTGTTACAGTTTGCATATATTAGCATATTTATGCTCATATTTGGAAAAACGACGTGTCAAGCTTCGCAGGGATACCTGATTTGTTAGGGATCATCCCAAAAAATGGTGGCAAAGAACATGTGCAATTAGCAACATTTTCGGCTTTGTTTTACGGAAATCGAGCGGAACACTTTGCACAGCTCCTCAAAAATGACATTAAAATAGATAAAACAGAATTAAGTAGAGAGTAGCAGTGTAATATTCGTTATATTGATTGCCACAATCAATATAATGAATATTAAGGAATAATTTTAAGGGGAAGTCTCAAAATCTGTAGAATCACAATTTTTTTTACATAAACAACATTTACGGAAAATAAGTTTTGCCGACATCCAACTCATTTCGTTACGATAGGTCATATTTGCTTGCAGTGAAGCCCAGTCCAAACTCACTGCGTAATGCTGTATTGCGCAGTAGCACCATCTAGCGGACCGTTTTGGAAACAATTAGAAATTATGTTTGAACGTAAAGTCCTCGCATTTTCTTGTTTCGGGTCAAATAAATGGGGAAACAAGGACTTTCAACAATGGTTGAGATCTAAAGGGTTAACAGATATCTTAACCTTATGGTCGAAAGTGTCAACAACTGAAGACATTTGCTTGCAGCACCCATTCATTGTGGATCTGCTGTACGCCTTCCAAACTGGAGGGAAGCTCTACCTCATCCTTGAATACCTCTGTGGAGGGGAACTCTTCATGCAACTTGAGAGGGAAGGAATCTTCATGGAGGACACTGCCTGGTAAGACACGAGTGTATTTTATTCCTCAAAGTTGCTATTGTAAAGCAATGAGGCAAATTCTTATGCTGCTGCGATTGTTTTTTTCCAGTACTCTGCTTTGGCAGCTTCTTCCCCGTAAGTTTCCTCCTTCTGGATCTCGCAGTCCTTCTTAATGCAATTTTCCCATCTTATCTGTGGTCTTTTCCTTTTCCTTGCTGGTTCGCAGCATCTGCTCTTGATAATCAACTAGCCTCCACCTACACCAAATACCAACATATAGACATTCTAAGCTCACCAATCCCTCCACCTTGGAGTTAATTTTTGATGTTCTAAACATGACATGAGTTAAATGTCTAGATGACATGTGATGCTTTCAAGGCCGGATGCCTGCATACCTTTCTCTGATGGTGTTTCAGCTTCTATCTGGCAGAAATTACCCTTGCCATTGAGCATCTGCACAGCCAGGGCATCATCTACAGGGACTTGAAGCCGGAGAATATTCTTCTTGATGCATATGGTAAGTACTTGGCCAGTCTGTCTAACTAAATACAGCAATCTATAATAACAACTATCCAGTAAGAAAACAAAAAATGCATGAACAAAAATGTTCTAGGTTGACGTTTTTAACCTTAGAAAAGGAATACCTCAGATAAGTTACAATCCTGATTGACGAATTGATGTGTAACTTGAAACCAACTTTCAGATAAAGACCTGTATCATTAACTGTAGTGGCTGTTTATCTCTTGTCTAGATCATGTCGTGTTTTGTTAACAGCAGTGGATATTTATCTCCTTAGATCACATCATGTTTCATTAACTGCATGCAGTGGATTTTTATCTGTTTAGTTCAAGTCATGTTTCATTAACTACATGCAGTGGACAGACCTGAGGTTGAAGTACTCGGTACTCGTATACTCGAGTACATTTTTGAAGTACTCATCATACTCTAAGTTATACTCCTACTCATAAAACTTATGGGTCATAGACTTGTACTCATACTCATTGTACACACAGATTTTATGAGTACATCTGAGTATTTTCTCAATATATTATGGGGAAAATAAATTTATTTGTAGTTATAAGATGAAACTTTCCTGAAATATTTAAATGTTCAAAATAAAAATAAACTTTTTTTATATTGCCATCCCTACACATAGTACAACCTCATTCTCTGATAACCATGACTATGATACCCAAACATGGCAACAGGCAGCATCTTTTCCCAGTCAGAAACACCCTACCCTGTTAAGCAAACAATAGTTGTAGGCTATCAATTCAGGCCATAAATCTGTTTGTTTGATTAAGCTACCAGAATGTCCATAAAGAGGCAATTGGCAGTTAACCCACCAGTTAGACAGGAAATGCCTTTGATGTAGTTTGGAGACCATGCCACTGGGCCCTGGCTGACAGTGCTAACTGCTAAGAACAAACTGTAGAAGTAAGGTGATGCACTAACCACCTCCTCAGACAACTCTGTAATCACAGTAGAGGTGAAGGAATACCTCAGTCAGCCATGTACAGATCGTCACAGTGACCCACTGCAGTTCTGGAAGGGCCAACACAACAATTTACCAACTCTGGCACAGTTGGTCCCTCACCATCTCAGCATTCCAGTCTCATCAGCCCCAGTTGAAAGGGTATTTAGCATAGCCAGGAAAGTATTCCGTCCTGAACGGTGCAGCCTGAAAGACTCAACCTTTAAACAACTCATCTTCATTCTGTGCAATGACAAATAGATGATAAGATCATGGATGCCACTGAAATGAATGCCAATGAAGTTAATTCATTGTTGATGTAATAAAGAGTTTTTTTTACAGTTTTCCTCATAAATTGCTTAATCACTTGTGTGGAATTATATAAATGAGATTAATTAATAATTTAAAAATACAGAATTTTTTTATATTTATATTTTTTTTAATGTACTCATATTTTTACTCATACTCGTGAGAATGTACTTGTAGTCGTACTCAGCTTTTAGCAATGTACTCGTACTCGTCTGTCACCAGTGTACTTGTACTCATACTCATGAAAATGTACTCGACCCCAGGTCTGGCAGTGGATGTTTATCTGTTTAGATCACGTCATGTTTCATTGACTGCTGGATATTTATCTGTTGTTCAGGTCACGTCAAGTTAACCGACTTTGGTTTATGCAAAGAGTCGATCCACGATGGCACAATAACACACACATTCTGTGGAACAATTGAATATATGTAAGTATTGCGTATTTGTTGTTTCTGTGTGAATCGGCGAATGTAAGGCATGTAACTAAGCACGACCAAGTTGCTCTTTTTATGTATGCGTTTATATTTTTTAAAGAATTTCTGTTAATTTTTATCATAAAACGTCATATGGCATGAACTACGTCTGGTATGTTTGGCGTAGGCTACATCTGGTAGAAACTGTGTAATCAAACATTTCTACTTCTGAATGTGTGTAATGAAAGTTTTAAATTGTAATTTGACTTCTGCCCATATGCAATGTAGACAGGATATTTAAAGGGAGACATTGCATTCTGAAGTTTGTCAAATTTGTTTCTTTAAGTTTTTGACAGTTTGACATATCTATTTCACAATAAAGATCTTTTTTAACAGTTACTCACTGACTGCTAAGTCACTATGTTAGCACTAACTTAGATGGCCCATCAAATGGAAATGACAATAAAAATTAGAATCGATGAAACACACCAAAAGCAGTCCATGTTTATGCCTTGACAATGACCACGTTTGTTCAAGATACACAATTTTGTTTGGTATCAAAAGAACGGCAGTCTTCTTGGCTATGTGTCTATATATAATATGATTATCCCTCTATAGTTATATTGGTAGTTACGCCCCTTTTCTCCAAAGTTGAATTTTCCCGCGTTGAAACCAGGTCCAAATTTCCGATGATCTTATTTAGCACAGAACTTATGCAAATGAGACACGGAACTGGGCAACTGGCCGAAAGCTGGTTCAGCCTCGTTTTCGCGGTTTTATGATGCATTTTTTCTCAAAACAAGGCACGGGACTAGCCGAAAGCAAGTTCATGGGTCATTCAGCTGGTTTTTATGATGCGTTTTTGTTCAAAAACGAGGCACGTCAACCCCACGATGCTGTACGTTGTCTACTTTCCTGTTTACATTATTTGAAGTTGTTGCTACGGAGAATAGTTTGACACTCGATAAACGATTATTAATTTAAACAAAAATTTACCGAGATGCTGCCAAAGAAATAAAAAGTTGTATTCAAGCGCCTGACTGCACGTCGTTGCTCGTCCGAGAAAGTCGACTTAGCAGCTGTAATCGACGGCGAAAGCGAGTTTATTGAAGCAGACGACATTGTGACTGACACTGACAGCGCCGGAAAGATCGCAACAGCTGACGCTGGAGCAACTGCACAGCTACAGAGAATGGCCCAGGCAACACCGTGTCGTCCTGCAGTCGTCTCATCACGCAAAATTGACACCATGAACGGTGTTAATGTTGTGTTATATATAGCAAGTGCTTCAGAATTAGTGATGATTGACTGACATGTCAAACATGTGATGATTGTATATGGACACACGGCTGTTGCATTTGTAAAATGCCTCGGTGAAGTGGTGCTTAGGTTCATAATTCTCATAAAACCTGTTTCTACACATGCAAGTTTGAAACAGTCTATGGAGTGCTACATGCAGTCGTTATTCATGTTTCATGTAGGTCACAAGCCATAACCTGTGCAGGGTGCGAAACTGTTTGAATTGGTGTGTCGGCTATGATTCCTGGCATTATATATTAATTGTCAAAAAATCTGAATAACATACAAATGTCTATGCACAGAAAGTTAGAATAGTTCATTATCTAAATAAAACATTTGAATTGTATAAATTAGCATAGGGGTTTCTGTTTTCTATTCATTTAAACTTTTGTTGTTTTATGACTTATTTTTTGATTAAAACCCCCCTACCGCACTTAAATATTAGAAATAAAAATCATGAAATATCCGTAGTTTAGTACAGTAACTTCAAACATTGTTGGTGAAATTGAGCTTTAAAGCTTTAAATGTATTTTGGCGGTCAAAATGAGCCAACTAGATATATAGGTTATGTGATTTACACCATGATCATATGTTAAATTATCATAATTTGTTCTTTATCCAAGACTGTCTGTTTCTCAATTTTTAATATAATGGTCTTAATACTAGAACAAATATTTTGAAGGTATACTGCCTGCCAAATTGCATTTAATAAGCCTGAATTGTTTCTAATAATTATTTGAATGCTAAATGTTCAAAATTCAGATTCTAAACACACTTTACTGTCAATATCGCAGAGGTTGACTGGGCTAAATCACAAGGTACTTTGATGTTTGGTGCATTCACATGGTTTCCTGATTCATTGAATATCCTGCTAATAATGATCACTTCTGGCTGATTACAGGTAAATAATCGAACAGAAAATCTTGCTTTAGAATTGAAAGATAGGTGAAATGGAAGAATGTTTTTTGAGATATTTTTTGCGTGACTCTTAGCGGTTGTGTTTGCAGGGCACCAGAGATCTTGACCCGAAGTGGCCATGGGAAGGCCGTTGATTGGTGGAGCCTTGGTGCTTTAATGTACGACATGCTTACTGGGGCGGTATGTATATACCACGATGTGTCATGCCTGTCACAAGCATCGGCGATCATGGCACATCATTTTTAAGAATGATGGATTGTAATAAGTCAACTGAAGGCGTCTGGTCTCATGCTTGTAGGTGTTGTAGCCCTGGTGAAACCTTATTCTGTAGTTTAAGAATATATTATTACAAACTGACCAGTTTTGTGTAAAGTTTATAAATAGGAGAAATGTGTTTCATTCTACCATTTTTTTCCAGCCTCCTTTCACGGCAGAAAATCGCAAGAAGACGATAGATAAGGTACGTCTGACATTTTCTAGAGTTGGATGAATGGATGGTTTATATCAGTTCATACATTTCTTTGTGATTTGGTTCCTGCCAGTTATGAAATCGTACAGCACCAAAGTCTCAAAACAAGTTGAGATAATCAGTGTTAAAATATGGTAGAAGCTGCAGCTTAGTCTTTCTAATGCTGGCTTCAGTTTTATGATAACATGCACCACATTTTTTGCAAACTCTGTTGGGGAAAGTACGATTTGGAATATTGAATTCATTATTTACAAACTTAATACCTACAAATCTGATAGTCTCTTCTGTTATTATTTGGCACAAACACCGCCTCTAAACGACGATGATGATAAACTAAAATGTTTACATTTGTTTCTTTGTGCAATGGAGCCCAGTTTCTCTTCTATTTGTCTAGTTTATTCATGAGCTGTCGTTTTGTGTGTTTTCAGATTTTAAAAGCCAAGTTGAATCTGCCTCCGTACCTGACGAATGAAGCCAGGGGTCTTCTCAAGAAAGTAGGTGTAATCTTGTGAAAGGTGTGCATCTGTTTGTGCGCCATATGAAATAGTCCCTACAAGACATCCATTGCCGTTATTGTCATACCTCCCCAACATAATGATATCCCCATGATAATTGTATAGATCTTAAGTAAAAATGAAATACTGATGTCTGTATGTTATACTCACGACCGGAATATTTGTGCCAGCTCTTAACGCGTTTAGTCTTAATACACTGCCTGATCCATCAAAGATTCGCGTGACACGCTTCGTCCATCAAACAATTTACACACTGCACATAGGACACACAGTTTTGACCTATACGAGACTTGGATTCCGCTGGTTAATTTTCATAAGTACTTCACTCTTTTCTAACAGTCTTTTTGCACAAATTTGACGGTATCTGTGTTAGAGATTTAGCACGTAGATATCTTATGGAAGAATTTGGTCAGGTGTTTGTTAAAACGGCATAAAACATTATGATGCACGATTTGTTCTCCCACCGGTGTAATGTGAGACTTCTGCTATTTGTAGCTGCTGAAGAAGAACGTTCCTGACCGTCTTGGTGCAGGGCCAGAAGATGGCACGCCGATTAAGGTAACATTGAACTATAGATTTCTTAAATCTAAGACATCCACCCAGTCCCTCGATATGGGACGCAGTGGTGTAGTGGCTAGAGCTTTGGACTCTCGACCGAGAAAACCCAAGTTCGAATCCTGTGCTGCGGTGTCGAATCTTGGGCACGTTTGTTCACTCTACGTTGCTCCAGTTCGCTCAGCTGTATGAATGACTACCTGGCTGTAGATAGTTGTGGATATTTGTGTACGAATAGTCTTCATGCGTCAAATGACACTGGTTTGTTAATGAAAGAAGTAAACTGGCCGATAATGGCTGCGATGGATGTGAATGGGTTCCACACAAACCATTCACACTCTAAAAGGCACTACTGCGGTTGATTCAAGACATTATTTCTGGCTAAAGGCCTGATTGTGTGAAACTCTTCGGTTTCAGTCTCACCTCTTCTTCAGACATGTCAGCTGGGAGGACGTTCTGAATCGGCGGCTAGAGCCTCCTTTCAAACCCACCCTTGTGAGTACCATGAACATTACCCTGGGTTCAACCTGTTTAACATCATTACCTCTAAATGTGATCCGCCACAGCAAATCGGGTATTAAGTAACACTGGCCTATTCTGCACATCGGCTAAAAATAGCTGTCCAGGTCATGTCCCGTCAATTTTGTGATTTTATAATAATAATAATAATAACTTTATTTATACACTAAAATCCAAAGTAGAACTCTGTTCAGTAGTGTTGACAATAGTCGTTAGAAATTATAAGAAATAAATATAATAATAATAATACAAGTAAAACATATAAATACAAAACTGAACTAGAGAAATTAAATCAAAGATAATATTGATGTAAATTATATTATATATCATACGTAGTAAAAATAAGTATATATATAAATACATAACTATATAAAACAACTATATAGTAAATTGCGAGATAAATATATTATAAATATATAGATATGAGTTAATTAATAAGTAACTACAGTAATACATTATTAGTTTCAATTAAAATGTCAGATAAAAAATAAATATGTGGTATGACGACTAAAGTATAAAATTATGACGGCTAAACATTAAAAGCGAGTTTAAAATAGTGTGTTTTAAGACGAGCTTTAAATGTGTCTATGCACTGTATCAGTCGTAAATCTTCCGGCAACGCATTCCAGAGGGTCGGTCCTGCGCACGAGAACGAGCGACGGCCGTACCGCTCAAGGTTGTGCCGCGGTACAGTTAATAGTCCACAGTCAGTTGATCGAAGTGCGCGGCGTGGCACGTATGGTGAAATCAATGACGCGAGGTAGGCCGGCGTCTTGTCGTGAAGGGCGGTGAACACAAGCACGAGTAACTTGTACTGAATGCGCCACTTCACCGGCAACCAGTGCAGGTTATTCAGTGCTGCAGTGATGCTCTGTCGATCGCCCCGCCTAATACGTAATACGACTCTGGTCGCAGAGTGTTGTACCATCTCAAGGCGGTGGAGTAACCGGTCGGATATTCCGTACAACATAGCGTTCCCGTAGTCTATTCTTGAAGTAACAAGAGCATGTACGAGACACTTGGTTGTTCCGGTCGTTAGTGTGTCCCGTATACGTGAGATTCGGTGCAGGTGATAATATGCACTCCAGCACGCATTTGCTACTTGTGCCGCCATCGAGAGATCGGCATCAATAGTAAAACCGAGATCTGTGACGACAGCAGATGTTGGTACTAGTTGACCGCAGACATCGACATGTGTTAGTGTTATTGGCGCGCAGAGGGTGGAGGATTTGACGACAATGGCCTGCGATTTAGACCGGTTGAGTATTAACCCATTGTCGCAGAGCCAGTCGTTGACATCTCGAAGACAGGCCTCCATACGCGCGAGTGCTTCTGCATGATCGGTTGGTGGGAAGTCGACGTACAGTTGAGTGTCGTCAGCGTATAGATGATGTTGTGTACCATGTTGTTGGAGAATTTTCGCTAGTGGCGCAATGTAAACATTAAATAGTATCGGTCCAAGGACCGACCCTTGTGGAACACCTGTCTTTATGACACTGATCTCCAATGTTTCTTTTTTGACGCGTACCACAGACTTTCGGCCATGCACGTAGGACGCTAGCCAAGCATGTGCTGCACCACAGATGCCATAGCTGTGCAGGCGTCGCAACAGAATAGCGTGGTCAAGTGTGTCGAATGCAGCAGAAAGGTCAAGTAGCACCAGAAGTACACCTCGACGTGCATCAGTCGACTGCGCTACATCGTTGTGGATGCGCAGAAGCGCTGTCTCGGCGCTATGACGTGGGCGATATGCGCTCTGGTAGACTGGATATACGCCGTTTCCCTCGAAGAAGTGCTGTAGTTGTCGTGCTATGAAACGCTCTGCTGTCTTCGCTACAAACGATATGTTCGAGATGGGGCGATAGTTAGAGAGTACATTGGCATCATCGTTATGTTTCTTCAGTACTGGTATCACAACAGCGTGCTTCATCGCCTGTGGAACCACGGAAGAGGATATAGACGCGTTGATTATACGTGTTACCACCGGAGAGAGCGACGATGGGAGTGGATCAAGTTCGCATGACTTGGCAGCGGATGCCAACACTATCTTCTTGACATCTGTGATTTTGGCAGAAATACGTACTTTACGATCTCATCTTTCAGTGACCTGTTTATTTTCCTTGACAAGGAAATCCAAACTTATCCAGTACGTGCATTTACGAACCCTGCTGACTACACCAGTGTCAGTCCCTCATGGAGTATCGACTTATTTATTGCTGGGCCTGTCGGTCAATCATTCTATGACCTTTAAGGTTTCAGCGTTTTTGGATTAAATGGCTGTTGTGTCATCTTATCGCTGGTTGGACGGTAAATGACAGATGTTTCCTTGAATTGCGATCTGAAGTACCACTCTACGCTTAACAAATATTTGAGATGCAAAAATGTGTCCACTTTTGCATTCCAATAAACATACAGGGGTGTGCACCCATTTCTGTGGTTCCTGTGGTTCCTGTGGTTCCTGTGGTTCCTGTGGTTCCTGTGGTTCCTGTGGTTCCTGTGGTTCCTGTGGTTCCTGTGGTTCCTGTGGTTCCTGAGTACAGCCATCTCGGCAGACGTGGCTGGCAAGCGATTGCATCCACTTATGAGCAAAAGGATACCAGAACATTGTAAACAAAATTAATTTGGGTATACCTTTTGATATTTGTTTTCATCACTGAGTTTTGAATCTAGTGTGACATTGTTAGAAATGAAATGACAACGATGGATGTAAGAGTAAAGGTTGGCAATGGTGATTGCTCTCATGGTGTGAGATGCTCCTAAAAAGGGGTTGTATGCTAATTGGGCATGTACGCTTAATAGAACAAATACGGTAGATTGTTCGTGGAATCATGGGACAAAGACAACAAGTGGGTAGAAGTACAACAGATTCACAGCATGGAATAAAAGCCACAGGTAGTGTAGATATGAGGGTGTCCTCTACCAATCATCTCTTGTAGACATTGGACTATCAGGGCTAATGTGACAGCCAAGTATTACAAACAAATAGTAGCCCGTCAGAATTATAAATTTTTTCTAGAGAACACAGTTTAACTCGTGTTCGTTTCTGGTTTCCCAGAGTGATGAGACGGACGTGAGTCAGTTTGACAGCAAGTTCACGAAGCAGACGCCCGTTGACTCACCAGATGACGCCACTCTCAGCGAGAGCGCAAACCAAGTCTTCTACGTATGCTCTTCGTTTTGATGAATTTCTAGTTTTAATTTGCGTAATCTCCCTAGACGACATTTCACATCTTTTCTTTTATGAGACAGCTGTTTTTGTTTACACATTGTTTTCTGTTAGTGAAACTCCAAATTAAAATGATATGTGACATTTTAACTTCATCCTGGCTTCTATTTGAGCTATTTTTTTAACGTTTTTGGTGTTTATTAAATATAATTGTATTTATTTAGTGCACAGCAGTGCAATGTTTTGCTAGAAAACATATTGTTTATATTGTATAACACAATTTTGTAGTAAAAACGAAACGAACAGACTATCTGCCTTTAACTTCAGAAATCTGATTATCCCTGATGACCTTCATGATGCCCTTTGACCCCGTCCCCAATGACCTTCATGGCGCCCTTTGACACCCCGTCACATGTCTCTCCATTCCCCCATCTGTTGTAGGGCTTCACTTACATTGCCCCATCTGTCCTTGAAGAGATGACAAAGCCGTGGCTGTCTATGAAGGAGCCTCGATCGCCTCGCAAAGTCGGTCTTCCCATGAGGTACGGAACAGATACGGAACGCACACATCGGGACATTTTCTCCCAAGATTTCCCCTCTTTAAACCCGGTTATTCTGAAATTCACACCACCGGGATAGCATCACCATGCCATTTGCTCCCAGTTTTCCGGTCGTAAAATGTTTTTAAATTTGAGATTTTTCACATTATTTGTTCACTGGACTGTGAAAGGTATCAGTGTTTTTTTTTCTTGTGGCATCACTTTGAATGTTATTACATCTTCCTGTATTCCTCTCTGAGCTCTGCCTTTTGCCTGTGTCCTGAATTAACCCTGGGGGTGGTAGCTAATGTTTGGCCACACTGCACTTTTGCCAATATCAGCACCAGTCAGTGTAACAAATCGGTTTACTAATCATAGAATGTTTAATGTCTGTCAGCGCCAAATTGACAGTGTTTCCATGTATGCAGATTCAAAAGAATACTGCAATTCATATTTATGTTATTATATTGTAATATATCTTGTTAAGATGACATTTTTATATCATCCTATGACAACCTACTAAACAATGAACAACTGGCGATATTGTACAATTTCTGGAGGATCCACCCCTTAGAAACATGAAATTGGACTATGTCCCATCAGTCAGTCAGATGTATGGGTAAGCCATTCCTTGCTTGTATCCTGGCAATAAAATTTAAATAAAAGACTCACAATAACTTTTATCCCTAAAGGCTAAAACCAGGTTTAACCGGGGCAAATGTGCTTTCCCTGTAGCTGCAACATTATTATCTTATTAATATTATCTGAAACCATTGCTATCTATCGTTAATAACTTCATTTGTAAATCTTTTGTATTCATTCGCTCTGATGTCCCACTTTGTAATATAATACCTATCGATTCTTGTTCAAGGTGAAGGTGCTAGGGAAGTCTATCTATCTATATATATATATTAATAAGCTAACTTTGGAGGATTGTAAGTGTATCTCTTCCCAGGTATCGAGGTCCATTGTAAGTGTATCTCTTCCCGGGTGTCGAGGTCCATTGTAAGTGTATCTCTTCCAAGGTGTCGAGGTCCATTGTAAGTGCATCTCTTACCAGGTGTTGAGGTCCATTGTAAGTGTATCTCTTCCCAGGTGTCGATGTCCATTGTAAGTGTATCTCTTCCCAGGTGTCGAGGTCCATTGTAAGTGTATCTCTTCCCAGGTGTCGAGGTCCATTGTAAGTGTATCTCTTCCCAGGTGTCGAGGTCTATTGTAAGTGTATCTCTTCCCAGGTGTCGAGGTTCATTGTAAGTGTATCTCTTCCCAGGTGTTGAGGTGCATTGTAAGTGTATGTCCTCGCAGGTGCCGAGGTCCATTGTAAGTGTATCTCCTCCCAGGTGCCGCGGTTCATTCACCTCTGTCTCTATTCATTTACTTACTTGGACTGTTGGGTTTCGGACATCCTCGCAAGCTAGGGCTGTGACTACGTACACTATCCCTGGCAGATCTCCTACGCACTGTATGGATGTTGGCTGAATCAAACTATTATTGACCTCGCCGTACCACCCGTGAGAACAGTGCAAGCGATATTATTGGCTGATCTTAACTTCAGAGTTTCGCAAAGCAATGTGCCAGGGCGTACTGAGACCGATGTAATCAGCCCCTGGCACGCGAGGATGAGTTCGGATCTACCGATTGGCAATGTATTCGAAAAACAATTAAGTTATTTAGAGTTTACTTTTTAGTGAACAAATTGTGGTGATATTTTCCCTAGATGGCGCCACTGTTACATATTTAAAGTCAGATTTCACTGTTATGAATTTCAGATGAAAATACTCATGTTTTGTTAACAGCTCTTTGTTTTTTGCTCCATGAGTAAGCTAGTAATTATTAAAACCAAAACGATGTCAACAATTTGAATAAGACCCACCGAAGACTGACACACGAACCCGTTTTCTCGTCTCTGTCTTTCGCTTGCCCAAAGGCTCACTTTTGCATGTTTCTATTTCAAGGTTAAACTCTGACCCCGACTCGAACAGGCGGGACTCGGGCAATGGCGTTGCCATGGAAACCGAGACCGTTAAAGCGAGCGAAGCAGGCTGGATGCACTCAACGGCAACGGCGGGCTTTGCCCACAAACCATGCAATAATTGGCAGTTTCAGTGAAACAACGTTAGTGTCTGATAACAACAGTATGCATGCAGATAGGGTAGGACGGGGAAGACAAAACATGGGGCAAAACAATGCTCATTGTTTCCATCTCGTGAATTTTATTCCATGTTTTGCCCTCTCGCAGAAATGCTAGGTGTATTTATTTTACTTTTTGACGGCGAATCTCACCGAGTTATACCGATATTTTGAAACTTAATCATCTGTTGTAATTGTCACTGCTTTCACTCCCAAGAAACTTGTGGTGTTCTCTCTGGATAGTTTTTGCCGGAGCTCTCGGACTTTGTTACTCAACTGATGCCACCCGAGTTTGAGTCCGATTCTTTGTTGTTATTTTCTGTGCCGACTTTGCAAATGACCCCAAATGGCGATCACCCCTTTGCTGTGATTGTAGCTGATCTGTGAAATCGCTTGTCCGATTCTGCCAAGATAGCAAAGCCACTGTATAGAATACTTAAACCACATCTCTTTAGAATAGTCTTTTTATCATTTGATGCGAACGTTTGTGATATGTGTAATGTTATTGCTTTATTATTTAGCTTTATTATTTAATTACATATTATTTCTTTATTATCTATAATAATAAATTTACATATTTTATATTATACATAATTTATTACAGCACTATTACTATTGGTTTTTCATTAACTTATGTTTGTATTTACTACCAGTAATATTTTATTTTATTTGTCAACAAATATCCGGAGAGATAGCTACAGTTTTCTTTGCAGGCTAATGGACCCACTCCAAGAGACCAGGGGCCGTTTTCATGAAGTGTACTTAAAGTTACGCAACTACTTAGCGTCATGTGTTTGTGTAAACTCCTATGCTCGCTTATATATTAAACAAAATCACGTCATTTACTAAGACAATCATCTTAGCATTAAGAATGATCTTAGCCGCTTCATGAATCCGGCCCCTGAATGTCAAATCTATTGGAGGAACTTAATTATTGTTCACTTTTCACGAGCTTGCTGGCCTACTTGCATGCTTATTCACATGTTGGATTTAACAAACCGCACAAGCACCAGTTTTCAAATTACTCTGAAGATTTTGGTCTACTGTTTTACCACATCTTCCATTGTTATAATTGTTTATTTGTGTAGCTGTTGTTGCAAGTGGCTATCTACACTGTACACTTGTGAAAGCATGTTTTAGTTGGTTAGACTGGCGCATGATGATTACATCCAAGAAACATAATATAAGCAGAGACATGATTATTCTATAATTGTGTGTGACCATGCTGGTGACTGCTATTATAATATATTTGAACTTTTAATACATTTTATTTCATATAGCACCAGAACAAATGTATTCATGGTGCTGTAAGTCTTGATGCGTAATGTTCATGTTTCCATGCAATTTGAAAATATTACTTTGGAGAAACATGGAAAAATTATTGTTTATGATAATCCAAAATGAGAGATTAATTGATGGCAAACTATGTACTGACTTCTGATGAAATATTGTTACTATTGTGGGATTCAAATTCAACATAAAGAATTTGCCTCTGATAGAATTTTTTTTAAATTTGTATCTGCAATAAACATAGAGGAGAGAGGGAGAGAGAGAGAGTGTGTGTGAGATAGTGCAAAATAGAGAGACATGGAGAGAGCAAGAGGACGTGCATACAATACAATAATTGCTCTGGTCGTCCTAATGAATTCTACACATCATACAGGGTCTACTATTAAAACAACCTGCATCCTTTTCTTTCTAGCTTTCGTTCGTTCTATGTCTCTGGATCAATGACTAACCCATGTGTGTTCTTCACAGTCCGCCGGGGAAACGCTTTGCGTATGACGGAGACCGTCCAACCGACAGCTGTGCCGCATGTGCCATCACCGATGAGGCTATGGACACGGTGTCGGCCTCTGGTGTACAGAACGTCCTTCCACGTTCCGCCGCGATCGCTACCGGCAACGCATTGGGCAAACCCCAGGCCTTCCCCGGGACACAAAATCGACCACCACATTTACAAATGATGTGACGTTCGTGACCGACTCAAAACACATCCATGCGAACTGTGCACGTGTATGCAAGCATGCATGTTTTGACATCGGTCTGACATTAGGAAATCTATGGATGTTCGGCGTTGTTCCTGCTGAAGCTGCTGTCACATATTTACTTACGAGACAGCGCTCTCAGTCACCGTGCAGAAACCCTGTAGGGAAATGGCTGAGAAGAAGTTTTTTCTTATCAACCAACAAGCATTAGGATTAAAAACAACTGTCAGAGCCTGAATATTTAAGCCAATTTTTTTCTAAATTATTTTACCAATATTTAGATTTTTTATCACATTTTAAGAGAAGGCCACTTTTTAATGAAATAACTCAGCTATCAATATCACTCATGTCGAGAATCGTATAAAAGGCTTTTATATATTTTGTGGTTTCACATTTAACCAGTATTTATAGATGTAAACATACGAGTTATGTATAGAACACTAAGTCTTGTTGATTCATTTGTGTAGTACACATTTGTCAAGCATATCACTGGAATGAGCAAAGCTCATCTTTAGAATACGATCACACGAAATATTATACTTGATGTTTGCTGCACTTGTACTAATTATTCTGCACTATCTATGTTACGCTTTACTCTCTTTATTTATGTTCTATTTAAAAACAAACCAATCTTTCTTTTTTTTCTTCAAAATGATACAAGTCTTATTTTAAGGTGGTTTGTTTTATGTTATCTGAAATTTGACACTACACATGTGAATTGTGTTATTTGCTCAGTATGTGATTATCTAATTGTACATCTGAATAAATCTGCACCACAGGAAGATGTGATGTGTACGTTTAGTCCTCGACAAGATAATATAATAATATCTCTTCTGCTTATCACTAGAGTCCGTGTATCTGTATAAAGGGACCCCCTACTTATCACTGATTAATAGCGCCACCAAGCGGATTTACATAAACTAAATCGACCTGCATATCTGACGGTTCTGACACAGATCATTAAATAACGCTAGCAACAACATTAAAAACTCGCACATACTAATTTAAGCTACGTACCTATTTTGTGACACCATCTGCATATATTATTACCGAGAAGAAGTATAAATGTGCTCCATTGTAAGTTTATTGTCCACAAATATTCGTAACCAACCGCCACGCTGTATTAGCATAAAAAATAGGGTGTTCAGGTATTTTTCACAGTCGTCATTTAATATTTGTTCATGGTTATTGTCAAGTAATTTTGGTGTTTTGTTTGTAAGAAAGATTATATACACGGAATACCTGTTTATGTAGTTTAATACTCTTCAAAATAGCTTCGAAAAATACGTTTTCGGTGGTCAGACTAGTTGCCTTTCCCTGAAAACGAAAGTGAAAAGCGAACTTCTTGTCAAAAAGTCTTGCCTCTGTTTGCTTTCACATATAACAATAATAAGATGACTTCTATTGCGCCTAATTCCTTAGAAACCAAGCTCAGAGGCGCATCAAGACAATAGGATTGGTCAATCTCAAAATCCATAAGCAGTATTCCAGTTGTCAACAGATGGGTCAAGGCGCTAGGGAGCTACGGTGGATAAGCAAGGTTGGAAAGATAAGTTTTTAAATGACGACGGAATTTTGTAATATGTTCAACTGATCTAACACTAAGAGGGAGCATATTCCAAAGAGTTGGTGCAGCAACAAAAAAGCCCTGGTTCCAATGTTATATGATATTTGACCTGGAATGCCTTCATCCAATACAAAAAGATTATTTGTACGTTCTTCATGAATACAGATTACGTGAAGTTTAGCATAAATCCGATGTTTTGGTTTTGGTAGACATATCAATTTGACGACCCGAAGTCCAGTTATCCCCGCAATGCTGTACAATATGCCAGCATAATGGATTATGGCGTGAAGTTTAACCTCGGTGCGATAGCTACTCGCGGTGTGATCATTTTATAGGTCGCATGATGGTAAAAAAAATGCGTACATGTAGGCCCTACACTGCGCAAAATCCTCGAAGTGTTCCGGCAGGATCACATCGCGAACTATAGGTCACGAAGTAGCAAACATGACGAAGTACCAAACAAAGATTTACCGTGGACACCGGCGTACTTAATATTTCCCAATTGGGAGGGGATGTTTGGGAATCATTGGTATCCAGGTTCTTAGCTTGGTTGATTTTATGAGTTTAGCGTGAGATAAAAAAATCGCGATGTCGAGTGAGTAGGGCCTTGTGTTGGACATTTTCCCGGTCGATGCGGCTAGTGTTGGATATTTTCAGTTAGGCCTTGGAGTGTGGTCCCTCCTAAATCTGCCGGTGACTGTGGAAGTCCTTAGAGAAACACAATTGTTCGTGAGCTCTTTGAGAAGGATACCGCGCTCAGTGGAACTAATCTCGTCAACGCCACGACAAACCGTAACCTCTGGAAGAATTAATCACGTCACCACGTTAAAGGGAACACAAAACAACTTTTAGATGTTATGCACCTAAGTGGGTTAATGCAAACTCACCGTTTGCATATACAATCAATATTTTCACGTCCATGGTTTACCCTGGAAGAAATTCTTGTCACCAACTGGGCTGCATAAAAAGAGGAAGCATATAGACCTACCTGCAAAGAAAGCATATATTATTTGTTATGCATAAAAAGAGGAAGCATAGACCTACCTGCAAATAAAGCATACATTATTTGTTATACATAAATAGAGGAAGCATATAGACCTACCTGCAAAGAAAGCATACATTATTTGTTATGCATAAAAAGAGGAAGCATATAGACCTATCTGCAAATAAAGCATACATTATTTGTTATGCATAAAAAGAGGAAGCATATAGACCTACCTGCAAATAAAGCATACATTATTTGTTATGCATAAAAAGAGGAAGCATATAAACCTACCTGCAAATAAGCTCTTACCTTAAGAACGGTCATTCAATAATTGCCCAAGTTGAGCACTGAGACCGTCTCAAGGTTAGTTTGCTGTAGTGGTATTTCATTGTATATTGATTTTGCTGCTATTGTTGTTGCTGTTGACGTTATTGTTATTTGTTCTCTTTATCTTGTCTTTTCCGGTTTGCCTAGTCTCTTGGCTCGATTGTGCGACCTACCTGCAAATAAAGCATACATTATTTCAAACCGGCGCCGTCGAACATGTTACCTACAGCGTTGCCCAGCGGGTAGACCACCGACGTTCATACCTCGGCTTATGCCACCCTCTAAACTTGTTCTCCATCTGTCCCAGCCTTCTGCAGAGGTGACCCCCTCACGGCTGTCGATACCTGCCCTTTCGAGAACTCTTATCATACTTTCTATCTCTATTTTAATCTTTTCCGTCTTTCCGTTTTACGTGCTATTGTTGTCAATATGTTCTCACCCATTCTGTATGTATATATACATGTCTTGCCCATCTCAGTCTGCTCCCAACTACCTTCATTTTGAGGTGTTTGTTAACGCAAATCTCTTCTATCAATGTCCCCATCTTCTCTTTTTCTTCTGGTGTCATTTCACATAGTTTTCTAAGCCAGTTGTTTTTATGCTATCTACAGCTTCTGTTCTCTGTGTCGATTCCAGTGTCTCCAGCCCGCACACGCATACTTCCAACACTTCATCACCGACGTTAGCACCTTATAGCCTGGACACACTGACATTTTTCGCTCGACCTGACCAGACGAGACGAGACGAGACCAGACTCCCTTCGACTGCAGTTTAACCACTACACCCATTGGCTAATTCCGAAACCAGCATGACGTCATAATCACATTAATTTGAAATTTCGAATACGTCAGACTGACACCGACTAGTTCATATGTACGTATTTGTAGTCGAAAGTTTTCAAGTTTACGTGGTTATGACGTCACGTCGACTTCCGGTGTAACGTAGTCGGTGTCAGTCGATGCAGTGGATACAGTCATACACAGCACTCGGATGGAGTCTGATGTGGGCTGGTCAGGCGAAAAGAGCCAGTTTATCCTGGTCGTTAGACATTGCCTCCATCATTGAAACCTCTGCCTGTCCCACCTCCACTCGCCCCACGGCTGCCAATGCTAGCTGTGTCGAACGCCTTCTCCCGGTTTACAAAACCATCATCGCACCTTCAATATGGCGAGTTTAACGAAGCAAAACGGAAGAAGAAGACAAGTTCACCCCTATTTTGGAACAAGTTCGTGGTCTACGTTTGCACGAGTCGAGGCCGAGTGTAGCATGATTGACGTCACCACGAATCGTTCTTGTAAGCCTAATTACAGTGGCGTCCACCAGTTGATCACTGATCTCTATAGTAGAGTTTGAAAGATAAATGCATTTGCAGCCTACGTTGTTAAATATATATTTTAAAGGTATACTATAACAATGCTTTGGAGACGCACTGGAGCGTTTGAGTGTGCTTACACGACGAGGTGTGTTCAACTCACACTCTTTTTACGGCATGGAATAGTGTGTTCAACTCACACTCTTTTTACGGCATGGAATAGTGTGTTCAACTCACACTCTTTTTACGGCATGGAATAGTGTGTTCAACTCACACTCTTTTTACGGCATGGAATAGTGTGTTCAACTCACACTCTTTTTACGGCATGGAATAGTGTGTTCAACTCACACTCTTTTTACGGCATGGAATAGGAATACTACTCTACTGGAGTTTTACGCACTGTAGCGTCGTTTAGGTATCTGATGGAGATCTTTCCGCTGTCTGAAATGGCGACTAATGCGGAAGACAGCTTTTTGCAGGGGGATACCCGTCCCGTGCCCTCTACCCGCACACTGCTCTCCATTCGGGGCGGTCAAATGAGTTCGCAAAGTCTCCAAACATAAAGCTTTATGTGTGGGTGAGTGGTTGAATGGTCGTTGTCGCGCTTACATTTATCCGGGCGTTAAATTTTATCCGGGTGATGTTTATGTGCATATGTAAGGCATACTATTTGGCACCAGTAGATCACGTAGTGATAAATAATATCCAGTAGTTAAATATGTTTCGTTTGTTGTCGTAATACGAACGTTATAGTTAGAGTAAATAATTATAATTTGCTGTTTCAGATTTGTAACCAAGTATAAGAGTAAATCACGTGACGTGTGCGTGGAGAGGAAACTGATTTACGACAGAAATTGTTTATGTCTGTGGGAAGCAAACGTTTTATAATTTAGGTATATATATAGACATATATGTAAATATATATATACATATAAACATACATAACGCCCGGATAATGAAAACGCAACAGTCGTTGCTGGTACTAAATACATTCCTCTAGATACGCGCACACGCAGAAACGTCACCCGGATATTATTTAACGCCCGGATATATGTAAGCGCGACATCGTCAACAATACATCTGTATGGTGGCGCCACCTATTGAGTGGAACACATATTAGTCCTCATTGACAGATATAGATTATAGAACCGGGCAGCGTATGGAAACGTTGAAGTTTTTGACATTTCTGTATCAACTCTAAATATTATTTAATTAAGAACATTTTAATTAAACGCATCTTGTAGATATCAACGAGAGCTTTCTTGCACAGTTTCGTTTGCCACTGCACGGCCCACATCAAGGGAATTCATACTTCTTAAAGGCCAAAATCTTACATTTTTTATTTTGTAATTTGCACAGTCAGACAGACAGAGAACCGTATTGTTTTATAATTGACATAACGAGATATAAAAATCACACCTGTATCATAATTTTACTATGAATTTTACATAAAAAACAATACGGTTCTCTGTCTATCTGTCTGTGTATCTATATATATGTCTGTCTGTTTGTTTGTGGACTATTTCCTTTAGTTTTACTTGTATGGGGCTGACATTTCGTATGTGATCTATCGAGGTTGTAGGGAGTTTGTAGATTTAAATTTTTTCCTAAATTCGTTCGAGGGTGGGGATCATGGGGGTCACAATTTTTAAATGGCACTAATCTCCATCCGTTTTGCATGTCTAGGACTAACATTCTGTGTGTGATCTAGTGAGCGCACATGGGTGGTTCGTATAATTAGAATTTTTTCGTAGGCCTAACGTCGAGATTGCAGCATCACTGGGTCCTGGTTTTATTATTTATAAATAAAAAGACTTATTTTTATTTATGTTTTATTATTTTTTATAATAATAATAATAAGATAACTTCTATTGCGCCTAAATCCTTGGAAACCAAACTCAGAGGATTGGTCAATCTCAAAATCCATAAGCAGTATTCCGTTCATAAGATGATGAAGCAGTACGCACGTGTAATTTTGAATTTGAAAGACCGGCGACAAGTTTCAACAGTGACACTATTTCGCTCTCTAGGATGGTTGCCAATTGATGTTCGCATACGTTACTTCACTGCCATAGTAATGTATCATATCATGCATGGGCAAACCCTGGCCTACCTTATAGACCTATTTACATTAAACAGTAGTGTACATGATCATCACACCCTCGGCTGCACAAACATTCGTGTTCACAAGTACAACCTGGCCACAGGCCAGCGCATATTTGCTTATAGGGGTGCGAAACTATGGGACGCTATCCCGGAATCTATACAGAATGCCAATAGTGTAAATACCTTTAAAACAGTCTTCTTAACATTTCTCAAGAAGGATGTATACAATTGTTTGCATTTTTCAATTGATATGCCTGAATGAGTATTTATTTTAAATGATGAATTGTTTTAATTCATTCATCCTGATCTTATTGACTATTATTATTGACTTTAATCTTTCTAGAACTGGTAAATGTATTCATGATGTTGTTTTATTTGTAGTGTCATATTAATCATTTAGTATTTAATTTATTTTTATTTATTTTATTTATTATTTTTTATATTGTTATTGTTGTGAATTGTATAATTTATAAAAGCTGTGTAAATGTTGACGTAAGAACGTAGTGTGAGATGGCCCATTGAAAATCACGATATAACGTGATGTGGTCACCATCATTAAATAAAGCTTTTACTACTACTACTTGTCAACAGATGGGTCAAGGTGCTATGGAGCTACGGTGGATAAGCAAGGTTGTAAAGACAAGGTTTTAAACTAACACTAAGAGGGAGCATATTCCAAAGAGTTGGTGCAGCAATACAAAAAAGCCCTAGTTCCAATGTTAGTGTTGACTGTAAGAACAAAAAGTAGGTCAGAACTAGATGATCGAAGCTGGATAGGTTTTGTTACAGGAGTAAGCAGTGAATGCAAATAAGATGGTTGCTTACTGGACAGTGCCTGGTAATGGTACGAATCTTAAATATTATACGATACCATACAGGAAGCCAATGCAAAGTCTTCAAGACAAAAGTGGTACAGAGGCGATCTTGTAACTACCTTTGCCGGACAATGTTGGACACGTTGAAGTTTTGTAATATCCTTGCTAGCGATATTATAAAGGAGGAAATTGCAATAGTTAAGTCTGCTGCTAACAAGCGCTGTTAGCAGCATACTTAGTAGAGTAGTTTTAGCAACAGAAAATGACATATACCGACGAATACGGCGACGATCACGAATATGATAAAAAACAGCAGCGATACGTTTAAGATGTGTTGTCGGAAATTGAAGTTACTATCAAAGCCCATTCCTAGATTCCACACCGAGGTTGCTGGCGTGATATGCTGATTCAAAATATGCGTAGGGAAAAGCATCAAGTTTACTACGCTGCATTGGAGTACCAATAATGATCAATTCAGTTTTATTTGCATTTAATTTCAATTTGCTGTCAGTCATCCAGTGGAAGATTTCTTGGAGGCAATCGCTAAGTTGGTCAAGGAAGCGGTTTGTATCCGGGGCAGCCAACGAAATGTTGATCTGTGTACCATCAGCATAAAGATGATGATCCAAGTTGTGTTTTTTTTATAACATAGCTTAGTGGCGTGGTGTAAAGAGTAAAAAGCAAAGGTTCAAGAACAGAACTCTGGGAAACACCAAATAAAGTTGGCAGTGCAGCCGAAAAGCAGTTCCCAATCTTTATGGTTTGGTATCTATCAGTTAGGTATGAAGAAAACCAGCTTAGAGCTGTGCCAGATATGCCGTACCACTTTAATAGGCGTTCAATGAGAATGTTGTGATCAGTCGTGTCAAAAGCGGCAGAGATCTAGTAAGGTAACTGCAGTCACTTTACCATTATTAATGTTCAAGTTAATGTGATGGTAAAACTTTACTTACTGTTGACTGTCTGAAGAAAAAACAATATAAAATTAATACCAACTTACACCAACAGTTACCCAGCAAGCGGAAAAAAGTAATGTCGGCTTATTTTGTGTGTGACATGTTTCAGTATAAGTTTAATGTTGAATAGTTGTAATAGTATAGTATTATCTGATAAAAGTGTATCCTTATTGAATTTGTGATTTCATAGTTGGCCTGAGAGCCAATCATCGTCTCTACCCGAATCTGGGGTAAAGCCCCCCCTACCGGTAACAAACGCAGGAGCTTAATATTCCAGTCCGTTGTGACGGGCCAATGCTGCCACTTCACGGCGGCTGGATAATCGAGTCTAGGCTCTGAATGGCCCTTCTGAATGTTATGCCACGAGAGCTGCCACCTGGTGAATATGCGTGTGATTAAAAGGCATTAAACTACGAAAAAAGTTTAATGTCGGTTTATTTTATGTGTGACATGTTTCAATATAAATTTAATGTTGACTAGTTGTTATAGTATAGTATTATCTGATAAAAGTGTATCCTTATTTAATTCGTTATTTCATAGTTGGCCTGAGAGCCAATCATCGTCTCTACCCGAATCTGGGGTAAAGACCCCTACTGGTAACATTGGCTCGAGATTAATAATCCGTTGTGATGGGACAATGCGGCCACCTCACGGCGCCTGGATAATCGAGGCTAATCAGTGGTTGTGACCGAGTGATCGTGTTTCTAACCGGCTCAGTTACGTTGTAGATCGTGGCGCCACTGCGAAGCCGACACCAGAACGTAATCTCATTATGTCATCTCACGGGGTGCGTCTATACATGGAACGATACAATACCGCTGTGTGGGCTTACTGCATTTATATATTTCTAAATTATACCTTTGAATCTATAACAGTTAACTGTTGAACAATGTGAACAACTATGCATAATAATATGCATTAATTTCTTCCGAACAAAATGTGTCTATTTATTTAACAAATTTATCTTTTGCTTTCTACAGAAACTATAATTATTGTGTTCATCTGCTAGTCATATTCCACCTGACAAAGAAAAGAAGAGCTATGTTTTAATGGATTGAATTGTGGCATTTAGTTATTATTCTGCTCACCGTGTGGTATGGCATTGAGAAATTAGTAAATTAAATTGTATTCGTAAGAAATATTCAGAAGTTGTTCTCAACATGATGACCGTTTTAACCAATAATGATAACACGTATTTTTGTCGCCACAAAATTTCGATCTGAGAACAAAATATTATTATCAACTGATCACAGAAAATAAAGTCGATACTCGTGTTGACAGATGCAGCTTTGTTTCCCAACTTCCTTCCACACGTGCACCGTGCGCCCATTGCCGTCCCCGAAGTAGCCAGAACCACCGACCACAACCACTTTCGACGACCACCGTTCGAAGCACTGCTACTCATACTTGCTAAAACTCCTGCGAATGTCAAAGCAATGATCGGCATGGTTGCATTGCTACAGGCAGCAAGTGGTAGTGCGGTGGTTGATGGCCAACCCTCTTATGCCCACCGGCGGTGATCATCCATCTAACGGTCTGGGTGTACCCGTGAAACATCGGCGCGGGCAATCGTCGACCCGGAATCACCGCCAACTTTCCACCGGGCATTGAGAGCAACAATATCTGCGGTCAGGCTCCTCAAAGACCATTTGGGGACGGCATCAACGGCAAAGACTACGACAAAGACTGTGAACCACGAACATGACGAAGGAGCTGCCACTGTTTTACCAGCGTCGAAGAGCGCAGCGGGTCGACAACGACCACCATGACGTCGGTGCACAATAACTGGTACTTCGCCTAACAAAAATGGAAATGTACTTCACACCATCACAACGAAGAGAAATCAGTCAGTAACTTGTCACTGTATGATTTTTGCTAATGGTTGGTTTACACTTCAGAATCCCATAGCAACCGGCTATTCTATTTGAGATATGAACAAAAAATGGGCATACACGTACAGTACGTAAAAGTTAGGACCCGTGTAACTGATTAAATGGTGCCATTTACAGTGTACAAAGTAGGGTAGTGGACAATGTTATCGTAAAGTTATTAAGTCTGTCTGCGTTCATCGTGTTGTCTGACAGACGTCATTCAGGTCATTTATAGGTCAGAACAAGAGGAGCGAAACTTGGCCATACCGATGCAGACATTCAACATGCCTTGGTCTATAGAACAGTGCGGTTTAGCAGACTGCGGTAATCCGTCTGTATGTTGCGCATCACGAATACTTGCTTGTGAAGGACGTCGTTTGATAAAATTGTTGTGTTTGATAGAATTATCTTGGTCAGGAAATGAAGCTTATAATCGTGCCTTATTTATTTAAGATTTATATGCAATACGGTAATCCAACCTGCTTTGGTAATTTGTGATAATATTGACCAAGATAGAAGGTCACCTTGCAATTCAGGTCACTTTTGTTCAGTTCCAAAGGTGACCTTAATAGCGAGGTTCCACTGAACTTGTATAAGTAAACGTAAACTAGAAATGTGATCCATTATTACATGTAACTGTCTTCGAACATTTTACTATTGCATAAATATTTGACCAAACCAATATATTACTTCCTTATTATCATAAGCAGTATATATCAGATATAATACTTGTATGTGGCATATAAAATATACAGGAACCAGAATTGATGTTTGAAATATCCAGTTAACTAATGTTGAATCGGTTTTTGTTGTGACCCTTTTATAAGTTCGTATGTAGATTAGTGAATAATGATTGCACCAAAATATACACCGTGAACTATTGTAATTAATTTCTTCTGAAACAATAGGTCACGAAACGAAATTTATTGATAGAACAATCATTGGTATAAGCACCATGAATAACAATAATAAGTAACCATTAGGCCTACTGGCTTCATATGATTAATGACATTGTGGACCTCGCAGTCCCTGCAAAATGTTAACACGAACCTTCACGTTGTCTAACAAAATCCAATAAATGACTCCAAAGTGGATTTGGCAACAGTTGTAGGAAGGACGGCCGTTTATGATCCGATCAATGAGTACAAACTGCAGCTTGTAAGAACCCATTCGGCATGAAAGGCTACCGTCTGATTGAGTGATGAACGAGCGATGTTTATTTAGCGACGTTGTCACTCATCGCTTCACCCACAACAGCCGGTAAAGGCTACGTAATCCGCTTCTACATCTAATGGTGACCATTGGCTTTGGGAGTAGTTTCAGACCTATGTATTGCAAAAAAGCTGTATTATAATTACAATACTACAAATAATAGCATACCTATACAACAATGGTTACGCGATAGTAGACGTCTATCTTGCAATGTAGCGCGTAGCCAAGACATAAAATAACGAAAACATCATTAGAACAGCCAAATCACAAAGAAAGATTATGAGCAACAGTAGGTCGAATCAAACGCCGTAACTTCAGGTCTCCCTTCAGCTTTTCCACTGTCTCTGGTCGACTGATGGATGACACGTGGTGCACAGTGGCACAGTGGATAGAGCTTCGGACTCTCGAACTAGAGATCCCGGGTTCAACTTCTGTGCTGCGGAGTCGAACCGTGGGCATGTTCGTTCACTCTACGTTGCTTCAGCTGTATGAATGAGTATGGGTCTATAGACAGTGTTGGATAGTTGTGTACGAATAGTCTTCGCGCAATAATTGCAGCATGGCTGGATGCTTCCCAGATAAATCGAGAAGGTGTTCGATTGAACAGGTGTGCCAGGGGTACAGTTTAAAGCACGTTAAGCAATCCTTAGGACTGGATACTGCGCTATATAAGAACTTACCTTTACATCGGAAGACTGAGGAGGGGGGGGGGGGGGTGCTGTTGAAAAAAAATCACCAGGGGCACATTCCACAGGTCTACGCCTATGGAAACAGTTGGTTCAAACTGACGCTTCTGTGGTCGAAAGAGGTTAGCTTGAATACTATCTAAGGTAGAAAACATTTTCGTACTTCAATTTAGTAGACAGCCAGAACGAAGGTGTACGCCTCCTATAGACCAACACAACAACAAGGCAACATTTAATAGTTAACGGATCATCGTTTCAGTAAATAATAGATCTACGTCGACGGTTGGGTATGCTATAATGATTATACAAGACGTATATATATGTGTGCGTGTGTGTGTGTGTGTGCGCGCGCGCGCGCGCGTGTGTGTGTGTGTGTGTGTCGGTGTGTGTGTCTGTGTGCGTGTGCGTGTGCGTGTGCGTGTGCGTGTGCGTGTGCGCGTATGCGTATATATATATATATATATATAAATACATAACAAGTTTTTGATACGTTTTAGTATACATAGATTAGTGCACAAGGTAGCAACACTAGCGCACAAGAAATCGTAAAAATCGATGATCGTGATAGAAACATGTTCATATTTCACTTCTTAGCAAAAATACACGCAGTGATTTGTACTATTAATTATATAAAAGTTAAAGACCGGAGTCCATAGCCAATTTGAAAGATACTGTCGGTTGTCCCAGCGCGTTTTTCGTTGAACAAATTGTAAGTACGCGGTATTTCACTTATAGCAACTTTTCTAACAGTTTGTTTGCTTTGTATTGATTAAATAAAGGCTAGTGATTTAGAATATTGATACTTTTTTGCACAGATTTGATCCGATTTCTTTACAAAATGGCTTATTCCGATAACTATGTCTATGACGAATTCGTGCATCAGTATACGTTGAGCATCCAGTCGCCCGCATAGTCTACAAGCCACATCGACATGCGAGTGAATCAATGACAACATCTGTAGATTAAATCCCTCAAATCTATTGGCAGTCGCTGATGCGTTTTGTAAAGCATTAAATTTACCAACGCCAGATGTAGATTGACTGGGCACTTCGCCGTTGCCTAGAAACGTAAACGCTACATTCGAATCGGCTTGTTTTCAGCCAACCAACAGTGAACGAGTTATTCGGTTTTACGTTCGACAATTTCCGGATATGCTCCTGACGCATCTGCTTCCGATGTTTGATGTCATCTCTGTGACTGTGTGTTATACTCACGTCACGACTCTTGTAATTTATCACCATTATGGCTAAGTTCGTGGGAAAGTGGAAACTGGAAAGCAGCAGCAACTTCGACGATTATATGAAGACTTTGGGTAAGTTGTTCGTGAGTACAGCTTAGGTTATACATGTACCGTAGCACGGTAGCACACGATTTTAGAGACGGCGACACTTCCCGAATGCGCATGCAACAACGCATCTCCCAAACACAATACAGTTTATGTAACCAGTTGTCTACTGATTCAAATTTAAATAATTTAAATTATAATATTTTACAATTCCGTCAGTCAGAAATAGTAATCATAATAGGAGTAAAAGGCACATATTTGTATTACGTAAGGCGGGTAAACTAGTAAGGCCTAGGCTAAGAATGAGTATTATGGTTCATAACAACATTTCCAGACTGCCTGATTCCAGTCTCCGAAACAGACTCAGCAACAATTTTCATTTTACGATATTTAAACAGTCAATACGCAGGCCTATCATTAGGTTTATTACATAAATTTACTATTAAAATCTTAGTAAGGTTTCAGAGTTAGTTTGCTATATTTATTATTCATTATATACTTATTTATGATATATTTATTATTATTATTATAAAGACTAAAAGTGTGAACAATTTCCATGATGACGTGGTGGCGCCGCATGAAAATTGACACTAAACTGAGTATTGTCGAATATCTTTCGCGGAAACGTTCAAATTGTTTGAAGCTCACCAAAACATTCAACTGCACCCCTCATTGAGACTGACAAAAATCTCCAACTATACCCGCTTTAAGACTTTCCAGAAACACCCCCAAATGCAGCCTCCTTGAGGTTCCCATGTAATATGGTACAAAATTGCGACCTGCCTTCTGCGGTAATGTTGCTAGATCGACGGAGGCACAGTAGCACCGGATGCCGCTGCGGCCTTTTCAGATGACTTGTACCACTATGCCACCACATTCTCGTACGATTACAGTTGCTTGCAATTCGCAAAGGTGCCGTTTGATACAAACATGTTTCTGCCGTAGGTGTTGGGATAGTGATGCGGAAAATTGGCAGCGTCGCAAAACCCCCCGTAGAGATTAGCATCAATGGCGACACGTGGACTATAAAGACGTATACAACATTCAACTCTGTTTTGTTGAACTTCAAGCTAGGAGAAATGTTCGACGAAGTCACGGCCGATGGTCGTAAGGTGAAGGTTGGTGTTGGCTGATGTCATTATCCGCAGATAATATGATTTTCTGGGCTGTTATCAGTTATGAGACGAAGGCGTGTGCAGGTAACGAAGCTCCCTCATATTGGCCAAAGTTCCTGATTTCTGGGTTAACGTTGAAGGGCATATGTTTTGATGAGTTTTTCGCATCAGAAGAGGTGTATTTAATTGTAGCACATTTTGCTGCAAGTTCTGCTTCAATGTGCATTCTATGCGGGCGTCGCTACTCGACTCTTTGCGAAACCAATGTCTTCCATTCGCTACTTCTGCAGCCATTTTCACCGTTCTGTCATATGTGTAAAGTCTGTCTTCCATCTTTGTCGTAGTTTGTGTCTACTGGAAATCCCAGTCTAAAGCAAACATTTGAGATTGGCAAATCGATCGATACCGCTCCATATTTAACAAGTTAAATTAAGCGCCAGGATGCAGTCTAGATATGTGGCGGTGGCATGTTAGCGTCTATTTGTACCCGTGTGAAACACTGCCTTTACTAGGGACGATGTCAGTGAGCCGGTTGCTACCAGCCTTGTATACAATAGTTCCCAACTTGTTCTCAAGTTCTATGACGATAGAACGACTATCTAAGCGCAACATGTTCTCAGTGGTGTAAAACATAGTATTGCAAAGGATTCTACCTGGGTATATTACACAGCACAAATGAACACCTAAGAGATCACTCCTTATAACAATTATCAATATTAAGTTAGTGAAGGAACAGTGTAGATTCGCTAGAAATGGATACCAGAAAGTAGTCGTTATCACAGCTAGGACTATAAACGACTGGAACAACCGATCTAGTGACTGTGTATATTATGTTACGCTAATATAATAAAACTGACACATATCTCAGAAGAACAAATTCTTATATAGCGCAGTATCCTGTCTTTAAGAATGCTCAAAACGCTTTACACTTTTCTCCACTGGCAGACCTTTCGAATCGAACACCATCTCCATTTATCTGGTTAGCATTCAGCCACGCTGCAATTAATGTGCGAAGACTACTCATATACAACTATCCACCACTGTATGTAGCCTCAGTCATATAGCCGAGTGAATTGGAGCAACGTTGAATGAACGAACTCGCTCAAAGTTCGACACGGCAGAGAGTCCGATGCTCTAGCCGCTACGCCTCAGCTCAGAATAACCTTCCTTGTCCGTTTGTCGCCCGTCTTTTATATCAATCATGCTAATCTAATAACAAATATACATGTTTAGTTAATCAGTATTGCCAGTTTCGATGCACGTGATACAATAGTTATAGACATATACCTATATTACGTTTGTCAAAAATCTAGTCTATAATTTTATTATATGCAAAGGAACCATACCTACCGGAAGTCATGTGCAGTGCATTGTGGGCAACTGATGAGCCACGAATGGCGACTCTGTCATGTATTTCAGACGACCATGACCCTGGAAAACGGCACGAAGTTGATTCAACACCAGGTGGCTGAAATACCGTCTACTATCACACGAGAACTCGTAGACGACGAGGGAACCACAATGCGCATGGTGGGCGGATTTTTCGGCTGGTACAAGCCCTCTCTCTCAGTACTAATGGCTGTAAACTTTTAGTAACACAGTCCTTATTGATGTATCAAACAGTTCAAATCATTTTAGAGACTACCGTCGCTTTTTCAAGATGGCGTCTTCAGTACGATTAACAATTGTCACATTGCTTTATATTTTTGTCATAAGGAAAATCTTCTGGGACCAGAATTTCAACAAATTATACGACGAAGTGCACTGCACTACCGCGCCACGTGTCCAGCATAAATTTTAGATGGCTTGGCGGAGCTTTTCCTAGGTAACAGGTCACGTGATGGATATGTCACTTGATGGGAAAGAGGCAACGATCAGCCGAAATGAGGGGAAGCACGAGCTTCCACGTGGTGTGAGATGACGTCATTCACCCAAGACATTACCGAAATGAAAAATCTATCGTACTTAAGCCAGTGGATGTGTGAATAACGCACCGGCTTTGCAAATGAATCACGATTAAGCCTAATCCAACACGAACTAAATTGAATTTTAAGGTGATTAATGTGTCACCACATGGTTTTGATGTGTAAAACGCAATTAAGCAAATTGACAAAATTCGCCAATTCTGGAATTGTTCAACGTCTCTGATAATTCGCCAACGATTGCATCCTTGCAACTGGAACATGGCCGGGCAATCAATTTAGGAATAGGCCCAACATACTTCGATGCAACGATATCTATCCTTTACACTTATACACGTTTTACCACAAAATAAAGCGATGTGTTGATATCCTGCGTCGCCTTCGTCTTTGTATTTACGTGAACAACAACATCCGGCGGCATTATTAGTTTATTCTACCTCCGTTACCGGAGAAGAAACATTAAAATGCATATTACGTACATTCACATATAAAAACACGATAACAGTAAAATAATTAGTACCGAAAATACGTACAATGACATGATATAATATGTGAACCCAGTATAACGTATGTAGATTCACATGTAAAAGACACGCGAAAGATAGTAAAATGGTTAGTTAAGTGACCAGCGACAATACCTATAATGACATAACAATGTATTATACAACACGATCAAATCAAATAAATTCCACAATATGCCATAGTCATTTCATCGTGCACAATATATTGTTCACCCGATGATCATGCTATCAATACATTAATACGCCAAGTCGATATATTTATAGATGGACATACGCATATGTCATTGGTCGCCTAAAAAACCACCAGTAACTCGCAACCTTTGATAATGGGCCTACTCGTTGTGACAGAGTCAATTTTAACTGAGTGATGTATTCATGCGCGGTTCACTACTTGCTTTAATCATGCCGTTATTTGAGATTAATCCACGTGATTATCCTAATGTGCGGCAATGACCGACTAGACTTATGTTGAAACAATCATTCAAGAAAAACACAAACCGTGTTTCTATGCGGTTATGTAAACACGAACACGCACGTCTGTAGCAGGATATAGACCATTCAAAGTTGCCACCGTTAGTAGAGCGGGACAAGCTATTGGCATTATCGAAAAGTCAGCATTAGGAATCGATAAGCCAATGTCAGCACTCATGATAAGTAACTGCGCAAATTGATAAGGTCTTTCTTGTCCACTTGCTATCTTAATTGTGTTGTTTTTATCTTCATTTTGTTGCTTTGGCCCCAATACTAATATGTATTGTGCGTGTGTGTGTGTGTGTGTGTGTGCGTGCGTGTGCGTGTGTGTGTGTGCGTGTGTGTGAGTGTATATGTGTGTGTGCGTGTGTGTGTGTGTGTGTGTGTGTGTATGTGTGTTTGCGTGTACGTGTGTTTATGGGGTCAGCACACTGTCAGTTTTCTCATTGGCGACCATGTTAATGTTTTGTGTGATTATAAGAAAACGTGACATATAAAGTTTCTTAAATTTCTCACCTGCTGTTATTATCATCTCATTGACATGCTGGTCGAGTTTAGTCAAAATCTAATATCTCTAGCTCTTGCAAAATGCCTGTATGTATGACACCCGTCAATATTTACAAATGGATGCAGGCAGTAATCCGGCTAAAGTGTCAACTAGCCAAATTGCTGCCAGATACCCTTCCGCTTAGTAAAATCAGCTAAAAACATATCATTTTACTGTCAACAGCTTCTACAATCACATCTAGAAATCTGACTACTCAAATGCACTTATGTCAGAGCAAGTGAATATTGTAAAAAGTAATTTCTCAAAAATACACTGCACTTTTGTTCGTCTGTAACCAAGCAGGAAGTCTAACAGTGTCCTAAACCCTTATGTGTGTGTGCGTGTGGGTGTGCGAGCGAGCGCCTGCGTGTGTGCGCGTGTATACAACGCTCATTAGCAATTTTCATAATTGTAGCGCTGAACAGTGGCAGATCTAAGCGATGGTTACATGAAAACCCACCGAGAACCTTCGTGTTATACTACCCGTGTTGACACCAACATGAAAACTGTTGTCGGATCAAAGTTTTAATTTTTTTTATGTAAACGTTGCTTGGTTTCGGATTGTTGGGTGTACTTTGTTACTCATATATTTTTAAGCCATGCACATCATTGTTCATCTGTGGTTTGGGTTTGTTGTAGACGCTAGTTGCGCAAGACGTCACGTCGACGAGAATTTACAAGAAAGCCGACTAGGAAGATCTTGATTTATGCAACATGAACTACACGTATAAATTACTATAAATCTGGTGATAACAATGTAGCAGTAGTCTGGCAGCAGAGTCGGTTTGCAGTCGAATAGTAGTCGCCGCCATTTATAGAATATGTGGTGATCACGTGACAAAATGGACATTCCAAGATGGCGTCTGCACCTCCAGTGACAAACATCTTCAGTTACGTGTGTTGCACGTACTTTATGAATCACGATAACACGACATTCATTGCCTAGAATCGATTTCTTCCGAATGAGCTGCGGGTGTATTTTCCCAGATTCTGTATAAATGATACAAAGTCAACCGTTTTAATGGTAAATTCATATTATATAGTAGACCATCTATAAACTAGAACGATATATTCAAACATTCTGGCTGCTCAGTGATGATTTAATGAACCATAATTTGTGTAACGTAATTGGACGACTGCCTGTTTTATTCGTGTGTTTCCTGTGATATATCATGTATGCGGAGGAAACATAATTTGCTGGTGTCGATGATACATCCATCAAGTGACTCTGAGCACGACTGGCCCAGCAGTAATGTAGATATTCAAAAACAAATAACGGTGACGTAGTATTTTGAAATCGTATTCATTTAAACACATTAGGGCTGCAATTTACTTTAAAAGGTAATTGTTTACCTTTAAATTACTAGGAAGATAACACACACGGTTATGTGTCAATGGGGAGACAAAACAGGCAATGCTACATATTTGTTTATGATTTTGTGACAAAGTTCCTAGCTTTGGCTTTTGTATCATTTCTCTTTTTATGTATTTCACAGTCAAATTTATGTTACGTTTCGACTGCAAAACAGCTAGATGCGTTTGAAATGTATCGATAAAAAGTAAACTTGACTGTTATATGCAGAAATAATTCCAATCAATCACCCTTCAAATATAACTTGTATTTTATAGTTTTATCATATTTCAAAGAACGCGTAGTTTTGAATAAAAAACTGTTCCTCGTTCTGCCAACATCGAGTATTATTATCACTTCCAAAACAGACATAAGTAGACTACTCAAAACGGTAAGAATGATGTAGATTTTGTTAGAGTGATCTTCTACTCAAATACCCCACACGTGCACCAGTCTCATCATAAATACGCCACACTATCGTAATGTGCACTTGAAATTGCAACTCAAAATATCCGAAGTGAAGATTCGTGGAACGGCTGTACTGTGTTTATTTAGTAGTGTTATTTGGGATAATTAAATACTGTTATGCAATGTTACATTGTAATAAAGTATGACACCCAGGTCGTTCCATTTTTTCAATAATCTCTGTCTGAAGGGAAGCACAGCAGCTTGCAAACATCTAATATACGGTATAATGAAGGTGACGTTTACCTTAGGGTAGGACCTACGTGAAAGGTTCTCTTACTGAATCATGATAAAGTTATACAAGTTTTCCGTGTTATTTAGCCTGTAATAATACTCAGTCTGCTAAAAAAATGGCGGCTTCGGAACAAATCATCTCATTTATAATATTCTCAAACTATTTGCTGTTCAATTTAGATTGTGTTGATATTTCAATAGTTTTATTTAGCACATATTACAACGGTTATACTAGTTTGATAATAACAAAGCCTATATCTTAGCTTCAAAAGGCAAAGACGTACCAAAGCCATCATTAAATAAAATACATTATCCCAGTCACTTTTTCTAACTGACACATCATCTAGAAGGCGTCTTTACGGTTGGGCGAGTTTGCGAACGCCACGATCTGTGATACTGTGTGCATGATAACTATTGCAACGCTGATGACGTAATTTTATATTTTTAATTAAGTAAAAAAGGTAGTTCCATCTCCATTAATCGAGCGCTGGGCAAAGAGGATAGGCCAACAGGCAATAATCCGGCTTCTGCATCCATTTTCAATAAGAAGATTTTGCTTTGGATGGCAGTCTTCTTCAGTTTGTTAAGCTAATTCACAACGTAAATGACATTGACGATGATTTCGCATCGTTGCAACGGATACAGTCTAACTTAGATATTGCAGCAGTATGCTATTTTACCGTTTGCCATCCATACAACTATAAGATTTTTGCTTTCGTGATTCACGAAAAAGCCTCAAAGTTCAAACATACCAAACGTGACTCCCACACGGACTTCACTGCTGTACGATTAACTGGAGAAAGCAGTAAGTTTTCTAAATTCTAGCCGGCTAAATATTAGTTAATGCCGATCAATGATATGAGACGTTGTATTTGCCAGTCCAAGACCCAGTGGCAGTGGCAGTGCACTGTATCTGGAGTGGAGACTGGACTGCAGTGCTAGTGGCAATGCCAATCACCCAATGGCAATGGCAATGCGGCGAATGCCAATGCAATGTCAATGGCAATGCAAAGCCTAGGCCTAGTGACTTCAAATCATCCGCGAAATTCGTCATGCCTTGCGGCGTAGCCGGCCTATTTATTTTTTATTTTTTTGAAATCCTACAAAGGCAAAGCCTGGCCAAAGGAAAAGCCGGCAAAGCCAAACTTCCCAAAGCCTGCAAAGCCAGGCAAGCCAAAGGCGAGATTTTTTCATTTTTGTACAAATCCAAAATGGTTTGTTTCTATGCTTGTATAGTCTAGCCTAGTGTCCTGTTACTGGGGCGCCTGTCTCTGCCCTTGCTAATCACCGCGACATCTATTCCTATACTAGGCAGGGCCAGGGACATATTACCTACGACGTACAAAACGGTCACATTTGATTTGTTCAATGGTTTATTTACAGACAATGACAGATGACTGTTTTTACCTTCACATCATAGCGCATGCGTTATGATAATTACATATTTATATAAGATATCAATTTTCTTCTGTAATTTAAATGTCACAGCCCTCGTCTTGTGAGCGTACACATGTTATTATTATTCTGTGTATTATTATATTATTACTAACTCTGCAGTTATATAGATTAATCATAGAGATGACCAGTCTACGACAAAAAGGTCAAAAACATACGACGTTCGTCGGACGAATATTTAACCTGCATTGAAATAAACACTGGACGTGAACGAATGAGGCCCAGACTGTGATGTGAATCGTACAAGTAAGACTAGAGTAAACAGCTGCAATACATTTGAGCGACTTTGTGTATACTGTCGGTTTAACAGCTGTTACGACTCTTTATCTTACAGCGAGGGAACTAAAGAGAGCAATTTTGATAATTCGGCCCCAGCCGCGTGGCTCGGCGCGTCATCGATTTAATACCTAAATTACAACATCACTGCGGGCGATCGTCCCGGGCGTATTTGTTGTTTGGATAATCTTATCTGACGGGTCTGCTGTTTGTTAGTGCTATGAACGTTAACATTGGATGTTAACGCAGGTCGTCCCCAGTTTTGTCTCGTCGTTGCAGACATCACAACAAAACGTAAGCTGTTTGCAGATTAAATGCAACTAAAATAAACCTTCTGTAATTTAAACCGACATAATTTATCAGTTGACTATAATGATCATATATTAGTGGAATAAATGTGTTGAAGGTCAACTGCCCGTCAAATATGCGTTTAATAAGCCCGAAGCTTTGTTCGCAATTTTGAATATGCGAAACTTTCAGTAGTAAACACCCGCTATCGGAGGCAAGCGGGGCTTATCGCAAGTTCATTTATGCCTGGCGCTCGATTGGTTCTAACAATCAAGACTGACAAACAGGCAGGCAGGCAGGCAGGCAGGCAGGCAGGCAGGCAGGCAGGCAGGCAGGCAGGCAGGCAAAAAGGCGTTTTATATTTGGCGCAAATAATTAAACTAGTCAAAAATCAAGTGAGTAAGTATAATTAATAAAATATAAATGTAAAGCAAACATCAAAATAAGGGGCCGGGATACTCCGACGAAGACAGCAAGTGGGCCGAGGTACGGGGGATTCCGTGACTACTATAACATCAGCCCTGGTTCGGGTATCGCAACATACAAGGTCACTTTAAAATTAGTGTCAATATGTCAAACGAATTCACCATCCAACGTTTTGTCATTAAGTAATATTTTTTTTGTACGGCGGTTGTAGTAATCGGAGATAGCAATCTGGACAGGCGGTGAACCATCGATCAGAGGTGTCTGTAGCCTGTAGGGACAGGCTTGCTGTGTTACACCTCGTTAGGCGCGCCGGGAGGCGACCCGCCACACCATCTGCTGTGGTCGGGATCACGGACACCGCCAATAATTAAGCACTCATGATTCTGAAGTTGAATGATGGATAGCCATTTTTATGTATGACCGAGCAGTAAGTGTATACATAGGCGAGAAATATTAACGGTATTGGTAAGAATGTAGAAATCACTAGGCATGCCAGAAGTCCTACGTTAAAGCGACGAGATCTGTTTCGTTAACCGCAATCATCCACAGGTGGTAATTATTAGCAACAGTTCGCTGAATCCGTTATACTTCGTCCCATTTTGCGACCGGGAGTGTAGGAATCATCAAATTTCAAAGGAATTTTCTGGTAGGGATCACTGCTTCCACAACAGTGGTCTTTTGGCTGCCAAACACGGTTGTTTACAATGGCAATGTTTTATTTATAATTAATACATTTTGCGGGGAAACATTCAAATTGCAAACATTGTTGGCTTATGAAACGTAGTTTGGGGAATAAAAAAAAATTGAGCAGACTATCTCAGTTTAATTCTATATTATTTTCAATAGACCATTATACTGTAAAAATGTACAAACCTGACGTCACGTTTGACGCGGGAAACATGCATAGCTAATACGAGAGGTCGCCACCTTGCGTGATGTATCACGCACATGATGCTTGGTTCAGCAATTGCTAAGTGATACAAATTATAGAGTCAATATACATTTAAGTGTCGAGTCGTGTTGTTACCTCATTGTTAAGCAACAATAATAGCTCGAGGATTATGTATATTTGATTCAGTTCTAAATAAAGACGAATGGCGTGTTTGTGGCGCTGTATGCGTACGTCGAAAGTCATAGAACCGTCATAGGATCTCCAATTAATAACCTGGCAGGAATGTTAGCGATGTTATGGGATGCGTTCCCTAGCCCAATCCCCGTGGGATAAGCTGACTCCCAATTCCCGTTACTCGGATACGTTCATGAAATTCTATCCGTTCGCTCTTCCCATCTACAAGCTTCGGCGACAGGTGGCGTAGCGGTGCACAGCCTCCCCCCCGACCCGCAGTCTGCGTCCCGCCAGCCTTCGAGAGAGCGTCACTCGTGTCTCAGTCGCCGCCGCTCTCACGTCACTCCGCCCCGTCACTCATCCGCCCTCCGCCTCTCACTCGCATCTCGACGCTACCGCATAAAGATGGCTTCGAAATTCGTCGGGAAATGGAAGTTGGAGAGCACTGAGAACTTCGACGAATACATGAAGGCTATCGGTGGGTACGAACCGACACTGTGGTATTTACATGATCCTGGGATTAACCCACAAAAAACCGGCCTCACGTTTTATTGGCTGCCGAAAATCCACGGACATCCGGAACCGTGGATTTGAAAGAGGGTGTTGCGTCTGCAGGGGTGATTGTTTTGTATTTGGGAGTATCGAAGGTTGACGGGAATGTGGGAATGGGTATGCTTGCCATGTTTGCCGTAATTTAATTTACATGAATTTGACTGGGAGGACGTCACTACGCCTCACCCAAGTCACGCCACTCGCTCGACGCGTTGTCAACATACGCGCTCAATATCGAATTTCGTGCAATGTGTTGGCTGCCTGCGAGAAGTGTACGATACGGGCGCGTTTTATGTTACGAAGGCAGTGTATATAGCATAAATAATGGTGGTATCAGAAAATCATTCATCAATAATTTGATGCAACACGGATGTATCATGTGGTATTTGACAGAGTAAGGTTAAGTTGAACGGCCGTTAACATCGCATTGTCTGAATTCAAACACATACGCACGCACGTATGCGTGCGTACATACATGCGCGTGTGCGAGCGTGCTGCGTACCTACATATATTATATATATGTACGTACCCCGTACCTACCTACCTACACACAGACACACGCACGCACGCACGCACAGAAGTAAACAAAATTCATAAAATGCATACAGTGATACACGTTCTAGCGTTCGTTTGAACGTTCGGACGTAAGTGCTTTTGTTCGTTCGTACGTAAGTACACATATACGTAAATTGCATACTGAGTGGTTACATGCAAATACATTTATAAGCAGAATAATTAACTAATGTTACGCAAAGAGAGCCCACTCACACGCGCGCGTACACTCGCTCCGGCAGACACAAAGACAGGCAGGCGGAGAACGCCTTCTGATGAATGCTACTCTAATCAACCACTTGAGTGACAAGATCGGAGTCAGACTGCTAAATTTACTACTTCCTCGAAACGCAGCGACGCGCATCCCTAGGGAAGCGGGTCTCACCTAGTAGTCTATTTTCCCATGTCTGTGCCCTTTGGTCGCCCGTTCTTCCGTCATGATGAAACAAACGTGCGCGCACTTCCCGGCGTGGGAGTCCCTCGTTTGTAGGTCAACGCTGGACCTAGTGAACGCGTCCGACAGTCTGTTTACTCGGATCAAGTGAAAAATCAATAACCGCTGGAGCCTAGTCCATAGTGCAGAAGCCGCTTATTCAGCACGCTGCAGCTCCTGATCTGAAGATGCTCGCAAGAAAGGCAACATCGCGCGTAGATGGAAGAGAAACAAATTGCCGGGTTCATAGTTCGCGTGGTATAGTCTGCCTGGTATCAGCCCGGCCTCAGGCGGCGTACACATTTCCCATTTATACAATACGGATGTTGCGGATAAAATTGTTTTGATGTTCGGTGGATTTCCAATCAAACAGTGGATTTTGTGGAGGTAGGCTATATTTAATAGCCTAATCGATGGCGACCATGATAGCTCCATCGTAATAGTGATGCAACAGACCGGTTAATCACAGAAAACGTAATACGGATTTATAAAGAATGTACACTGGTCTACATAATTTCAGATATCAAGTTAAAAATACGGATTTCTAGGAAGAACACGTGGCTTGTGAGGCATGACTGTGGTGTCAATGTCTCAGTTTGTTCTCGTTCCCGGAATGTCATTTGTGGATTGCCCATTTTTCGCAGTCTATACTCGGTGGTATGCTTTAAATTTAATTTCAACGCGTGTGCCAGTCGTATAAAACATAGCAGAGAAACCTAATTTAGATGTGAAAGATACGCCGAGAAATTGCAAATTAATCCCACTGGCGGTTTCACACGGCTCACTTTTATAATCGATTTGTGTTGTATAAATAACGTTAGACAATTAACAGGCTCGCCTATCGCTTTCAGTGAAAGGCGAACATTCAAACCGCTTTTTGAATAAATTTGGAACCATTCCAAAATTAAATAAACACATAGTCAGTGTATAATATAAAATTGTGATCTTTTGTTATAGCACATGTTATTGAAACGTTCGTCACATAATTGGAAGTTCGTTTAGCGCGGTCACAAACAATAAAAGTACGATCAATTATTTGGAGCACGTTTCATCTATTTGGTGCTGTTATGTGGATAATATACATTTTCTTTATAATCAGATTAGTGCATTTCAACGGGCCAGTTATTATTAGAAGCTATGTAATTGGCGCCGATGTAAATGCGCGCCCGTACTAATATAACTTAACGACGTATTTTTTAAAATGGAACATCCAAAAACAGTTCTTACAATAACACAAGTCCCATGCGCACAAACACACTTACTACTTAACCGGTCCATGCAGATATAAACCCATGGTACGACATGGTACCACAGGAGGCCTACGAATAATGCACGAGTTTCCGCACGTGTGTGTAGAACCAAGTCTACACGAAACACCTCCCCAGTCTGGAGTTATTTGACAGATCACCAGCACTACGTCTTATCGCAGCCTTCGACACCTCCATGAACGACCAGACAATGTTTGTTTGGATGCGCATATCTACTAGTTGTGTTTACTACTAAGTAGATGCAACCAAACAATTATGAAATTCTTTCCTGTTGCTGCATCAACCGGGCACGTGTCACAGTTTAGTATTCATATAATTATGTCTACATACGCAGGGAATCCGACCGTCATTGATACTTGCGTATTATACTTCCAAACAGCCAAAAGAAAGTGATTTACAGCACTGGTATTTCCCTTGAATATGTCAATTTCCCATTAAAACTGTTTTTAAAGAAAGAAAAGTTCCAGAAATGGGTTGCCATATCAAAAATCACAGACACTTCATTCATATACAATGAAGTAAATTAATGATCTGCCTCAAACCAATCGGATGCGTTGCGAAGATTTGCCTCACATAAGGCAAGTTAGGTTTTATTGATTTCAAAAGTAGCTCATTTCAGATATTCGAGTAGCAATTGCCAAAATATAACGTTGCTTATCAACATAACACTTTATTAAAACACGTAGGCCCTATCAACTTGTTTGTTGTTGAGAGCCACAGATTCTATAAATTCAATACTACTTAGATACACTCAAGTTAAAATTGTGAGATTAAACACTCTAATTTTACGTTGTACGGCGGCCATTTTGACAGCCATTACGAATAGTGCAAAGTTGCGAACCGTTCGTTTGGAAATGCCCCCAAGATTTGTTCGTCAACATTGCTATCAGTATAACAGGTGTTCAGTATAAACGGAACTTGAAATCCTGTACAAAAATATACACCACTAATTACTCAGTCAACACGAAGAAGAGGGATTTACGTCATTCGATTTGAACTTTTGACGTCGAACAACAAGACTCCGTGTATACACAGTGTGGACGCCACCGAGAGCCTCGTCAGGATCAGTTATGTCGCGTTCCCAGGACATACTCCAAAGTCCGGCTTCGTAATTTCCCGTAATTACTTCCGACGGTCCGGTTTGGCAAGGGTTCGCTGCGGCGGTGAAGCCGTCGATCGCAGCAGCATGGGAAACGTCTGGACGTAATACCGCCGATAAGCTAAGATCAACAACTTACGCTGCCTTGCCCGATAGTGGAGCAGTTACACTGGCTACCCAGTCTTTGGAGCAATGTTCCCACAATCTAACATCCTTGCCCACGACAGGCTGCTATAGGGCACAAGACAGTTCATTTTCCTTTGGTTACGATTTAAAAATGTGAGATTACAATAAGAAAAGAGGACCCGAGAAAATTATGAAACATCTTCACAGCCTGTACCATCGTGTAATTGATACGCTGAACAAATTTCGGTAAAAACACATACCCCAGCGCTTAGAAAACGCATGCATGCACCACCCGTGAATATTAACAAAAATGGCCACTTGTAATGTGTGTTATGAAAAGAAAAAAGCACAAAATCACTCCGCCGATTAAAGTCGTCGAAACGGCAAAAAAATTCACATTATACCAGTAACCCGGCTAACGTGCCTGATCATTTACACTCAGTTAACATAAAAAAGCTTTTTTATCAAATTTAACATCAGACTTTTCTACTAGGTCCTACATTTCAATGAAACACATAATAAAGGCCTATGAATATATAACCCGGCTTGTTTGGGGTACAAATGGCTGACAACATTCTCCATGTTGATTATTCAAGCATTGTAGGATTTGACGAACACGCTAATGCAAACCGGTGAAAATCAATTCAAAATGTTGTTTTTATTAAAACCGAATCGTTACTTTGCGCACACAGCCTGACTGTCGTTTAGCGTTCGTTTCAGTGGCACACAATGTCACTGGTTTATAGCGCGTAGACCGACCCACTGCGAAACGTAGTTTTGTACTTTGTCCCAAACCACTGTTTGTAGTCAAATTTCCCACATCCGTCCCATCTGTTGCGGTGCGTCAGCCCATTCATCAGGCTCTACATTAAACCGACCCTGTCAGTTCCTCGTTTAAAAAAATAATGTTCTTAATAGTAGATCACGTTTTCAAGTTATTCTGCCAGCCTTTACTAAACCCGAACGATTGTTTACAATTTGGATGTTGGTTTCACGAAAGTTGACATTATAAACAAAACATTGACATAGTAAACAATGTCTATTAACAGTATCGTGGAGGTAGACGGACTTTAGATTTATTGATTCCCTTAATACAATTGGTAAGACAGTAACGGGGACAAGTTACAAATTCTCATATCCTTCGGCCAACCAGGCTGACTTCTTCAGCAACCCCTGATGGCCGAAATTGACTCCACTGGAAACCGTAATGCCCATCGGCGTGTTTAGGATGGGGCCGAGCGGGCGCCCTCCCCCACTGGTACTGCGTTAGCAGCTGTGTGCTTGACAGAGCAGGAAGGGCGCGTTCATTACCCTCTGTGACCCTTATTTGAACGGGGTTACATATTTTGCTTCCCGCTCTGAAACATCCTGGATACGCCCCTCATACTGGCCGACTCACCTGGTTGCGGGGGAGACAGACACACGTTGTGTAACAATGATAGCATACTATTTTACGTCTGGTTGTGATCAGACTATTTGATATCGTGACGTCATCGGCCGATCAAAATTGTACGATAAAATTTTATGTAAAATTATAGGCCCTTCTTTAGATATTTTTCCCGTTTAAATAATTAATTTTCAGTTATTTAAAGAAAATAAAAACCTATCTAGTTTAGTACCCACTATGATGCGTTAACTCGTTTATATAAATGTGTTATTTAGTTTGAACAAAATGATCGGACTATTAATAATCATTTGTCGCCGAATTCGGTCAAACATCGACGTAAAAAGAACAAAGATGGTTGGGCACTAAATATTAGGAATACTAGGACATAGGGCTAGTCACAGTTTTGCAAGTTACTCGATATAACAAAATCAGTTCCTTCGATGATTTAAAAATGGTAGGCCTCCTGCATACTCATGTGAAATTATATATATATATGATATTCAGAGATGGTACTATTAATAGTAGTACGTGTAGGCTACAACCGAAGAACCGTGGCCGTAATGAAATGCAGCAAATCTCAAACTGGATCCTAGACAGACCAGTTGCGTAAATGAATCATGTTGACAATCCGATTTATCAACGGTCATATGGGAGAGATAACGTTTCGCGTCACGGAACTGGATACGAGGCCAAGGCCAGCGTCTGGGAATGTGACGTAAGAATGTTCCAACCCTCAAAGGAATGGTTGACCAAGACGGTGCACTGACACTGATCTACACCAGATGGTGGCGATGACGGTCATCCGAACCACTAACAGCGAAATCTGAAGGCGCCGGGGCAGGTCCGGAGCACCCAGAGAGTCTTGGCGATACAAAAACCCCACTGGCGGCCGAACCAAATAGTATAGAACATTATTCGCCGCCGCGCCGCCGTAACTTCAGTAATGGGGGGGGGGGGGGCACATTCAGAACCTCTAGAGGCACGCCACTGTAGTTAGGCATAGCGCGGCAAAATTCCATAGGTATAGGGAGCACGTGCCTACTAGACCCGCCTAAGGGGATGGAGGGGTGGAGGGAGAGACGGGAGGGTGGGAATAATACTGAAGTTGAGGAAAGTGAAATGTAGGCATATGGGGCTGGTTGGTTCACTGGAAATTAGTATTCAAAAGACGGACGATCTCAGATGCAACTTTTAACCAAATGCGAATATTATTCCCATACTTCATATTTGGACATCAAAGAACCGGATTCGCGATGTTGATGACACAGCTTTATGAAGGCAATCTGTTCCTAGTTTTTAATTAATTAATAATATAATGTTCTCAAGTCAATGTTAACTGTATTGAAGGTATATTGTCCGCCAAATTGTGTTTAGTAAGCCCCGAAACAACGTTCGCAATTGGGAAGGTACGACCCCGTAGCATGTTCAAATATATATGTCATATACATATATAATATATATATCTCAAATAGATAGTACACAAAACGTCCAGTTTCGAAACAAGCTTTATTGGCAATACGGCCGAGTCGGGCTGAGTTTACTGCAATACCCTTTGATGTTCAACGATGTCCCATTTCCCACGTTCAACTCGGCAGACTTCCTTTTACAAATTACTACGCCCACTAATTCTGGGTAGAGTCTTCTCACTGACTCCCCCCATTAAGAGCTGTCCATCATTGGCAACTGTCCAGTACTCGTCGCAGATAAGACACTGACCGGTGTTGACAACTTGGCCGACTGACCGGTTACGTAAGACGATAGAATTCGATATCAATTTGTAGCGAGCGTGTGAAGGACGCCAACTGTGTCAACAAGAGAGCGGGGACAACCGTCCCAGCGGTCTTCCTTGAACCCTCTTCCCTTTCCACAAGGCGATGTTTAACTTTTTGTACCTCAAATTGTAATACCATTTTCTAAATACTATGGTAAAGTCAGACGTTGAACTTGAAGGTACACTGGACATACCCGTGCTGTACGCCAGATTACGTTTAATAAACACGAAACATTGTTCGCAATATTTGAAACGAACAAAATATTCTACCAGTAAACAACGACTATTGCCTTCGTACTTATTGTTTAGGTAGGCGCATCCTCGCAAGCCAGGACTGTTTGCTATGCACAACTAGCCCTGGCTGATCCCCTACGCGAAGTGCGGAAGTTAGCTGAGTCAAACTAGTAATTGACTTCGCCACTCATGACTGCATCACCCGCGAGAACAGCGCAAATACCCGCCCAAATTTGAAGACGGATAAATGACTTCTGTGAATCCCAATATATAATGACCCGTTCGACCATTAGCATGAACAGCTGAGCGGTATTGTGTATTCGAATAATTGCTTCTACTTCCTAAACACTGCATGTAACACGTGCCACGGTTGGTTGAAATTAGTTTTATTATGACCACCTGACCTGCCTGTATCTACTGATCTAGTGAGCAATTTCAATTTGGTAGGCGTCCAAATACATTAAAGTTGGATAGTTCTCCCAAGTGGGGCTGAGTGCTACTGATTCAGCGAACTCCCTGCTATTAATCATCACCTCTGCCTGATTGTGGGCAACGGAAAAACATCCATCTTTTAATGTTCGTAGCGTAATGTTAACGCTTGCGTGGGTAAGAGACGAATTCTAAACTAGCTTACACATAGACATGGCGCAACAAGCCAAGGGCAGCGATTATCATCAGTACAGAAGCTTGATATTAAATTCGTGACGGCGGCGCCCTCTGGGGAATGTGATATCAAATTCGTGACAGCTGCGCCCTCTGGGGGAGTGTCCACTGAAAACAGTAAATAACTACCTTTGTGATTTTTCAAATGCATTATCAATTGGTAAGTCAGGGAACAACGATCCATGGAAGCAAACGGACTTAGAAATATTCAATTGGACCTCAGTGCGTAGGAGATAGGCTTAGGCCTACAATGCTCCAAAGTTAGCGTATACAATAATATATATGTATATATATATTATAATATATATATGTATATATTTATGGTTATTATTGGTTTGTTAAAATCATCCGCTGTGATTGGCAGGAGTCGGCATGGTGCTGAGGAAATTGGCGTCAGTCGCCAAGCCTTCAACGGAGATTACGATCGATGGAGAACAGTGGAATCTGAAGACGTTGTCCACTGTTAAAAACACGGAAATTTCCTTCAAGCTGGGGGAACCATTTGACGAGACAACAGGAGATGGACGCAATGTCAAGGTCAGTATCTATTTATAGTAACGTGTGATCGAAATGTTAGGGAAAATACTGTGTTTTAATGTAATTAATTATGGTTCTGCGCAATGGTTTACTCTGCGTTCGAGGCAGTGTGGTAATGACATTATGTCTGTGTGTCCTTCAGCCTCAGGGCATTACTTTAAATAGCAACAATTTTGTTTTGAAACCTCTTACTTATTTATTTAACCGTTAAAATGATTTATTTTATGTTAATTTATCTCAATGTAAATGTACGTATCTTACATAGTTTACCTTGTTAGGTCTTTGAGTGGGTTTTACATGGACATACGGCGCGATATTAATGCAGATTTGAATACCTTTTAATTTAATTATTTCCTAAACTTACCTAATCATCCAGCCATGAGAATAATGTGTTAATCCGTCCACTGATTGTTCCAACATTTAGCTGGTACCAATAGGTGTCGATAGGTAATATTTATTTATCGCAGGATTTACTATCCAAAATTAATATCCGGAACATCAAATATCGCGAGTTATCCAAAACACCATATACACGACTAAATGTCTTGCGGCCTGCCACATGTCATGGAAGATATTAAGTGCGAGGCTTAGATATCTATTGAGTTAATGTGTCTGTTCACATGCGGCTGACTACCCTTCAGTGTAACACGTGTTACTGCGATACATTTCTAGACATTCTACCAAGTCTACGCTGGAGCGAGACAAGGGTAGTTCAGTTTATGTATCTTTCATATATCGATCAATTGTGGGGTGGGAATACCATCGCGTAATCTGTCCCAGCCGATCTGGACGAATCGTCTCCTTCTGTAACGCTGTTTTCTGCTGTTCTTCCCACTCTCGGCTGTTCACGCCTGCACCGTTGAAATCTTCCTTAAACAGTATCTCTCCTTGGTGTTGGTCTTTCTCTTCTCCTTCTAACTCCTCACTTATTTTCTACACGTGTCCTGATGTACAGTATAGATACCAATCTTCCACTCTATATAGATTTTCCCGTATATAGTGCGGACTTTTTTAATGCTTTGTTTGAGTAATACGACCGCATTCCGTTTTAATACATATTTGCTTGAAATGGAAAAATAGTTTCCCACTGCTGCGTTTTTTTCAGATACCAGGAACCGCAGATCATCTTTCTCTCAACAATGTTTTGTTCCCAAAACCAAGCTTAACATTGGCAAAGGATTTTTTTCTGAAACTGCACCTAAAATCTAGAATCCACTCCCCATTACTTAATACTATGCAAAAATAGTCATCAGAAATTTACTATACTTACTTGTTTGAAAATACATTCCCCTTCTTAACCTTCGGCGTTAACGATGACTCCTGTGCAACCCTGTTCGATATCTTGCCTAACGATTACTGTATGTTGCGCCTCTCAGCTCAGGTTACTGAGCATATAGGCGCCATAGAAGTTTATCATTATTATTTTTATTAACTATTACTATTTTATATAAATTTACAAGTATGAATTTGCACAACAAATTTATATACAGGCTGTATAATAATCGAAGATAGAGTCTATATACTAGTTGGTAGACATCTGATATATCTCATAAAATATATTTAGTAGCTTGGTAGATGGCGCGCTTGACCAGAAGAATAATGCTGCAGGCGGTTAACCAATGAAAAACGTTGTACGGATTTATGTGTAATTGCAAGTAAAAAAAATGGATTTCAACCACGGAAATGTGGCATGTTTATAGTGGTATAATAGTGTAATATTGTTCTTGTACAGACGACGATTTCACTGGAAGGCAGCAAGCTGATTCAGTCGCAGATCGGTGATCCCAACTGCACCATCACCCGGGAGGTGACTGATGACGACACAATTAACATGGTGAGACGAGTCTTTTTGTGTTTGTTCTTGAACATGCCTACATACTTTGCAAGTTTGACATGGGCCCATACACGTCACCCCCTTAAATTTTCCGGCCCCCAGTTTGGGAATCCATATGCATTGCAACTTGTATTAATAGTTTCTAGTTGTTGTACACGTTTATTTGTATAGCGCTTCGATCCACAAAGTGGGAATTAGCGCTATAAAACGTATCATTATTATATTCAGATTTAACGCATATCACTTAAATATGCTACAGTAGAGACTTGTTTGTTTGTGTGTTTGCGGGTGGGCAAGGGGCGGGCGGATGGGTAGTGCAGTATAAACGGTAGAAATATGTTCTGTAAATCGAGGAAACCGGGATTCCAACTCTAGCCGTCTCAAAACTTGGGCACTCCACTTTGCACGCGTCTTTCGGAAGAGAAACCGACATCTACTGGCCCATTGTACCCGGTTTCTATGCCAGAGGGACAGTTTTTTTTAAGATAACACATTTAAATGTGTAACCTATCATGAACTCTTAGAGTGATGCATGGTCACTGTCCCAAATCCAGTGGGGAGCGGTGGTCGGGCGGAATTGCGCCATACTGTCGATTGAGGTGACCGTGGTGCGACTCCATCTGCCGCCGTTTCGAAATTTAGGCAATTTCGCTCACCCCACGGTGCCTGTTTCTTTCGGAAGATACGCTAAAAGCCGTTGGTCCCTTCTATCTGGTGTCTATGCCAGGGGAAGTAAAAGATCCCACACAGGGGTAAATGTGTAACCTGTCATGGACTCACAGAGTCGTGGTCTCTGTCTCTAACCCACTGGATCTTGCTCCCAGCCCGGTCGGGCGTGTGAGAGACGCCGTGCAGGCAATGTATACAGTATATACACTGAATCATTGGACCCACTGGGTCCTATATGAATGTACATACATCCCAAACCCCTTGCTTTCTTCGGCGGCCGGAATAGTAGAAGGGTGCGTTAGAGGTGCCAACATTGCTTCACATCAGCCGACCCTCTTCAGGGTCTATAACATGTGTCAGATACATCATCAGTTCTGAGCCCCATGGCTCATCCATGTCTCGCGTTTATTACGGTCCGACTGGCTGAAAAACACACTTTTCGTTGTCATCGGGAACGGGGTGCTAATAATAGCACTGTTGCTTGTTGCGTGTGATTAGTTGTAAATTAGATCTTGTCACCGTGCGTCTCATTAAGTAAAAAATTGCCTCGCTTGGGCATATGACGAATATCCAAGAGAACGCTTCCTTTCGCAGAGCATTCAACGACAGATAAATTGAACTGTAGCCATAATGTTGTATATAACAAACTCTATTTCTCTTATAACCATAGATGGTAAAGGAAAATTGCCAATATTGGGGCGACTCTTAAAATGAGATATTTATAATTATCTGTGTCAGGGAGCGATAATTATTTACTAAGGGGTGGGACGGAGATGTATATATACCCTGGTTTTGATTCCAGTACACCTCAAAATGCTGTGCACTGAAATGTGACTCATTATCCAATCACGTGCACTGAAAACAAATTGAGCCCACCTTGATTTCTACGGCGCACCAACCCCTGCCCGATAAATAATGTCGGCTCCCTTAATTAACAAAATTGCCAGGCATCGGAACTACAGCAAGAAGATTCAAACCCGCCATCTTGACTGGGAGTGCGACGTTCCAGTTACTCTGCCTGCGCCCTCTAACCTAGAACAAAATCGATGTAATTAAGAACTGTCCCACCATCAACATTCTTCCCGTGCATAGCCATAAGTGTCGGAACGTGGTGAATAATGAGGGGCTGAGGCTCGCCAAGACACTGCGACAGCACCCCCCCCCCCGAGGGTCACCAAAACATCCAACTGCACCCCTTGCCGATATAATAATAATAAACATTCTTTAGTCACGATAAATAAAATATTTTATTTTCCTTGAGGTCGTGGGTTTTAAATATAAATGTGCAGGTAAAATTATGTAAACTACTAAACCATAATTCTGTGGCTAAACATATATCGAGCCTCCAACAAAAAAGATGGGCTAAGCCACCCCCAAACCCTCCAGTTCCGACGCTGACGGTAGGTGCATAGTGTGTGAAGTATAATGCGGTTTATTTGCTGTTGTAGACATTGACTGCGAAGGACGTCACGTGCAAACGAGTCTACAAGCGCGAGAAGTAGGGCGGATTCACTACGTCAGCCGGGAGTAGATTATATTTACAGTTTGCGTAACCATTCAGCCAGTTCTTGAGGCGCACAAGCAGTCGTCACGCAGAAGCATAATTCGACGCGCTGTCCATACGCGGCGTTAGTAGTCCGGCAGTAAAATTGTTCTGGATGCTGGTTGGCTATATTAGTTGATGCACGTTTAATTGTGATTGCGATCTTGGTTCGTGGTAGATGTATTAAATGAAGTGAAATAACATATTCCAGGAATATACTCAGTGGATGTATTACTATACTGACTATGTATTTGGAGTATATACTGTTCACCTAGCTGTCTTGGCACTTTTAGAAGACTAGTAATTTGAATGAGAATCGTCGTGTGCCAATTATAGAACGATGAGACGTCTTTGTAATGTTGTGATGTAAGCTAAATTACGAATAAATGGTTAATTGGCAAATGTAATATTAATACTGAATACTACTTTGTATGTAATTTACCTTGAAAGTATTAAAATGCGTTGTAAAATATTAACTGTTTTGCTCGTTAGAATGTGCACAAATGCGTCGTGACGTAAGAAGAAATAACGACGAAAATCTCAGAATGCGCTTTAAACCATGTAAGTTAGGCGCCTATTATCACTAAATCACACAAACAATTACTGCATAAGGGAACTTGTTTTGGGTGTAATAAGGATATGAATTCACTCTTATTTAAAGGGAAACTGAAACACAGCCGTTATGTGCCATGTATTTCAACATGTACTATATAAGTATGGGTCCTGGGGTGCCCTTAGAATGATTAAATAAAATACAGATTTCTTGTCTATGGTGGCAATACCCTAAATTACGTCTATGCAAAATTAGAGAAAAAGTTGAAGTTTAAAAAAAAAGGCAAAATGTGAAAATGTACAAGTTTTGGGGGCCCTTAGAATAATTCAATCAAATACAGATTTCTCATGCATAGTGACAGTACCCTAAGATACGTCTATGCAAAATTAAAGAAAGTTGCTGAACGGTTTCAAAGATAAGGCAGCTAACGGCGGACGGCGGACGCAGAGTGATGGCATTAGTCCGTTGAACCTTCGACCCAAAGGACTAATAAAATCGAATTACTCGAATACAATACTGTATTGAAAAGAAGTATTAGATACGCAAAGAAAATGTACCACGAAAGGTGTTTCAAACAGTACAAAATAAACATAAAGAAAACTTGGTTAACAATAAATGACATCTTAAACAGGACTAAACACAAAACGTAATTTCCAGACGTGTTTAATGAGAATGGAAAACAAGTCACAGATGAAGCAACCGTTGCAAATCATTTTAATAACTTCTTTACAAACATTGGACAAAATACACAGTCCAATTAATGTTTCTTTTAAAAATTAATTAATTGCTAAACACAATTCAGTTTATTTTTGAAAAAGTGAACAAAAATTACGTAGGTAATAATATTGATAACCTACATGCAAAATCCAGTTATGGAATACATGGTATACCATCCAAATTATTGAAATTTGTAAAAGAAGTTTTAACAGCGCTACTTACAATAATAGTAAATCAAACTATTGGAACAGGAATATTTCCAAACAACCTAAAAGTAGCAAAGGTAATCCCAGTATTCAAAAAAGAAAATGATAGTGTATTTACAAATTATCGACTCATATCACTGTTGCCTGTTGTATCAAAGGTAATAGAAAAAATATGTTTAATAAGCTGTATACATTCTTTCAAAATCTAATTTTCAAGTCAGTACGGATTTAGAAAAGGACACTCAACAGAACTAGCTGCATTAGAACTAATTGATAAAATCAACCGTGAAATGGACAAAGGTGAAATTCTCATAGCCATATTCTCAAATTTATCAAAAGCCTTTGATACACTAGATCATGACATCTTAATAAACAAACTCATGTTACGGAGTCGGAGGATGTGTTAATGGTCTCATAAGGAGCTATTTAATCAACAGGACACAGTGTGTTGAAATGGAAGACATATCATCTGACACGCCACTAATCTCAGGGCTCTATATTAGATCCTCTTCTATTTTTGATATATATATATATGATGTTGTATATGCAACTCAACGTTTCGAATTACTTCTATATGCTGACGATTCAAGCATACACTATATGTCAAGCTCATTGAGTTCTTTCAATAATAAAAAATCGAATAATTTTGACATTGAATCACAATTTGTTTTCACAGATGTAATTACAATATACTACTGCACAATATACATAATAAATTATATAACCATTACATTATATCTGTGTGGATAAATAAAATTTTGAAATATACAAATGCATCGTTATGTATAATTACCATATTTGTTTATTTTTGTGGCGAATAAATAATTACTACATAAATAAAACATATTTACAAACTGTGCATCATAGTATAAAAATGATTTGGTTTATATTACTTCGTGAAAACATAAACAAAGTGTCGAGAATATCAATGGTTCGGTGTTAGGCTTGAACCGGCGTCGCTCGATTATAAAACAAGTGTTGACTGATTTAAGTTGTTATGATAAATTGTTCAACTGCTCCTTCATATATATCGATATTCTAGTGATATTATACACGTTTCTTTTTGTAACTGGATACACTATCTGTTTGCTACATATGTTTATTGGTGTAGATTATCTCCCGTAGGTTGCAATCGATATAATTATGAAATAAATTTGATGTTGAAATAGTGCATATACAGTAAATATCATATATACCATATTCACTTTAAACGAATTTTGCTTATATTGAATACATGAATTGGTCCCTATTTGATTTTAATATACAGCAAATTTCAGATATAATGAGTAAATTGACCGGTTGCAAGCGATTTGTTATATCCAAGGCTTACTCTACCAAGTCATTGTTTTTTAAACTGCATTATTTCAATATCATCACGTTTTTGCATTTAGACTACTTATATACACACATGCCAACCTGGCAGTCATATTTATGGAGAAATAAATTGTGTCTGTTTCTATTTTCTAAGTAGTCATAAATGGAAAATATTATTGACTATGACAATTACGGGCTGATATAAAACAATTATTACTGTACATTTTTGGCACATCCTATTTTCCAGGTGCCAATAATCCAATTTCTTTTCTCACCAAACCGACTTAGCAACAGAAGACAATAATTATTTTGACTAGTAGTTGTTTTACAAAATGTAACAATTGAATCAGTATAAAAAAGATTGCTAACATACTGCTTTTACCAGTAGATCTTGGAATACCAGGTCATTGATTTTTATATTGTTTCAAAGCGATTGATCATAGAAATCTTTTATATAATTTATTTTGAAAAATAACCACTGTTAACAATTTATGCAAACAATGGATATTAATAAAAAAAAGTATTATACTAATTCTAGATGTCGTAGGAAAACAAGAAACTTGTGTCTGTATAATGAGATACACGAATTAGTATTCAAGGTATTTGATGTATAATTGATGTAATGTGAATTTATGGTGGTCTTCCTGGTGTTCATACTATGTTCGAGTTTCAATGTATCCTTGAGACATTGCGAAAATAAGAAATGTGCCACATCCAAGCAGAGCATTGCAAAACATGATGTTAAAGGTGACATGAACATACATTTTCCATTTTAATCACGTAAATAACATACTAACATGATGCTATTTAGACAGATGTAATACCCGACAGCTTTAGTTAATATATATACACGCAGTTTAATGTATAAAAATAAACCTATCTGACCAATTTCCGAATTAAATCCCGAATAAAATAGTGTGCCTGATTACTGCTTGGTAAAGCACTGTGAGTGTGACGTAATATGTGCCATAGCCCAAATCTGTCTCACCACTAGAAACATGGAAGACACGGCGTAAGATTCTTGTGATTCGGATTTGGAGAGATGTGTCGCAAATGTGAGGACTTGTAGGACTGTTGCCGCATACAGCGATGAACCATTAGCAATAGACGTCACTCAGGAACGTTTATGACATGTACGATGATGACGACGATGTAAAAAGGAAAATTTTGAGACTGTCGTTGTCGCCGGTGACAAACGACAATTTCAGATTCACGAACCGAACATCGAGTTTTATTGGAAACGGACAATTCATTCGACATTATACAGAATCACACGGATTATTTTCAACGTCAAATGCAACGTCTACACGTATATCTGTATACTATTGTAATACTAATAGTATTAATATGATGCGTGCAACTGACAGAATTGTGCAAGCCAACCATTCACCGATTCTGTGATTTCATTGATACTGTCACTGTCAATGTCATTGAGTTATTCAGAGACACTTCCGACGACAAGGCGGCTCTATTTTTTAAAACACTAAATAGTTGGTTGGGCTGCTGCGATGATGTCATCCAGAGATGATAAAGCGACTCCATGTTCGTTAACAGAAACCTATATTCATCACAATAGCCGCAGTAAACGGTCAACGTGTATTTTGACAAGCGGGACCGACACGCTCGAATCGACATTTCGCCGCTGACAGCTTCGGGAGCAGGCATTGCTTTTGTTCGACTGTTATTTGTGTATGTTCATAATCCGTAGTACACTTGTGAAATATCCAATACATGTGTAATTAGTCACACAATTTTGCTCATCAATGGCTATATCTATCAAAATAGGTTCGTAAATGTGCTAGGTTGTTTACAAGTCACATTTTAATGTGATGATTTACGTAAAAAATCCAAAATATACATGATATCAATTACAATTGTTCAAAAACATTTCTCAAAAGACCCACACCACGATTTTGCATACCAGCTGTACATCATGATAATGTATGATGGAACAGAATTAGAGGTAATTTCAAATGTTTGTTAACTTACTACTTTACTACAATATTATTAATAGAATTGTGTAAACACAACAGCTTTTTTACTATACAATATATACAAGGTATTTTGTAATATAGCATTCAAATGAAGCATGCAATATTATTAGGCATGTTGTCATTGTCCATTTCATTTTCTTGTTGATACATAATCATGTATGCTTGACTACTCTCTCACAGCAAGTGTCTCCAAATTCCCATTCAGCACTATCTGATGCAGTGTTCTATGCACAATGGAGAATGTGAAAGGGTTCACATGTAAGAGTTGAAGACGATAGTGTTTCCTCATCCCTTGATTTGTTAGCAATACTGAAATACAAACCAACTATACATTAGTATAATAAAAACAGATAACCTTATATATTTGTTGGTATTACTAAAATCTGAGCAAACAGAGGTATACTACATAATAATTGTTGTTGGATTGAAATAAGTATCCCTTTGCCGTACTATGTTGCAGTCAAGAAATACATAATTAAATAATTTTTTAATTATTATTTAATAGTTTAATTGCAGCGCAGAAAGTAACTATTTAGTGTACAGTTCTGTTGCACCTTGTTATTTATGTAATTATATAGTGAATATAATGAACATATATTCCCATAACAATTGTACACTGAATGATGACATGCCAACCAGGTTTTGTTAAGAATGGTAGCTGCCAGTTCAACATAGATATTTACCGAAGGAGTCAGACGGAAGAAAAAACGACGGAATACAAAGTCAAAGGCGCCACGGATTTAAGCATTGCCATTGGACGCGATGTTAAGACAGGCAGTTTTACACATTTATAATATACCCACACTCCAAATATCAACCAAAACAAGAAGTAACAGTCCAGGTTATAGAAAATATAAATATCCAACAACATGGTAAAATGTTATACTGTATACACGCTAGAAAGACTTGTTCGCGAACTGCCAAGCCAGTAATTAACAACAGTCGAGCCGAGGAGTTGAATGACATTCTTTAAAGCGAAGTGCTCAGCTTCAGTTAACGAACAGTCCCTTTCCAGATGTGCGCTCCAAAAACTGAGAGTTCATTGCTGGTATTGAAATATTCGAAGTAATTTTGTATAGGTTAACAACGTATGATATATCTATGAAGTACAACTGATAAATACGAATGAGGTGTAGCAAATAAATCGCAGCTACGCCTACGTTTTGTCACTCTTCTTGGATTTGACTTACCTCGACTAAAAACCAAGTTGCTTCGCCTTCGCAGCTCGTCGTTGACGTTGTTTTGGGGGCGTCAAACGTCGTCTCTTTTTGGTGGTTCTCTTGACAATAGTCAGGATGATGGGTAATGTCACCGGTACTTGTATTATTCGTATTCACAAACTGCTGTATCCTTCACGAAACAACTACTGTCAACATGATCACACTGACAAAGGCGTAGCAGATTCGAGTCCAACTTTCAAGTTGCGATATCGATGGCGATATATGAGATGGTCATCAAATTCCGTCGATTTATCTGTTTATAATCCTCTCAGTTCGAGGCATTCGATCGAAAACAAACAACTCTTCGCCGAAGCATTTCCATAGCTATCATCCAATATACAATGACTGGTTGTCATTAATCGAAGACAACAGTGCGGCAACCGCTGAATAACATGACATGGACAACTTCCATCAGCCGCCAACTTCTCTGACACTTATGACGTCACACTCACGGAAACTCCCGATGGCAACATTTCAGAGGCGGTGTGCGAGGAAGCATTCTTATTTGCGTGATTTTATGAAAACTAAATTTTAAATATTTTTTGGGGCTACATCATTATCTTATTTTCTATATATTCTATTTACTATAGCATTTATTTCAACCTGTTCATGTTACCTTTAATGGAATCAAATGTTGATGTCACTGCAGCACCAGTACATGGAGCAGCACATGCTATACATGATTCACAGATTGTTTTGCCACTTTATATTTTTCTTTTCTCCAGCTACATTGTCTTCTTGGTGCTGCACCATGTCCAGTTGTATCTTTGTGCATATTTTAATTTCAAGACGCAGCATTCATTCCAGTCCATAAATTTTCTTTCTGAAAACACATATGTAGCATGTCATAAATATGTTGTTTCATTTATAAATACAACCGTATTAAACGCACCGTATTTTACTGTGCTACTGGTGATACCTAAAACATATATAATAAATGTAGACATATTATACGTAGTTGTACTCTTTAGTGTCCATACAATACACGGGCAAAGTAGGTACTACCCAGTATTTATAAAATGCTATAACATGTAAAAAAAAAACTAGGCTCTACCAGACATCAACACCACTGATAGGGTAGACTATGTATATTTCATCATACTACGACAACATATTGTAACTTCCCGTTCATTCCCACTGGTTTCAGTGTTTGGGTGTGGTATCATGGTTATTTGGTAGATGATGTTGGATGTGTGCTGTAAGTACAGAAAATGTCATTGTAGTTATTTTGTAGCAATAGTGTGCATTGCATTGATTTTATGTCATTATGCACTGGTACATGGAATACTGCTCTTTGATAATCTTTATTCCTCACTACCTTAGCCCAATACAAAGACACACCATCTAACATAATCCATGTTCATGGGTGAATCCAGAGTGTAGTGGGGTGTACCCCTAGCGGACTATAGGAGAACTGAACCTGCATCATTTCTCGAGCGTTTGACAACGCTACAGTTTATTGTATCTACATATACAGTACTATGCTTTATGACTCGTTTATTCATTGCTGAAGATGCGTGTAAGTTGTCACACTACATAACTATCGATGCAAATACACAAGGGTGTTATTTATGAATAAACGAACAATCTGCAGCATTGTATTAAGCACTCGTCGACAATACAGCCTATTATCGCTCACGCTCGCATACGCGAATACGGTGGTCGCACCTGGTGCATAATCTACCGTTGTGATCATGGATCCAGCCACGCCCACGGTAGATGTAAAGTGTCACGTCGACATATGCGAATACCGCCCGAATGTCGCCGACGCCACGCTCGCAGCCACACTCCTCACCATCCACGCGCAGAGTCGGCATGTCGCCACGCCCGCGCCCAGCCACGCTGCCGGCGCCACGGCCAAGGTGGAGAAAATTAGCCGCCCGACCGTTCATGAGGGGATCTCCCTGGAAGATTGGCTATATTTCGAGCAACGCTAGCGTGAATATAAAGACGCTACGCGAGTCGCCGGCTCCGACCTCACTTATCAGCTCCTGGATTGCTGCAATCCCGAGGGACTACGGAAGAACCTCGTGCGGGTTCACCGTGATGCGCTGGCCTCCTGTAGCGAACGAGACCTATTGGCCAACATTAAGAAGTTGGCGGTGCGCGCCGAGAACGCGATGGTAGCCCGGGACGTGCTGTCGAAGATGCGGCAGGACCGAGACGAACCTGTCCGCACCTACAGCGCTCGACTCAAGGGGCAAGCGCGAGTTTGCCAGTTCGTCGTCAAGTGTCAGTGCCCGAGCTGCCCGAACCACGACGCATGCTTTGGGGCAGATTACAGCGACATTGTGGTGCGGGTCAAGGTCGTCCTGGGCTGCGCCGATCATGCCATCAAACTGGATTGTCTGACCGAGAAGGGACCGAGTACACCTCTCGAAGAGGTTGAGGCGTTTGTTGAGGGCAAGGAATCGGGAAAGATTTCCCTCCAGCAGCTGAGCAACGGATCCGAGGCGGCTGCCCAGATCAGCTCATTCCGGAAACAGCAGCTGCCCCACCCACACCCCTACCTACTCCGCTGTGCACACACTGCGGCCAGATCGGCCATGGTAGCAGCAGGGACGAGTCACTATGCAGTGTGGAGAACGCGCCGCCTGTCGACAACGAGATCGTCTGCAACCTCGGGGACTTCAAACTCGAACACTGCGTTTACGACGCCACTCAAGACACGTGGGTGAAGAAATCCTCGGCCCCACAACCTACACTGTCGTTATACATCACTCACTACCCGTGCGACACTCGCGCTCTCGGCCTCCGCACGCCACTAAGGCACCGGACTAAGGCTGCGTTGGTGTCGGTAGCGGTTGATACAGGCTGCCAATCGTGCCTGGCTGGGACGAATCTACTCTCCAAGCTCGGACTCACCGAGCAATGCCTGAGCAAAACACGCCTGCAGATGTCAGCTGCCAACGGAAACAATCTGGACATAATCGGGGCGATCGCCCTGCGCCTATCAGACTCCGCTTCTCCAGGTGGCACAGAAACACGCCAAATTGTCTACATATGTCGAGAGACGAGCGACTTCTTCTTGTCTCGAGGAGCATGTGTGGCGCTAGGCATTGTGTCGCGTAACTTCCCTGACGTCGGCCAAAGCCAACAGCCCTCAGCGGGGGTGAACACGTGCAGCGCCGCCTCAGAGTCGTCGATGACCGCGGCCTGTGAGTGCCCCCGCCGTCAACCTCCACCACTGCCTCCGCAGGAGCTGCCCTAACCTGCCATTGAGGACAACCGCAGAAAACTGGAGCAGTGGTTGCTGTCGCACTACAAGGCTAGCACATTCAACACGTGTCACCACCAGCCTCTCCTCCCGATAGAGGGCCCGCCACTCCGGCTAATGATTGACCCAGACGCCAAGCTTGTCGCTTGCCACACACCGATCGACGTCCCGATTCACTGGCGAAGCGACGTGAAGGCCGGCCTCGACCAAGACTGCAGTATTGGCGTCATCGAGGAGGTACCAACTGGCACCCGTGTCACCTGGTGTCATCGCATGGTTATCGGCGCAAAGAAGAACGGGAAGCCTCGACGGACTGTGGATCTCCAGGCCCTTAACGCTAGTGCCGCCAGGGAGACCCACCACACCCAGAGACCCTTTCACCAAGCGAGAGCGGTGCCTCATGGAACAAAGAAAAAGGTGTGTGACGCCTGGAACGGCTACCACGCTGTCCCACTACACCCCGACGACCGCCACCTCACGACATTCATAACGCCTTGGGGCCGCTATCGATACCGCTCAGCACCCCAACCCAACAAGACAAAATGCATCGACGATACCCTACTGTGGGCGGACAACATCGATCAGGCCTTTTGGCAGGCAGTGCAGTGGCTGGACACGTGTGGCCGCAATGGCATCACGCAGAATCCGGACAAGTTTGTGTTCGGTAAAGACACCGTCGAGTTTGCAGGCTTTGAGAAATTACCCACGTCAGTGAAACCATGCTCGAAGGTGTTGCAGTCGATAAAGGACTTCCTGACACCGAGGAATGTCACAGACATCAGAAGCTGGTTCGGCCTCGTTAACCAGGTGGCTTATGCCTTCGCCGTAGCGGACCACATGCAACCATTCCGCGACCTCCTGAAGCCAGATCAGCCGTTCGCCTGGACGGAACATTTGGATCGCCTGTTCAGGCAGGCGAAAGTCGTGATCATCGACCAGATCAGGCAAGGAGTCGAGATCTTCGGCCAGTCACACCCGACGTGCCTCGCCACAGACTGGTCTAAGGAAGGGCTCGGGTACTGGTTAGTCCAGAAACACTGTGACTGCGCTGGTGTCCGACCATTCTGCTGCAAGTTGGGCTGCAAAGTAGTGCTGATGGGCAGCCGTTTCACACACGGCGCTGAGTCACGTTATGCCCCCATCGAGGGTGAGGCGCTGGCAGTTGTAAACGCCCTTGACAAGGTTCGACATTTCACCCTGGGATGTTCGGACCTCATGGTAGCAGTAGACCACAAGCCACTACTCAAGGTGCTGGGTGACCGCGCCCTCGACGACATCCCAAACCCTCGCTTGCGGAACATTAAGGAAAAGTCGCTGCGGTACCGGTTGCGCGTGCTCCACATCCCCGGCGTCCACAACACCGTCGCCGACGCCCTATCACGACACCGAGACTCCCGCCCTGCCCGATGACGTGGCCGCGGCAGCCTCCGCAGCCCTCCGATTCCGCGACGATCCCGCGCCACCTCGCTGCTCACAGACTTGCGCGTCCACGGCCACGGAACTCATCAAGTCGGTCACATGGGACAATGTGCGCACTGCCACGGCGAGCGACCCCGACATGTCCGCTCTAGTGGATGTCATCCACAACGGCTTTCCTGACACGCCATCAGCCATGCTCAGTGCCATCCGCACGTACCACCAGTAACGGGAGAAGCTAACCGAGTACGACGGCGTCATCCTTTACAAGGACAGAATCGTCATACCACCCACTCTCCGAGCACGTGTCTTGCAGGCACTCCACTCGGCTCACCAGCGTATTTCGATGATGGTGTCGCGAGCAGAGGGGTCATTCTTCTGGCCAGGTATGACTTCGGCAATTGAAGAGACACGTGCACACTGTACAGCGTGCAACCGCATGGCGCCGTCACAACCAAACTCGTCGCCTACACCATCAACACGACCAGTCTATCCCTTCCAGGCGATATGTGCTGACTACTTCAGCTACGGCGGCCATCACTACCTCGTCGCCGTGGACAGATACTCTAATTGGCCTATCGTAGAAGAGAACGCGGAGGGCTCCAAAGGCCTCATTGCCGCGCTCCGAAGAGTGTTCGTGACCTTCGGCATCGCCGAGGAGCTCTCCTCGGACGGGGGACCTGAGTTCAAGGCAGGCGTTACAAAGACATTCCTCCAGAACTGGGGTATACGTCACCGCATCAGCAGAGTAGCAAACCCACACAGCAACTGCAGGGCGGAAGTCGGGGTGAAAACGGTCAAGCGGATGCTGGTTGGCAGCACGGGTCCAGGTGGTTCCCTGAACACCGACGCATTCCAACGGGCCATGTTAGCCTACGGAAACACGCCAGATCCGATGTCGAAGGTCAGTCCTGCCGAGATCATCTTTGGATGCCGCATCCGGGACTTCATCCCAGTACCGCCCGGACATTACCTACCCCATTGAACGTGGCGCGAGACACTGCAAGCAAGAGAGGACGCACTACGTATCCGACACACGAGGGCACATGAGCGACTGTCGGAGCACACACCTGTCCTACCTCCACTCACTATCGGCAACTGCGTAAGGCTGCAGAATATGGTTGGCCCGCACCCAACCAAGTGGGACCGCACCGGAATCGTAGTTGAGGTACGACAGTACGACCAATACGTCGTACGAGTGGACGGGTCGGGGCGTGTCACACTCCGTAACAGGAAACACCTACGCCTGTACACGCCGCATATCGCCAGGGCCCCGTTGATCAACTCGCCATCTGTCATTCCCCCCGCCACGACCACGCCACCGTCGCCCATGCTACCCGAGACACCGACCCAGTGTCGCCTCTACCCAGGCCGACTACACCCGTGCCAGCGACCCCGGCCAGGCCCGAGTCCAGCGCCGGGCAGCCTCCTCGTGCTAGTCGTGAGATACTCCAGCAGGCAGCGCCCCCACCCACACCGGCCGCTGAGGTTCCGCCACCGACCCCTGCTCCGACACCCGCTGTTCGGCGACTTGGCGGTCGCACCCGGCGACCTCCAAAGAGACTAGTGGAGGAAATGTAGAGGGTCACACTTCCATTGTTAGCCCTCTGGCTCGAGGACTTGGGGGGCATAGTGGCGTGTACCCATAGCGGACTATAGGAGAACTGAACCTGCATCATTTCTCGAGCGTTTGACAACGCTACAGTTTATTGTATCTACCTATACAGTACTATGCTTTATGACTCGTTTATTCATTGCTGAAGATGCGTGTAAGTTGTCACACTACATAAACATCGATGCAAATACACAAGGGTGTTATTTAGAGTGGGTAGTCTATGGGGGCACAACTTCGGACAATTGAAGAGGAAGTGCATGTATAAATGTCAACAAGTTTTATCCTATGATGCTTTGTGCTTAAGTATGCATTGGGGTCGGATGGGGGTGAATATTTGGGGAGGGGGCTGAGAATCTCACAACAAATTAATTGCACACCACTGAAGCTCCCAAAAATCCTACCGTAAATCCATGACCATGTTCTTGTTAAGTTACCCAAGCGCGTAGGCTAGTGGGGATACATTCCAAATGTCACTGAGAGCATGTACCCCAAAGGCCACCCTGGTTCCACCTATGATATTTCTGGAGTAGCCATTTTGTGGCTCGAACTTTCTGCATTAAAAGAATAAATAACTAAAACATACCTTTTCCATGTAACTGCATGAGGCACGCCTGTGTTATAATTGTCTCTGTTTATCTAGAACCATTCAACACATATGCCAAGTCTAAGACCTGATGCAATTGTAAAGATAATAATATCAATTGCCAAAATTAAATGCTGAGAAACATACAGGGGTGTCCCATTTTTATAGGTTGGACATCCACAAAATAATTAATCTACAAAAAAAGCTTATACATTTTCCGAAAAATCTCCACTTTAATTTCAGTATTCACATAGTATTTGTGCTTAATACGCCAATATAGCACATAATTAGTTAACAAATACATGCCCTAACCTAAGCCAAGTACTAGGGGCCTGCTAGATGAATAGTTAACACAACTGTCACAAATCACTACTTAGTCTACTATATTAAACCATCTACTTACTACATTACAAGGTACAACAAACCACAAATCCTGATTTGGGACTGGAAAACATACGCCTCCTTGGGAAATCAAGTGTGGAGTTTGCTTTTTTAGTTACTGTTGCGATATGGGAGTGCCATTTAAAGTCGTCAAAGTTAGAGATACCAAGATATGGGTTGCAGTTTACATGTATGGTGGCGTTATTTAGGGTGTAGAAATAGTAAGTTTTATGTTTTACACTGTGGATGTAGCATTTGTTTGTATTAAAGTTCAACTTCATACCCGAGATATCGCCCATACCTGGTGTAGTGGTACTTTAAGTTTATGCGTCGACTTGTTAATGTTCGACAAAAGTCTGCACAAAGAAGAAAAACATGAACATAATATGCAACATAGTCTACTAAATTACAGTTTATTGTATTATAAAGATGTGACTGCACTGTCATCGAATAAGTGATGTAAAATGCAAAATGATCAATAGACATCGTATAAACTCACCTGTACGTAATTACTACAACAGCCTATCGGATAGTTGTGGTACTGCAGTTAAAAATTAATCCGAAAGGTGGCAGGACTGGAACCAACGTTTACCTGAAATCACTGAAAAGCTAACTATTCAGTTACGAGAAAAATGTCATGAGCTTATACTTAAAACTTATCATCATCGTCATCATTGGCGTAGGGAGCACAGTGTCTTGGCCTCAGCAACTTTGCCTCGCCAGATCGACCTTCGGCATCGGGAATCTCGATGAGGCCACCTGGTGTCACTTTTGTGACTTGCTCGAACTCGGCTTCAGTGAGTCTTGGCATCCACACAGCTAGACTTTCTCCAATTTCCTGCACTGCACCCAATGCACTGGCACTGCTTTCCGTCCTTGTTTTGTACACAGCATGTCCCTTCCTGAAGCCACATTTGCTGTCATGCTTGGGTATAGGGTTTGGCTGAAGTTTATCCGACGCATCACACATGATCACAGTTGGTATAGATGCAAGAAAATATTCGAACCTGGCTCAGCAGAGATCTCTACTGTAATGACAGGCTAACCCTAACCCTAATATGACCACGCCAAATTAAGAGAGGAGGGCACATGATTTCTTCCAGGCTAGCCATTGGCTGCAACAGTACACCCATGTATGTTTGAATTGTGATTTACAACCCTCACTGTTTGAAATACACCAGATTTGGGATTTCTGTTAATATTGAGACAGGCCAGCACTTGGATGGCTGGAATTCGCATCTACCTGTGCGTAAAAGGAAACCAGGATGCTGTCAGAGTGTTTAATGTGACATTTATTGTTTACCCCAAAAATGCAATAACACACATGTTGTCTTCACACTGTCCATAATTCGTGAAGTTTAGAAGTCCCATTATGAAGATATGTCATCTTAAAAAAGGCAAATGTTCAAGATTTTTTGATAAAAGGACAGCATATTGGATAATATTTTTTAAAATAGCATAAATTTGTCAAAGGGGGGTTTTCAAGGTCGGTTTAGTGTACACAGTGAGGCACTGACATCAGAATTCATATATTTTGAGCACAGCCACTAATGCATGGGTCCGAGTTCCTGTTGATATACGTTATTCATGGCACAGTAGAGATTGTTCCTCAGCAGACGGGTGCCTGGTTCGAAGACATCTCAATTAATATTTGGTGTCTTACTCGCAATTTCCCTAGACCATTAATCGGGATGTATGTGTTGCTTCAGCACTGTGTCACTTTTGTGAAGATTTGTAGTATTCGGCGAATTTATTTGGGGTAAGACCACATTAAGGATTCTTCTGCCATTACCCACCGACAGAGTTCCCAATAGAAATGGCATTATGCAGGTTGTGTGAATTTCTACTTGTATAGTGTTGATTGAGTAGAAATTATGTGTTGATTGAGTAGAAATTATGTTTTTCTGCAGCGTGGTACCAGAGCTGTCAAATTATGACAGTTGTCAAATTGTGCTTTTCTGCGTATAGACACAGGTGTCATTTGGTTGTATGATGTCATTAGGGCAAATCACTGTCTGGTTCTAGCAGAAATGAAGGTGTGTCAGGTTTGAAAGTGGTTTATCGAAAATTGAGTTATGAGAATTTTATGAATTTTGCACAACATGTGTATGAATAGAGGGTAAATATGGTATAGAAATTTAAAGAAAACTGTTGGTTAAAATTTACAGGAAATGAAGGAAACGTTATAATGGCCGCCTATGGGGAAATTTAATGTGGTCTCACCGCAGCTAACTATTCAGTTACGAGAAAAATTTCATAAGCTTATACTTAAAACTGATGAAATGGTTAGTTAATTCATCTGTAAGAATAGTTTCCGAGTCTACACAGTAGTGGATATTTGTGTACAAATATAGTCTTAATTAATCTGTGCAGTAATTGCAACGGGGCTGAATGCTTCCCAGAAAAGTCGAGATGGTGTTCGATTGAACAGATCTATAAGGGGGTAAAATGTAAAACATTTTGAGCATTCGTAATTAAAGACTCGGATACCACGCTATACTAAAACTTACCTTTCTTTTTTATTGGCACAACTTACGCAGCAGAACAAAACACAATCATGTTCACATTTTAAATATTTTAATTAACCATGTATGTATTCATTTCCTTTTTTGTATATCAATATATATATATATATATATATATATATATATGATTATATAAGATGTATTCATATATGTATTCACATGAATGCGAGAATATAATGAAACTGTTGAGTAACGCAGGATCGATAGTCTCTGGAAATCCCACTGCTTTTATTATGAAGGTTTGTATTCATCTGCCTGTGTGACTAAGTGGACAATGCACCAAAACACAAATATTTTGGTTGCAGGCTTGAATCCCACATCATGTTATCTGTTGCATTTTTATTTTGTTTTAATATTGAAGACATTTTATTTCTCGTTGATAATACTCTTTTGGTCAGCTTGGCAATAGTGACTGCGGCTTTTGAACTTGTTAACACACACAAATAATTATCAATGCCAAATCCTTTTAGCAGAAATGGTTCATCACCAGCTAGAATGCAATTATACTTTATTAAAGTAAATGTTAAGCCAGACATGTAGCGTTCGATCGTGCGTGGTTGCATGCGTATGCATGAGGTTATAACTGTCAGGCAAGGCCAAACTTGTTCTTGAAACAAAATCACATTTCATGGTCGTTTTAAAACAAAATTACTTCTTTCTAAACTTTTCTTAATAGCGTACCTTCCACTTGGATAACACGATCAGTATCAAGTAGTTTTATTTTGCAGTCGCCCAGCCGTCGGACATGTAATCTCAATTAAGAGTCTGACGGTCTACATCAACTATCTACATACTATATATGTTCGTATCTTGCGGTGCCAGTGTGGAGAATTCAGGAAATGTTGAGCTGATACCACTAGACCGGTATATATGTATGTATATATAGCGAGATACCCTCCGCTAAGACAGTCCGCTTGAGGGGAATAAAAAGTGAACATTCCCCCGTCTTCCGATGTCATGTCCGGCAGTATGCATGCAGTGGTTAGTGTTAACAACTGCGTACGATGTTATGAATATACAAAATGTTACGACGTTATAATGCATACATCATCAATAAACGCTTTAATATTTTATGAAGTAACTGTGCTTAAATCTTTAACAGTTTACAGGAAACAATATTTTATGGCCTCGTTGCGTAACGCTTCTTTGTACGCGCGCTCGCAAATTGATTTGATATTTGTGTCATCAAAGTAATAATTATGTCTCATAAGGTGTAAGAAGAAATAAAATGTAATTGTATATAATGGCATAATAAAACGAAAAAAACATGTTTGGAAAGGAGTAAATATGAAGTCGTAAACTTATATAAATAATAATATTCGTGGGCGTATATAGCCCGTTCGTGTTTTGGGCCGGTTGACATATACCACCCCAAAAAGAATCTGTAACACTACAAGTATAATATATTATGTAACCCTGGCGGAATTGTTTCGTGCAAGCGGTTGCACAGGCTATTGTTGTGTTAGTCGCCAGACGCGGGTAGGGTAGCTAGAGCCACACCCAGTCGCAGTTTGCTAGGGATCAAGTATCTATAGGGTGACTGATTATTACATGCGGTTTGACACGTCTAATATTAGAACAAGCGAAGCAATTAACTTAGTAATGTAGCGTTGGTTGCTTGACTACAGTGCTGCGATGTTGTATAGTCGTAACTAGCACGCTGTCTCTCTGTCTTCCTGCTCCTATATCTGTCTCTATGTATGTATGTTTTTATCCCCGTCTCCCCTTCTACAACTCTCCCTCTCTCCCCGTATCTCTCTATGTCTCTCCCGCCTCCATCCTCTGTGTTTGTCTGTTAGAATGTCAGTCTATAAGTCTGTGAGACTAGTACGACAGTCCGACTGTCTGCCTGCCGGCCTGCCTCCTAGCTTCTCTGCCTGTACATTTATTTCGACTGTCTGCCTCTATGCCTCTCTGTTTGTCTGCCTGTCTGTCGTGCGTGTCTGCTGCTTGCCTGGTGGTTGTATGTTTATCTGCCTATCTCTGCCTCTTCCAGTCTTTTTTTGCCGTCGTCTGTGCCTCTACCTGTTTGTATCTCTTCTTTCTCCTGTTTGCCTATCTACTTGGATGCATGTCTGTCTGTCTGACCGCCTGACTGCTGGCTGTTTGTTTATTTGCCAATATATGCCTCAGCCTCTGCCTCTTTGTATCTTCTCTCTCACTCCTGTCTTCCTGCCAGCCTGCCTGCCTGCTCGCTGTGTATTTTTCTTCCTATATCTGCCTCTGCCTGCAGGTGACACTGTCTATGTCTCTGTTCCTGGCTCTGTCTCTCTCCCTCTCTTTGCCTCTGCCACTGTGTCTGTATCTGTTGTCTGTATGTATGTCTCTTTCTCTCTCACTCTCTTGCTCTCTCTTTCTCATTTGCTCTCGTGCACTCTTCTGCTCCTTTCCAGGTATATTGTTAGGAGACTGATCCCCATTCTGGAGCCAACAATGTTAATTTATAAAAAATATAATGATTGGCTTAAAATGGGTTTGTGTCACCAAAATGCACCATTTCAAGTGTTATGTAAACAAAATAGACTTTCACCCTCCTCCCCATGTGATTAGTGCCGTTTCCTTTTGATCACTAAATGGTGCAGCTATAACTTAAATAATAAATTATACATTACTTTTAATGTTTTCTTCATAAATAAATACCAAATACCTTACGATATAATGTTTGGAGTTGAGAAAAAATATAGATTATGCAGTGTATCGGACATGTTGCCTTACTAGAAATTTGTATTTAACATAGTTATGGACGATCTCATAATGCAATTTTTAATTCGTCAAAGCATATCAATACATAATATTAGTTTCACAAATTTTACCCATTATAGCCAGTGTGTACACCAAATGTTCCCTTTTGCAATAGTATGCTCTTCTCTACGCATTAACACATCCACCAAGGATAATATTAAACAATGGATGCCACAATTTGTAAAACTAAGAATCAGAATTACCAAATGAACGGCAGAAGCAAAAAAAAAAAGAATGGCGCTGCAATTGTTTTCTGAGTTTTGTTCTGAAGTAATGTTGGCAATTTGCGTTGGTGTATGTCTGTTTGTGTCATATCTGTCTTTCTGTCTGTCTGTCCGTCTGTCTGTCTGTCTGTCTGTCCGCCTCTCTCTCCCTCTCTCTGTCCGTTTCTCTCTCACTCTCTCCCCTCTCTCCCTCTCTCCCTCTCTCCCTCTCTCCCTCTCTCCCTCTCTCCCTCTCTCCCTCCTCTCACCCTCTCCCTATCTCCCTCTC